>OX451736.1:920641342-921841342 GCA_948472305.1 Vicia faba | reverse complement strand
CATCGCTGATAAGAACCTATGGATCCACTTCTTTCAAGACAGTCTCTCAGGGTCTCAGCTTGAATGGTTTTACCAGTTAGAAGGAGTCAGTATCCGCAGTTGGGAAGATTTGGTCGCTGCTTTCTACAGGCAGTACCAATACAATGCCGACCTCGCTCCCACGCGTACCCAACTCCAAGGTATGTCTATGGGAACGGGTGAAGGTTTCAAAGATTATGCTCAGAAGTGGAGGGATCTCGCTGGAAGAGTGCAACCACCCTTGGCTGATAGGGAGCTAGTGGATATGTTTCTGGGGACCTTGTCTGGTCCGTTTTTCAACCATCTAATTGGAAGCTCTTCGTCTGGGTTTACAGAGCTAATTATGACCGGTGAAAGGATTGAGGCTGGTATTAAGTCTGGTAAAATACAGAAGGGTGCTTCATCAGGCACCGAGAAGAAGCCTTTTAAGAAAGAGTCCAGTGTTGTTTACAGTTTGAAAAGCCAGAATAGACCTGAACGCCGCCAAGCTGTTAATGCGGTTGTTATTGCAAGACCTGCTGGTGCTCCTCAGTGCAACAATCAGCCTAAGACCGAGAGACCTCGAAGACAATTTACTCAGCTCAACATGACTTTGTCTCAGATTCTGCCGCAGTTATTGAAGACCAATCTAGTAACTCCAAGGGAGGCTCCGCAGAATCCCAACACTGCATCGCCTAAGTACAACCCTAATTCCCACTGTGCTTTTCACTCAGATAGCCCGGGGCATGATACAGATGATTGTTGGGCTTTGAAGAACAAAATACATGACCTGATTGATGCTAAGGAAATTGAGTTCGGAGCACCAGAAAAGCCTAAACAAGACGCAGGGGTGAATGCTATCAGGGATGACGATGATGAAGAGTTTGATATTGACAGTTGGATCTACCCGACTGCTGATGGTGGACTAAGCAATTGGATAGCGAAGGATTCTATACCCGTTTCTGTTATCACCCAGTAATGAGACTTTTTGTTTTGATTTTGTAACAGATAATGTTTTAAACTCTATAGCCCGGTTTCTTACCCGGGGCACTGTGGCTTCATTTGTGAGGGCTTTATGTGTGTCATTTTCATATATCATTAATAAAAGCATTGGACGTTTCTTGCATTTCAAATCTTGTGCTCCTTGTTTTTCTTTTATTACATATTGCAAAACAGCTATTTTACACACACTCACATATACAGGTCTACATCCACTCTGGATCTCACTGGTAACGACTTTGCTACTGCCAGTTATGACTTCGAAAGTCCGATCAACTTAGCCGAAGACGAAGGTGAAGATGATTGTGAAGTGCCTGGTGAACTTGCAAGATTGTTACTTCAGGAAGAGAGGGCTATACAGCCGCACGAAGATCCCGTGGAATCGGTAAATCTGGGTACAGAGATAGACAAGAAAGAAGTTAAGATCGGTGCAAATCTGGAGCTTAGTGTGAAGCAACGGTTGATTCAGATGCTGCGTTAATATGTTGATATCTTTTCCTGGTCTTATGAAGATATGCCTGGGTTGGATACCGATATTGTGGTTCATCGATTTCCTAACAAGGAAGACTGTCCTCCAGTGAAATAGAAGGTTCGCCGAATGCGCCCAGAGATGTCTGAGAAAATCAAGGCTGAGGTTATGAAATAGTTTGACGCCAGTTTTCTAGCAGTTACTTCTTACCCACAGTGGGTGGCCAACGTGGTTCCTGTGCCAAAGAAGGATGGTAAAATTAGAATGTGTGTCGACTATAGGGATCTGAACAGGGCAAGTCCTGAGGATTATTTCCCTCTACCTTATATCGATGTTCTGGTTGACAACATCGCTCAGCACAAGGTATTCTCCTTTATGGATGGTTTCTCCGGTTATAATCAGATTAAAATGGCTCCCGAAGACATGGAGAAGATAACTTTTGTTACTCAGTGGGGTACCTTTTGCTACAAGGTCATGCCTTTTGGACTGAAGAATGCTGGGGCAATGTATCAGCGTGCCATGGTTGCTTTATTCCATGATATGATCCATCATGAGATTGAGGTATACGTCGACGACATGATTGCAAGGTCCCAGACCGAAGAAGAACATCTTGACCACCTTCAGAAGCTATTTGACAAGTTGAAGTTGTACAAGCTGAGGTTAAACCCGAACAAGTGCACCTTCGGGGTGAGATCTGATAAGTTGTTGGGTTTCGTTGTAAGCGATAAAGGTTTTCAAGTGGATCCTGCCAAGGTGAAGGCTATACAAGAGATGCCAGCTCCCCGAACAGAGAAAGAAGTCAGAGGCTTTCTGGGACGTTTTAACTATATTGCTCGATTCATCTCGCACCTGACTACTAATTGTGAGACAATCTTCAAGCTACTGAAGAAAGATCAAGTGGTACGTTGGAACGATGAATGTCAGGCCACTTTCGAAAGGATCAAAGAGTATCTCCAAGAGCCACCTATTCGGATGCCTCTAGTCGAAGAGAGACCTTTGATCTTATACTTGACAGTACTCGACAACTCAATGGGGTGTGTGCTGGGTCAACATGACGAGTCTGGTCGAAAAGAGCATGCTATTTATTACCTTAGCAAAAAGTTTACCGAGTGCGAGACCCGATACTCGTTGCTTGAGAAAACTTTCTACGCTTTGGCATGGGCTGCTCGTCGGCTGAGACAGTATATGCTGACTTACACTACTCTATTGATATCAAAAATGGATCCAATCAAGTATATCTTCGAGAAGCCTGCCTTGTCCGGAAGAATAGCAAGATGGCAGATGATTTTGACTGAGTATGACATCCAGTATATGACCTAAAAGGTAATCAAGGGAAGTGTGTTAGCAGATCATTTGGAACATCAAGCAGTGGATGATTACCAGTCTATGAACTTTGAATTTCCGGATGAGAATATCATGATAGTGACTGACTGTGAGACACCTGGACCGGATGAAGGACCTGAGGAGGGATCCCGATGGTCTATGTACTTTGATGGAGCTTCAAACGCCTTGGGTAATGGCATTGGCACCGTGATCATATCTCCTAAAGGCTCTCATACTCCATTCACCGCCCGACTATGTTTCAACTGCACCAACAATATGGCGGAGTACGAAGCATGCATCATGGGTCTTCGAGCAGCAATTGACCTAAGGATTAAGTTTATGAGTGTCTTCGGAGATTCCACTCTCGTGATCAGTCAGATTAAAGGCGAGTGGGATACGAAACACCCAAATCTTATTCCTTACAAGGAGTATGTGTTGACATTGCTCCCGCACTTCGAGGAGATAACCTTTGAACACTTACCTAGAGAGGAGAATTAGTTGGCGGACGCGCTGGCTACGGTGTCTTCTATGTTCAAAGTCAATTGGGACAACGAAGCTCCCCAAATTATCATTGAAAGATTGGACGAACCTGCACATTATTGTGACATTGAGACTGAAAAGGTAGCAGATAAACCCTTGTTTCATGAGGTGAAGGGGTATCTTGAGGCTCAGGAGTACCCCGAGGGTGCATCTGTTAATGACAAGAAGTTCCCGAGGAGGTTCGCGGCGAAGTTCTTCATCATCAATGGTGTTCTTTACAAGCGTAACCATGATTCAACCTTACTGCGATGTGTGGATAAGAACGAGGCAGAAAGGATCATGGCAGATTTACATAAAGGAACTTTAGGAACTCATTCCAATGGACACACCATGGCAAAGAAAATCCTACAGGCAGGATATTATTGGTCCACCATGGAAGCCGACTGTTATCAGCATTCTTGGACTTGTCATAAGTGCCAAGTCTATGCTGAGAAGGTGCACATACCTCCAGTTCCTTTGAACGTCTTGATAGCTCCTTGGCCTTTTGCAATGTGGGGCATTGATATGATCGGCAAAATCAGACCTACGACATCCAATGGGAACCGTTTCATCCTGGTAGCTGTTGATTATTTTACGAAGTGGGTTGAAGCAGCTTCCTTTGCTACTGTAACCAAGAACGTCGTGGCACGGTTCATTCGGCACAATCTGATCTATAGATACGGTGTACCAGAGAGGATCATTACGGACAATGGTACCAATCTCAACAACAAGATGATCAATGAGCTCTGTAAGCAGTTCAAGATACAACATCAAAACTCTTCTTCCTACCGGCCGGAGATGAATGGGGCTGTAGAAGCGGCTAATAAGAATATTAAGAAGATTGTGCAGAAGATGACAGTGACATACAAACATTGGCACGAGATGTTACCATTTGCTCTCCATGGGTACCGTACCTCAGCAAGGACGTCAACAGGGGCAACGCCCTATTCCTTGGTATATAGTATGGAGGTTGTACTGCCCATTGAAGTTCAGATACCCTCTCTTCGAATCATGAAGGATGCAAGTTTAAGTGAAGATGACTGGATTCAGGCCCTGCTTGATCAGCTAAACTTAATCGACGAAAAGAGACTCACTGCTATTTGTCATGGTCAGACGTATCAAAAGCGGATGATCAAGGCGTTTAACAAGAAAGTCAGACGACAAGAGTATCAAGTTGGGGATCTGGTGATCAAGCGCATCTATTTACCTTAAGGTGATCCCAGGGGAAAATGGACTCCTACTTACGAAGGGCCATTTGTGGTTAAGAATATTTTCTCAGGAGGAGCTATGATTCTAACCACCATGGATGGTGACGACCTTCCTCACCCCGTCAATGCAGACATAGTGAAAAGATACTATGCATAATCAAAGACCTGTTAGGTTGACTGGCCTAGGCAAAAATAAGGGCTTCCCGGTGAACCAAAAGGGTTCGGGCAAAAATAAGGGATGAAAATGAAGAAATCTGTACACCCGACAAGTCGAAAACCTGAAAAGGCGGCTTGGGCAAAAAAGGGTATCCTGGTGGACTGAAAACCCGAAAGGGCGGTCCAGGAAAAAAATAGGGATCAAAGCGTAACACTATGTCTCATTGGATCACCTTGCTTCCAGACTTCGGTATCAACTATCAAGCTCGGACGGCACTAGTCAATCTGATTCATCTTCAACCAAGCAGCAAAGTGATGAGATGCTCGAAGACATAAAGGCCATAGCGGAGTTGGAACCCAGTGGGATTATTCACATAGCTGTTTTGTTTAGTTTTTCACAAATTGTGTAAATTCTATTTGTTCGGCGGCGTTCTCTTACTAGGACGTCAGCCTCTTGTACAAAAACGCCTATTTACAGGCCAAACTTCAAAATCAATACAATTCATTTTCAAAGAAATTTCAAACTGTTTTTTCTTTATCTGTTTTGATTTGCAAAGAACGTCCAATGTTCATTTTTGATATATGCATTTGACATTAATTGCTGCTCATGAATATTTACATGCGAAACAAAAGACGATTACTAGTAATATCAGAAACAGGGGCAATAAGATTTGTCCGAGCTCTACAGTTGCTCTATCCGCCAAGGTACAACGGTAAATTCAGCTGAAGAATATGGCTAAGATACTTTCACTCCCCGCAAAGTAAGACAGTAATGATAGCTCTCCCCAGTTGAGACTTGCAACTGTGAATGAATCGGTAATATTCTCCCCAAGCAGAGTTTATCTATCATCAACACTGAAGAGGCTTAATATCCCCGACAGTCTTAATATTCCCCAACGGAGTATAAGAATGTTCCCCGACAGAATACAAGATATCCCTAGTGGAGTTAAAATTTTCCCCAACATAGTCAGAAAAAGCTTCCCCAATGGAGTTGAAGAATCATCCCCAATAGACTCTGGAAGTTTATTCCCAACGGAGTACAAAAATAAATCTCCCCAACCGAGTTCAAAGGATCATTCCCAGCAAAGCTCAAAGGATTATCCCCATTAGAGTCTAACAGGTTATCCCCAGTGAAGCCGCAACTGAAAGATCGTCCCCAACGGAGTTCTTTCCTTTCACAAACAGGAATTCAATCCCCAATAGGATTCAATATCACCAACAACGATAATTCATCCCGAAGGAATTTATCAGTGGAATCTTCAGCAGAATATCTCTTCCCCAGAGTAATCTCCTCATTAGTTTATTCCCCCAACAGAGTCATCCTCTCCTGCAAGTTTATTCTCTTCGTTCGCCATCCCCAGCGGAAACGAAGAATCGAACTCTATTCTTCAACAACTATCAGGGATTTATTTTCCCCAGCTAGAAACATTACGTTTCCATACATCATGATACAGGCATATACGCATCACACCGCTTAGTCTCATTTATTTTGAGAGCATCATTGCTTGATATATATCATGCATTTCATACATCATGACATTGCATATGACTGACTCTTTACCTTTTCAGGGAAAGACGAATCAATAAACACCGTTGACTACTTATATGACCTCGTAGTCCCCTCAAAAACCACATCTATTGAGGGTTGTTTCAGCGGATTCCTTAGAAAGATGCTCTCATAAAACTTTCATCTGGTTCAGTTAAGTCGATTCTAAGATTTCTATGATTCTTATCCAGTCAAAGATAATCCAAGACTTTCTCTGGTTCAGTCAGATCGATGCTAAGATCTCCCTGATTCTTACTCCAGTTGAAGATATTCCAAGACTTTCGTCTGGTTCAGTTAATCGATTCTAAGATTTTTCTGATTCTTACCCAGTCAAAGTTAATCCAAGACCTTCTCTAGTTCAGTCATATCGATGCTAAGATCTCCCTGATTCTTATTCCAGTTGAAGATATTCCAAGACTTTCATCTGGTTTAGTTAAATCGATTCTAAGATTTTTCTGATTCTTACCCAGTCAAAGTTAATCCAAGACCTTCTCTGGTTCAGCCAGATCAACGCTAAGATCTCCCTGATTCTTATTCCAGTTGAAGATATTCCAAGACTTTCGTCTGGTTCAGTTAAATCGATTCTAAGATTTTTCTGATTCTTATCCAGTCAAAGTTAATCCAAGACCTTCTCTGGTTCAGTCAGATCGACGCTAAGATCTCCCTGATTCTTATTCCAGTTGAAGATATTCCAAGACTTTCGTCTGGTTCAGTTAAATCGATTCTAAGATTTTTCTAATTCTTATCCAGTCAAATTTAATCCAAGACCTTCTCTGGTTCAGTCAGATCGACGCTAAGATCTCCCTGATTCTTATTCCAGTCAAAGTTAATCCAAAACCTTCTGTGGTTCAGTCAGATCGACGCTAAGATCTCCCTGATTCTTATTCCAGTCGAAGACCTCCTATCAACAATCTCTAAATGGCATCTGTAAGCCCATTCTCGACATCACAAGGCTGATACCACTTCATGCGAGTGCAAATTTCTGGGCACTCTAGTGTTCAATCATCTTCCACCTTCGGATCACGAAAGGCACGAAACCCAATCTATATCCTCAGGCTTAAGAAGATTGAACAGGGGCAGCTGTTGTACCCCAAAATTTGCCCTCTCATATTTCTCAAAACATTGCAAGAAAAATCTCCAAGTTGCTCAAGTTTGCTCAAGAGTGGGTCAGACAAATCATCTCCTAAGGCAGTCAACCCCAAATTAGGGTTTTGTGTTGCATCAAGATCCTTGAGTCCAAATGACCTCAAATGCTCCCTAATGTCCCAATATGTTCTCAAGGTCATCCATGTCAAATTTCAAGCCTTGCAGAGGAAGTTTGCTCAGTCAATTGCTCAAAGGGTCCAAAATCGATTGTGCTAGGGCAAAAGTCAACTGTGACCTATAAACAGTCAAACTTCAAGACTTTTTGTCAACATTCTCATTTTGAAGGATATTTCATCATTTGATTAAGGGTTGATCATGATTCATCAAGGATTGCTCAAAATTCATCAAGACTCAAAAGTTGCTAAATTAGTGTCATACCCCAAATTTTGACCTAAGATACCACCTCCCATCAACATTATTACATAGCAAGCGTTCACAAGCGATTCGACCTATTTTTTTTGCTAATTCTCGAGTCAAATTTCAAAAATTCATAACTTCTTCAATTTCGACATTTTTTAGTGGTTCTTTTACATATGATTCTCCTCTGCAACAACTACAACTTTTCTTTACAAGTCAAGAGATGATTATGCTTTGAAGATCCACCAAAAAATAGAAACGTTAGAAATTGTTGTGAATTTAGTGAAATTTAACTGGTTTTGCCTGACTTTATTAAATCATATTTTTTTTCATTTTTTATCATCTTTCTTTTATTCTTATTTTCATAAAAAGAAAATCCAAAAAATATATTTAGTTCATATCAGTTTTTACTTTATCCAAAATATAAAAAAAATGTGTTTAGTTTTGTTAGTTTCATTTAATTTTATATTTTTATTGATAATTCAAAAAAATTTCAAAATACATATAAGTTCTTTTGCTTTTTACATTTTTTGAGTATGTAAGTCTACTTTGTGTTTCTTTAGTTGCAATTCAAAAATTTGAAAATATATGGTTTGATTTTTCATTTATTTTTATTTCTTTTATGATTAATTTTGGTTTAAATTTTGATTATAATTCCATTTGAAATTTTTTTAAGTTGAATTATTAATAGATTTTAGAACCAATTTTAATATCTCTTTTATTTCACTTTTGTATTTTTCAGTTTAGTTTTTACTAGCAGTTTATTTTATTATTATTGTCATTACTGTTATTATTAATATTATGATTGTTATGCTATGTCCAAAATCTATCCTCATGCTGCGCAACATTTGTCCAAAACTGCATGGCCCCTGCAAGTAATGCCAAGAAGACGGTCACATAATCCCTGCTGCCCAATTTCCAGTCCAAAAACCTGTGAGCACCAGTCCAAAATCTACACTATGTCAAGACAAACATTATACCAAAATAGGAGAACAAGAAACTGCATCAAAAAGTGTCGAAAACAGGGTATTCCATTTATTCAAACTCACCAAACTTTCCCTCCCAAAACCTCATTCTTATTCACTATAAAACAGGCAGATATCAATCGAAATATGGGGGGAGCGAGAAAAAAAGGCAGTTCACAAAAGAGAAAAAACGCAAACTTGCATAAGCAAACCTCAAACCTGCCTAAAGCAAACTGCAAGTTATCAAAACAAGCTCAAACCTTCGAACTTACAAAAACACAAACTTGCAGAAGCATAAGCCTGCATAAATCCAAACCTGTTACAAAGCTGCAAGTTATAAACTTGCCAAAGCCTGCCTCCTCCAAACAACAAATCCCGAACTGCATCCACCTGCCTAAAACCAGTAAAAAACCTGCGAGTCTCAAACTTGCACAACCACAAACTGCAAATAGCAGGCCTAGTCAAAAAATACCAACAAACCATAACTCAAAGCCTGTTTCGAACTGCAAGCAGGATAGCCTGCATAACTCAAGCCTGCCCTCCTCACACCACAAGCTCAAACCTTTATTCCATGCAACCTCCAACTTCATTCACTACCTCAGAAGCAAACCTTCTAACCTGCACCATTTTGAACCAAGCACAACCATTCGCAAGAACTCATCGCCTCAACAACACCAACATTTTCGAGTCAGTTTCTGGAAGCAGAAGGAATTAAAAGAGTATATTACCTCATCTCTGGATTTCTTTATTATTTCATCGTCAAAAATCGAAACCATCAGACTTGCTCTGATCTTGTGAGTCTCCCTACTTTTTTTCTCAAAATCTGTTGTTATGCTTGTTATAATGATGTATGCTGTGAACTAGTTATCGGTTCTGCATTTTGTTGTTGTTGATGTTTCAATAAACAAGAACCCCTGAGATTGTTATTGTTGTTTCTGTTACCATGAATATTTGTCGCCTTGTTGATTTGATGTTTAACTGCATGAAAAAACTAGAAGCAGTGTTGTTGTTCGATTTCGATTTAGGGGGAGAAAGAGTTCGAAAGAGGGAGCAGAGTGTTCGATTTCGATTTAAAGGGAGAAAGAGTTCGAAAGAGGGAGCAAAGTGTTCGATTTTGATTTAGAGGGAGCAGAGTGTTCAATTTCGATTTAGGGGGAGAGAGAGTTAGAAACCAGAAGCAGTGTTGTTGTTCGATTTTGATTTAGAGAGAGAGTTCGAAAGAGGGAGCAGAGTGTTCGATTTCGATTTAGAGGGAGAAAGAGTTCGAAAGAGGGAGCAGAGTGTTCGATTTCTATTTAGAGGGAAAGAGAGTTCGAAAGAGAGATTGAAGAGAGAGTTCGAAAGAGACTTCGAAAGAGAGAGTTCGAAAGAGAGAAAAAAGAGAGTTCGAAAGAAGCGTTGTTCGATTTCGATTCCAATCCCATGCTGGACCTTTTTATTTTGTTTTCAGCTCATTTCCCAAATATCTTATTAATTGTAAATCTGGAGCTGGCTGTAACCAAAACAAAACCTTGGGTCTCATTTCAATTAGGCTTTAGCGCCCAGTACTTCATGCTTACCCTATATTCTAATTTACACTCTTATTCTTTTATTGATTTCCTTAGCTCTTTTGGTTTAAAAAATTAAATAATCACATAGTTTTAGATAAAAACCCAATTAATTAGTTTATTTTTATAATTTATTTAAATCTTGATATTTCGTTTTTAGTTTGGTCAGCATTTTAGTTAATTTTGTTAGTTTTTTTTAACTAGTCTTTTATTGATAAGTTTGTAACTTATCTCTTTGAATTTATTGCCCCTCTTGATGTTCCTCCCATGATACATGTTGGTTGAGTTTGTGATAATTTCAATTTAATTCCATGGCTTCTCTCTTGGTTTCCTTTTAAAATCTTGGAGTGTTTATACTTTTAGTTTTAATCTTCATGTTGTATGCAAATCCAAGGGAATTGTTTAATTTTTGTCGACTTCATGTCATAAAAAAAAACATCGTGCGAATATCCTCATTCATCCTCCGTTTATTATTTCGTTAAAAAAACTTAAGATAATTTTCCCAAATATTCAATTTTTCAAAACTCACACCTTTTAAGTCAAAACTTCGACATTAGGTCGTCGTATCTTCAAAAACTCGTCCATACCCATTTTTGGCCAAAACAATTTATTTTTAATCAAACAAACATTTTAAAAAACAGATATTTCAAAAGGTTCCTATAGAATACTATAGATACATTGGGTGCTAATACCTCCCCATTGTATAACCAACCCCCGAACCTTAGACCTCTTTTCAAAAACGCCTTGTATTTTCATTACTTTTAAAGTATTATTTTACATTGCATATTTTAGGGTTTTATTTCGCTCTTTTCCCTTTTCCCTTGGAAATAATAAAGCGCGGTGGTGACTCTTGCTTTTGTGAGACGAATTAATTAATAGTTCGATCTCCGATTTACCCCGCTACATTTTTTATCGCTACAATTAGGGTTTTGCAGGAAAAGTCAACTCAACTTTGACCAAGCATCACTTTCTCATACTTTATGAGAAATTACCCATCTAAAGCTCATTTTAAAGAGGATGCAATTTCCTACAATCCATCTTCATACCCCAAGATCAGAAAATGCACTCACAAGAAGTTATAAATTTGGAGATTATAGGTCATTTTTGAAAGTCAACAAAAACACCTTTTTTTGCCAAAGCTTATAACTTGAGAATGGAATATAAAAATGAGATAAAACCAAAAGGGTTTGTTATAGTACACCTCAAGATTTATAAAAAGTCCAAGAACACTTCCAAAAGTTCAAAATTGAAGAAGTTATGCATTGTTGAAGTTGGGCATTTTTGCAAAATTGCCAAAAGTCAACTATCCCCAAAACTTCAAATTTTGTCAAATGGGCCCATTCTTTTCCACTTGATTTGAACTTGCCACATTGCACACGAGTCCTAGCTTCAGCCTTGTGTCCATTTATCAATTTTATTATTTTATTTGATTTTTTATTGAATTATTTCATTTTTAATCAAATTAAATCAAATAAAATCCAAATATTTATTGCTTGATATCTTTTTGGCTATTTTAGGACTTAATCATCATCATGGTCAACATCAAATTCGTATCTCATCATATCATGTACCAAAAGATGGATTTTTGACAAATTAGGCAAGCTTTCAATGGTGGATCAAATCAAATCCCATGGCATTGATGTGCAAAGATTCAAAGCATAATTCTTGACCTAACACATTCCATGATACATATAGAAGGCAAAACCACGAAATTGAAGGCTAGAGGCTGCAAGAATTAACAAAACAAAACTTGGAAAAAGTGGTGAAAAGTGCAAAACCAAAATCACACTTAGAGGCAAATTCAGAAGCCAAGAACGATCTCAATCGTTTCCTTGACAATCACTGAAGCAGAACCAATCCCTAGCAAGCTCCCATACACGCTCAAAATCTCTGTAAGTATCTCAAAAAACCGCCCTTCTTTTAAATTCACAAATCTCTATTCTTGCATCTTTTGTATAAACTATGGGCATATTCATAATCCTCGTCAAATTTACAAGCATTCAACATTAGCCAATTGCATTTTTCTGGCCTAGATGAAGAACCCCCATAGCTAGGGTTCTTCGTTCGTGTTTTAGGGTTTTCTTTTTCAGGGGAAATCAAGACTCAAGAAGGGTATAGGTTTAATCAGGAAGCCCAGACGAACTCAACCATGCGCTTGGAATTGATTTTCATGGACTGGGATGGATTTTAGAGTGAGCCTACGCATTTAGCTGCAGATCTAAATCCGCAGGTAAAGTTACAAGGTTTGAAGGTCAGGGACGACAACATGTCTCCCTCTGATTGGCCTAATTCAAACACGCGCGCTTTATTTTATATTTTCTATTATATTAATTAATTTTCCTTTATTTTTATTGTTTTGTATATACTTAACAAATGGAATACATTGGCCTAGTGGAAAATCAGCGCTGGCAACATCCACAGGACCTGAGTTCGAATCCCAGGTCCCACATGTTATTTGTTATTTTTCTTCAGGTATTCCAGTGCGCCTAAGGAGTAGCAGTACATCATACACCATCATCTAATCAATGAACAGATGGCCAATGGCCAGATCTGATGGATGGAGATGGAACGTCCACCATGGGATCCAGTCAACCAGCGCGCATGGGATCCCAAAAGTCAACCAGGCCTGCGCCAATTGGGCCATGGAATTGCTATGCTGAACCTCCCATTCAGGCCCAAACCCTCTTATCTCTCTTTATTTTATATTTTTTATTTTATTGTTTTGTTATTATTTTTATCATTAATTAACCAATCAAATCTTTTTTCTTCATAAAATTAAAAACCAAAAAATATATTTTCTTTATTCTAATCAAATTTTAATTTTTTTTATTATTAACAATTATTAATTTAATTAATTTAGGCCATTAATTAGAATTAACTTTAATATATTTTTTTTATAAATAATTAAAATCAATTAGACATAATTAGGTTTTATTAACATTGATCAATTTTATTTTCTTTCTTTAAATACCAAAAAAAAACCCAAAAATATTTATTTTTATTAATTAGTTTAATTAATTTAATTTAATAATTAACTTAGATTAATTTCTTTCTTAATTCAAAAAACAACCAAAAAAATCTTTTCTTTAAATAACAAAGGGTCAAAACCCTAGAACTCGCACTCGATTTAATTTCCCGCACGCGATCCATTTTATTCAATATTGTATTTGTTTTCAGAATGTAATAGATAATTAGGACTATCTTTACCATTTTATTTATTTTTCGCATTTAAATTTCAAAGGGTTGCTTTTGGCGATGTAAATACCCGACGCCTTGTAATTTAATTTCCGCAATTTATTTTCCGCAAAATATAACTGCTAGATGTTTAATAATAGGGATGCATGACAAGATTGAACGTTTTAACCTAAAATCAACATAGATAACCATTGACATGTACAAAGACAAAATAACTGAAAACAACACACTCACACATGCGCACTCTTAGGGTACACCCCACTTGGTTGCCTTCGTAACGCAGTCATTAAGTATAGGTCACCTTAGAGGTCGCCCTCTTGTCCAAAGATCATAGTCGCCTCGAAACGGTTGCCTCAGATATTGTTACCTCAAAACAAATGATCTAAGACATTAGGGTTACCGCTAAAGCGTCCTAACATTACTTTGATGACCGTAAGTCCCTAAATTCGAATTGACCCTCAAACTCCAACGACGGTGCTACCTACTCATTCATAGTGGGATAGCATTGTCTAAAGGACATTAGCATAGAACGATTCCTTTTTCGAGTAGGTAGATGGTTCTTAAGTACTTGCTCTTTCCAAAACAAAACAAAACTTTTCACACTTACACCTTTCAAACAAAAACTTCTTCAAACCCACAAACACAAAGAAAAGCAAATTTTGAAAATAATATGAGCAAGTACCTAAGAGCCCGTGGATAACCACGGATAGAAAGGGTGCTAACACCTTCCCTTTCTATAATCTACCCCCCGAACCCGAGAAATATCTCGAAAAAGGAATTTTTCTGTGCTTTTTTCCTTTCCTTGTTGGATAAAATAAAAGTCGGCGGCGACTCTTTCTTACCATGACATTTTGCAAAAACAAACGCAAAACACAAACCAGCATTCCAAAAAACAGTCAGTTCTTTCCCACCGTATCACACAATCTACTGAGGAATTATCCGAAGTTGTCGTCTGGTTAGCTGTCAGGTTCTTAAGATAACTTGCAGGGAAATTGGAGGAAACTAGATGGTCTTCCATCGGGGTTTAAGGGTTAAAGTTTTGTACTTCGTTGGGGAAGAAAGTTCTATCTTTGCTGAGGATCTGCAGTTCAATGTTTTCTGGCTCCGCTGGGGATTGGGAGTTTGGAAACTTAGTTCTGGTGGTGTTTTTGAAATTTAACTCCGCGGGGCATATATTTTAAGGTTTTGGCTCCACTGGGGACCTCGATGATGTACTGCAGGAGATTTTACTTGGAATAGCCTAAAGACGTTTTCCTATACTTCCATCCTATCAGTAATTATTCTTTCACATTTCGTTTGTTTGTAAGCAGTGATTATATTCAAATGCATATGCTCATTTAATAAATCATTGGATGTTTTCAAATAAAACACGAGTGTAAAAAGGAAAACACAAATAGTTTTCTGCACTTTGAAGTATCTTTGTATTAACTTTGTGTAAGTATTTTGTACAAAGGAGACAGACATCCTAGTAAGAGAATGTTGTCGTACAAATTAAGAAAAATTTATACAAAGAAAGATGGCTATGTGTAAAAATTCCATGGGGTTCCCATTCTGCTATAGCCTTCGTAACTCTGGATATCTTGTTTATTTGCGGCTTCGTCCGACGATGAATGAATTGATCAGAAACCTGGAGCTTGTTTGTGAAGAGATTGTCCATAAAATGATCCGACGAGACATAGTCATACGCTTTAATTCCCTAACTTTTGCCTGGACCGCCCTTTCGGGTTTTCGATCCACCGGGAAAGCCCTTTTTGCCCAAGTCGCCCTTTCGGGTTTTCAACTTACCGGGTGTACAGATTTTTTTTGTTTATCCCTAATTTTTGCCTGAACCACCCTTTCGGGTTTTCAATTCACCAGGATGCCCATTTTTTCCCAAGTCGCCCTTTTGGGTTTTCAACTTGTCGGGTCGTTTATGCGTAGTATCTTTTGACTATGTCTGCGTTCGTAGGGTGCGACAGGTCATCACCGTCTATGGTGGTCAGGATCATTGCCCCATCAGAAAAGATGTTTTTAATCACAAATGGTCCTTCATAAGTAGGAGTCCACTTGCTCCTGGGATCACTTTGCGGCAAGATGATCCGCTTGATTACAAGATCCCCGACTTGATATACTTGTCTTTTGACTTTCTTGTTGAAGGCCTTGATCATACGTTTCTGATACGCCTAACCATGGAAAACAGCAGTAAGTCGCTTCTCATCAATCAAGTTAAGTTGATCAAGCCGGGTATGAATCCAATCGTCTTCACTTAAACTAGCATCTTTCATGATTCTCAAGGAGGGAATCTGAACCTCGATAGGTAAAACAGCTTCCATGCCGTATACCAAAGAAAAGGGTGTTGCCTCAGTTGATGTTCGTGCCGTGGTACGGTACCCGTGTAGAGCAAACGGTAACATCTCATGCCAGTCCTTGTAGGTGACTGTCATCTTTTGAATGATCTTCTTGATATTTTTGTTCGCAGCTTTGACAGCACCGTTCATCTTTGGCCAATAAGGAGATGAATTGTGATGTTGAATCTTGAACTATTTGCACAGAGCGGTGATCATGGTATTGTTCAAATTTGTACCGTTGCCAGTGATAATCCTGTCGGGGATACCATACCTGCAAATGAGGTTCTATTTGATGAAGCGGGCAACCACATTCTTTGTAACGGATGCGAAGGACGCTGCTTCGACCCACTTGGTAAAGTAATCAATGGCCACCAGGATGAAATGATGTCCATTGGATGTTGTAGGCTTGATCTCTCCAATCATGTCGATTCCCAACATCACGAATGGCCAAGGAGTTGTTAAGACATTGAGAGGAACTGGAGGTATATGTACCTTGTCAGCATAGATTTGGCATTTGTGACAAGTACGGGAATGTTGATGACAATAAGCTTCCATGGTAGACCAGTAATAGCCTGCCCGTAGAATCTTCTTAGCCATCGTATGACCGCTCGAGTGGGTGCCAAAGGTGCCATTATGTAGTTTAGCCATGATCTGCTCAGCTTCAACCTTATCCATACATTGGAGTAGGACACAATCATGATTGCGCTTGTATAAGATACCATTTCTCACAAAGAACTTGGCTGCGAACCTCCTTAAGAAATTTTTGTCGTTGACTGGAGCTCCTTCAGGGTATTCTTGTGCTTCGAGATACCTTTTGACGTCATGAAACCAAGGTCGGTCCACTACTTCTTCGGTATTAATCTCATGACAATGTACAGGTTCATCCATCCGCTCAATGGTGATTTGAGGAGCCTCATTATCCCAGTTAAGTTTAAACATGGATGACATTGTAGCTAGCGCATCTGCTAGCTGATTCTCTTCTCGCGGGAAGTGCTCGAAGGTAATCTGCTCGAAATGTGGTAACAATGTCAAAACATGTTCTTTGTAAGGGATGAGGTTTGGATGTTTAGTATCCCACTCTCCTTTGATTTGACTGATAACCAAAGCTGAGTCCCCAAATACAGTCAAAGATTTGATTCCCAAGTCAATAGCGGCCTTGAGACCAAAGATACAAGCTTCATACTCGGCCATGTTGTTGGTGCAGCTGAAGCAGAGTCTAGCGGTGAAAGGTGTATGGAAACCCTCTGGAGAGATAAGTACCGCGCCGATACCGTTGCCAAGTGCGTTGGAGGCACCATCAAAGTACAGAGTCCATCGGGATCCTTGTTCAGGTCTGTCATACGGCCTGCTTTCTTTAATGCTGCTCAAAGTCATGATATCCTCGTCGGGGAAGTCGAACCTCATGGATTGGTAATCTTCGACAGCTTGATGGGCTAGATGATCGGCTAGCACACTCCCCTTTATAGTGTTTTGGGTTGTGTACTGTATATCATATTCGGTGAGGATCATCTGCCATCTAGCGATTCTTCCGGATAGAGCAGGCTTCTCGAAGATGTACTTGATCGGATCCATCTTAGAGATCAGTAAAGTGGTATGTGTCAACATATACTGCCTTAGCCGGCGAGCAGCCCATACCAAAGCGTAACAAGTTTTCTCGAGCAGTGAGTATCGGGTCTCACAGTCGGTAAACTTTTTGCTAAGGTAATAAATGGCATGCTCTTTTCGGCCAGACTCGTCATGTTGGCCCAGTACACACCCTATTGAATTCTCTAGGACAGTCAGATACATGATTAACGGCCTTCCTTCGACGGGTGGCATCAAGATAAGAGGTTCCATCAAATACTCCTTGATTTTATCGAAAGCAACTTGACAGTCATCATTCCATTTAACCACCTGATCCTTCTTCAACAGTTTGAAGATTGGTTCACAGGTAGATGTTAGGTGAGAAATGAACCTTGCAATGTAGTTTAGGCGTCCCAAGAAACCTCTGACCTCCTTCTCAATGCGAGGGGCATGCATTTCTTGTATAGCTTTAACTTTGGCAGGATCAACCTCGACGCCTTTGTTACTGACGATGAATCCCAAAAGTTTATCGGACCTGACTCCGAAAGTGCACTTGTTAGGGTTCAGTCTGAGCTTGTACTCTTTCAATCTGAAAAACAGCTTTTGCAGATGGTCGAGGTGTTCCTCTTCTGTCTGTGAACGGGCTATCATGTCGTCTATGTAGACTTCTATCTCATGATGTATCATGTCATGAAGCAAAGCTACCATGGCTCACTGATAGGTTTCCCCGACATTCTTCAGTCCGAATGGCATCACTTTATAACAGAACATACCCCACTGTGTAACAAAAGTAGTTTTATCCATGTCTTCAGGGGCCATTTTGATCTGGTTGTACCTTGAAAATCCATCCATGAAAGAAAATACCTTATGCTGAGCTGTATTGTCAACCAAGATGTCAATGTGCGGTAGTGGAAAGTCATCTTTAGGGCTAGCCCTGTTTAAGTCTCTGTAATCCACACACATTCTGACTTTGCCGTCCTTATTAGGCACGGGCACAATGTTAGAAACCCATTGTGGATAGGAAGTAACAATAGAAAGCCAGCATTGAACTGCTTCATCACTTCAGCTTTGATCTTTTCGGACATGTCGGGCCTCATGCGGCGAAATTTATGTTTCATTGGTGGACAGTCTTCTCTTGTAGGGAGACGGTGAACCACAATATCTGTATCCAGTCCCGGCATGTCTTCGTAGGACCAGGCGAAGATCTCAACAAATTCATTCAACAGCTGAACTAAACGCTCCTTGACATTTGGCTCTAGGTTGGCACCCACTTTAACTTCTTTTCTGTCTTCCTCTGTTCCCAAGTTGATAGTCTCTAACAACTCCTCGTGAGGTAGAATAGCCCTTTCTTCTTGTTGCAGCAGTCTAGCCAACTCTCTAGGCACTTCACAGTCTTCATCACCTTCGTATTCGGCATGATTGACCAGATCTTCAGAGTCACTGAAGGCCATAGCAGAATTATTACCCATGGAATCCGGAGTGGATGGGTACCTGCATTTTGTGAGTGTGGGTGTGTGTAAGGGATAGCCACCTTTAAACAAATAAGATGTAAAAAGAAAGAAAATGAACACAAAGGTTTATATGTGAAAAAGTCCATGATTCATTAAAATGGCATATGATTATGAAAAATCAAGTCCTTGCAAATGGACCTATATGCCTCGGGTAAGGCATAAGGCAAAAAGTGTACGAATTGTTTAAAAAAATTATTACAGACCAACAGAAAATGTTCGAAAGATAAATTACTGATTGATGAAAGTAATGCTAACGAAGTCTTTCGACTCCCAATTGCATAGTCCTCCTTAAATGGTTGGAAAGATCCAGTCTTCAAAGTTGCTCTCATCTTCACCATCCTCCAAAGCATGAACTCCATGATGGGTGATCTTCACCGGTGGCCCTCCAGCTCGGGAGCGACGCACAACCTTCTGACTAGAAGCAGTGAAACCCAAGCCGAACTTATCTGTCTTGTAAGGAAAATCTGGCAGCTGACCTCATATTGTGCTTCCTCCTTCCTCAATCACAGCCTTCGCATCTTTAAGGGATGACATCCGGGACACAAGTTTGGTAATGATGGGCACATAAGTCATTGTCTTGGCTACTGCAATTTCAGGAGAAACCTCTTCAAAGTGCTGAAAGGGGGTCTTGATGAATTCACCATCTAATTCAACATAGCGGAATGAATTCAGATGGCTTATCATATACTCCTCCTCGCTACGAACTGTCACAATTTTCCCCTGGACAGGGTACTTAAGCTTCTGATGCAGAGTGGACGTAACGGCCCCAGCATGATGAATCCAGGGTCTTCCTAACAAGCACGAGTAAGAGGGACGGATATCCATGACATAAAATGTGGAGTGGAAAGTTTCAGTGCCCACTTTATTCGGGATGTCCACCTCCCCGTGGACCATACGCTTAGAACCGTCAAAGGCTCTTACAATGATGTTGTTGGGTTTCAAAATTAGACCTTCACAATCTAGTCTGTCCAATGCTTTCTTAGGCAAGACATTTAAAGATGACCCAGTATCAACCAGAACGTGAGCAAGAGTAGTCTCTCTGCATTCCACCAAGACATACAGCGCGTCATTATGCTTTCTCCCCTTAGATGTTAAATCGGCGTCGGAGAAGCCAAGACCGTTGTCGGCTGTTAGGCTGGCTACACACTCCTGGAACTGGTCCGCGGAGGTTTCCTGAGGCACACGGGCCGTTTTCAAGAACTTGATCAAAGCTTTGGCATGAGCTTCGGAACAGAGCAACAAGGCCAGCATAGAGATTTTTGAAGGGGTTTGCCCCAGTTGTTCTACGACATCATTGTCGCTTTTCTTAATTATTTTTAAAATCTCCTCCATTTCCTTTTGAGTGGTCTCGGGGATGACCAAAGGTTGAGCCCTCATCCTGACGGGCGCTTCTTGGATCCCCTTACCTTTATCAGCAGCAACAGCAGAGGGTACAACTACGGGAGTAACAATTTCTTCAATCACTGGAGTTCGCACAGAGATGTTGACCGGCACAGGAGTAACCTTAGGAGCATTTGAGGGTCCGAAGACTGCCCTTGGGGGAGCAATCTCCAGAGAGAAAATTATTCCGCTGCGGGTGATCTTACTCGTCCCCGCGATATTTCTTATGTCAGGAGTCTCTTCATCGGAACTTTCTTCAACTGATTCAATCTGTTTAACACCTTGGTAGAAGATCTCTCCTCCATAATTCCACGGTATTGTATTGTTGGACTTGTATGGGATAGGCCCCGACATAGTTATCTTCAGAGGTACAAGCTTTGGATTGGGTGTAATCTTAACAAGTCTTTTGGAGACCTTGGAAAGACTGGCGGAAATGGTAATTATAGCAACATCGTTGATAGGAGTTGGAGTAACAGGAGTAACATGAGTTTTCTCAAAAAAGAGGATTTCTTGATTATCCATTAGGCGTTGGATGCCTAACTTCAACAACGGACAATAGGATTGCAAGGACGAACAAAGGTAACAATCTTTCTCAAAGCCTGGGAAAATCCTGACTTTCAACAGATTCATCTTGATCATTGGTAATGGAGTCATTAAGTCATCAACAGTAGCAACATAAAGATCTTCTACAACAGCATGGACATTATGACCATGTTTTGGCATTGGAGCGGATATCACATTAGGTTTTTCAGGGGCGTCAAACTCCACCTCCTTGGCATCTATTAAATCCTGGATCTTATTTTTGAGGGCCCAACAATTATTGGTGTCGTGCCCCACGTTGTCCGAATGATAGGCACACTTTGCATTTGAATGGTAGTAGGGAGAAGAGGTATTCAGATTCTTTGGTGCCTCTTTCAATCTTGTAAGGTTTAACTTCAACAGATGAGGGAGAACCTAAGTAGGTGTCGTATTGATCCGGGTGAATTGCCGTGCAGGCCTTTCCACCCTTGCTTGGTTAGTTCTGGGTTGACTGTTTCGAGGTTGATCAACTGCAGAATTCTGAATCATTACAGCCCCCACCGTTGGCCGGCGCTCAATTCTTCCTTGACTTCTCTGGGAGTAAACAATTGAGACTTCTTTCTTGGATGGAAAGGTCTTCTTGATAGCAGCGGAAGCAAATGCATCCTTTTGAATTTTACCGCTCTTAATTCCAGCTTCAACTCTTTCACCAGTCAGAATTAACTCGGTGAATCCCGCAAACGAACTCCCGATCAAGTGATTAAAGAATGGGCCTGACAGGGTCCCCAAAAACATATCCACAAGCTCTCTCTCAGACAATGGTGGTTTCACCCTTCCAGCCAAGTCCCTCCATTTCTGGGCATACTCTTTAAAGCCTTCATTAGAGACCATACCCATACTCTGTAATTGAGTACGAGTAGGTGCTAAGTCCGCATTATATTGATATTGTCTGTAGAAGGCAGCCGCCAAATCCTCCCAATTGTGCACATCAGATCTTTCAAGTTGGTAGAACCAATCCAATTGCATACCCGACAAACTATCTTGAAAAAAGTGGACCCACAGATCCTTATCAGAAGAATGAGGTTGGATCTTTCTGACGTAAGACCGTAGGTGCATCTTTGGACAAGACAAACCATCGTATTTAGCAAATGTAGGCACCTTGAACTTAGGGGGAATCACAATCCCAGCAACCAACCCTAGCTCCTCGAAATCCAGCCCAGGCACCCTTTGTACCTCCATAGCTGCCAGACGCTCTTCCAGATTCTTGTACTTGTCGTCTGCAGGAGGGTACTGTTGCTCAGAGTAATCTTCATCCTCTTCTTCTTCTTCTTTCTCAGACTCAGAGGGCACTGCAACTCCCTTTCCTTTTCCAACCCCTTCATCAGATGTTGAGGGGAAATCCAGGACCCTTCTAGCTTGGTTCTAAAATCTTCTTCCCAAAGTAGCTACACCAACTCTTTTCTTTTTCTTTTCTCCTTTTCTTTTTCCTTTTCTTTTTCCAGCAGTGCTTTAAGATCCTCCTGACCCTTTTCCAAGGTCATGAGTAGTTGTTGGAACTGTGAATTCTGCGCTTGTAGGTCTTTGACCATCTGCTCTATATCCATCTTGCTGAAATAAACAGCAGAGAGATAAGGAAACCTGGTGTGAAGACCTGCTTATGCATATGATGAATGATATTTTGTTCATGTATTGCATTCAAGGATTCAGAAATTCAAATTTGTTGTAAACAAAAAAGAACGCACGTCATATTAATAAGATAGAATTTGTTAGTACATAAGTGCCCCATGGGCAAAATAATACAAAATTCTAAGGTAAAAAGACGTTGCGTATCCTCTTTGGTGCGATGTAGGTGTTGAGAGTCTGCTCTTCATGGAGTCGAAGAGTAAGTTCCAAAACCTTCTTCTCACTGGCGTAGAAGCTGGCTTCAAAAGTGTTTCGTTCTTCCTTGATCTATATCCAACTCTTTTTCAAATCTTCCAATGATGTTGGCATGTCAGGATGTAGGAGGGTGTATGCAACCTCTCCTTCCATAACAGGCTCTTTGATCACAGGGAGAATGTAGGGGTAATGCATCATAAGACTTTGGGCGCGGGTTCATACCCACTTGAGGTAAGGCTCAAGGGGGATCGAATTCTTGTGTCCCAAGGTCTTACTGCCCACCTTGTTTGGCATCCTCCAACCTCGGATGAACCTTTGTCGAAGTCCTTGAGCGTCATTGTCAAAGTCAAAAACCAAGTCTGGAATCAGCATGTCATATGGGCCATCCCTTCAGGCATACCCAAATTGTCTCAGAGCCAAGCAGGGGTTGTAGGTAATGCCTCCCCTAATGCCAAATAGTGGGATATTAGGGAATTCCCCATAAAAATCAATGATGATGACATTTTCTCTGGACCGAGAACACCAATGAACATCAGAATGTGTAAGAGTCATCAACCGTTGTGACCACCTCAAACCTTGCTCATTCTTTAAGACTGATTGGGGAAGGTGAGAAATAAACCACCTTGCTAGAAGAGGAGTACATCACATGAGAACACCTCTTTTCCTCATTGTTCGTGTGTGAAATGAGTGGAGGATATCCCCAAGCAATGTAGGCACAGGATTTCGAGATATGAAAATTTTGACAGCATTCACATCTATAAGCTGATCAGGGTTTGGTAACAAGACCAACCCATAGATGAGAAGTGCTACAATCTCTTCAAAAGCTTGTAGATCTAGAGAATTCCAGCAGTCTTGTGCCTTCTCAAACAGAAACTTTGCCAAGAAACCCTTGACACCACTTCTGATTTCCTAATGGCCTTTGATATCAGATGGTTGTAAGTGTAAGGCTTGAGCAACATCTTCAGGCTTTGGTTCTTTTTCCGTACCGTTGTAGGGTAGTTGATGGAGAATAGGAACCCTCGGGAGTTGAGAAAATTCCTCCAAAGTAGGCACTAGTTGGTAATCAGGAAATGTGAAGCAGTGGTGTAGGGGGTCGAAGAACTGGAAGAGAACTTTCACCATGTCTTCTTCAATGTTGGAGTTGACCAAGTTGAGAAGTCTACCATGTTTTTCAGTGAAAGGAGAATTCTCTGGAATCTTGGAAGCAAGCTCCTTGAGTTGAGGAGGGATTCTCACAAGGTTGAGCTGGATTGTTTTCCTGCGGAGTGATTCCATAACCTACAAAACAGGAACAAAGATGAAGATCCAAACCCTTGAAATGGTTAGTGGATCCATATGATGCTTTATGATGTTCATGATTGTGATCGGTGGATCTGGAACTGACTGTTTAACGCTGGTTCGCGAAATGTCGCGGAAGCAAGAGTCGCCACCGTCTTTTATTTTCTCCAAATGGAAAGGACAAAAGCATAGAAAAATTCCTTAAAGAGATTGCTCTCGGTTCGGGAGGTAGGTTATAAAAAGGGAAGGTGTTAGCACCCTTTCTATCCATGGTTATCCATGGGCTCTTAGATACTTGCTCATTTGTGTTTTCAAAAATGGTTTGTTTGCTTTTCAATTGTGGGTTTTAAAAAGTTTCTTTGAAAATTCCAGTTCGACTCTTGTATCGGTCCTCAAGAGTGTTTGAAAAATTGCTTTCGAAAGCTTTTTGAAAATGTGTTGGTGTGAAAAGTATTTTTTTTATTTGTTTTGAAGTTTAGAGCAAGTATCTAGAGTCGTCTACCTACCCTAAGGAATTCGTCTGTGTAGATGTCCTTTAAAGTAGTGCCATCCCACCATTGAGAGGTAGGTAGCACCACCGTTGGAGGTGTTCGGGTCAATTCGAGGTTCGGGACATGGTGATCACCAGAGCAATGGGAAGATACCTTAGAAGCTACCCTCATGCCAGGTTCCCGGATCATGAGGACTTACTAAGACATCCTCTACTCGACGATCACCTTTCGAGGCAAGGAAACAGTGAGGCGTACCCTAGGGGTGGTGTGTGATTTGTGTGTCATGTTCATTTGCATTTATCTTGTCATGTCAAAGTGATCTATGCGTTTGTTTTTATTTTGTCATTCATTCTTGCATGCATTTTATTAGCAGTTAAAAAAAAGTGCGGAAAGATAAAATTCCTAAACTATTACAAAGGCGCGGGTCCACATCGCCAAAATTTCCAGGACCCGATTTGACAGAAAGTAAATAAGGTGCGAGAAATAAAATGTCCGAGTTTACAAGGCTTTGGGAGAGTTACATAAATATTTAAAAGAAGGAAATAAATAAAAATGCGCGAATAGGAATTAAAATTGGAAACGAGGGCGTTGGACCCTTTTTAATGAAATTAAATTAAATGATTAAACTAATGAAATTAAAGAGAAAAAATAAATTTTTTTTTTTTTTTTAGTTTTTGGTATTTATGTTTTTTATGTATTTTTATGAGAAAGATTAAATGAAATTAAAATATTAACCCTAATTCTAATTTTTTTTCATTTATTAAGAAAAACATGTTAAAATTAAACCTAAAATTAATCTAATTATTTACATGCAATTTTGATTTATAAAAATAAATAATTAATTATTAGTGAAATTTATTTACAAAAAAAATATTAATTAAATAAATATATTTTGATTTTTATGACTTTTCTGTTTTTTACTATTTTTTATATTTTATGAAAATAAGTTAAATTAAAGGAATTAATTAAAAAAAGAAATAATTGAAATAAATAAAATAAGGAAAAGAAAGAAAATACAATACCTTGGGGGGTTTCTGTCCCCTTTTTGGAGGTGAATTGGAGTGGTTTGGCCATTTGCGTTCTGGCCTCATCATGCATAAGTTGTTCTACTTTGGCCATTTGGCTTTTGGCTTTTGGCCATTTGCGTTTTGGCCTCAACGTTCCTTAATCTTCTCAGGATGTCTGTCTCGCCATGTATTGGTGTCATGCATAAGTTTTTCTACTTTGGCCATTTGGCTTTTGGCTTTTGGCTTTTTGGCTTTTTGGCTTTTTGGCTTTTGGCCTCAATGTTCCTTAATGAACCTGGGATCCTGTCTAAATCTGCAGTGTTGAATCTCATGAACACATTAAACAAAATCATAAAATGCAAATAAAGCCAATATATGAAGAAATTTAATGTTTAGGCACAATATGGCATGTATGAATGATTATACCCTTTTGATCATGGAGATCAAATCAATCTTACCCTTACTAGAAAATTAGTGACCTGAATGCTTTTATGCCTTACTGGAAAATTAGGATCATGGAGATCAAGCCAGCCTTATCCTTACTGAAGAAGTAGTGAGGTGTTGGTTTGTAACTGTGATGACTTGTTTGTAGTGAGAGAGGGATTTGTAATAAGGATTTCAAGGTTTTAGGTTTTAGGATTCTTGAAAGAATTTGATATTCTAACAGTGTTGTGGCAAGGTTTTTTTCTCTCCTTTTTTCTCCTCTCCGGTTTGTGTGAAAAGAAGGTGATTATATAATGGAAATTAGGGTAAAGAAAATGGGCTTTGAATGTGCAATTGGGCCTCCATGTTCACTTGAGTTCGTCACTTTCCAGGCTAAATCGCAGGGACTTAAGTGCAATTTTTGAAGTTGAAATGTGAAAACAAAATGTAGCCTACATCGAGAACTAACTCCTGTCCGAACATCGGCTCAATCGGATAAACGGTGAATTAGTTATGAATTTTTGAAGTTTCAGCTCAGACAAACTTATTTTGGGTACAGTGTCGACTCTGACACGTTCTTCAATAAAAAACTGGTATTGATCGGTGCATAATTTGGTCTCGACTTTTGAAGAAAAGTTGTAGATCTACGAGTCAGGGACCTTGTGTAAAAATATGAGCCCAATCCGATAAAAATTGACCGAGTTATGAATTTTCGAAGTTTCGGCCCAAATGAAATAATATTCAGCATTCAGGATTTTCGGCGCGTCATGCACTCTGAGCAAAAAACGAAGGCCTTTTGAATGCCGTTTGAACTCAATACCTTCTGTGAAAATGTAGCCAACTCAATTTGTGAAATTTTGGCGCCAGAACCAGCTCGATACAATGAAAATTGACCAAGTTATGATTTTCTGAACATGACGCAAATAAACTTCTGTCCCAAATTTTCTGTACGAAAATACTTGATAAATCCACATTTTTGAATACCTTCTGATCGAAATTGGCTTCCAGCCGTGAGAGATGAAAACGTAGATAATGTCAAGACGGAATTTTGGCCACTGGAACGGGTTCAAAACGAGCCACGATCTTCAAGTTATGAATTTTTTAGCGCGTAAAAGCTGCACTTTCAGCACACTTTTTCACCATATTTCTTCGAGAAAACTCACACATTCGGATACCTTCTTTAAAGAATTGACTCTTAAGCTGAACCTGAATTTGAGAATACGTTATCAGAGATATCTTGGCGAAAGAATGCCTGAATATGACGCGCCGGGTTGGACTTGTGAATTTTTCTTGAAATGTTTTGAGAAATATGGGAGGGCAAATTTTGGGGTACAACAGTTGCCCCTGTTCAATCTTCTTAGACCTGAGGATGCAGATTGGCTGACGTGCCTTTCGTAATCCGAAGGTGGAAGATGATTGAACACTAGAGTGCCCAGAAATTTGCGCTCACATAGTGGTGTGACGGGGGAATGGGCTTATAGATGCCATTTAGAGATTGATGGATAGGATGATGGGCTTATAGATGCCATGCTAAGAGATGATGGGTAGGTGGATGGGCTTATAGATGCCATCTGGGTGTCGATCGCGTAAGAGATTCCTTAGCGAGAACTTGCGTACCTGAAAAAGAAAATGATTACCTGGCCTGTTTACAGGAGCTGGTCTTCAAACTCTTTGTATAGATGTGTCCTGACTGGTTACATGAGCTGAATCTGGAGCTTCAAATGGTGATGAATGAACCAGGGATGGTTACTACCTCAACAGGAACGGTGAGAGAACCTTGGGATGATTACTACCTCCGCAGTATCGGGGAGAGAACCAAAGGCGACTACAACCTCAACAGCAATCATTGAGAGAATCTTGGATAACTTCAACCTCAACAGCAATCGTTGAGAGAAACTTGGGATGATTACTACCTCCGCAGTATCGGGGAGAGAACCATAGGCGACTACAACCTCAACAGGAATCATTGAGAGAATCTTGGATAACTTCTACTGAGTCTTTATCAGGAAAATCTGTTGGGGGTCGATTTAGCTCGACTAGAGAAGGCCTTGGACTGGATAAGAAACAGAAAATCTTAGGGTCGATTAACTGAACCGGTCTAGGTCTTGAAATCTTCAATTGGAATAAGTGTCAGAACGTCGCCATGCCTGGGTCACATCCGAACCATATCTGGAAGGAAATCTGGAAGAAGTATCAGAACGTCGCCATATCTGGGTCACATCTGAACTATATCTAGAAGGAAATCTGGAAGAAGTATCAGAACGTTGCCATATCTGGGTCACATCTAAACTATATCTAGAAGGAAATCTGGAAGAAGTATCAGAATGTTGCCATATCTGGGTCACATCTGAACTATATCTAGAAGGAAATCTGGAAGAAGTATCAGAACGTTGCCATATCTGGGTCACATCTGAACTATATCTGGAAGGAAATCTGGAAGGAGTATCAGAACATCGCCATGCCTGGGTCACATCTGAACTATATCTAGAAGGAAATCTGGAAGAAGTATCAGAATGTCACCATATCTGGTTCACATCTGAACTATATCTAGAAGGAAATCTGGAAGAAGTATCAGAACGTTGCCATATCTGGTTCACATCTGAACTATCTCTAGAAGGAAATCTGGAAGGAGTATCAGAACGTCGCCATATCTGGTTCACATCTGAACTATATCTAGAAAAAGTCTGGAAGAAGTATCAGAACGTCGCCATATCTTGTTCACATATGAACTATATCTAGAAAAAGTCGCGATAGTTGATAGTAATCATCTTTGTATTTACCTTTCCTGAAAAGGTAAAGCATCAGTTGTATGCAAGATCATGATGCATGAACTGCATGATTTCAGGATCTCGGGTAGTATGATGCATATGCATGCTATAATGTATGAAGATGTAATGTTCATGAATGTGTTTTTGTCTAAGAAAATAAGTCCTTGACGGGTGCCGGGAAGTCAATCCTGGGCTGATGTTGAAGAATAGATTTTGCTTCCGCTGGGGATGATAGTTGCAAGAATACCGGTAGGAGAAGATAACTCCATTGGGGAATAAACTTGGCGAATGGATTACTCTGCGGGGAGAAAAGTACTCTAGCGATCTTGCTGGGAAGCAATACTCTGCAGGGAGAGAGGTACTTTGCTGAGTTGTTGATAACAACTTGCTGGGGATACCCTTGTTGTATTGGAAGTGCTAATAGACTCCGCTGGGGATAAGAAGACTTTGCCGAGAACGATCTTTCCGTGGCCTTTTGGCTGAGGATAACCCAGTTATATCCTGGTAGGGAAATAACTCTTTGAATAAAGCCGGGAGACGCGTTCGTGCTCTGCGAGGATAAGCTTCCAGAATCTACTGGGGATAAGCTTACTGCTTGGAGAGATGAATTCCAACTTTCTTGGGGAAACTGGATTGGACTCTCTTGGGGAAGTTTTGAGCTGTATCGGTTATGTTCTTCAACGGGACCTACCTTGATACCTTGGAGGACAGAACAATCAGATTGCTTAGACAACTCTTTATTGCCCCTGTTTCTGATGTGGGAGAGGAAGACCTGTTGAGGTGTTAATAGTCGTTGATGGACAAACCTTCTTCTAATAGGCAGGTGGCAAGATGACAGGACATAGTCGTACGCTTTTGATCCCTAACTTTTGCCTGGACCGCCCTTTCGGGTTTTCAGTCCACCGGGATACCCATTTTTGCCCAAGCCGCCTTTTCAGGTTTTCGACTTGCCGGGTGTACAGATTTTTTCTTTTCATCCCTTATTTTTGCCCGAACCCTTTTGGTTCATCGGGAAGCCCTTATTTTTGCCTAGGTGTGTCAACCTAGCGGGTCTTTGATTTTGCGTAGCATTTTTTCGACTATGTCCATGCTCTTAGAATGCAGGGAGGTGCCCCTGTTAGAAGTGTCATGCCACCAGAAAGTGTTTGATCAGGCAAGATTCGTTGTTGGAATGCCCCCAGTGACTCAGGCGGAGATTTGCCCCAGGCTACTTGGCCTCTTGAGAGATTCTCCGAATCTTGATTGGATTGCCCCAGATGATGGACCATGATCATGTCATGCCCCTCGATTGGAAATGCTTGTTCATTAGACTTTCGTCGTGTGAACTTCTATGCTGTTCAAACAAAAAGTCATATGCAAACAAAGTTATGTTAAAAATGCAAAGCCTATGTCTGTCTTGAAGATTTTGAAAATGCATTTTTTCATAAAACAAGTGAATGTTTGTAAAACATGATGTCAACTCCGTATTTACCATAGGCCTTAAGGAGTCAGGATACCTTTGTAACAGTATGCTTTCGAACTAACCCATGCTTCAGCTAGGACTTTAAAGGGTTATAACGTGGCCTGGTTCACAGTTTAAGAAACAAAGGATAAAGGCTCAAATTTTATTTGTACCCACCCGCTCTTCGTGATGTTCTTCAAACCTAAACTCAGCTGATCGTGCGTTAGACCTTGTTTGAGTCTTTGCTCTGATTTTCCGGTGATGATTCGGATGTTGATAACTTATTTTGAATAGGCAGTCATTCCTTTTTTGTTGAGGGTTTGTAAGACCTCTTTCTTGATTTTTGTTATCCCTTTCTTTTTTTGCCTGAACTGTTTCCTTTTTTGGAATTACAGTCAGCGGGATGCCCCAGTTTTGTAAGTCTCCTTCATGGGTTTTGACTTAATGGGTTTTTAATTTGAGAAGTAATGACTGCCTTTCTTTATTGAATATTCGGAACCATCACTGTCTTCTTTGTTTTGTAAGGACCTCTTTGGTGCCATTCGTTATGCACTTGGATCAACTGAGAGACTACCCTGCCCCAGGTTATGATTAAGGGTTTTAAATTTCGACAAGAAAAACTCCTACTTCTTTGGCTCAGAGGGGTTGACGAGGGATTATCTTCCTTATTACTCCAGTGTTTAGGAATTGAAACAATGCCTGTACCTCATCAGCAGGGTCTGTTCAAAAGCATACTGTAAGGATCGTGGTATCGTTTTCGTCATCCTCCCTCAAGAGGCTTAAAATTTTAGATCAAGAGTTGACATCAGAAAAAATATGAAAATAATTTGCATATAGTGAATACGAATATATTACTTCAAAACAGACATGTGTAGTGCATTAGTGAAATAACAATGTTTAACATGAATAAATGTTTGAACAATCAAAGAACAACACAACTTGAACATTCGAATGAACAAAAGTTTTCTAGTCTCAGGGCTTGTCACTTCACATGGTGAGCCTTGGAGGGATGGTAGAAAAATTCAGCCTGACCATCTTGGGTGAATTCCAATGCCCCTTCATCAATCAGGTCCTGGATTTTGTTCTTCAGAGCCCAACACTCATTTGTATCATGTCCTGGACAGGCAGAGTGGTAGGCACACCTTTTATTGGGATCATAAGTAGGATGTGCTGTGTTGGGATTCTGGGGATGAGCCCTTAATGTGATCAGATTCAACCTCAACAGGCGTTGGAGAGCTTGAAACAGCGACATGTTGAGCTGAGTGAATTGCCTCCTGGGCTTGTCTGGCTGGAGCTGGTGAGGTTGATGCTGAATTCGTGATACTGGAGCCATTTGAGAAGCTCTCCCCTTATTTCCTTGTCTCAAAGGTGGTTGAACGATGACTGGCTCTTTACCTTTAGATGTTTGCCCCAGTTGGTTACCCCGAAGCAGTTGGTTGACGAGAACTCCGAGCTCATCTTGTCTTTGAGTTAACCCTTGAATGGCAGTCCCCTGCCCCAGCATTTGGGCTTTCATTGCATCCATTTCATCTTGCAAGTGTTTCAACCGTTCGTCCTCAGCGCTGTTCCTAACCAAAGTCTTCATGAGAAGTGTCCTTAGCTCCTCCTGCCCCTTGGATAGATTCAGGAGGATTTCCACGAACCGAGTCTCTTGAGCAAGAAGGTCCTGGTTATCTTGTTGGGAAGCCATTGCTGAGATAAACAACGGAGATGGTAAGTTACCTGTCCAAAGGGTACCTGTTATGCAATGATATGTATGATATGCATGCAATATTTTCAAGGACCTCGCAGGGTAAACAAGAAAATAGTTAGCATTGGAAACTGGTGGCTTGATTGAAGGTAATTCATATTGTTGAGAGTCCTTCTTCAAGGGTCAAGGCTCACCATATCTAGTGGGTCATAGCCCCTGACAACCTTGGCTAGAGGAAAATAAATCCCCTTTGCCCCTTGCTGGACAGTTGGTTCATCATGACCTGCATCACAAGCCCTTGAGATCCTTGAAATGGATTAGGATGTATGCAATGGTATGATGACATGCTATGCATGGGGTAATGTAGGTAACCCTGTTATGAGTCCCAACTAAGGACTGCAAACCAAAACCTGCAAGAAACTCAAGTAAAACCTGTCATGAGTCCCAGTTAAGGACTAAAACAAACCCTGCAAGAAACTCGGTAAACCTTGTTATGAGTCCTAATTAAGGACTATAGACAAAACCTGCAGGGAACTCAAATGTCAGATAACAAGCATGCAAATAGTCAAGTTGGAAGGCACACAAGTCACACAAGAGAAGTCCTTAGAGTTTAGGCCAGCATGGGGTCTGGGTATTACCCTCTTGAAGTTGGTGGGCTCAACCTGTCCTATTAAAAGTAATCGGGTTCTTAGAGGATCCCAATATCATTGACTACCCTCAATCGGTCATAACTCCAGCATCGCAATCTTTTCTTGCGGCCAGAACCATCACGAGAGTTTAGCCTCAATGGGCGTAGCATACTGCTACTGTTCTAATGGCCAAGTTGGGTCATTTAAGGTTCTAAGGTCTGTTGGTGCTTAATGACTCATTGGAAGACCCATATTCTCCCCGTTTCAACACGAGGGATATCGGTACAGACCAAGGCGCCACACCAACGTAGCCACTGCTTCACCCATGTCGGTATACGCCGGACAGGTCCCTCACAGCTTATGCTACCTAAACAGGGTATCCCCAGATCCGGGTTAGGATCTATGTAACTCCCATGCAACCCACAAATTTAAAGCAGACAAGTCAATACAATTGAAAACACAGTTATGAACTAAACCCTAAGGTACACCTCACTTTAAGTTTTATCCCCAGCAGAGTCGCCAGTTCTGGGATCGGTGGATCTGGAACTGACTGTTTAATGCTGGTTCGCGAAATGTCGCGGAAGCAAGAGTCGCCACCGTCTTTTATTTTCTCCAAATGGAAAGGACAAAAGTACAGAAAAATTCCTTAAAGAGATTGCTCTCGGTTCGGGAGGTAGGTTATAGAAAGGGAAGGTGTTAGCACCCTTTCTATCCATGGTTATCCATGGGCTCTTAGATACTTGCTCATTTGTGTTTTCAAAAATGGTTTGTTTGCTTTTCAATTGTGGGTTTTAAAAAGTTTCTTTGAAAATTCCAGTTCGACTCTTGTATCGGTCCTCAAGAGTGTTTGAAAAATTGCTTTCGAAAGCTTTTTGAAAATGTGTTGGTGTGAAAAGTATTTTTTTGATTTGTTTTGAAGTTTAGAGCAAGTATCTAGAGTCGTCTACCTACCCTAAGGAATTCGTCTGTGTAGATGTCCTTTAAAGTAGTGCCATCCCACCATTGAGAGGTAGGTAGCACCACCGTTGGAGGTGTTCGGGTCAATTCGAGGTTCGGGACATGGTGATCACCAGAGCAATGGGAAGATACCTTAGAAGCTACCCTCATGCCAGGTTCCCGGATCATGAGGACTTACTAAGACATCCTCTACTCGACGATCACCTTTCGAGGCAAGGAAACAGTGAGGCGTACCCTAGGGGTGGTGTGTGATTTGTGTGTCATGTTCATTTGCATTTATCTTGTCATGTCAAAGTGATCTATGCGTTTGTTTTTATTTTGTCATTCATTCTTGCATGCATTTTATTAGCAGTTAAAAAAAAGTGCGGAAAGATAAAATTCCTAAACTATTACAAAGGCGCGGGTCCACATCGCCAAAATTTCCAGGACCCGATTTGACAGAAAGTAAATAAGGTGCGAGAAATAAAATGTCCGAGTTTACAAGGCTTTGGGAGAGTTACATAAATATTTAAAAGAAGGAAATAAATAAAAATGCGCGAATAGGAATTAAAATTGGAAACGAGGGCGTTGGACCCTTTTTAATGAAATTAAATTAAATGATTAAACTAATGAAATTAAAGAGAAAAAAGAAATTATTTTTTTTTTGAGTTTTTGGTATTTATGTTTTTTATGTATTTTTATGAGAAAGATTAAATGAAATTAAAATATTAACCCTAATTCTATTTTTTTTTTCATTTATTAAGAAAAACATGATAAAATTAAACCTAAAATTAATCTAATTATTTACATGCAATTTTGATTTATAAAAATAAATAATTAATTATTAGTGAAATTTATTTACAAAAAAATATTAATTAAATAAATATATTTTGATTTTTATGACTTTTCTGTTTTTTACTATTTTTTATATTTTATGAAAATAAGTTAAATTAAAGGAATTAATTAAAAAAAGAAATAATTGAAATAAATAAAATAAGGAAAAGAAAGAAAATACAATACCTTGAGGGGTTTTTGTCCCCTTTTTGGAGATGAATTGGAGTGGTTTAGCCATTTGTGTTCTGGCCTCATCATGCATAAGTTGTTCTACTTTGACCATTTGGCTTTTGGCTTTTGGCTTTTGGCCATTTGCATTTTGGCCTCAACGTTTCTTAATCTTCTCAGGATGTCTGTCTCGCCGTGTATTGGTGTCATGCATAAGTTTTTCTACTTTAGCCATTTGGCTTTTGGCTTTTGGCTTTTTGGCTTTTTGGCTTTTGGCCTCAACGTTCCTTAATGAACCTGAGATCCTGTCTAAATCTGCAGTGTTGAATCTCATGAACACATTAAATAAAATCATAAAATGCAAATAAAGTCAATATATGAAGAAATTTAATGTTTAGGCACAATATGGCATGTATGAATGATTATACCCTTTTGATCATGGAGATCAAATCAATTTTACCCTTACTGGAAAATTAGTGACCTGAATGCTTTTATGCCTTACTGGAAAATTAGGATCATGGAGATCAAGTCAGCCTTATCCTTACTGAAGAAGTAGTGAGGTGTTGGTTTGTAACTGTGATGACTTGTTTGTAGTGAGAGAGGGATTTGTAATAAGGATTTCAAGGTTTTAGGTTTTAGGATTCTTGAAAGAATTTGATATTCTAACAGTGTTGTGGCAAGGTTTTTTTCTCTCCTTTTTTCTCCTCTCCGGTTTGTGTGAAAAGAAGGTGATTATATAATGTAAATTAGGGTAAAGAAAATGGGCTTTGAATGTGCAATTGGGCCTCCATGTTCACTTGAGTTCGTCATTTTCCAGGCTAAATCGCAGGGACTTAAGTGCAATTTTTGAAGTTGAAATGTGAAAAAAAAATGTAGCCTACATCGAGAAGTAACTCCTGTCCGAACATCGGCTCAATCGGATAAACGGTGAATTAGTTATGAATTTTTGAAGTTTCAGCTCAGACAAACTTATTTTGGGCTGCAGTGTCGACTCTGACACGTTCTTCAATAAAAAACTGGTATTGATCGGTGCATAATTTGGTCTCGACTTTTGAAGAAAAGTTGTAGATCTACGAGTCAGGGACCTTGTGTAAAAATATGAGCCCAATCCGATAAAAATTGACCGAGTTATGAATTTTCGAAGTTTCGGCCCAAATGAAATAATATTTAGCATTCAGGATTTTCGGCGCGTCATACACTCTGAGCAAAAAACGAAGGCCTTTTGAATGCCGTTTGAACTCAATACCTTCTGTGAAAATGTAGCCAACTCAATTTGTGAAATTTTGGCGCCAGAACCAGCTCGATACGATGAAAATTGACCAAGTTATGATTTTCTGAATATGACGCAAATAAACTTCTGTCCCAAATTTTCTGTACGAAAATACTTGATAAATCCACATTTTTGAAGACCTTCTGATCAAAATTGGCTTCCAGCCGTGAGAGATGAAAACGTAGATAATGTCAAGACGGAATTTTGGCCACCGGAACGGGTTCAAAACGAGCCACGATCTTCAAGTTATGAATTTTTTAGCGCGTAAAAACTGCACTTTCAGCATACTTTTTCACCATATTTCTTCGAGAAAACTCACACATTCGGATACCTTCTTTAAAGAATTGACTCTTGAGCCGAACCTAAATTTGAGAATACGTTATCAGAGATATCTTGGCGAAAGAATACCTGAATATGACGCGCCGGGTTGGACTTGTGAATTTTTCTTGAAATGTTTTGAGAAATATGGGAGGACAAATTTTGGGGTACAACAATGATGTATGCACAAGTATATGTACAAGCAAGTCACACAAGTTCCTAGTTTTAGGCTTGCATGAGGTTTCATAGGTAAGTACCCTCTTGAAGTTAGTTGGCTCAACCTGTCCTATAAATAGTAACCGGGTTCTAAGGAGCTCAATATCACCGGATTATTTTTTGTATTCATTGTTTCAGTTTAGCCACTTTACTGGCGACCGAAATATTCCAAGAAAACAACCCTCAATGAGTGTAGTATCGAGTATCTACCAACTTCGGACTGCACCAAAGCCGGTCATCTCACTACCCCTAAAAAAGGCCAAGATGGTCAAGTAAAGGTTCTAAAAAGTTCATTAGTGCTTCATGACATCACTCAGCGGCCTCGTATTCTCTTTGATTGACTCAAAGGCTACTGGTACCCACAAATATGTCGCACTAATATAGTTATTGCTTCAACCATGTCGGTATACCCCACACAGTTTCCATAACGTATTGCTATTTACCTATGAATGTTTCCCAAATCCGGGTAGAGGATTTCAAACCCAAACAATAGAACCAAATGTAAAGCAATCAAAGCAAACAAAGTAAGCATATAAAGGTGATCTAAACCCTAAGGTAACCCCACTTTTAGATTTTTTCCCCAGCAGAGTCGCCAGTTCTGTGATACGGTGGGAGAACTCACTTGAGGTTTTGCGTTTGTGTTTGCAAATGTTTCGCTTTAGCAAGAGTCGCCACCGACTTTTTATTTTATCCAAAGGAAAGGTCAAAAAGCACAGGAAAGACCTTTGAGATGTTTTCTTGGGTTCGGGGGGTAGATTATGAAAAGGGAAGGTGCAAGCACCATTTCCATCCATGGTTATCCATGGGCTTTTAGTTACTTGTTTAGATCACTTGCTTTTGCTTTTCAATTGTTTGAAATGGTGCTTTGTGTGTGTTTTTTAAAAATGTTTTGAAAAGAGGCCATCATTGTGGCAACCTTTGTAATGATTCTTGTTTGAATGTATACAAAGATGTATTGTCTTTTGAAAAGATGTTTCAATGTTTGAAAGTTTGTTTTGGGAAATGCTTTGAAATTGTGTTGTGATGTGTTTTTGAAAATAGAAAGGATGTTTGCAAGTTTTGTTCAAGTAACCAATAGTTGTCAACCCTATCTACTCAGGAGTCTTTCCTACACATTTTTAACCCTTTCATTGTTGTTTTACCATTGTATTTGGTAAATAACCTTGTATTTGGATGTTAAACGGGACAGGCGCGGATCATCGTATTAACCATGATAGCAATTATGCTAAGTATCTTTAGCAAATTTTTGAGGGACTAGATCATTTTGTATAGGCAACCAAGATAGCGTCATCGAGGGACTATGATCTTTTTGTTTTGTTTTTGTTTTTCCAAGATACTCAACATGCATACCATGGCCATTTTAAAGGCAACAAGTAGATGAAACTCTAGGGGTGCATGTGTGCATTGTGTTATCATTTTCATGTATTTTATTTCTTGTATTAGGTCTAACTATTTGTTTTGATTTTGGATATTGCATACAAACCCTAATCTCTATCATGGCATATTTGAAAGCATAAAGTGCGTAAAATAAACCTAAGCTATTACAACATTGATATAGGGAGGGGAATACAATTTTGAATAGGGGATTATTTACAAGAAATTAAAACCCTATTATTATTACAACCAAATTGAATTCTTTACTCAAATGATAAATAAGCAATATTTAAATAGACAATTAAATAAATATGCAAAAAATGTTTTTGTTTATTTTTATGTGTGTAAAAATATAATATTTAATGTGTGTAAAAAAAATAAGAAAATAAAATATTATTTTTATTAAGGGTGGAAACCCTAATTTGTTTTAAGAAAGTATATATATTAATTATATTATTTATGTACAATAAAATAAAATAATAAAATATATACAAATTTCAAAAACTAAAAATATATTAGAAAAAATATTATTTAAGTATGTAAATAATAAAAATAAAAATAAAATATTTTTATGTATTATTTTCTAGTTTTTATTAAAGAAAATAAAAGTATGTTATTTAATAATTATTTTTATGTTAGAAAAAATAATAAAAAATACAAAATAAAATGTGAAAATTTATGAAAATGTTTTTGGTAATTTTTTAAGTTTAGAAAAAAATAAAAATAAAGTCAGAAATGAAAAAGAAATAGAAAAATATAAAAAAAAAATGAAATGGGCCAAGGGGGTGCAGTCAGCAAGTTGGGGGGCGCCAAAAGTGAGAAATAGCCAGGCCCAGCCCAACTACTTCATCTTCAACCTTCGTTCAAACAAAAATACGCGTGTTTCCTGTACAATTATCCAACTCCTGCATACGTGCTCTAAAACAAAAACTCACAACACAAAAGTTATTGCATTTTTCAACACGATTCCAACCATATAAAGAACTTAATCTAACTCCCAAAGATCAGAGAGAATTTCTCTGGCCCTAATTTCTAACCTAACTTTTTCAGAATGTTCATCAATCAAATTCTCTCAACACAATTAACTTAAGTGAAATCTATGCATATGTACAGCTTAAGGGCAAAGAATACTACATTTTTTATTCACAAACCTAAGCCTAATGATTCCTAGATAGAGAGATAGAAGTTTGAACAATACCTGCTTCAGCTGAACTCAAGTATGGCAATGTGGAGGTTTTCAATGAGGCCTGAGATGTTTGTGAGCTTGCCTGAACTTCCTTTGACCTTCCCCAATGCTTTGTTTGCTTTGAGCTTGCTTGGATAAGCCTGTAGAAGTCAACCTGCACAAGCTGAAATCAGAAATGGTGAAGCTTGCAAATGGAGTTACAGTCAATGGCCAATGGCTGGGATAGCTTAGGTGGGTTATATGGAATGTATTGGAACTGGTTTGGGACAAAACGCACGAGGGGTTTGTGAGATGGAAGTGAAACTGCAGAGAGTGCCCTATTTTGCAAGTTTTTGGTGTTTTGATGTTCAAGAGTGTTTGAGGAATGGATGACTCGTGCTTCTTGCTCAAGGAAATATGCAAAATTCGTTTCAAATGCTTACAAACTTTGTTCTTATCAGATTTCAAAGATATGGATCTTTTGCAAGTTTACTTGGTTTTGAAGTAAAAGTGTGAAGTGATACAAGACAGGCCTGTACAGGCTATCTTCAAGCATGCACAAGATTGTTGTACCTTTGCCTAAGTTTATGGAACTTGTTTGCTGCAAAGAGAGGGGTTCAAGGCTCAAGGGAAGCAAGTTGACATAAAGTAGTGCTTTATGAAAATAACAATGTTCACTTTTTGCCAAAAATGGATTAAACTCTTGTGTAAACTTCCATTGATCATAATAATGCCTTAAACCAATGAGTTTGCATTCAATTTTTGAGTTTGGAAGGGTTTAGAGACCTGTTTTCAAGTACAAGCAAAGTTGGACAGATTTTGCAACTTGTGTCAACATGAAAATGCCATGGATCAAAAGTGAGTTTTTACCAAATTCAAACCTTCGATTCTCCCTAACCATAAATGATTTTGGAGAGTTCTTGGACATTTTGGAAAGCTTGTAACATGCTCTACAATCCATCTTTGAAATTCATCTTGAGATTCCAAGTGGAACTAGGTGAAAAATTTCCATGAAGATAGGTCAAAATCCTGTCTAAACTAGGGCAAAATTTCACTAAGTTAAAAGTTTCCTGGACCCTTGTTCCAAAAATCATAACTTGAGATCCAAGCTTCTTTTGGGAAAACTTTGTGAATCAAAGTTGTAGATTTTGTGGAGAAATATGACTTTTATGTTTGAAGTTTTGTTTGAATCCAATTGCATCATGATGAAAATGTTGGGCAAAGTTGGGCAAAAATAAGAAATTTTCATAACTTAGAAAAATTCTAAGTTATGAAAATTTTCAATCTTAAACCCTAATTTGCAAAATTAGGTTTCTTGATGAATAAGTTTCATGTTTTGACACATCTTGATGAAAAATGACCCTTGGCACTTGTGATACGGTGGGAGAACTGACTTGAGGTTTTGCGTTTGTTTTCGCAAATGTTTCGGTTGAGCAAGAGTCGCCACCGACTTTTTATTTTATCCTAAGGAAAGGTTAAAAAGCACAGCAAAAACCTTTGATATGTTTTCTTGGGTTCGGGGAGTAGATTATAGAAAGGGAAGGTATTAGCACCCTTTCTATCCATGGTTATCCATGGGCTCTTAGTTACTTGCTTAGATCAACTTGCCTTGATTTTCAATTGTTTGAAATGGTGCTTTGTGTGTGGGTTTGAAAATGTTTTTGAAAAGAGGCCAATGTGGTGGCAACCTTTGTAATGATCCATGTTGGGATGTATACAAAGGTGTATGTCTTTCGAAAAGTTTTCAATGTTTTTGAAAGTTGTTTTGAAAGTGTCGTGGAGTGTGGTTTTGAAAAATAGGCAAGTGTTTTTGTTTTGCAAGTTGGCAAGTAACCAAGAGCTATCTACCCTAAATTTCTCAAAGATTTTTCCTATGTTTTTAACCCTTTTAACAATTTTGTTCCACCATTGTATTTGGTGGACAATCTTGTGTTAGGATGTGAACGGGATGGGCGCGGGTCATCGTTTAGACCATGATTGCAATGGTGCCAAGTGTCTTTGGGCAATTTTTCCTTTAAGGGACTTGATCATTTTTAGGCAACTTTCGAAAGCGTCATCGAGGGACTATGATCATTTGATTTGTTTTTTTTTTGCCAAAGACCCCTAACATGCAACATGGCCCATTATTGAAGGCAACAAGTGGAGTAACCCTAGGGGTGCAAGTGTGATTGGTGTTTGTTCATTTTCATGCTTTTATCTTGGAATTAGGTCAAGCTATTTGTTTTGGTTGATTTTTGCATACAAACCCTAAGTCTATCATGGCATATTTAGAAAGCTTTTAAATGCGAAATTTAAAGTCCTAAACTATTACAACATAATTATGGGATGGGGGGTACAAATGTCCAAATGGGGGATATTTTAGCAAGAAATTAAATCTAAACTATTACATCCAAATTGAATTATACAAGGTATTTAATTGTACAATAATTAAAATAAAATAAATATGCAAGATGCAAAAATGATTTTCATATGTATGTAAAAAGGTATTTTTCATGTGACAAATAAACAAAAATAAAAATGAATAATTTTGGATATTTTTACATTTTAGGGCAAAACCCTAATTTTCTAAGTAAGAAGTATTTATTATTTAATATATGCAATTTTTATTAATTATGTACAAAAATAAATAAAAGGAAGTATATTGTAAAAAAGTGATTTTTTAAGTTAAATATTAATAAAAATAAAAATGTATTATTTGTATTTTTATCCTAAATATCTTAATAAATATGTAAATATTTATATTATATATTAAATATATTAAATATGTACAAAAATAAAATATTTATTATTTACAAAAAAAAAGTATATTTTTAGAAAATGTTTTCAAAAGATAAAATAAAATAAAATTAGAAAACAAAATGTATTTATATATTTTTTTTGTATTTTTTAAAATAAAAGGTATTATGTATTTATTTACATATATAACTAAATGAAACAAATAAATATCAAATAAAATGCAAAAAATGTGAGAAAAATATTTTTAATGTTTTTTCATGTTTGGATAAAAATATAAAATCAAAATCAAAAATGACAAATATATCTCAAAATGGGCCAGGGGGGTGCATGTGTAAAAAGATGGTGCAAATAGAAAAAAGAAACAAGCCCAGCCCAAAGCAAGCTTGTCTTCAACCTCCAGACAGTTTCAAATGAAAAAACGCGCGCTTCCTTCCATCCCTATTATCTCTTGATTCCTTGACTTTTAACAAAAACTTACAACACAAACATTATAGAGCATCATGTCACGAGTTCATACATATAAAAAACTTGATCTAACTCTCAGAAATGAGAGAGAATTTCTTCTCCCCCAATTTCTGACCTAAGTTTTTGTCAATGTTCAGGTCTTAAATTCTCTCAGCATATGCAATATAAATGGAAAGTGTGGATATGGGTGGCTTCAGGGACATGAGTATGACATTTTTCATTCATAAACCTAAACCTAACTCTTCCTAGATTGAGAGATAGAAGTCCATGAACTTACCTGTTCAGCTTGGATCGTGTATGACAATGGAGGCACTTTCAAGGCAATGTGAGGACTTGTACAGCTTACTTAAAGTTCAGGGATGCTTCTCCAATGCTTGGTGTGCTTTGAATCTTGCTGAATCACTCCATGGAAGTCAACCTGCAAGAGAGAAAAATGAAAATGGCAAACTATGCTATGGCTGTTACAGTTCCAGTTCAATGCTTGGAATAGTTTGTATGGATGTTATGGAAGGTGTATGAAGTGGTTTGGATGAAAATGCACGATGGAAATGAGCTGGCCAAGTCAAAGTGCAGAATGCCCTGTTTTTGTGCAGCAAGATGGTGTTTCTGTGCTTGAGGAGGTTTTGGAAGTGGTTGGCTCGTGTTTCAGGACAGGCTTGATGTTTGGAATGTGTTCAACAAGTTTGCTTAGACTTGTTCTTGCAGCAATGTGAGATGTGATCAGTTATGCCATGTTTCTTATATGATAAGAAAAGTTTGTCCACTTGGTTTCTAGGCTACCACAGGCCCCTCAAGTATGCTGCACCAATCACCCTTGATCAGTGGACTTTGCTCATGAACCTGTGCCTCAAAGATCTGCATTGTACCTCATAGATTGTAAACTTGACATAAAGTTCACCTTTTCAAAAATGGCTAAGTTACTTTTTCTAATTATGGATTAAATTGGCATGTAATGGTTAAACACATAAGATAAGGCTTGAACACAAAGGATTTGCATTAAATTATTGAGTGTGGATGAGATAAAAGGCCTATAATGTAGCTTGCACATGCTGAGTTCAAAAATGCAAAGTTATGAACATGGAAATGGCTCATAAACAAAGTGACTTTTGCCCATATTGACAAATTCGATTCTCCCTAACCACAAGGGTGTTTGAGAAGTTCTTGGACATTTTGGAAAGCTTGGAATGTTTAATACAATCCATCTTCGTAATGCAAATTGAAATTCCAAGTGGAAGCATGTGAAAAGTGGCCATGAAGTTAGGCAAAAATCCTGCCTAGAATAGGTCAAAAATTTTCTAAGTTAAGAATGTTTTGCACCCTTGTTCCAAAAATCATAACTTGAGCTAAAAGCTTCTTTTGAGGAAACTTTGTGAATCAAAGTTGTAGATTTTGCAATGTACTACAACTTTCATGTTTTGAGTTTTGTTTGAATCCAAATGCATCTTGATGAAAAAATGGGACAAAGTTAGGAAAAAATTAGGAATTTTCATAACTTTGAAAAATTCTAAGTTATGAAAATTCTTCATTTTAAACCCTAATTTGTAATTTTTGATTTCTTAATGAACAAGTTTCATAATTTGACATGTCTTGATGAAAAATGAATCTTGACACGTGATTTTGACCAAAAAGTCAAAGTTTGACTTTTCAGTATACAGTCAAATTTTGCTCAGTTGACTGGAAAATTCATTTGTCAATCTTGTGCATTTGGGATCTTTTGAATTTGTTGAACATGTCAAGACAATGCCATTGGGTCTTTGAGTCCAAATGTGAGCTTGGTTTGCCATTGATTAGGTCAAACAGTCAAAAATTGCCTTTGTGCAGTCAAAACCCTAAAAATGACCATTTTGCCCTTTTGGTGATCTGATCAAATTTCTTGTGGAATTGTGATCCCAACTTGATCAAATGGTCCATATGAGTTCATAATGTTGATGTGGGTCAAAAACCATGAGGTTTGAATGTCAATTGACCACAGTTGACTTTTTCCCCAATACAGCTGATTTCTAGGTCAACTGTCTAATTGACTGGGCAAAGATTGGAATCAAGGCTTGAAACTTGGTATGGATAAACTTGTGAGTCCAACATGAAGCATGAAAGTCACGTTGGGCCTTTTATGTCAAAACATCTTTGTGCAAACACAAACCCTAATTTGGGTCAATAGTGCAAGGAGGAGTCTTGAGTAGAGTAAACCCTAACTTGATCTTGAGCTCCAAGGGTCTTGTGGTGAGAAAATGTTGAGGAAATGGGAGGGCAAATTTTGGGGTACAACAGTTGCCCCTGTTCAATCTTCTTGAACCTGAAGAGTTAGATTGGCAAGTTTGCCTTTCGCGACTCGAGGGTAAAAGGAGATTGGACACTAGAGTGCCCTGAAATTTGCACTCGCATGCTGGAGTATCAGCAATGTGATGGCGGGAATGGGCTTATAGATGCCATTTGGAGAGATGGTGGATAGGAGGATGGGCTTATAGATGCCATCTGGAAGTGTGACAGAACCTTGTCAGGAATGGGCTTATAGATGCCATTTGGAAGTGTTGATCGCGTAAGAGATTCCTTAGCGAGAACTTGTGTATTTTGAGAAAGGAAGATGGTTTACTGGCCTGTTACAGGTGTTGATCTTCAAACTCTTCATGCAGATATGCCCTGGCTAGGTACAGGTATCGAATCTACAATTAGTTGCTCACAGATGTGCCCTGGCTAGATACAAGAATCGAATCTGGAACTTCAAAGGGTTGTTTACAGACGTGCCCTGGCTGGATACAGGTATCGAATCTCTAAACTGTTCATGTAGACGTGCCCTGGCTAGATACAGGTATCGAATCCACAATCAAATCACTCACAGATATGCCCTGGCTAGATACAGGAATCAAATCTAGAATTAGTCGTCTACAGATGTGCCCTGGCTAGATACAAGTATCGAATCTGGAATTTGCAAAAGATTGGTAGAGATAGCTTTCCTGGCTGGATACAGGTGTAAACCTATGACCTGAGAATGAAAGATAATTTCCTGGCCTGTTACAGGGGTTGATCTTCAAACTCTTCATGCAGATATGCCCTGGCTAGATACAGGTATCGAATCTACAATCAATCACTCACAGATGTGCCCTGGCTAGATACAGGAATCGAATCTGGAATTGCGATGGTTGATAGTAATCATCTTTGAATTGACCTTTTCCTGAAAAGGCACAACATCAGTTGTATGCAATGTCATGATGCATGACGTCATGATGCTCAAAATGAGATAGTGTTGTATGCACTTTATCATGTATGTAAGCAGGATGTATGAAATGTGAAATGTCTATGAATGTATTTTCTTCTAGGAAAATAAATCCTTGATGAGTGTCGGGAACTTGTTGAATCCTGGGCTGATGTTTTGAAAAGTAGAGTTCTTGGTTTCCGTTGGGGATGATGGTTGCAAGAATAAACCGGTAGGAGAAGATGACTCCGTTGGGGAATAAACTTGTTGGAGAGATTACTCTGCGGGGAATTACTCTGTGGGAAGAGATACTTCGCTGAGGTTTTGATGAGAGCTCCGCTGGGGATTCCACCAATAAGTTATGTTGGGGAATTTGATGAACTCCGTTGGGGATAGGAAGAACTTCGCTGAGGACGAACTTTCCGTGGTAATTAGCTGAGGATAACCCAGTTATACCCTGGTGGGGAAATAACCTTTGAATAAAGCTGGGGAGAGACGCTCGTATGCTGCAGGGGATAAGCTTCCAGAATCTACTGGGGATAAGCCTCAAGACCTGTTGGGGATATGGATTCCACTCTCCTGGGGAAACCTTTCAGACTGTACTGGGGTGTTGGTATTCCGTCGGGGAACAATCTTAGATCAAGACCGTCGGGGATGCTTGCTGAGGAATGTCTATACTCCGCTGGGGAATGTTGAGATCTTCTGGGGATACCCAACTTCCTTAAGGCTGACAGTAGACTAACTCTGCTTGAGGAGAGTACCGCTGACTTGCTAGGGGAACTGTGCCTTTTTGGGGCTGATGGGAGACTAACTCTGCTTGAGGAGAGTATTGCTAAAATCTGGTCTTACTCTGTGGGGAGTGAAGGTATCCTGGTTACGTCCTTCAGCCGATCCTACCTTGGTACCTTGGTGGACAGAGCAACTAGATCGCTTAGACAATTCTAAATTGCCCCTGTTTCTGACGTCATCAGTAATTAGTCCTTTGTTTCGCATGCAAATATTCATGATTAGCAATTAATGTCAAATGCATATATCAAAAATGAACATTGGACGCTTTTTGCAAATCAAAACAGAAAAAGGAAAAACGATGGGTAATTTGTCTGAAAAATTGAACTTGTATTGATTTTGAAATTTGCCTGTAACTAGGCGTTTTATGTACGAGAGGTTGACGTCCTAGTAAGAGAACGCCGCCGAGCAGAATAGAGTTTATACAATTTTGTGAAGGAAACAAAACAGCTATGTGAAAAATAATCCCACTGGGTTCCAACTCTGCTATCGCCTTTATGTCTTCAAGCGTCTCATCACTTTGTGGTTTAGTTGAAGATGAAGCTGATTGATCGATGCCAAAGTCTGATAGTTGATGTCGAATTCGGGATGCAAGGTGATCCAACGAGACATAGTATTACGCTTTATCCCTAATTTTTGCCTGGACCGCCCTTTCGGGTTTTCAGTTCCACCGGGATACCCATTTTTGCCCAAGCCGCCTTTTCAGGTTTTCGACTTGCCGGGTGTACAGATTTTTTTCATTTTCATCCTTTATTTTTGCCCGAACCCTTTTGGTTCGCCAGGAAGCCCTTATTTTTGCCTAGGTGTGTCAACCTAGCGGGTCTTTAATCATGTGTAGTATCTTTTTACTATGTCTGCGTTGGCGGGGTGAGGAAGGTCGCCACCATCCATGGTGGTTAGAATCATAGCTCCTCCTGAGAAGATATGTTTAACCACAAATGGCCCTTCGTACATAGGGGTCCATTTTCCCCTAGGATCACTTTGAGGAAGAATGATGCGCTTGATTACCAGGTCTCCGACTTGATACTCTTGTCGTCTGACTTTCTTGTTAAATGCCCTGATCATCCGTTTTTGGTACGTCTGACCATGACAAATAGCAGTGAGTCTCTTTTCGTCAATCAGGTTTAATTGATCGAGCCGAGTCTGGATCCAGTCATCTTCGCTCAAGTTTGCATCCTTCATTATCCAGAGAGAGGGTATCTGGACTTCAATAGGCAAGACTGCCTCCATGCCATAGACCAAGGAAAAGGGAGTTACCCCTGTTGACGTCCTTGCTGAGGCACGGTATCCATGAAGAGCAAACGGTAACATTTCGTGCCAATCTTTGTAGGTCACTGTCATCTTCTGCACAATCTTCTTGATGTTCTTATTCGCTGCTTCTACAGCCCCGTTCATCTTCGGCCGGTAGGGAGAAGAGTTGTAGTGCTGTATCTTGAATTGCTCGCAGAGCTCAGTGATCATCTTGTTGTTATGATTGGTACCATTGTCCGTAATAATCCTCTCAAGTATACCGTATCGATAGATCAGGTTGTGCCGAATGAAACGTGCCACTACGTTCTTGGCTACGGTAGCGTAGGAAGCTGCCTCGACCCATTTTGTGAAGTAATCAATCGCTACCAGGATGAAGCGGTGCCCGTTAGATGCCGTAGGCCGGATCTCGCCGATCATATCAATGCCCCACATTGCAAAAGGCCAAGGTGCTGTCAAGACGTTCAGAGGAACCGGAGGAGTGTGCACCTTATCAGCATAGATCTGGCATTTATGACAAGTTCGAGAATGCTGATAACAGCCGGCTTCCATTGTGGACCAGAAATATCCTGCCCGAAGGATTTTCTTTTCCATGGTATGTCCACTGGAATGTGTTCCGAAGGTACCCTCATGTAGCTCTGCCATGATCTTTTCTGCTTCAGTCTTATCCACACAACGCAGTAAAGTTGAATCATGGTTTCGCTTGTAGAGAATGCCGTTGCTGAGGAAGAACTTTGCCGCAAACCTTCTCAGGAACTTCTTGTCATTAACAGATGCACCTTCGGGGTATTATTGAGCTTCAAGGTAGCTCTTCACTTCATGATACCAGGGTTTTTCAGTTACCTCCTCGGCCTCAAGATCACAGCAATATGCAGGTTCGTCCAATTTCCAGATAATGATCCGGGGAGCCTCGTTATCCCATTTGACTTTGAACATAGAAGACATCGTAGCTAGTGCGTCCGCTAATTGATTCTCCTCTCTTGGGAAGTGCTCAAAAGTTATCTCCTCGAAGTGGGGAAGCAATGTCAGCACATATTCCTTGTAAGGAATAAGATTTGGGTGTTTCGTATCCCACTCGCCTTTGACCTCATTGATCACGAGAGCATAATCTCCGAAGACACTCAGAAACTTGATCCTTAAGTCAATTGTAGCTTGAAGACCCATGATACATGCCTCATACTCTGCCATGTTGTTGGTGCAGTTGAAACATAGCCGGGCAGTGAGTGGAGTATGAGTGCCTTTAGGGGATATGATCACAGCGCCGACACCATTGCCCAAAGCGTTTGAGGCTCCGTCAAAGTGCATAGACCATCGGGATCCTTCCTCAGGTCCTTCATCCGGTCCAGGTACTTCACAATCAGTTACTACCATGATATCCTCGTCTGGAAATTCAAAGTTCATGGATTGGTAGTCGTCCACTGCCTGGTGTGCCAAATGGTCTGCCAATACACTTACCTTGATTGCTTTTTGAGTCGTGTACTGGATGTCATATTCTGTCAAGATCATTTGCCATCTTGCTATTCTTCCAGACAGAGCAGGCTTTTCGAATATGTACTTGATTGGATCCATTTTTGAAATCAACAGAGTAGTGTGAGTCAATATATACTGTCTCAGCCGGCGAGCAGCCCATACCAAAGCGCAGCAAGTTTTCTCGAGCAGTGAGTACCGGGTCTCACAGTCGGTAAACTTTTTGCTAAGGTAATAAATAGCGTGCTCTTTTCGGCCAGACTCGTCATGCTTCCCCAGCACACACCCCATTGAGTTGTCAAGTACTGTCAAGTATAAGATTAGAGGTCTCCCTTCGACCGGTGGCATAAGAATGGGTGGTTCTTGGAGATACTCTTTGATATTTTCAAAAGCGGCCTGACATTCATCGTTCCAACGTACTACTTGATCTTTCTTCAGCAGCTTGAAGATTGGTTCACAGGTAGCAGTTAGATGCGAGATGAATCGGGCAATGTAGTTCAACCGTCCTAGAAAGCCTCTGACTTCTTTCTCTGTCTTGGGAGCTGGCATCTCTTGTATGGCTTTCACTTTGGCAGGGTCCACTTGAATGCCTTTGTCGCTTACGATGAAGCCTAACAATTTTCCAGATCTTACCCCAAAGGTGCACTTGTTTGGGTTCAACCTCAGCTTGTACAACTTCAGCTTCCGTAGATGGTCAAGGTGTTCCTCCTTAGGTTGGGACCTTGCAATCATATCTTCGACGTATACTTCTATCTCATGATGGATCATATCATGAAATAAAGCAACCATGGCACGTTGGTAGGTTGCCCCAGCATTTTTCAACCCAAAAGGTATGACCTTGTAGCAAAAGGTGCCCCACTGAGTGACAAAAGTGGTCTTCTCCATGTCTTCAGGAGCCATCTTGATTTGATTATAACCGGAGAAGCCGTCCATGAAGGAGAATACTTTATGCTGAGTAGTGTTGTCGACCAGAACGTCGATATGAGGCAGAGGGAAATCATCCTTAGGGCTCGCCCTGTTCAAATCCCTGTAATCAACACACATTCGGACCTTACCATCTTTCTTCAGCACTGGAACTACGTTGGCAATCCACTGAGGGTAAGAAGTCACTGCTAGAAACCCGGCATCAAATTGTTTCATAACCTCCGCTTTGATTTTCTCGGACATTTCTGGACGCATACGGCAAACCTTTTGTTTAACCGGAGGGCAGTCTTCCTTGGTAGGCAAGTGATGAACCACAATGTCGGTATCCAACCCAGGTGTTGTACCCCAAAATTTGCCCTCCCATATTCTTCAAGGTTTGCCAAGATCATGGTTCAAAATAATCTCAAGGGTTGCACAGTCCAAAGGCCTCCTAACACAGTCAAAATTAGGGTTTTGGTTCTTGCAAAGAAATTGAGGTTTTCAAGGGTCCAATCAAGTCCCACATGCCTACATATATTGTCAAGCATCCATATGCCAAGTTTCAAGACTCACAGCATCAAATTGCACAGTCAAAAACCCTAAATGCTTCACAGTCAACTACAGGGGCAAAATGGTCATTTGACAGTCAAAAGTCAAAAATTTTGGTCAACATATTATTTTGAAGCCACAAACATCATTTGATCAATTCTTGATCATGATTTCACAAGCATGGCTCAAAAGGTCTCAAGATGCAAAAGTTTCTATTTTTGGACAGCTGAAAAAGTCAACTGCAAATTGACCATGGCATAACTTCCACATGGTTTATCAGAAAAATTCCATCCAAAGCTCATTTTGAAGAGAATGACATTTCCTACAACCCATCTTCCCACTTCAAGTCCAAGAAATGCTCTCACAAAAAGTTATCAATTTCAACATTATAGGTCATTTTTAAAAGTCAACAAAAAGGCACTTTAAGTCAAAGACCATAACTTGAGATTGGTAAATCAAAATGACATGGGACCAAAGACATTGGTTAGAGGACTTCAAGACCTTTCCAAAATGTCCAAGAACATGATCATAGCTTCAAAATTGAGCAAGATATGCCTTGGAGAAGTTGGGAAATTTTTGGGAATTTTGAAAAGTCAACTTTGCTTCAAAAGCTTCAAAAATGCTAATGGGCCTCAATTGCTTTCATGAATCATTACCCAAAGGCTATGCACGACCCATTGACCTCAAAGGGATTTAGTTTCTTATTTTTGACTAATTAATTGAATTTTTATTATTATTAATTCATTTAATTAGATTTAAATATAAAAAAATATCAAATAATACTTTTCAAATCTTTTTGTGCAGAAAATTCACTCATTATGTGCTAAAGATTTCGTTTCACATTCAAAAAGGCAATATCTTTCACAATTGGCAAGAGTTTCATGGCAAAAAGATTGAAAAAAGATTGGATTTACATGATTGGAAATCAAATATCAAAATCATTAATTCATGGACTATGGGCTTGGCTTTTTGACCTAATTCCATTCAGATACAAAGGCACAACATAACCTAATGCTAAGATACACGAGAGACTGCTCAAAAGCTAAGAACAAAGTTGCAACTTTTCATCAAATTTTTGGAATCTGAAATCATAGCTATAGCGCGATTCAAAGCCTAAAACCTATTTCAAACGCTTGCTGAGACTTCCTTGAACATATTGCAATCACTTTCCAGTCTCCATACTCCAAGAATTGGTAGAACAGAATCACGTTCATCACAAACTTTTCCATAATCGTGTTTTAATTTTCATGCATGGTTCATGTATTTTATTTGTTGATTTACACTAATCATGATGTTCTGAAACTTTTGGCATAGTTTAATTGTCCTAATGTTGCCTAAAACGAAATCTGCCATGGTTGAAGCTTAGGGTTTCAGAAGCTCTAAATTGGGGTTTTCCTCACATGGTAAAATTGGACCTTCAAATTGGTACAACTGAACTCGTGATAACAGGACGAATCCATTGATGACCTCGCGCCTTTTTTATATTACAGCATGTGCTAATCGCTATTTTTTCCAGGCTTCATTTAGTGGGGGTTTAAAACCCCCGCTATTTGTTTTCTATTTACAGGAAAGATGAGGAAGAAGATGGATGTGTCTTCATGTGATAGGGAGGTTCAAATAATTGGCGCGTTTTTCTTTTGTTTCAGAATAATTGCTTTTTTCACATATAATAATCACGCTCCATTATGTATACAAAGAAACGCGTTGGCTCGGTTGGTGGATGAGTTGTCCTGCAGGTATTGGGACCTGGGTTCGATTCCCAGGTCTCCCCATTTAATCCATAATTTTTATTTCAACACTTTCCTGTGTAGCACTCACTCCACGTTCATGCTTATGCCTGCCAAGTGGCCAGAAGATCCCATCCAATGGCCAGAACGTGAATTCTATGATGCACTCCAGTCAACAGTCATACACCTGAACATGGAAAGTCAAAAAAGGCTTTGATGCAGTGGGCCAAAATGCTTTAGTAAACCTCCTTTTGGGGCCTGATACCCCATGGTTTGCATCATTTTTATTTTTTTATTTTGATTTTCTTTTAATTCTTTCTAATGTTTTAATTATTTCTTTTAATTCCATAAAATAACTTTTCATAATATAAAATACAGAAAAATCAAAAAAAAAATGTTTATTAATATTAATTTCATCATTATTATTTTTGGTAAATAAACTTTAACCATTAATTTAGTCTTTTTCTTAATAAATTAAAATAGGTAGAATTAGGGTTTTGATATTTTTTCACCTTTTTTTTATAAATAAACTTCTCTTATTATTATTATTAATTACTAAATATTTTTGTAAATAAACATATAATTTAATTAATTAGTGTAAATTAGGTTAACTTGTATGTTTTTACATTAATAATTAAAAATAATTTAGAACTAGGGTTTCATTAACTATAAGTTTAATCCTTTTCTTTACTTTCATTAAATACCAAAAACATAAAAAACATTTCTTTTTTTTTTTAATAAAATAATTAATTAACTTTTTAATTCAATTTAATTTCAAAAGGGTCCAACGCCCTCGAACGTTCAACTTTAATTCTTTCGCGCATTTATTCTTATTTTCTTTTCGAATATTATGTAACTGCTCAAGCCATGTAATAGTAATTAGGTCTTTTACTTTCCGCATTTTTATTAAAACGGGTCTTTGTATTTTGGCGATGTATAGACCCGCGCCTTGTAATAGCTTAGGATTTATCTTTCCGCATTTAAATTTCCGCACTCTTAAATTCTAAAATTTGCATGAAAGAATGAATGGCTAATTAAAAGCAAGCGTAGCTCACCATGATGCCTGATCAAAGATAACTGTTAAACTGAAAATAATACACAAATTCACACACCACTTCTAGGGTACGCCTCGCTGTTGCCTTGCCTTCGAAACGTGGTCGTCGAGTATAGGACGTTTTAGTAAGTCCTTATGTCCATGATCCAGTTGCCTCGAAACGGTTGCCTCGGATTAAAAAAGGATCAATGGCATAAGGGTAGCTTCTAAGGTATCCTACTGTTGCTCTGGTGACCACACTGTCCCCACAAACGAATTGACCCGAACACCTCCAATGGTGGTGCTACCTATCTCTCAATGATGGGATGGCACTACCTTAAGGACATTTACGCAGCCTAATTCCTTAGGGTAGGTAGACGACTCGTAGATACTTGCTCTCTAAAAAACAATCAAAACACTTTTCACACCGACACTTTCAAAAAGCTTTCAAAACAATTTTTCAAACACTCTTGAGGACTGATACAAGAGTTATTCCGAAATCTTTAAACGAAACTTTTTCAAACGCACTCACACTTTAAAAAGCAAACACTTTTGAAAACACAATGAGCAAGTATCTAAGAGCCCATGGATAACCATGGATAGAAAGGGTGCTAACACCTTCCCTTTCTATAAATCTACCTCCCGAACCGAGAGATAATCTCATAAGGAATTTTGCTGTGCTTTTGTCCTGTCCATGTTGGAGAAAATAAAAGACGGTGGCGACTCTTGCTTCCGCGATATTTCGCGAACCAGCGTTAAACAGTCAGTTCTAAATCCACCGATCACAGAACTGGCGACTCTGTTGGGGATACTTATAAAGTGAGGTGTACCTTAGGACTAAGATCACTTGTGTTTTCAATTGTTGTGTTTGTTTGCTTTATTATTGTGGGCTGCATCGGAGTTACATAGATCCTAACCCGGATCTGGGGATACCCTATTAGGTAGCATAAGCTGTGAGGGACCTGTCCGGCGTAGACCGACATGGGTGAAGCAGTGGCTACGTTGGTGTGGCGCCTTGGTCTGTACCGATATCCCTTATGTCACAACCACGAGAATATGGGTCTTCTGAGGAGTCATTAAGCACCAACCGACCTTAGAACCTTAAATGACCAAACTTGGCCAATAGAACAGTAGCAGTATGCTACGCCCATTGAGGCTAAACTCTCGTGATGGTTCTGGCTGCAAGAAAAGATTGCGATGCTGGAGTTATGACCGATTGAGGGTAGTCAGTGATATTGGGATCCTCTAGAACCCGGTTACTTCTGATAGGACAGGTCTTAACCAACAAACTGAAAGAGGGTAGTACCCCAAACTTCATGCTGGCCTAAACTCTAAGGGTTGTCTTGTGTGACTTGTGTGCCTTCCAACTTGACTATTTGCATGCTTGTTATCTGACACTTGAGTTTCTTGCAGGTTTTGTTTACAGTCCTTAATTGGGACTCATAACAGGGTTTACCTACATTACCCCATGCATAGCATAACATCATACCATTGCATGCATCCTGCATAAAGACTAACCCGTTTCAAGGATCTCAAGGGCTTGTGATGCAGGTCATGATGAACAAAATGTCTAGCAAGGGGCAAAGGGGATTTATTTTCCTCTAGCCAAGGTTGTCAGGGGCTATGACCCACTCGATATGGTGAGCCTTAACTCTTGAAGAAGGACTCTCAATAACATGAAGTTCCTTCAATCAAGCTACCGGTTTCAAACTCTAACAATTTTTCTTGTCTACCCCACGAGATCCTTGAAAACATTGCACGCATATCATACATATCGTTGCATTACAGGTACTCCTTTTGACAGGTCACTTACCTTCTTCGCTGTTTATTTCAGCAATGGCTTCCCAACAAGATAACTAGGGTCTTCATGCTCAAGAGACTCAGTTCAGGGAGATCTTTCTAAGCCTATCCAAGGGGCAGGAAGAGTTAAGGACACTCCTCATGGGGAATCTGACCAAGAAAAGTCCCGATGATGACAAGGACGAACAGATGAAACGTCTACAAGCTGAGGTAGATACAATGAAAACCCAGATGCTGGGGCAAAGGGCTCTCATATAAGGTTTAGCTCGGGAACAAGAAGAGTTGAGGACCATGATCAGTCAACTCCACCAAGACAGATCCAACATGAAGCAACCAGTCCAAGTCAGGGACCAGGTCTTTGATCAGCTTCCAAGAGGACAAGAATCTGGTATGGTGAGGAATAGACCTCTCCAAATTGCTACCACTTCACAGGTCCAACCACAACCCCGCCCAGAGCAACAGGTTGATCAGAATAAGCCAAACATGACCAAGAGGCAATTCACCCAGCTTAACATGTCGCTGTTTCAAGCTTTACAACACCTGTTGAGGTTGAATCTGATTACACTAAGAGCTCCTCCCCGGAACCCCAACGTCTCTGCTCCTAACTATCACCCCAATAAAAGGTGTGCATACCACTCTGATAGTCCTGGACATGACACTGCCGACTGCTGGGCTCTGAAGAACAAAGTCCAGGACCTGATCAACGAAGGAGCAGTGGATTTCACCCAAGTGGGTCAGGCTGAGTGCTTCTACCATCCCTACAGGATTCACCATTTGAAGTAACAAGTCCTGAGATGAGAAGACTTTTTTTCCATTAGAATTTTCAAGTTGTAATTTTCTTTTGATTGTTCAAACATTTTATTCATATCAAACGTTGTTATTTCATTAATGCATTGCACATGTCTGTTTTGAAGTAATTATTTCGCATTCACTCTATTGCAAATTGCTTTCATTTTTCTGTGATGATCAACTCTCAATTAAAAAACTCTAAGCCTCTTGAGGGAGGATGACAAAAACGATACCACAATCTACAGTATGCTTTTGAACAGACCCCGCTGATGAGGTACAGGCATTGTTTCAAATCCTAAACACCGGAGTTACAAGGAAGATAATCCCTCATCAACCCCTTTGAGCCAAAGAAGTTGGAGTTTTTCTTTTCGCAAAAATTAAAACCCTTAATTATAACCTGGGGCAGGGTAGTTTTCTCAGTTGATCTAGGTGCATAACGAATAGCATCAAAGGAGTCCTCCCGAGACAAAAAGACAACGATGGTTCCGAATAATCATAAGGACAGGCAGTCATAATCTCTCAAAAATAAAAGCCCATTAAGTCAAAACCTATGAAGGAGACTTACAAAACTGGGGCATCCCGCTGACTGTAATCACAAAAAAACAGTTCAGGCAAAAGACAGGGATAATAAAAATAAAAAAGAAAGAGGTCCTACAAACCCTCGACAAAAAAGGAAATGACTGCCTACCCAAAATCAACTGTCAACATCCGAACCATCACTGGAATATCAGAGCAAAGACTCAAACAAGGTCTGACGCACGATTAGCTGAGTTTAGGTTTGAAGAACATCACGAAGAGCGGGGGGGTACAAATAAAATTTGAGCCATTATCCTTTGTTTCTTAAACCGTGAACCAGGCCACGCTACAACCCTCAAAAGTCCTAGCTGAAGCATGGGTTAATTCGAAAGCATACTATTACGAAAAGGTATCCTGACTCCTTAAGGCTTGCGGTAAAATAACGAGTTGACATCACAGTTTACAACAAATTCACTTGTTTTTTATAAATAAAATTCATTTCCAAAAACTTCAAGACAGACATAAGCTTTGCATTTTAAATAACATTGTTTGCATATGATTATTTGTTTGAACAACAGAGAAATTTGCACGACGAATATCCGGTGAACAAAAATCTTCTCAACAAAAGCTCAAATAGAGGAAACACTTCCAATCAAGGGGCATGGCATGAGCATTGTCCATAATCTGGGGCGGTCAAGTCAAGATTCAGAGAATCTCTCAAATGCCAAGATGACCAGGGGAAAATCTCCGCCTGAGTCACTTGGGGCATGGGACATGAATTCCAGCTATGAATCTTGCCTGATCAAACGAAGACCTTCTGGTGGCATGGCAACACAACAACAGGGGCATCTCCCTACATTCTGAGAGCGTAGACATAGTAAAAATATACTACGCATAATCAACGACCTGCTAGGTTGACACACCTAGGCAAAAATAAGGGCTTCCCGGCGAACCAAAAGGGTTCGGGCAAAAATAAGGGATGAAATAAAAAAAAATATGTACACCCGGCAAGTCGAAAACCTGAAAAGGCGGCTTGGGCAAAAATGGGTATCCCGTTGGATTGAAAACCCGAAAGGGTGGTCCAGGCAAAAGTTAGGGATCAAAGCGTACGACTATGTCCCGTCATCTCGGCATTTGCCTACCAGAAGAAGATTTATCAATCAGCAGTTATCAAGCACCTCCACAAGGTATCTTCTTCTCCCACATCAGAAACAGGGGCAATAATGAGTTGTCTAAGCGATCTAGTTACTCTGTCCACCAAGGTACTAAGGTAGGTTCGGCTGAAGAACAATCAAGATGCCTTAATTCCCCAGAGAGCGAGCCAAGATTCAACAATTCTCCCCAAGCAGAGTTGGTCTCCCATCAACCCTGACAAAGGAACAATATCTCCAGTAGGTCAACGATAATCGCCTCAAGCAGAGTTAGCCTACTCTGTCAGCTTTAAGGAAGTTGGATTATCCCCAGCAGATCTCAACATTCCTCAGCAGAGTATACCAACATTCTTAACAAGCATCCCCGACAGTCTTGATCTAAGATTGTTCCCCGGTGATATACCAGACATTCAGTGGAGCCACTTCCCCAGTACACCTCAAAAATTTCCCCAGGAGAGCGGAATCCATCTCCCCAACAGATTCAGGAAGCTTATCCCCAGTAGATTCTGGAAGCTTATCCTCTACAAAGCACGAACGCGCCTCCCCGGTTTTATTCAAAGATTATTTCCCCACCAGCATATAACTGGGTTATCCTCAGCTAATTGCCACGGAAGGATCGTCCCCGGCGAAGTCTTCCTATCCCCAGCGGAGTTCATCAAAACTTCCAACAAAGCTCAACAACGGTATCTCCAGCGGAGTTATCATCAATCTCAACAAAGCACCTCTCTTTCCCCACAAAGTTCGCTCCCTGTAGAGTAATCTATTCGCCAAGATTATTCCCCAACGGAGTCCTCCTCTCCTACCGGTATTCTTACATCCATCATCCCCAGCGGAAACAACGAAGCTCTATTCCTCAACAACAGCCCAGGATCCAACTTCCCGGCATTCGTCAAGGATTTACTTTCCTAGACAAAGACATACATTCATAAACATCACATCTTCATATATTATAGCATGCACATACGCATCATGAACATACAATTTCATTCATTCTGAGAACATCACGCATGCCATACATCATGACATCGCATACAACTAACGTTTTGTCTTTTCAAGACAAAGGTCAGTACAAAGATGATTACTATCAACGGTCGCAACTAAAGATCCGATTCCTGTATCTTGCCAGGGTGTATCTGTTGACGACTAATTCCAGACTCGATTCCTGTATCTTGCAAGGGCACGTCTGAAGAGTTCGAAGATCTGATTCCTGTATCTTGCTAGGGTGTATCTGTTGACGACTAATCCCAGACTCGATTCCTGTATCTCGCCAGGGCACGTCTGAAGAGTTCAAAGATCCGATTCCTGTATCTTTCCAGGGTGTATCTGTTGACGACTAATCCCAGACTCGATTCCTGTATCTCGCCAGGGCACGTCTGAAGAGTTCGAAGATCCGATTCCTGTATCTTGCCAGGGTGTATCTGTTGATGACTAATTCTAAACTCGATTCCTGTATCCTGCCAGGGCACGTCTGAAGAGTTTGAGGATCTGATTCCTGTATCTTGCCAGGGTGTATCTGTTGACGACTATATTCCAGACTCGATTCCTGTATCTTGCCAGGGCACGTCTGAAGAGTTCGAAGATCCGATTCCTGTATCTTGCCAGGGTGTATCTGTTGACGACTAATCCCAGACTCGATTCCTGTATCCCGCCAGGGCACGTCTGAAGAGTTCGAAGATCCGATTCCTGTATCTCGCCAGGGTGTATCTGTTGACGACTATATTCCAGACTCGATTCCTGTATCCTGCCAGGGCACGTATGAAGAGTTCGAAGATCCGATTCCTGTATCTTGCCAGGGTGTATCTGTTGACGACTATATTCCAGACTCGATTCCTGTATCCTGCCAGGGCACGTCTGAAGTGTTCGAAGATCCGATTCCTGTATCTTGCCAGGGTGTATCTGTTGACGAATAATTCCAGACTCGATTCCTGTATCTTGCCAGGGCACGTCTGAAGAGTTTGAAGATCTGATTCCTGTATCTTGCCAGGGTGTATCTATTGACGACTAATTCCAAACTCGATTCCTGTATCTTGCCAGGACACGTCTGAAGAGTTCGAAGATCCGATTCCTGTATCTTGCCAGGGTGTATCTGTTGACGACTATATTCTAGACTCGATTCCTGTATCCTGCCAGGGCACGTCTGAAGAGTTCGAAGATCCGATTCCTGTATCTTGCCAGGGTGTATCTGTTAACGACTAATTCCAGACTCGATTCCTGTATCTTGCCAGGGCACGTCTGAAGAGTTTGAAGATCTGATTCCTGTATCTTGCCAGGGTGTATCTGTTGACGACTAATTCCAGACTCGATTACTGTATCTTACCAGGGCACGTCTGAAGAGTTCGAAGATCTGATTCCTGTATCTTGCCCGAGTGTATCTGTTGACGACTAATTCCAGACTCGATTCCTGTATCTTGCCAAGGCACGTCTGAAGAGTTCGAAGATCCGATTCTTGTATCTTGCCAGGGTGTATCTATTGACGACTAATTCCAGACTCGATTCATGTATCTTGCCAGGGAACGTCTGAAGAGTTCGAAGATCCGATTCCTGTATCTTGCCAGGGTGTATCTGTTGACGACTAATTCCAGACTCGATTCCTGTATCTTGCCAGGGCACGTCTGACGAATTTAAAGATTCGATACCTGTATCCAGCCAGGGCACATCTACATAAAGAGTTTGAAGATCAACTCCTGTAACAAGCCAGGTAATTATTTTCTTTCTCAGGTACGCAAGTTCTCGCTAAGGAATCTCTTACGCGATCGACAACCTCCCGATGGTATCTATAAGCCCATCCATATACCAACAGTCTCCAAATGGCATCTATAAGCCCATTCCCGACAAGGTACTTTCACACTTCCAGATGGCATCTACAAGCCCATCCTCCTATCCTCAGTCTCCAAATGGCATTTATAAGCCCATTCCCTACATCATACTGCTAACATTCTACTATGTAAGTGCAAATTTCTGGGCACTCTAGTGTTCAATCATCTTCTACCTTCGGATCACGAAAGGCACGCCAGCCAATCTACATCCTCAGGTCTAAGAAGATTGAACAGGGGCAACTGTTGTACCCCAAAATTTGCCCTCCCATATTCTTCAAGGTTTGCCAAGATCATGGTTCAAAATAATCTCAAGGGTTGCACAGTCCAAAGGCCTCCTAACACAGTCAAAATTAGGGTTTTGGTTCTTGCAAAGAAATTTAGGTTTTCAAGGGTCCAATCAAGTCCCACATGCCTACATATATTGTCAAGCATCCATATGCCAAGTTTCAAGACTCACAGCATCAAATTACACAGTCAAAAACCCTAAATGCTTCACAGTCAATTGCAGGGGCAAAATGGTCATTTGACAGTCAAAAGTCAAAAATTTTGGTCAACATATTATTTTGAAGCCACAAACATCATTTGATCAATTCTTGATCATGATTTCACAAGCATGGCTCAAAAGGTCTCAAGATGCAAAAGTTTCTATTTTTGGACAGCTGAAAAAGTCAACTGCAAATTGACCAAGACATAACTTCCACATGGTTTATCAGAAAAATTCCATCCAAAACTCATTTTGAAGAGAATGACATTTCCTACAACCCATCTTCCCACTTCAAGTCCAAGAAATGCTCTCACAAAAAGTTATCAATTTCAACATTATAGGTCATTTTCAAAAGTCAACAAAAAGGCACTTTAAGTCAAAGACCATAACTTGATATTGGTAAATCAAAATGACATGGGACCAAAGACATTGGTTAGAGGACTTCAAGACCTTTCCAAAATGTCCAAGAACATGATCATAGCTTCAAAATTGAGCAAGATATGCCTTGGAGAAGTTGGGAAATTTTTGGGAATTTTGAAAAGTCAACTTTGCTTCAAAAGCTTCAAAAATGCTAATGGGCCTCAATTGCTTTCATGAATCATTACCCAAAGGCTATGCACGACCCATTGACCTCAAAGGGATTTAGTTTCTTATTTTGAATAATTAATTGAATTTTTATTATTATTAATTCATTTAATTAGATTTAAATATAAAAAAAATATCAAATAATACTTTTCAAATCTTTTTGTGCAGAAAATTCACTCATTATGTGCTAAAGATTTCGTTTCACATTCAAAAAGGCAATATCTTTCACAATTGGCAAGAGTTTCATGGCAAAAAGATTGAAAAAAGATAGGATTTACATGATTGGAAATCAAATATCAAAATCATTAATTCATGGACTATGGGCTTGGCTTTTTGACCTAATTCCATTTAGATACAAAGGCACAACATAACCTAATGCTAAGATACACGAGAGACTGCTCAAAAGCTAAGAACAAAGTTGCAACTTTTCATCAAATTTTTGGAATCTGAAATCATAGCTACAACGCGATTCAAAGCCTAAAACCTATTTCAAACGCTTGCTGAGACTTCCTTGAACATATTGCAATCACTTTCTAGTCTTCATACTCCAAGAATTGGTAGAACAGCATCACGTTCATCACAAACTTTTCCATAATCGTGTTTTAATTTTCATGCATGGTTCATGTATTTTATTTGTTGATTTACACTAATCATGATGTTCTGAAACTTTTGGCATAGTTTAATTGTCCTAATGTTGCCTAAAACGAAATCTGCCATGGTTGAAGCTTAGGGTTTCAGAAGCTCTAAATCGGGGTTTTCCTCACATGGTAAAATTGGACCTTCAAACTAGTACAACTGAACTCGTGACAACAGGACGAATCCATTGATGACCTCGCGCCTTTTTTATATTACAGCATGTGCTAATCGCTATTTTTTCAGGCTTCGTTTAGTGGGGGTTTAAAACCCACGCTATTTGTTTTCTATTTACAGGAAAGATGAGGAAGAAGATGGACGTGTCTTCATGTGATAGGGAGGTTCAAATAATTGGCGCGTTTTTCTTTTGTTTCAGAATAATTGCTTTTTTCACATATAATAATCACGCTCCATTATGTATACAAAGAAACGCGTTGGCTCGGTTGGTGGATGAGTTGTTCTGCAGGTATTGGGACCTGGGTTCGATTCCCAGGTCCCCCCATTTAATCCATAATTTTTGTTTCAACACTTTCCTGTGTAGCACTCACTCCATTGCTCACCGTGCACGTTCATGCTTATGCCTGCCAAGTGGCTAGAAGATCCCATCCAATGGCCAGAACGTGAATTCTATGATGCACTCCAGTCAACAGTCATACACCTGAACATGGAAAGTCAAAAAAGGCTTTGATGCAGTGGGCCAAAATGCTTCAGTAAACCTCCTTTTGGGGCCTGATACCCCCCATGGTTTGCATCATTTTTATTTTTTTATTTTGATTTTCTTTTAATTCTTTCTAATGTTTTAATTATTTCTTTTAATTCCATAAAATAACTTTTCATAATATAAAATACAGAAAAATAAAAAAAAATGTTTATTAATATTAATTTCATCATTATTATTTTTGGTAAATAAACTTTAACCATTAATTTAGTCTTTTTCTTAATAAATTAAAATAGGTAGAATTAGGGTTTTGATATTTTTTCACCTTTTTTTTTATAAATAAACTTCTCTTATTATTATTATTAATTACTAAATATTTTTGTAAATAAACATATAATTTAATTAATTAGTGTAAATTAGGTTAACTTGTATGTTTTTTCATTAATAATTAAAAATAATTTAGAACAAGGATTTCATTAACTATAAGTTTAATCCTTTTCTTTACTTTCATTAAATACCAAAAACATAAAAAACATTTCTTTTTTTTTAATAAAATAATTAATTAACTTTTTAATTCAATTTAATTTCAAAAGGGTCCAACGCCCTCGAACGTTCAACTTTAATTCTTTCGCGCATTTATTCTTATTTTCTTTTCGAATATTATGTAACTGCTCAAGCCATGTAATAGGAATTAGGTCTTTTACTTTCCGCATTTTTATTAAAACGGGTCTTTGTATTTTGGCGATGTATAGACCCGCGCCTTGTAATAGCTTAGGATTTATCTTTCCGCATTTAAATTTCCGCACTCTTAAATTCTAAACTTTGCATGAAAGAATGAATGGCTAATTAAAACCAAGCGTAGCTCACCATGATGCCTGATCAAAGATAACTGTTAAACTGAAAATAACACACAAATTCACACACCACTTCTAGGGTACGCCTCGCTGTTGCCTTGCCTTCGAAACGTGGTCGTCGAGTATAGGACGTTTTAGTAAGTCCTTATGTCCATGATCCAGTTGCCTCAAAACGGATTCCTCGGATTAAAAAAGGATCAATGGCATAAGGGTAGCTTCTAAGGTGTCCTACTGTTGCTCTGGTGACCACACTGTCCCTACAAACGAATTGACCCGAACACCTCCAACGGTGGTGCTACCTATCTCTCAATGGTGGGATGGCACTACCTTAAGGACATTTACGCAGCCTAATTCCTTAGGGTAGGTAGATGACTCGTAGATACTTGCTCTCTAAAAAAAAATCAAAACTCTTTTCACACCGACACTTTCAAAAAGCTTTCAAAACAATTTTTCAAACACTCTTGAGGACTGATACAAGAGTTATTCCGAAATCTTTAAATGAAACTTTTTCAAACCCACTCACACTTTAAAAAGCAAACACTTTTGAAAACACAATGAGCAAGTATCTAAGAGCCCATGGATAACCATGGATAGAAAGGGTTCTAACACCTTCCCTTTCTATAAATCTACCTCCCGAACCGAGAGATAATATCATAAGGAATTTTGCTGTGCTTTTGTCCTGTCCATGTTGGAGAAAATAAAAGACGTTGGCGACTCTTGCTTCCGCGACATTTCGCGAACCAGTGTTAAACAGTCAGTTCTAAATCCACCGATCACACCAGGCATGTCTTCGTAAGACCAAGCAAAGATTTCCACATAGTCATGCAGCATCTGAATCAACCGTTGCTTCACACTGATCTCTATATTGGCACCAATCTTGACTTCCTTTATGTCTGTCTCAGTACCCAAATTTACCGTTTCCACTGGCTCTTCATGTGGCTGAATGGCCCTCTCTTCCTGGAGTAGCAGTCTTGCAAGTTCACCAGGCACTTCGCAATCATCTTCACCATCGTCTTCGGCTAAGTTGATCGGATTTTCGAAGTCATAACTGGCAGTAGCAGAGTCGTTACCAGTGAGATCCAGAGTGGATTAGAACCTGTATAGGTGAGTGTGTGTAAATATAGCTGTTTTGCAATATATAATAAAGAAGGAAAAGGAGCGCAAGATTTTGAAATGCAACAAACGTCCAATGTTTTGATTAATGATATATGAAAATGACATACAAAAGCCCTCACAAATGAAACCACGGTGCCCCGGGTAGGACACCGAGCCATAAAAGTTTCAACATATTGTTTGTTACAAATTGAAAACAAAAGAGTTCATTACTGAGTGACAAAAGTAATAGGTGTGAAATCTTTGGCAGTCCAGTTGCTTGGTCCGCCGTCGGTTGTTGGGTAGATCCAGCTGTCGAATTCAGATTCCTCCACATCGTCTTCAATAGCATTCACTCCCGGATTGGTGATGAACACAGGAGGTCTTCCAATTCTTGCTTTGCGAACAGCCCTCTGAGCCTCTGCAGTGAAGCCCAAACCAAACTTGTCGATCTTCGGAGTAAAGTCAGGAAGTCGGCCCCAGTTTGCGCACTTACCCTTCTCAATAACAGCTCGGGCATCCTTCAAGGAAGCCATCTTAAAAGGAGGGTCTTCAATCACAATTTCAGCTGATGCCAATGTCTGAGGCACCTCTTCAAAGTGCTGGAATGGAGTCTCAATGAATTCCCCATCCATCTCTATGTACCGGAACGAGTTAAGGTGGATGACCATATACTCCTCTTCCCCTTGAACTGTAACAATTTTCCCTCTGACCGGGTACTTAAGCTTCTGATGTAGTGTGGAGGTCACAGCTCCAGCCTTGTGGATCCATGGACGACCCAGCAAACAAGAGTAGGATGGACGGATGTCCATCACATAGAAAGTAGAATCAAAAACTTGAGAACCAACCCTGATTGGAATGTCAACTTCACCATGTACCATCCTTTTCGAACCGTCAAAGGCTCGGACAACAATGTTACTAGGCTTGAGCTCCAAACCCTCACAATCCAGCCTGTCTAGGGCTTTCTTGGGTAATACGTTCAATGAAGAACCGGTGTCTACCAACACATGGGCAAGAGCAGTGCCCCTGCATTCAATGGAGACATGCAGGGCGTCATTATGGTTCTTCCCTTTAGCAGTCAGATCGGTGTCAGAGAAACCCAAACCATTATCGGCAGTCAAGTTGGCCACACAATCAGTAAATTGATCAGCAGACGTTTCTTGTGGCACATGGGCCGTCTTCAGGAAGGAAATCAGGGCCTTGGCATGGGCCTCTGAACACAACAACAGTGAAAGCATAAAAATCTTTGATGGGGTGTGCCCCAACTGCTCGACTACATTGAAATCACTTTTCTTGATAATCTTGAGAATCTCCTCCATCTCTTGCTGGGAGGCCTCAACAGTGGTCACTTTTGGTGCCTCCGTCAAGGCAGGCAAATCAGTAGTAATCCCTTTGCCCCGAGCGTCAGATGACTCGGCAGCAGGGGTAGAAACAGGAGCTGGAGGGGAAACAGACACACTTGCAGGTGTGGTGATAAGAGGTTTCTGAATAGCTGGTGGCGCAATATCTGGCGAGAACAGCCTACCACTACGAGTAATTTTGGCAGGCCCGGTGATGTTACTAACACCGGTACTTGTATCAAACTCTTGCTTTACTCCAAGAACATAAACATCTGCCCCATAGTGCCATGGGACAACTTTGTCGGATGTATAGGGGAGAGGCCCCAGAACAGTGATGATGATAGGAGCAATCTTCTGAGTAGACATAATTTTGACAGGCTTCTTTGAGAGAGCCTTAGGAGGTTTGTTGAAAATAGTGACAATAGAAACTTCTTCAGCAGGGACAGCAGGGACGGCAATCTTCTCGAACAAGATTTCTTTGCTATCCATCAGGCTTTGGATACCTGATTTCAGCAAAGGATAACCAACAGGTGAAACAGCACACAGGAGGCAACCTTTACTACATCCCGGAAATAAACCGGCTAGCAACAGGTTCCTTTTGACGGTTAATAAAGGAGTAACAATCTCTTCCATGAAGGCTACATACCGGTCTTCTTCCATAGCATTCACTCCATACCGGGGCATGGGAGCAGTCACAACATTGGGTCTTTCGGGCGCCTCAAATTGTATTTCTTTGGCATCAATAAGGTCCTGAACCTTATTCCTTAGAGCCCAGGAATCGTCCGTAGTATGCCCCGGGCTATCAGAGTGATAAGCACAACGGGCGTTGGGGTTGTACTTAGGAGAAGTTGTGTTCACTACCTTCGGAGCTTCTTTGACATTTACCAGATTGGTTGACAGTAGTTGCGGCAAAATCTGAGACAGGGTCATACTGAGCCGAGTGTACTGCCTTTTGGGCCTCTCACCCCTTTGTTGATTATACTGTTGAGGAGCAGCAGCAGGCTTTGAAATTACCAATGCATTGACAGCTTGGCGGCGTTCCAGCTTAACTTGTCTTCTGGGACCATAAACAACACTGGCTTCCTTCTTGAAGGGATTCTTCTCAGTACTCGCGGAGGCACCTTTCTGTATCTTCCCTGACTTGATACCAGTTTCTATTCTCTCACCAGTCAAGATCAAATCTATAAACCCAGCAGAAGAATTACCAATCAAGTGGTTGAAGAACGGACCAGACAGGGTCCCTAAGAACATGTCAACAAGTTCACGGTCAGTCAGCGGTGGCTGAACCCTGCCAGCCAGATCTCTCCACTTTTGCGCATACTCCTTGAATCCTTCGCCCGTCCCCAGTGACATACCTTGAAGTTGGGTACGCGTGGGAGAGAGGTCAGAATTATACTGATATTGTTTATAAAATGCAGTGGCCAAGTCCTCCCAGTTTCAGATACTGGCTCCATCCAGCTGATAGAACCACTCGAGTTGAGCCCCTGAAAGGCTATCCTGAAAGAAATGGATCCAAAGGTTCTTGTCTGCAGTGTAAGGTTGGATCTTCCTTACATATGATCTGAGATGCATATTCGGACAGGATAGCCCGTCATACCTTGCAAAAACTGGCACTTTGAACTTCGGGGGGATGACAATTCCAGCAACTAATCCCAAATCTTCGAAATCTAAGCCGGTAACTCTCTGCAGCTCCATAGCTACCAACCTGTCTTCCAAACCTTTGTACTTACCATCAGCGGGCGGGTATTGTTGATCAGAGTAGTCTTCGTTCTCTTCAGCCTCCTCTTCTTCAACCTCGGATTCGGAAGGTACCGCAGCCGCATTCCCTTTACTAATTCCCTCTTCAGATGTAGGGGGAAATTCAAGCACTCTTCTGGCTTCACCCTCAAACCGTCTTCCTAGGGTAGCCACCCCGATTCTCTTCTTCTTCTTTTTTACTTGCTCTTTGTTCCCAAGCAGGGCTTTCAGATCCTCCTGACCCTTTGCCAAGGTCATCAGGAGTTGTTGAAACTGTGAGTTTTGAGACTGCAAGTCTTTGACCGTCTGTTCGAGATCTATCTTACTGAAATAAATAGCAGAAAGATAAGGAAACCTGGTGTGGAGACCTGCTTATGCGTATGATGAATGGTATGCTTATGTATGCAATGCATTCAAGGATTTAGCAAATTCAAAATTGTTGCAAACAAAAAGAACACACGTCATATTAATAAGAAGAAATTTGTCAGTACATAAATGCCCCATGGGCCAAATATTACAAAAAAACTTCTCAAGGTAAAAAGACGTTGCACATCCTCTTTGGTGCGATGTAGGTGTTGAGGGTCTCTTCCTCATGGAGTCGGCGGGTAAGCTCCAAAACCTTCTTCTCACTGGCGTAGAAGCTGGATTCAAAAGTGTTCTATTCCTCCTTGAGTTGGATCCAACTCTTCTGCATCTCCTCCCACGATGTAGGCATGACAGGATATAGGATGGTGTAGGGAACCTCTCCTTCCTTAACGGGCTCTTTAATCACAAGGAGAACATGAGGGTAAGGCATCATTAGACTCTGGGCTCGGGTTCGTACCCACTTGAGATAAGGCTCAAGAGGGATAGAGTTCTTGTGCCCCAGTGTCTTACTGTCTACCTTGTTAGGCATCCTCCAAGCTCTGATGAATCTTTGGCGAATTCCTTGCGCATCGTTGTCGAAGTCAAAAACTAGGTCAGGAATCAACATGCCGTGAGGGCCATCCCTCCGTGCATATCCAAATTGTCTCAAAGCTAGACAAGGGTTGTAGGTAATGCCTCCCCTAATGCCAAGTAATGGAACATTAGGGAACTCTCCACAACGATCGACGATGATGACATTTTCTCTGGACCGAGAACACCAATGTACATCAGAGTGAGTGAGGGTCATCAACCGTTGTGACCACCTTAGGCCTTGGTCATTCTTCAAGACAGATTGTGGAAGGTGCGAAATAAACCACCTTGCAAGGAGAGGAGTACAACACATGAGAACACCCCTCTTTCTCATTGTTCATGTGTAAAATGAGTGAAGAATGTCCCCAAGCAATGTTGGTATTGGATTTCTGGATAAGAAGATTTTGACGGTGTTGACATCTACAAGCTGGTCAGGATTTGGGAACAAGACCAACCCATAAATGAGGAGTGCCATAATTTCTTCAAAGGCTTGTAGATCCAATGAATTACAACACTCTTGTTCCTTCTCAAACAAGAATTTTGCCAAGAAGCCTTTGACACCGCTTCTAGTTTCCCAATGCCCCTTGATGTCAGATGGTTGCAAGCGTAGTGCTTGAGCAACATCTTCAGGCTTTGGTTCTTTTTCCATACCGTTGTAGGGTAGTTGATTAAGAATAGGAATTCTCAAGAGTTGAGAAAATTCCTCCAAAGTGGGCACCAATTGGTAGTCGGGGAAAGTGAAACAGTGGTGAAGGGGGTCAAAGAACTGGAACAACACCTTTACCACGTCCTCTTCAATGCTGGTGTTGACTAGGCTGAGCAGTCTACCATGTCTTTCACTGAAGGGAGAGCTTTCCGGAATTCTGGATGTGAGCTCCTTGAGTTGAGGATGGATTCTCACAAGGTTGACTTGGATAGTTTTCCTGCGAAGAATTTCCATGACCTACAAAACAAGAACAAAGATGAAGATCCAAACCCTTGAAATGGTTAGTGAATGCATATGATGCTTTATGATGTTCATGATGTATGCACAAACATATGTACAAGAAAATCACAAAAAACTCTAGTTTCAGGCTTGCATGGGGTTTCATAGGTAAGTACCCTCTTGAGTGAAGTTGGCTTAAAAACCTGTCCTATAAATAGTAACCGGGTTCTAAGGAACTCAATATCATTGGATTGTTTTCCATGTTCATTGTTTTGGTTTAGCCACTTAACTAGCGACCAAAATATTCCAAGAAAACAACCCTCAATGAGTGTAGTATCGAGTATCTACCAACTTCGGACTGCACCAAAGCCGGTTATCTCACTACCCCTAATGAAAGGCCAAGATGGTCAAGTAAGGTTCTAGGTCATTAGTGCTTAGTGACATCACTCAGCGGCCCCGTACTCTCCTTGATTGAACTCAAGGGTTACCGGTACTCACAAATATGTCGCACTAATATAGCTATTGCTTCAACCGTGTCGGTATACCCCGCACAGTTTCCATAATGTATTGCTATCTATGAATGTTTCCCCAAATCCGGGTGTAGGATTGCAAACCCAAACAAGGGAGCCAAGATGTAAAGCAAACAAAGCAAACAATTAGTCATGCAAGAGGGTGATCTAAGCCCTAAGGTTACTCCACTTTAAAATTAATCCCCAGCAGAGTCGCCAGTTCTGTGATACGGTGGGAGAACTGACTTGAGGTTTTGCGTTTGTTTTTGCAAATGTTTCGGTTGAGCAAGAGTCGCCACCGACTTTTTATTTTATCCTAAGGAAAGGTTAAAAAGCACAGCAAAAACCTTTGAGATGTTTTCTTGGGTTCGGGAAGTAGATTATAGAAAGGGAAGGTATTAGCACCCTTTCTATCCATGGTTATCCATGGGCTCATAGTTACTTGCTTAGATCAACTTGCCTTGATTTTCAATTGTTTGAAATGGTGCTTTGTGTGTGGGTTTGAAAATGTTTTTGAAAAGAGGCCAATGTGGTGGCAACCTTTGTAATGATCCATGTTGGGATGTATACAAAGGTGTATGTCTTTTGAAAAGTTTTCAATGTTTTTGAAAGTTGTTTTGAAAGTGTCGTGGAGTGTGGTTTTGAAAAATAGGCAAGTGTTTTTGTTTTGCAAGTTGGCAAGTAACCAAGAGCTATCTACCCTAAATTTCTCAAAGATTTTTCCTATGTTTTTAACCCTTTTAACAATTTTGTTCCACCATTATATTTGGTGGACAATCTTGTGTTAGGATGTGAATGGGACGGGCGCGGGTCATCGTTTAGACCATGATTGCAATGGTGCCAAGTGTCTTTGGGCAATTTTTCCTTTAAGGGACTTGATCATTTTTAGGCAACTTTCGAAAGCGTCATCGAGGGACTATGATCATTTGATTTGTTTTGTTTTTGCCAAAGACCCCTAACATGCAACATGGCCCATTATTGAAGGCAACAGGTGGAGTAACCCTAGGGGTGCAAGTGTGATTGGTGTTTGTTCATTTTCATGCTTTTATCTTGGAATTAGGTCAAGCTATTTGTTTTGGTTGATTTTTACATACAAACCCTAAGTCTATCATGGCATATTTAGAAAGCTTTTAAATGCGAAATTTAAAGTCCTAAACTATTACAACATAATTATGGGATGGGGGGTACAAATGTCCAAATGGGGGATATTTTAGCAAGAAATTAAATCTAAACTATTACATCCAAATTGAATTATACAAGGTATTTAATTGTACAATAATTAAAATAAAATAAATATGCAAGATGCAAAAATGATTTTCATATGTATGTAAAAAGGTATTTTTCATGTGACAAATAAACAAAAATAAAAATGAATAATTTTGGATATTTTTACATTTTAGGGCAAAACCCTAATTTTCTAAGTAAGAAGTATTTATTATTTAATATATGCAATTTTTATTAATTATGTACAAAAATAAATAAAAGGAAGTATATTGTAAAAAAGTGATTTTTTAAGTTAAATATTAATAAAAATAAAAATGTATTATTTGTATTTTTATCCTAAATATCTTAATAAATATGTAAATATTTATATTATATATTAAATATATTAAATATGTACAAAAATAAAATATTTATTATTTACAAAAAAAAAGTATATTTTTAGAAAATGTTTTCAAAAGATAAAATAAAATAAAATTAGAAAACAAAATGTATTTATATATTTTTTTGTATTTTTTAAAATAAAAGGTATTATGTATTTATTTACATATATAACTAAATGAAACAAATAAATATCAAATAAAATGCAAAAAATGTGAGAACAATATTTTTAATGTTTTTTCATGTTTGGATAAAAATATAAAATCAAAATCAAAAGGAAAAAATCAAAAATGACAAATATATCTCAAAATGGGCCAGGGGGGTGCATGTGTAAAAAGATGGTGCAAATAGAAAAAAGAAACAAGCCCAGCCCAAAGCAAGCTTGTCTTCAACCTCCAGGCAGTTTCAAATGAAAAAACGCGCGCTTCCTTCCATCCCTGTTATCTCTTGATTCTTTGACTTTTAACAAAAACTTACAACACAAACATTATAGAGCATCATGTCACGAGTTCATACATATAAAAAACTTGATCTAACTCTCAAATAAGAGAGAATTTCTTCTCCCCCAATTTTTGACCTAAGTTTTTGTCAATGTTCAAGTCTTAAATTCTCTCAGCATATGCAATATAAATGGAAAGTGAGGATATGGGTGGCTTCAGGGACATGAGTATGACATTTTTCATTCATAAACCTAAACCTAACTCTTCCTAGATTGAGAGATAGAAGTCCATGAACTTACCTATTCAGCTTGGATCGTGTATGATAATGGAGGCACTTTCAAGGCAATGTGAGGACTTGTACAACTTGCTTGAAGTTTAGGGATGCTTCTCCAATGCTTGGTGTGCTTTGAATCTTGCTGAATCACTCCATGGAAGTCAACCTGCAAGAGAGAAAAATGAAAATGGCAAACTATGCTATGGCTGTTACAGTTCTAGTTCAATGCTTGGAATAGTTTGTGTGGATGTTATGGAAGGTGTATGAAGTGGTTTGGATGAAAATGCACGATGGAAATGAGCTGGCCAAGTCAAAGTGCAGAATGCCCTGTTTTTGTGCAGCAAGATGGTGTTTCTGTGCTTGAGGAGGTTTTGGAAGTGGTTGGCTCGTGTTTCAGGTCAGGCTTGATGTTTGGCATGTGTTCAACAAGTTTGCTTAGACTTGTTCTTGCAGCAATGTGAGATGTGATCAGTTATGCCATGTTTCTTCTATGATAAGCAAAGTTTATCCACTTGGTTTCTAGGTTACCACATGCCCCTCAAGTATGCTGCACCAATCACCCTTGATCAGTGGACTTTGCTCATGAACCTGTGCCTCAAAGATCTGCATTGTACCTCATAGATTGTAAACTTGACATAAAGTTCACCTTTTCAAAAATGGCTAAGTTACTTTTTCTAATTATGGATTAAATTGGCATGTAATGGTTAAACACATAAGATAAGGCTTGAACACAAAGGATTTGCATTAAATTATTGAGTGTGGATGAGATAAAAGGCCTGTAATGTAGCTTGCACATGCTGAGTTCAAAAATGCAAAGTTATGAACATGGAAATGGCTCATGAACAAAGTGACTTTTGCCCATATTGACAAATTCGATTCTCCCTAACCACAAGGGTGTTTGAGAAGTTCTTGGACATTTTGGAAATCTTGGAATGTGTACTACAATCCATCTTTGTAATGAAAATTGAAATTCCAAGTGGAAGCATGTGAAAAGTGGCCATGAAGTTAGGCAAAAATCCTGCCTAGAATAGGTCAAAAATTTTCTAAGTTAAGAATGTTTTGCACCCTTGTTCCAAAAATCATAACTTGAGCTACAAGCTTCTTTTGAGGAAACTTTGTGAATCAAAGTTGTAGATTTTGAAATGGAATACAACTTTCATGTTTTGAGTTTTGTTTGAATCCAAATGCATCTTGATGAAAAAATGGGACAAAGTTAGGAAAAAATTAGGAATTTTCATAACTTAGAAAAATTCTAAATTATGAAAATTCTTCTTTTTAAACCCTAATTTGTAATTTTTGATTTCTTGAAGAACAAGTTTCATAATTTGACATGTCTTGATAAAAATGAATCTTGGCACCTGATTTTGACCAAAAAGTCAAAGTTTGACTTTTCAATATACAGTCAAATTTTGCTCAGTTGACTGGAAAATTCATCTGTCAATCTTGTGCATTTGGGATCTTTTGAATTTGTTGAACATGTCAAGACAATAACATTGGGTCTTTGAGTCCAAATGTGAGCTTGGTTTTCCATTGATTAGGTCAAACAGTCAAAAATTGCCTTTGTGCAGTCAAAACCCTAAAAATGACCATTTTGCCCTTTTGGTGATCTGATCAAATTTCTTGTGGAATTGTGATCCCAACTTGATCAAATGGTCCATATGAGTTCATAATGTTGATGTGGGTCAAAAACCATGAGGTTTGACTGTCAATTGACCACAGTTGACTTTTTCCCCAATACAGTTGATTTCTAGGTCAACTGTCCAATTGACTGGGCAAAGATTGGAATCAAGGCTTGAAACTTGGTATGGATAAACTTGTGAGTCCAACATGAAGAATTAAAGTCACTTTGGGCCTTTTATGTCAAAACATCTTTGTGCAAACACAAATCCAAATTTGGGTCAATAGTGCAAGGAGGAGTCTTGAGCAGAGTAAACCCTAACTTGATCTTGAGCTCCAAGGGTCTTGTGGTGAGAAAATGTTGAGGAAATGGGAGGGCAAGTTTTGGGGTACAACAGCACTTGATTTTGACCAAAAAGTTAAAGTTTGACTTTTCAGTGTACAGTTGATTTTTGATCAGTTGACTGGAAAATTCATATGTCAATCCAATGCTTTTGAGATCTTTTGAACCTTGTGATTAGGTCAACATGATGCCATTGAGTCCGTGAATCCATGCTTGAACCCAAATTGCCATTGGCTAGGTGAAAAATCAGAAATTGCCCTTATACAGTCAAAACCCTAAAAATGACCATTTTACCCTTTTGATGATCTGATCAAATTTCTTGAGGAGTTATGGTCCAAACTTGATAAAATGGTTCATAAGAGTCTATAATGTTGATGTGGATAAAAAATTATGAGGTTTGACTGTAAATTGGCCACAATTGACTTTTTCCCCAGTACAGTTGATTTCTAGGTCAACTGTCCAATTGACTGGGCAAAAATTTGATTCAAGGCTTGAAACTTGGTAGAGGAAATCTTATAAGTCCAACATGAAGTATGAAAGTCACTTTGAGCATTGGAAGTCCAAAAATCCCTGTTCAAACCCAAACCCTAATTTAGGTTATCAGTGCAAGGAGATGTCTTGAGTAGAGCAAACCCTAATTTGGTATTGAGTTCAAAGAGTCTTGTGAATTGAAATCTTGATAAAAATGAGAGGGAAAATTTTGGGGTACAGCAATAATCAATTCCTTCTTGTTGACTATAACCCTGTGCAACCAGTCGTGCTTTGTTTCTTATCACCTCTACTTGCTCGTTCAGTTTGTTTCTGAAAACCCATTTGGTTCCTATAATGTTGAATCCTTTGGGTCTTGGAACTAGATCCCATACATCATTTCTATAGAATTGATTGAGTTCATCTTGCATTGCTAAGATCCAATCATTATCTTCCAGAGCTTCATCAATAGAAGTTGGCTCAATCAGAGATACCAAACCAAACAATGATTCTTCATTGATTCTGAGAGAGGATCTTGTTCTGATGGGATCTTATTTTCTTCCAATGATTACGTCTTATTTATGAACTGAAGAGATTCTAGGAAACCTTTTCTGAGTGGGTTGATCAAAAATTCTGAGATTATCCAGAGCATTGTCAAGAGGATGATCTTTTGAGTCTTCCTTTGCTTCTGAAGTTTCGGAGTTTGAGGGACGATCTTCTGTACCTACGGAAAAATCAATTTGCTTTGGCTGTTGCTGGCCAAGCTTATCATCAAACCCGACTTTGATTGATTCTTCAACAATCAGAGTTTCTGTGTTGTATACTTATAGCCTTTTGAGTGTTCAGAATATCCAAGCAGAAAACACTTTTGTGCTTTAGAATCAAACTTGTTCAGAGTTTCTTTAGTGTTCAGAATAAAACAAGTACATCCAAAAGGATGGAAATAAGAAATGTTGGGTTTTCTGTTTTTCCACAATTCATAGGGAGTTGTTGTACCCCAAAATTTGCCCTCTCATTCTTCAGGAAATCATCCTGGAATCTCAGAGTCTCCCTGAATCAAGTCCAAGTCCTGAATTATCATTTCTTCCCAAGCAAACCATTTACAAGAGCAAAATGATCACACAAGCTCTAAAGGCAAAACCTTTACCTTGAAAAAATTAAATTCTAGACATTTGGAACTTTTCTCTGAAAATGGGTGTTTAAGAAGAAAATAGCACTTCAGAACTTCTGAACCAAACTCCAGACAGAAACGGTCAGAAGTTGCGAGCTTGGCTCAACGCAGTCAGAAGTTGGCTCTTCAGCAGTTACATTAACTCGGTTAGAGGTTGCAAACGTGGTTCAACACGTAAGCCTCAAACAGAACATGGCTCTTTCAGCAGTTACGCAGGTTCAACCAGAGTTTGCTAGAGGAATGCAAAGGAAGCAAAGAAGTCTGAAGGCTCCTGCAGAACATGTTGGAATCAGAAGATGAAAGGGTCAGAAGAGTGGGTGTTACACTGACACAGAATCTCTAAGTCCAGAATTTCCAGAAGCAAATCCAAGGAACGTGTTAGAAAGTCAGGAGAATCCCCAGAATTTTCTGAGACAGCAAGAGGCCAAGATCAGAGCTTGGTTCACGTTATTTTTGGTAAAATAGAACTACTGGTTCAGGTTTTCTCCTATTACAAGAATTTTAGTGTTGATAAGTCTCATCACCATTTAATGCTCATTAATGCTCCCAACCACTCCTGAACATTCATCCAAGAGGTCTCTTCACGTGTGGCTTGGTAAACATCTTTATGCAGGCTTAGGCATGGGTCTACGTGCCACCTTCCACTTATAGAGATCACTTCTCCTCAATCCTTGCATGTTGTTCCAACCTAGGCTGAAAAACTGTACATTATCACAACTTACCATGAACTTCTTTCAAAAAAAAAACAATTTAACCTCTATTGGCGCCTTTAACGTTCAAGAATCCACAAAAGCCTTGCCTATAAATAAGAAACCATTGTTCATCACAAGAGGGACGTGAAAAAACAGCCAGAAAAATTTAGAAGAAACAGAAAACTCTGGTGAAGGAAACCTTGTGAAACTCTGCCAAAATCCCCAGTGTTTCATAACTTTGAACTTCCTACATCCAAACTTCATCAATACCCAACTTTCTTTGTGACTAAAGAACACCATTTCATCCTCTGACCATACATACACATACACCTTCATCTACCCCTTTAAAAAAGGAACTTGTCCAGAACACCATCAGAGCTAAAATCTAGCTCTCACTCACAGACTTTTCTAACAGCCAGGTAAGCACCTACTGACCTTCATCACGCTGCTAAGCATCATCAGCTTTGCATGCTCAATAAACATAATGTAAATATCATGTTGCTGCTGTTTGCGTTCTGAGGATCTTCATACCTCAGAATGTTTAAGTAGGAAGTGAATCAGTGTAGAACCTGCCTGTGACCTTGTTGGTTCTGTCTCCTGAAACGCTTTGACATTTGCTGAAGTTGTCCCAAACATGTTTTCTGTTTTGTGGAAAAATAACAAAATTGCAGGTATTCTGACTAGCACAGGGAGAAGCCAAATGCTGACTTTGACGTTAGCACATCTGAAGCTTGTTTTTGCTGTCAATAACATCAGAACTTCTGAAGATTATTGTATTTCCAGCAGGATCAGAACTTCTGATTTCCTCACTAATAAACTTTTGTCTTGCAGCGCATGGGGGTCAAAACTTCTGATCTTCCCACTAACAGGTTTCTGTTTTATAGGTGCCAGAGTCAGAAGTTCTGACTCATACAGTTTAACCAAAAGGTTGATAATCTGGCAGCAGGCCTGAGTCAGAACTTCTGATGGCCTCTCAGCAGCGCGCTGGCTCTCTCTCTCTTTCTCTTTATCTTGCCTTTGTTATTTTCTTTTCTTATCTATTTTTCTCATTGAACCACCCCATGTACAAATATGTATCCCCACCCCCTAATTGCTGTAATAGCGTAGGATTTTATATTTCTGCTTTTTATTGCTTTCAAATATAAATGCTAGTAATTAGGATGTGTATGGCAAGATAAAATCAATGAAATAGAAAATCCTAATTCAAAGATAAACTCTTGTATGCAATAAAACACACTTGCACACAAACACCCCTAGGGCTACATTCACTTGTTGCCTTCAAAAATGGGCCATGTTACGTATGCAAAGTATCTTGGTAAAACAAACAAAATCAAAAGATCATAGTCCCTCGATGACGCTATCCAAAGTTACCTTACAAAAATAATCTTAGTCTTTCAAAAAATGCTAAGATACTTTGCAAAATTGCTATCATGGTCTATACGATGACCCGCGCCTGTCCCGTTTACATCCTAACACAAGGTTGTTCACCAAATACAATGGTGAAACAACACTGTTAAAAGGGTTAAAAACATAAGAAAAAATCTTTGAGTAAAATAGGGTAGACAACTCTTAGTTACTTGATCAAACTTGCAAAGAAAACATCCTTGCTACTTTTCAAAAACACACCTCACAACACAACTTCAAAACAACTTTCAAAACATTGAAAAAAAACTTTTCAAAAGACAAAAACACCTTTGTATATACTCAAACACGAGTCATTATAAAGGTTGCCACAACAATGGCCTCTTTTCAAAATATCTTTCAAAACCACACACAAAGCACCATTTCAAACAATTGAAAATGCAAAGCAAGTGAGCTAAGCAAGTAACTAAGAGCCCATGGATAACCATTGATAGAAAGGGTGCTAATACCTTCCCTTTCTATAATTTACTCCCCGAACCCAAGAAAACATCTCAAAGGTCTTTCCTGTGCTTTTTGACCTTTCCTTAGGATAAAATAAAAAGTCGGTGGCGACTCTTGCTAAACTGAAACATTTGCGAAAACAAACGCAAATCCCAAGTCAGTTCTCCCACCGTATCACAGGAGTATTTTCAAGAATAGGTCTTATAGAGATTCTATTCTGAATGTAACATGATGTGTTCACAGCTTCTGCCCAAAAGTGCTTTGCTATATTAGTTTTATTGATCATGGTTCTGGCCATTTCTTGTAATGTTCTATTCTTTCATTCTACAACTCCATTTTGTTGGGGAGTTCTAGGACAAGTGAAATTGTGAACAATACCATTTTCTTTAAAATATTTTTCAAAATAATGATTTTCAAATTCACCACCATGATCACTTCTGACTTTTATGATTTTAAAATCTTTTTCGTTTTGCACTTGGTTACAGAAGTCAATGAACACAGAATGTGACTCATCCTTGTGTTTTAAAAACTTGACCCATGTCCATCTGCTGAAGTCATCAACAATGACCAATCCATACTTCTTGCCTCTGATGGATGCAGTTTTAACTGGCCCAAACAAATCAATATGAAGTAATTCTAATGGCTTAGAGGAAGAGACAACATTTTTGGATTTAAAGGAATATTTTGAAAATTTTTCCTTTTTGACATGCTTCGCACAGAGCTTCTGAGTTGTACTTCAGATTGGGAAGTCCTCTGACTAAATTTAATTTATTTAGTTGAGAGATTTTTCTTAGACTGACATGTCCCAATCTTCTGTGCCATACCCATTTCTCATCACTAACAAACAAAAGGCATTTAACATTCTGAGATTTAAGATCTGATAAATCAATTTTGTATATGTTGTTCTTTCTCTTGCCAGAAAAGAGGATTGATCCATCTTTTTGACTTACAGCTCTACAGGAGTTTTGATTGAAGATAATGTCATAACTATTGTCACTTAATTGACTTATGGACAACAGGTTATGAGCTAATCCTTCTACTAATAAAACATTAGAGATAGAAGGAAGGTTATTGTTTCCAATGGTTCCAGAACCAATAATCTTCCCTTTCTGATTACCTCCAAACTTCACGTCTCCTCCAGCTTTAAATTCCAGGTTTTGGAACATAAACTTTTTTCCCGTCATGTGTCGTGAGCACCCAGAGTCTAGGTACCATGACTGTCTCAATTGAGCTGTTAAGGGTATTTGCAAAAAATATTATTTTATCCTTAGGTACCCATATCTTTTTGGGTCCTTTTAGGTTAGAGTGTTTAAAGTTCTGTTTGAACTTTGGGTTAGCATAAGAGTTTCCAGAATGTGATGTATATTTTATATCATGTGAGTGTCCAAACTTGAATTGTTTGTTCAGAGGTTTGTAAGTGAAAGTCATTTTAGCAACAGGTTTTGGTATGTATGTCTCCTTCCCTTTGGGAGGTTCATATCCAATTCCTCTCATGTTTTCCCCACTAACTCCATAGATCATTGAAGCCATTTTTCTTCTATCTATGCTTTTAGCCAGGAAAGTTTGAAAGCTACAGTCATATTCTTTCAGAATATCTTTTGAACTAGACACAGATTCTGAACTAGAAATTTTTTGAACATTGTAAATTTCTTTTTTAAGTTTAAAATTATTTTCTAAGAGTTCATATTTTTCTGCTTCATGTTTCTCAATATCAGATGCAAGACTCTTCTTGAGTTTCTTGTATTTGATTTTGAGCTGACTATAGTTTTCCAGAAGTTGTGATAAACTATCAGCAAGTTCATTTCTAGTGAATTCAGAAAATACCTCTCTTGGTTCTGACTCACAGTCTGAGTCATCTACTGTGATAGCCATCAGAGCTAGATTGGCATTCTCATCTTCAAAATCAGATTCATCTTCAGAGGATTCTGAGTCATCCCAAGTCAACCTTGTGAGAATTCCTCCTCAACTCAAGGAGCTTACATCCAGAATTCCAGAAAGTTCTCTCTTCAGTGAAAGACATGGTAGACTGCTCAGCCTGGTCAATACCAACATTAAAGAAGACATGGTGAAAGTGTTATTCCAGTTCTTTGACCCCCTTCACCACTGTTTCACATTCCCCGACTACCAATTGGTGCCTATTTTGGAGGAATTTTCTCAACTCCTGAGAATTCCTATTCTTAATCAACTACCCTACAACGGTACGGAAAAAGAACCAAAACCTGAAGATGTTGCTCAAGCACTACACTTGCAACCATCTGACATCAAGGGGCATTGGGAAACCAGAAGTGGTGTCAAGGGCTTCTTGGCAAAATTCTTGTTTGAGAAGGCACAAGAGTGTTGGAATTCCCTGGATCTGCAAGCCTTTGAAGAGATTGTGGCACTCCTCATTTATGGGTTGGTCTTGTTCCCAAATCCTGACCAACTTATAGATGTGAATGCTGTCAAAATTTTCATATCCAGGAATCCCATACCTACATTGCTTGGGGACATCCTCCACTCATTTTACACACGAACAATGAGGAAGAGAGGTGTTCTCATGTGCTGTACTCCTCTCCTTGCAAGGTGGTTTATTTCTCACCTTCCACAATCAGTTTTGAAGAATGAACAAGGCTTGAGGTGGTCGCAACGATTGATGACCCTCACACATTCTGATGTACATTGGTGTTCTCGGTCCAGAGAAAATGTCATCATCATCGATCGTTGTGGGGAGTTCCCTAATGTTCCATTACTTGGCATTAGGGGAGGCATTACCTACAACCCTTGTCTAGCTTTGAGACAATTTGGGTATGCTCGGAGGGATGGCCCTCATGACATGCTGATTCCTGACCTAATTTTTGACTTCGACAATGATGCGCAAGGACTTCGCCAAAGACTCATCAGATCTTGGAGGATGCCTAACAAGGTAGATAGTAAGACACTGGGGCACAAGAACTCCATCCCTCTTGAGCCTTACCTCAAGTGGGTACGAACCCGCGCCCAGAGTCTTATGATGCCTTACCCTCACATTCTCCCTTTGATCAAAGAGCCTGTTAAGGAAGGAGAGGTTCCATACACTATCCTATATCCTGACATGCCAACATCATGGGAGGAAATGCAGAGGAGTTGGATCCAACTCAAGGAAGAAAGGGATACTTTTGAAGCCAACTTCTACGCCAGTGAGAAGAAGGTTTTGGAGCTTACCCGCCGACTTCACGAGGAGGAGACCCTCAACACTTACATCGCACCAAAGAGGATGCGCAACATCTTTTTACCTTAAGAAGTTTTTGTAATATGTGGCCCATTGGGCATTTATGTACTGACAAAATTTCTTCTTATTAATATGACGTGTGTTCTTTTTGTTTGCAACAACTTTGAACTTCTAAATCCTTGAATGCATTACATGAATAAACATATCATTCATCATATGCACAAACAGGTCTTCACACCAGGTTTCCTTATCTTTCTGCTGTTTATTTCAGTAAGATGGATATTGAGCAGACGGTCAAAGATCTGCAGGCACAAAACTCGCAGTTTCAACAGCTTCTCATGACCTTAGCAAAGGGTCAGGAGGATCTTAAAGCACTGTTAGGGAATAAAGAGCAAGAAAAAGGAAAAAAGAAAAAGAAAAGAGTTGGGGTAGCTACACTGGGAAGAAGATTTGAGAATGAAGCTAGGAGAGTTCTTGAATTCCCCTCCACATCTGATGAGGGGACCGACAAAGGAAAATGAGCTGCATTACCTTCTGAGTCCGAGGCTGAAGAGGAAGAAGTTGAGGAAGATGAAGATTATTCAGAGCAGCAATACCCACCAGCGGACGACAAATATAAAAACTTGGAGGATAGACTGGCAGCTATGGAGCTGCAAAGGGTTCCCGGGCTAGATTTCGAAGAATTGGGATTGATTGCTGGGATTGTTATCCCTCCCAAGTTCAAGGTGCCGACTTTCGCCAAATATGATGGTCTGTCTTGCCCAAAAATGTACCTGAGATCATATGTCAGAAAAATTCAACCTCATTCATCTGATAGAAATCTTTGGGTACACTTTTTCCAGGACAGCCTGTCTGGTACACAGCTGGATTGGTTTTACCAGCTTGAAAGATCAGAAGTGCATAATTGGGAGGACTTGGCAGCTGCCTTCTATCGCCAGTATCAATACAACGCCGACTTGGCGCCAACCCGTACTCAACTACAAAGTATGGGGATGGCCTCAAATGAGGGGTTCAAAGAATACGCTCAGAAATGGCGCGACTTGGCCGGAAGGGTACAACCACTGCTTTCAGATAGGGAGATAGTTGATATGTTCTTGGGGACCCTGTTTGGCCCTTTCTTCAACCATTTGATTGGGAGCTCTTCCGCAGGGTTTACTGAATTGATTCTGACTGGCGAAAGGGTGGAAGCTGGTATTAAGAATGGGAAGATTCAAAGGGATGCCTCTGCATCCACAGCTGTTAAGAAACCGTTCCCGGCCAAGAAGGAAACAGTTGTTATATACTCTCAGAAAGGATTGGGAAGAACTGAGCACCGACCGACTGTAGGGGCCGTGATGATTCAAAATTCGTCAAACGATCAGCCTCGTAACAATCAGTCTAGACCTAAACAGCAATGGGGAGAACGGCCACCACGGCAGTTCACCCGCATCAACATGACGCCCGCACAAGTTCTTCCTCATCTGTTGAAGCTGAATTTGACCAGTTTGAAAGAGATGCCAAAGAATGTGAATACAACCTCTCCATCTTACAATCTGAATGTTAAATGTGCCTATCATTCTGACAGCGCCGGGCATAGCAACAACGATTGCTGGGCACTTAAGAATAAAATTCAAGATTTGATAGACGCTAAAGAGGTTGAGTTCGACGCCCTTGAGAAGCTGAATGTAATCTCCGCTCCGATGCCAAAGCATGGTCACAACGTCCATGCTGTTGAAGAGGATCTGTTTGTTTCTGCTGTTGATGATTTGATAACTCCACTACTGACAATCAAATTGAATTTGCTGAAAGCTGGGATTTTCCCAGGTTGTAAAGAAGATTGCTACCTTTGTTCCTCCTTACCAATCGACTGTCCATTGTTGAAGTTAGGCATCTAGCGCCTAATGGACAACCAAGAAATTCTTTTCGAAAAGACTCCTGTTACTCCAACTCCTATCAATGAAATTTCAATAATAACTATGATACGGTGGGAGAACTAACTTGGGGTTTTGCGTTTGTTTTCGCAAATGTTTCGGTTTAGCAAGAGTCGCCACCGACTTTTTATTTTATCCTAAGGAAAGGTTAAAAAGCACAGCAAAAACCTTTGAGATGTTTTCTTGGGTTCGGGGAGTAGATTATAGAAAGGGAAGGTATTAGCACCCTTTCTATCCATGGTTATCCATGGGCTCTTAGTTACTTGCTTAGATCACTTGCCTTACATTTTCAATTGTTTGAAATGGTGCTTTCAATTGTTTGAAATGGTGCTTTGTGTGTGGGTTTGAAAAATGTTTTGAAAAGAGGCCATTGTTGTGGCAACCTTTGTAATGATCAATGTTTGAATGTATACAAAGGTGTATTTGTCTTTTGAAAAGTTTTCAATGTTTTTGAAAGTTTGTTTTGAAAGTGTGTTGTGATGTGTGTTTTGAAAAATGGCAAGGATTGTTTTGCAAGTTGGTCAAGTAGCCAAGAACTATCTATCCTAAATTTCTCAAAGATCTTTCCTATGTTTTAACCCTTTTAACAGTATTGTTCCACCATTGTATTTGGTGGACAATCTTGTGTTAGGATGTTAACGGGACGGCGCGGGTCATCGTTTAGACCATGATTTCAATAGTTCCAAGTGTCTTTGGCAATTCTTCCTTTAAGGGACTTGATCATTTTTTTAGGCAACTTTCGAAAGCGTCATCGAGGGACTATGATCATTTGAATTGTTTTGTTTTGCCAAAGAAACTCAACATGCAACATGGCCCATTATTGAAGGCAACAAGGGGAGTAACCCTAAGGGGTGCAAGTGTGATTGGTGTTGTCCATTTTCATGCTTTTTTGTCTTTGAATTAGGTCAAGCTATTTGTTATTTTTGATTTGCATACAAACCCTAAGTCTATCATGGTATAATTAGAAAGCTTTAAAATTCAGAATTTAAAGTCCTAAATTATTACAACATAATTATGGGATGGGGGGTACAAATGTTCAAATGGGGGATATTTAGCAAGAAATTTAAATCTAAACTATTATGTCCAAATCGAATATACAAGTTATTTTAATTATACAATAATTGAATAAATACAAAAATAAAAAAATGTAAAATGTATTATGTACAAAAATGTTTTTATGTGTATGTAAAAGTATTTTTTATGTGACATATAAACAAAAATAAAAAGGATTAATTTTGGATATTTTTCATGGTTTAGGGCAAAACCCTAATTTTGTAAATAAAAAGTATTTATTATTTATTACATACAATATTTATTAATTATACACAAAAATAAATAAAAGACAAGTATATTTGTAAAAAAAGTAATTTTTGAGGTCAAATATTAATAAAAATAAAAATGTATTATTTTTGTAATTTTATCCTAAATATTCTAATAAATATATAAGTATTTATATTATATATTAAACATATTAAATATATACAAAAATAAAATATTTATTATTTATATAAAAAAAAGTATACTTTAAGGAAATGTTTTCAAAAAGGTAAATAAAAAATAAGGACTAAAAAAGAATATTTGGTATTATTTTCTAGGGTTTAAATAAAAAGTATATATATATATATTTATTTACATACATATATCAAATAAAACAAATAAATGCCTAATAAATACAAAAAAAGGTGAAAAAATATTTTTAATGTTTTTTTATATTTTAACAAAAAATAACAAGTCAGAATCAAAAAGAAAAAATCAAAAATGATAAAAATAACACACAATGGGCCAAGGGGGTGTATGTGGGAAATAGTGGTGCAAACAGAAAAATAAGTCAGGCCCAGCCCAAGGGGCTTGTCTTCAACCTCCAGTAACCTTTCAAACAGAAAAATGCGCGTTTCCTTCTCCAACTGCTATCTCTTGATTCTTTGACTTTCAACAAAAACTTACAACATCAATGTTATAGAGCATCATGTCACGATTCTAAACATATAAAGAAGTTGTTCTAACTCTCAGAAATGAGAGAGAATTTCTCCTCCCCCAATTCCTGACCTAGTTTTTTTCAAATGTTCATGTCCAAAATTCGTGCAGCACACACAACATAAATGAAAAGTGAGGATATGGGTAGCTTCAGGGCCATGAGTAGGACATAATTTCTTCACAAACCTAAGCCTAGATGTGCTTGGATAGAGAGATAGAAGTTCAAACTTTTACCTATTCAGCTTGAATCATGTACAACAATGGAGGCACCTTCAATGGAATTTGAAGATTTGTACAACTTGCCTGAGGTCCAAGGATGCTTCCTCTATGCTTGGCTTGCTTTGAATCTTACTGAATCGAGCTATGTAACTCAACCTGCACAGATAAAAAATGAAAATGGCAATCTTGGCTAGGGGTGTTACAGTCTGTTTCCAAGGCTTGGGATAGTTTGTGTGGATGTTATGGAGTGTGTATGAAGTGGTTTTGGCCAAGGCGCACGAATGGATTGAGCTGACCAAATCAAAATGCAGCAGGTACCCTGTTTTGCAACAAAACTGTGTTTTGATGAATCAGAAGGTTTGAACTCTGGTTGATTCGTGTTTTAGGTTAGTTGGATCAAGTGAAAATTGTTTGCAAAGTTTGTTTAGGCTCTTGCTTGCAGGAAGTGAATCTGTTACTAGTTTTGCAAAGTTTCTTCTTATCTAAGCAAGAGTTGTCAAGTTAGATTGTAGGCTCATACAGGCCCCTCAAGCATGCTGCAAATTTCCTTCTTGATCAGTGGGATATGTCCATAATCTTGTGCCCAAAAGATCTGGCTTGTACCTCTTTGATTTGTGTTTTGACATAAAGTGAATCTTTTCAAAAATGGCTAAAATGCTTTTTCCAAATATGGCTTAATCTTGTATGTAATGTTTAAATACACAAAACAAGACATGAACACAAAGGATATGCATTAAGTTATTGAGTGTAGATGAGATAAAAGGCCTGTAATCTAGTTTGTTCAAGCTGAGTTCAAAATGCCAATGTTATGTACATGAATTTGGCCATGAACAAAGTGACTTTTGCCCATCTTGACAAATTCGATTCTCCCTAACCACAAGGGTGTTTGAGAAGTTCTTGGACAATTTGGAAAGCTTGGAATGTGTACTACAATCCATCTTTGTAATGTAAGTTGAAATTCCAAGTGGAAGCATGTGAAAAGTGGCCATGAAGTTGGGCAAAAATCCTGCCTAAAATAGGTCAAAAATTTTCTAAGTTAAGAATGTTTTGCACCCTTGTTCCAAAAATCATAACTTGAGCTACAATCTTATTTTGAGGAAACTTTGTGAATCAAAGTTGTAGATTTTGCAATGGACTACAACTTTCATGTTTTGAGTTTTGTTTGAATCCAAATACATCTTGATGAAAAAATGGGACAGAGTTAGGAAAAATTAGGAAATTTCATAACTTAGAAAATTTCTAAGTTATGAAATTTCTTCATTTCAAACCCTAATTTGTAATTTTTGATTTCTTGATGAACAAGTTTCATAATTTGACATGTTTTGATGAAAAATGAATCTTGGCACTTGATTTTGACCAAAAAGTCAAAGTTTGACTTTTCAGTATATAGTCAAATTTTGATTAGTTGACTGGAAAATTCATCTGTCAATCTTGTGCATTTGGAATCTTTTGAACTTGTTGAACATGTCAAGACAATTCCATTGAGTCCTTGAGGCCATAAGGGAGCTTGGTTTGCCATTGGTTAGGTCAAACAGTCAAAAATTGCCTTTGTGCAGTCAAAACCCTAAAAATGACCATTTTGCCCTTTTGGTGATCTGATCAAATTTCTTATGGAATTGTGATCCAAAATTGATCAAATGGTTCATATGAGTTCATAATGTTGATGTGGGTCAAAAATCATGAGGTTTGACTGTCAATTGACTACAGTTGACTTTTTCCCCAATACAACTGATTTCTAGGTCAACTGTCCAATTGACTGGGCAAAGATTGGAATCAAGGCTTGAAACTTGGTATGGATAAAGTTGTGAGTCCAACATGAAGCATGAAAGTCATTTTGGGCATTTTAGGTCAAAACATCTTTGTGCAAACTCAAACCCTAATTTGGGTCAACACTGCAAGGAGGAGTCTTGAGCAGAGCAAACCCTAACTTGATCTTGAGCTCCAAGGGTCTTGGGATGAGAAAATGTTGATGAAATGAGAGGGAAAATTTTGGGGTACAACAGTTGCCCCTGTTCAATCTTCTTGCACCTGAAGAGTTAGATTGGCAAGTTTGTCGTTCGCGACTTGAAGGTAAAAGGAGATTGGACACTAGAGTGCCCAAAAAAATTTGCACTCGATGATGTGATGGTAGAGGGAATGGGCTTACAGATGCCATTTGGTGATGGGCTTAAAGATTCCATCTGTAGGGTGACAGAATCTTGTCGGAGATGGGCTTAAAGATGCCATCTGGAATATTTGTTGAACTGCAATGTGATAGGTCAGAAGAATGAGGATCAAAATGGTATCCGTGTCTGGAATGCATTTGAACTGCATCTAAGGACTGAGTTTGTATGAGCAGAAGAATGGCCTCCGTGTCTGGGGCGTGTCTGAGCTGTAACTGTGCTTGAAGAATGAATATCATAATGACTGTCGTGTCTGGAGTGTATCTGTATTGTATCTGGGTAACAGAGAAACATCTGTATGGAGCAACTGCGTGCTGGGGACAAATTCTGAATGAGTGAAAGAATGGCAACCGTGTCTGGAGCATATCTGGACTGTATCTGAAGTTGAAAGTTGTATGAGTAGCAGAATGACTTCCGTGTCTGGAGTGTATCTGAAACTGTAACTGGGATTGAGATCCGTATAAGTAATAGAATGACTTCTGTGTTTGAAGTGTATCTGAAACTGTAACTGGGATCTAAATAAATGACAGGATGACTTCCGTGGTGAACGCACTGGGGAGAATCAAACTGCTGTTGTAAGGGTCAGAATGATATCCGTGTTTGGAATGCATTGAACCTTGAGGTGGACAAATGAATCTGAATGAGAGATAGAATGGCTGCCGTGTCTGGAGCGTATCTAGTTTGTATCTGATTGCTGTAGTCTGAATGAGTAGTAGAATGACTTCCGTGTCTGGGGTGTATCTGTACTGTATCTAACTTGAAATTCTGAATGAGTAATAGAATGACCGCCGTGTCTGGGGTGTATCCATACTGTATCTGAATAATTGTTAATGATAGCCTTTTAATCTTATCCTGAAAAGGGTGAAATGTTAGCTAAATCACAAAGTTATGTTGCATGATATGTATGATGCAATATATGTTATATCAATGTTTATGATATGAATGTAAATGAATGCGCATGTAAGCTGAAGAGCTGTCTTGCTGAGGATAGATGGATCCTGGAGATAAAGAATCTTGACTTCTGCCAGGGAAAGTGAATCCTTGACTGCTGCAGGGGAAGACAAGAATTTTGATTGCTGAGGATGAGACATCCTTGTTGACTACTACTGGAGAATTAGGAGCTTGGGTTGTATACCAATCTTCTGGGGATTCTTGTTTTGAGGAGATATTCACTGGAGAACATCTGATTATCCTGTGAGGAACTGAGAATGAGCCTTCACTCTGCTTGGGGAAATGCAAGATCTTCAATTGTTGAGGGATCTTAGGACCACTGTTGGGGAACTGGCATTCCTTGGTGACTTGCGGGGAATGAGGATTTCTGATGATCTCTACTGGGGAGGTGTGACTGAGAATCTTCAGTTTGGTGGGAGGTATCTCTGTGGGGAGAAGGTTCACTAGTTTGGTTCCGCTGAGGATTGATGGTTGGAAATTTTAGTTCCGCCGGGGATTGGATTTTCAGATTTTTAAGGCTCCACTAGGGATACTGAAACTTAACTCTGAGGGGAATTGAGTTCTGGAAGGCTCGTTGGCTGGGGAAATCAGTGTTGGGAAATCTTTCTCTGATGAGGATCCTGAAGTCTAACTCTGCTTGGGGAATTAAATTCTGGATCGAGGAATTTGGAGTTTTAGATCTGCTGGCAATTTCTTCTGAAAGGGCATCGAGATATCTACCCGCACCTTCAACCTATCAGTAATCATCTTTCTTGATTCATAAGGAAATGATAATGTTCAAATGCATATGCCTATTTAACAAAACATTGGACGTTTCTCAAATAAAACATAAGTGCAAAAGAAAAGAGAAAAGGAAGACAACACAAATTTCTGTATTTGGAAAGGTATTTGTATTAACTTTCTATGAGTATATTTGTACAAAGGAGACAGTCATCCTAGTAAGAGGATGTTGTCGTAAAAAATTGAAAATTTTATACAAAAGAAAGATGGCTATGTGAAACAATTCCATGGGATTCCATTCTGCTATAGCCTTCACAACTCTGAATATCGGTTCATTCAATGCTTCGTCTGCCGGTGACTGGATTGATCAGAAGCTTGGAGCTGGTTGATGAAGAGATTGTCTTTGAAGTGATCCGACGAGACATAGTCATACGCTTTAATTCCCTAACTTTTTCTTGAATCGCCCTTTCGGGTTTTTGATCCACCGGGAAACCCCTTTTTGCCCAAGCCGCCCTTTCGGGTTTTCAACTTGCCGGGTGTACAGATTTTTTTTGTTTTATCCCTAATTTTTGCCTGAACCGCCCTTTCGGGTTTTCGGTCCACCGGGATGCCCATTTTTGCCCAAGCCACCCTTTTGGGTTTTCGACTTGTCGGGTTATTTTATGCGTAGTATCTTTTGAATATGTCTGTGTTCGCAGGGTGCGGCAAATCGTCGCCGTCCATGGTGGTCAGAATCATTGCACCACCAGAAAATATGCTCTTGATCACAAATGGTCCTTCGTATGTAGGTGTCTATTTGCCCCTGGGATCACTTTGAGGCAGGATAATCCGCTTGATTACGAGATCTCCGACTTGATATACTTGACGTTTGACTTTCTTGTTGAAAGCCTTGATCATCCGTTTTTGATACGTTTGACCATGGAAGACAGCAGCGAGTCGCTTCTCGTCGATCAAATTGAGTTGATCAAGTCGGGTTTGAATCCAATCATCTTCATTCAAACCTGCGTCCTTCATAATCCTTAGAGAAGGAATCTGAACTTCCATGGGCAGGACAGCTTCCATGCCATATACCAAAGAAAATGGGGTTGCCCCGGTTGAAGTACGTGTCGTCGTACGGTATCCATGCAGAGCAAACGGTAACATCTCATGCCAGTCCTTGTAAGTGACTGTCATTTTCTGAATGATCTTCTTAATGTTTTTGTTCGCAGCTTCAACAACACCGTTCATCTTCGGCCGATAGGGAGATGAATTGTGATGATAAATCTTGAATTATTCGCATAATGCGGTGATCATAGTATTATTCAGATTTGTACCGTTGTCTGTGATGATCCTGTCCGGAACACCATACCGGCATATGAGGTTTTGCTTGATGAAGCGGGCAACCACATTTTTAGTAACAGAGGCGAAGGAAGCTGCTTCGACCCATTTGGTGAAGTAGTCAATGGCAACCAGGATGAAGCAATGTCCGTTGGATGCCGTGGGCTTGATCTCTCCAATCATGTCAATGCCCCACATTGCAAATGGCCAAGGAGTTGTCAGCACGTTGAGAGGAACCAGAGGAATATGAATCTTGTCAGCGTAGACCTGACACTTATGGCAAGTACGGGAATGCTGATGGCAATCTGCTTCCATGGTAGACCAGTAATAGCCTGCCCTTAGGATCTTTTTAGCCATTGTATGCCCGCTCAAATGGGTGCCAAATGTACTGCTGTGCATCTCGGTCATGATTAACTCTGCTTCAGCTTTGTCTACACATCGGAGTAAAACACAATCATGGTTGCGCTTATAGAGGATGCCATTGCTCAGGAAGAACTTGGCAGCAAATTTCCTTAGGAACTTCTTGTCATTCATGGAAGCTCCTTCGGGATATTCTCTGGTCTGGAGATACCTTTTGATTTCGTGAAACCAAGGTCGCTCCACTACTTCTTCGGTATTAATCTCGTGACAATGCGCAGGTTCATCCATTCGCTCGATGGTGATTTGGGGAGCCTCGTTATCCCAGTTGAGTTTAAACATGGAAGACATTGTAGCCAGAGCATCTGCTAGCTGATTCTCTTCTCGCGGGAAATGCTCGAAGGTAATTTTCAATAAATGAGGCAACAATGTCAGGATATGTTCTTTGTATGGGATAAGATTAGGATGCTTGGTATCCCACTCTCCTTTGATTTGACTGATAACCAAAGTCGAGTCCCCAAATACGATCAAAGATTTGATCCCCGAGTCTATAGCAGCCTTGAGACCAAAGATGCAAGCTTCATATTCAGCCATGTTGTTTGTGCAGCTGAAGCAAAGTCGATCCGTGAAAGGCGTGTGACAACCTTCTGGAGAAATGAGTACCGCCCCGATACCGTTTCCAAGTGCATTTGAAGCACCATCAAAGTACAGGGTCCATCGGGATCCCTTTTCAGGTCCGTCATACGGTCCGTTACCTTCAATGTTGTCCAAATTCATGATGTCCTCGTCTGGGAAGTCAAATCTCATGGATTGATAATCTTCGATAGCTTGATGAGCTAGATGATCAGCTAGTACACTCCCTTTTATAGCTTTTTGAGTGGTGTACTGGATGTCATATTCAGTTGGGATCATTTGCCATCTAGCTATTCTTCCAGATAAAGCAGGCTTCTCGAAAATATACTTGATAGGATCCATTTTGGAAATCAACAAGGTGGCATGAGTCAGCATATATTGCCTTAGTCGGCGAGCAGCCCATACCAAAGCGCAACAAGTTTTCTCGAGCAGTGAGTAGTGAGTCTCACAGCCGGTAAACTTTTTGCTAAGGTAATAAATAGCATGCTCTTTTCGACCAGACTCGTCATGCTGGCCCAAAACACACCCCATTGAGTTATCCAAGACGGTCAGATACATGATCAATGGTCTCCCTTCGATGGGTGGCATCAGAATAGGAGGTTCTAGCAAATACTCCTTGATCTTATCAAAAGCAGCTTGGCAATCGTCGTTCCATTCGACTAACTGATCTTTCTTTAATAATTTGAAAATTGGCTCACAGGTAGAAGTTAAATGAGAGATGAATCTGGAAATATAGTTCAAGCGCCCCAAGAACCCTCTAACCTCCTTTTCAGTACGGGGAGCAGGCATCTCTTGTATTGCTTTCACTTTTGCTGGATCGACCTCAATGCCTTTGTTGCTGACAATAAACCCTAGAAGTTTACCAGACCTAACTCCAAAAGTACACTTACTTGGATTCAGCCTGAGTTTATACTCTTTCAACCTGGCAAACAGCTTTTCCAGGTGTTCAAGGTGTTCCTCCTCTGTTTTTGACCAAGCTATCATATCGTCTACGTAAACTTCGATCTCATGATGTATCATATCATCAAATAAAGCTACCATGGCGCGCTGATAAGTTGCCCCTGCGTTCTTCAGTCCGAACAGCATCACCTTGTAACAGAAAGTACCCCATTGTGTAACAAAGGTTGTTTTCTCCATGTCCTTGGGGGCCATTTTAATCTGGTTGTAGCCCGAGAATCCATCCATGAAGGAAAACACTTTGTGCTGAGCTGTGTTGTCGATCAAAATGTCAATGTGTGGTAGCGGAAAATCATTTTGGGGCTGGCCCTATTCAAATCCCGGTAGTCCACACACATTCTGACCTTGCCGTCTTTTTTAGGAACTGGCACAATGTTAGCAACCCATTGTGGATAGGATGTAACAGCCAGAAAGCCAGCATTGAATTGCTTCATTACTTTTGCTTTGATCTTCTCAGACATGTCGGGCCTCATTCAGCGGACTTTTTGCTTGATCGGTGGGCAATCCTCTCTTGTAGGGAGACGGTGAACCATGATATTTGTGTCTAAACCCGACATGTCTTCGTAAGACCAGGCGAAGATTTCAACGTACTCATTTAACAGTTGTATCAGACACTCCTTGACACTTGGTTCCAGATTGGCACCCACTTGTACTTCTTTCCGGTCTTCCTCTGTTCCTAAGTTGACAGTTTCCAACAACTCTTCGTGAGGCAAGATGGCCCTTTCCTCTTGCTGTAGAAGTCTGGCTAAATCCCCTGGTACTTCACAACCTTCGTCATCTTCATATTCAGCCTGATTGACCAGATCTTCAGAGTTATTGAAGGACATAGCAGAATAGTCACCCATAGAATCCAGAGTGGATGGGTACTTGTATTTATGAGTGTGGGTGTGTGTAAGGGATAGCCATCCTTAAACAAAAAATGCAAAAGGAAAGAAAATGAACACAGCAGTTTATCAATGAAAAACGTCCAATGAATCATTAAACATGGCATATGGATATGAAGATAATCAAAACCCTTACAAATGGACCTACATGCCCCGGGCAAGGCATGAGGTGAAAAAGTAGTGTACGGATTGTTCAAAAGTAATTATTACAGACCACAGGAAAAGTTTGACAGATAATTACTGATTAATAAAAGTAATGGGGACAAAGTCCTTTGCCTCCCAGTTGCGTAGTCCTCCTTCGATGGTTGGGTAGATCTAATCTTCAATGTTGGCCTCTTCGTCTTCACCTTCCAAAGCATTGATCCCATAAGGAGATATCTTGATGGGTGTTCTTTCAACTTTTGAGCGGCGCATAGCTTTCTGCCCCGCAGCAGTGAATCCTAATCCAAACTTGTCTGTTTTGTGAGGAATATCAGGCAACTGCCCCCATGTTGAGTTCTTCCCTTCCTTCATTGCGGCCTTCGCGTCTTTTAGAGATGCCATCCTGGCCATCTGCTTTGGTACCTCAGCTACAACTTTTGCTACTGCCACTTTAGGAGAGACTTCCTCGAAGTGCTGGAATGGTGTCTCAATGAATTCACCCTCTACCTCTACATACCGAAAGGAGTTCAGGTGGCTGATCATATATTCCTCTTCACCGTGGACGGTTATGATCTTTCCTTTGACAGGGTATTTCAGCATTTGATGTAGGGAGGAGGTGACCGCCCCAGCATTGTGTATCCATGGCCTCCCCAATAAGCAAGAGTATGACGGACGGATGTCCATCACATAGAAAGTTGAGGGGAACACTTTTGTGCCAACCTTAATGGGAATGTCCACCTCCCCATGTACCATTCTCTTCGACCCGTCAAATGCCCTTACAATGATATTACTTGGCCTTAACTCCAAGCCTTCACAGTCTAATCGGTCGAGAGCCTTCTTAGGCAGCACATTCAGAGAAGAACCAGTGTCGACCAGAACATGGGCCAAAGTAGTTCCTTGGCATTCTACTAACACATGTAAGGCATCGTTGTGTTTTCTTCCTTTTGAAGTCAGGTCAGCATCAGAGAAACCTAAACTGTTGTCTGCTGTAAAACTGGCTACACAGTCTTGGAATTGGTCGGAAGAGGTTTCCTGGGGAACATGGGCTGTCTTTAGGAATTTTATCAATGCTTTGGCGTGCGCCTCTGAACAAAGTAGCAATGCTAACATGGAGATCTTCGAGGGGGTTTGCCCCAGTTGCTCTACCACATCATAATCACTCTTTTTAATTATCTTCAAGATCTCCTCCATCTCTTTCTTAGAGGTTTCCGGGATGACCAAAGCTTGAGCCCTCGTCCTGACGAGCTCATCTTGGATCCCTTTCCCCTTATCAGCAGAAGTAGGAGGGACAACAACAGGAATAACAACATCTTCAATCAACGGGGTTCTAGCGGAAAGTTTTATTGGTGCAGGAATAACTTTGGCAACAGATGAGGGTCCAAAGATTGCCTTTGGGGGGGCGATCTCTGGAGAAAATATTCTCCTACTTCGGGTGATCTTGCTTGTGCCGGAAATGTTTCCAATGCTGGCATCTTCTTCATCAGAGCTTCCTTCGGTTACTTCAACTTGTTTAATACCATGGTAGTAGATTTCTCCACCGTAATTCCATGGTATCGATTTTTCAGAACTGTAGGGGACAGGCCCTGGCATAGTTATTTTCAGAGGAACGGACTTTGTAGCGGATGTAATCTTAACAGGCTTTTTGACGGCCTTGGAAAGATTGGCGTGAATGGTGATAATTGAAACATCTTCAGTAGGGGTTGGAATAGCAGGAACTTTTTCAAACAGAATTTGCTGACTGTCCATTAGGCCTTGGATGCCTTTCTTCAGTAACGGGCAGTCGATTGGTAGAGAGTAACAACAGTAGCAATCTTCTTTGCATCCCGGGAAAATCCCGGCTCTTAGCAGATTTAACTTGATGGTTAACAGCGGAGTTATCAGGTCATTGACATCAGAAACATACAAATCTTCCTCAATAGCATGGACATTTCGACCATGCTTCGGCATCGGAGCAGATATCATGTTTGGCTTCTCTGGAGCATCGAACTCCACCTCTTTTGCATCTATTAAGTCTTGAATTTTATTTTTTAGCGCCCAACAATTGTTTGTGTCATGTCCGGCGCTATCAGAATGATAGGCGCATTTGGCATTGGCATTGTAAGTTGGTGAGGTTGTATTCACATTTTTCGGCGCTTCTTTGATATTTGTGAGATTCAGCTTTAACAAGTGCGGAAGAACTTGCGCAGGTGTCATATTAATGCGGGTGAACTGCCATGGTGGCCGTTCTCCCCACTGCTGTTTAGGTCTGGACTGATTTCTGCGAGACTGATCATTTGATGGATTTTGGATCATCACAGCCCCCACAGTCGGTCGGCGCTCACTTCTTCCTGCTCCTCTCTGAGAATACACAACAGCCGTTTCCTTCTTCACCGGAAATGATTTCTTAGCAGTTGTAGATGCAGAGGCATCCTTCTGAATCTTCCCATTCTTGATACCGGCTTCTACCCGCTCGCCAGTCAGAATTAATTCAGTAAACCCTGCGGAAGAGCTACCGATCAGATGGTTAAAGAATGGACCAGACAGGGTCCCCAGGAACATATCAACAAGTTCTCTATCAGAAAGAGGTGGCTGCACTCTTCCGGCCAGATCGTGCTACTTCTGGGCGTACTCCTTGAATCCCTCACCTGAGGCCATTCCCATACTCTGTAGCTGAGTACGGGTTGGCGCCAAGTCAGAGTTATACTGATATTGGCGATAAAAAGCAGCTTCCAGATCCTCCCAACTATGTACCTCTGATCTCTCAAGATTGTAGAACCAATCCAGATGTGTACCAGACAGGCTATCCTGAAAGAAATGCACCAAAAGGTTTCTGTCAGATGTGTGAGGTTGGATTCTTCGGACGTACGACCTTAGGTGTATTTTTGGGCAAGACAGTCTGTCATATCTTGCAAAAATTGGCACTTTAAACTTCGGGGGGATCACAATTCCAGCAATTAATCCCAAATCTTTGAAATCTAAGCCGGGAACTTTCTGCAGCTCCATAGCTGCCAACCTGTCTTCCAAGTTCTTGTACTTATCGTCGGCGGGCGGGTATTGTTGCTTAGAGTAGTCTTCGTCTTCTTCAGCCTCTTCTTCTTCAGCTTCGGATTCAGAAGGTACCGCAGCCCCTTTTCCTTTACTGGTTCCCTCTTCAGACGTAGGGGGAATTTCAAGAACTCTTCTGGCTTCTCCCTCAAACCTTCTTCCTAGGGTAGCCACCCCGACTATTTTCGTCTTCTTTTTCACTTGCTCTTTGTTCCCAAGCAGGGCTTTTAGATCCTCCTGACCCTTTGCCAAGGTCATTAGGAGATGTTGAAACTGTGAGTTTTGAGACTGCAAATCCTTGACCGTTTGTTCGAGATCCATCTTACTGAAATAAATAGCAGAAAGATAAGGAAACCTGGTGTGGAGACCTGCTTATGCGCATGATGAATGATATGCTTATTTATGCAATGCATTCAAGGATCTAGAAATTCACAATTGTTGCAGAAAAAAAGAACACACATCATATTAATAAGAATAAATTTTGTCAGTACATAAATTCCCCATGGGCCAAATATTACAAAAAACTTCTCAAGGTAAAAAGACGTTGCGCATCCTCTTTGGTGCGATGTAGGTGTTGAGGGTCTCTTCCTCATGGAGTCGGCGGGTAAGTTCCAAAACCTTCTTCTCACTGGCGTAGAAGTTGGCTTCAAAAGTATTCCATTCCTCCTTGAGTTGGATCCAACTCTTCTGCATCTCCTCCCATGATGTTGGCATGTCAGGATACAGGATGGTGTAGGGAACCTCTCCTTCCTTAACGGGCTCTTTAATCACAGGGAGAACATGAGGGTAAGGCATCATTAGACTCTGGGCTCGGGTTCGTACCCACTTGAGATAAGGCTCAAGAGGGATGGAGTTATTGTGCCCCAGTGTCTTGCTGTCTACCTTGTTAGGCATCCTCCAAGCTCTGATGAATCTTTAGCGAAGTCCTTGCGCATCGTTGTCGAAGTCAAAAACTAGGTCAGGAATCAACATGTCATGAGGGCCATCCCTCCGTGCATATCCAAATTGTCTCAAAGCTAGACAAGGATTGTAGGTAATGTCTCCTCTAATGCCAAGCAATGGAACATTAGGGAACTCTCCACAATGATCGACGATGATGAAATTTTCTCTAGACCGAGAGCACCAATGTACATCAGAGTGAGTGAGGGTCATCAACTGTTGTGTCCACCTTAAGCCTTGGTCATTCTTAAAAATAGATTGTGGAAGGTGCGAAATAAACCACCTTGCAAGGAGAGGAGTACAACACATGAGAACACCCCTCTTTCTCATTGTTCGTGTGTAAAATGAGTGGAGGATGTCCCCAAGCAATGTTGGTATTGGATTTCTGGATAGGAAAATCTTGACGACGTTGACATCTATAAGCTGGTCAGGATTTGGGAACAGGACCAACCCATAAATGAGGAGTGCCACAATTTCTTCAAAGGCTTGTAGATCCAATGAATTCCAACACTCTTGTGCCTTCTCAAACAAGAATTTTGCCAAGAAGCCTTTGACACCGCTTCTAGTTTCCCAATGCCCCTTGATGTTAGATGGTTGCAAGTGTAGTGCTTGAGAAAAATCTTCAGGCTTTGGTTCTTTTTCCGTACCGTTGTAGGGTAGTTGATTAAGAATAAGAATTCTCAAGAGTTGAGAAAATTCCTCCAAAGTGGGCACCAATTGGTAGTCGGGGAATGTGAAACAGTGGTGAAGGGGGTCAAAGAACTGGAACAACACCTTTACCATGTCCTCTTCAATGCTGGTGCTGACTAGGCTGAGCAGTCTACCATGTCTTTCACTGAAGGGAGAGCTTTCCGGGATTCTGGATGTGAGCTCCTTGAGTTGAGGAGGGATTCTCACAAGGTTGACTTGGATAGTCTCCCTGAGCAGTCTACAGTTGACTTTTTCCCCAATACAACTGATTTCTAGGTCAACTGTCCAATTGACTGGGCAAAGATTGGAATCAAGGCTTGAAACTTGGTATGGATAAACTTGTGAGTCCAACATGAAGCATGAAATTCATTTTGGGCATTTTAGGTTAAAACATCTTTGTGCAAACTCAAACCCTAATTTGGGTCAACACTGCAAGGAGGAGTCTTGAGCAGAGCAAACCCTAACTTGATCTTGAGCTCCAAGGGTCTTGGGATGAGAAAATGTTGATGAAATGAGAGGGAAAATTTTGGGGTACAACATTAACCATTTCCTCCAATCTTTGCAAGGACCCCAGAAGGCCTGTTAAGATTACATCCGCTCCGAAGACTGTACCGTTGAAGATAACCATGCCTGGGCCCGTCCCATACAAATCTGACAAATCAATACCGTGGAATTATGGTGGAGAAATCTACTACCACGGTGTTAAACAAATTGAGATAACTGAAGAGAGCTCTGACGAAGAAACTGCCGACATTGGAAACATTGCCGGAACGAGCAAAATTACCAGAAGTGGAAGAATTTTCTCTCCAGAGATTGCCCCTCCAAAGGGAATCTTTGGACCCTCAACTGTTCCCAAGGTTGCCTCTGCACCGGTAAAACTATCTGCAAGAACGCCAATGATTGAAGAAATAGAAACTCCTATGGTTGTCCATTCTGCTGCTGCTAATGATAAATGGAAAGGGATCCAAGAAGAGCTCGTTAGGACGAGGGCTCAGCCATTGGTTATCCCCGAAACCTCTAAGAAAGAAATGGAAGAGATTCTGAGAATAATCAAGAAGAGTGATTATGATGTGGTGGAGCAACTGGGGCAAACCCCCTCAAAAATCTCCATGTTGGCCTTGCTGCTTTGTTCGGAGGCTCATGCCAAAGCATTGATAAGATTTCTGAAGATGGCCCATGTGCCCCAGGAAACCTCAGCTGACCAATTCCAGGATTATGTAGCCAGCCTTACCGCCGACAACGGCCTGGGTTTCTCTGATACTGACCTGACTCCTAAGGGAAGAAAGCACAATGACGCACTGCATATGTCAGTTGAATGCCGAGGAACCACTCTCACCCATGTCTTGGTCGATACTGGTTCTTCTCTAAATGTGCTGCCTAAGAAAGCTATGGATCGGTTGGATTGTGAAGGCTTGGAGCTGAAACCGAGTAATATCATTGTTAGGGCCTTTGACGGGTCTAAAAGAATGGTGCATGGGGAGGTCGACATTCCCATCAAGGTAGGCACTGAAGTGTGCCACTCAACCTTCTACGTGATGGACATCCGCCCATCATACTCTTGTTTGCTAGGAAGGCCGTGGATTCATAATGTTGGGGCAGTCACTTCCTCTCTACATCAGATGCTGAAGTACCCTGTTAAGGGTAAAATCATAACTGTACACGGTGAGGAGGAGTACATGATCAGTCGTCTGAATTCCTTTCGGTATGTGGAAGTGGATGGCGAATTCATCGAAACACCCTTTCAACACTTTGAGGAAGTTTCTCCCGAGGTGGCAGTAGCAAAGGCAGTAGCTGAGGTACCCAAGCAGGTGGCCAGGATGGCATCTCTGAAAGACGCAAAGGCCTAAATGGATGAGGGAAAGAGCACAGCATGGGGATAGTTACCTGACTTTCCCCACAAGACAGACAAGTTTGGGTTGGGATTTACGGCTGCGGGGCAAAAGGCTATGTGTCGCTCCAAAATTGAAAGGACACCCATCAAGATTTCTCCTCATGGAATCAATGCTTTAGAAGACGAAAACGAAGAGGGTAACGTTGAAGATTGGATCTTCCCAACCATTAAAGGGGGACTGCACAACTAGGAGGCGAAATACTTCATCCCCATTACTTTCATCAATCAGTAATTTATCTTTCGAACATTTCCTGTTGGTCTGTAATAATTACTAAAACAATCCGCACACTTTTTTTTTCACCTCATGCCTTGCCCGGGGCATGTAGGTCCATTTGTAAGGGCTTGATTCTCTTCATAATCATATGCCATGTTTAATGAATCATTGGACGTTTTTCATTTATAAACTGCTATGTTCATTTTCTTTCCTTTTTCATTTTTGTTTGTTTAAGGATGTCTATCCCTTACGCACACCCACACTCACCAATGCAGGTACCCATCCACTCCGGATTCCATGGGTGACTATTCTGTTTTATCCTTCAAAAACTCTGAAGATTTGGTCAATCAGGCTGAGTGCGAAGACGACGAAGATTGTGAAGTACCAGGAGAGTTAGCCAGACTTCTACAACAAGAAGAGAGGGCCATCTTGCCTCATGAAGAGTTGTTGGAAACTGTCAACTTAGGAACAGAGGAAGACAGGAAAGAAGTACAAGTGGGTGCCAATCTGGAACCAAGTGTCAAGGAGCGCTTAATACAGCTGTTAAATGAATACGTTGAAATCTTCGCCTGGTCTTATGAAGACATGCCAGGGTTAGACACAGACATCGTGGTTCACCGTCTCCCTACAAGAGAGGACTGTCCACCGATCAAGCAAAAAGTCCGCCGAATGAGGCCCGACATGTCTTAGAAGATTAAAGCTGAAGTAATGAAGCAATTCAACGCTGGCTTTCTGGCTGTTACATCCTATCCATAATGGGTTGCTAACATTGTGCCCGTTCCCAAAAAAGACGGCAAGGTCAGAATGTGTGTGGACTACCGGGATTTGAACAGGGCCAGCCCTAAAGATGATTTTCCGCTACCACATATCGACATTTTGATTGACAACACAGCTCAACACAAAGTATTTTCTTTCATGGATGGATTCTCGGGCTACAACCAGATCAAAATGGCCCCCGAGGACATGGAGAAAACTACCTTTGTCACACAATAGGGTATCTTCTGCTACAAGGTGATGCCGTTCGGACTGAAGAATGCATGGGCAACTTATCAACGCGCCATGGTAGCTTTGTTTCATGATATGATACATCATGAGATTGAAGTTTACGTAGACGACATGATAGCTCGATCACAAACGGAAGAAGAACACCTTGAACATTTGCAGAAGCTGTTTGCCAGGTTGAAGGAGTACAAACTCAGGCTGAATCCAAGTAAGTGCACTTTTGGAGTTAGATCTGGTAAACTTCTGGGATTTATTGTCAGCAACAAAGGCATTGAGGTCGATCCAGCAAAAGTAAAGGCTATACAAGAAATGCCTGCCCCCCGTACTGAAAAGGAGGTTAGAGGATTCTTGGGACGCTTGAACTATATCGCCAGGTTCATCTCTCACTTGACGTCTACCTGTGAGCCAATTTTCAAACTATTAAAGAAAGATCAGGTAGTCGAATGGAATAATGATTGTCAAATTGCTTTTGATAAGATCAAGGAGTATTTGCTAGAACCTCCTATTCTGATGTCACCCGTCGAAGGAAGGCCGTTAATCATGTATCTGACTGTTTTGGACAACTCAATGGGGTGCGTACTGGGCCAACATGACGAGTCTGGTCGAAAAGAGCATGCCATTTATTACCTTAGCAAAAAGTTTACCGACTGTAAGACTCGCTACTCACTGCTCGAGAAAACTTGCTGCGCTTTGGTATGGGCTGCTCGCCGACTAAGGCAGTATATGTTGACTCATACCACTTTGCTGATTTCCAAAATGGACTCGATCAAGTATATCTTCGAGAAGCCTGCTTTATCTGGAAGAATCGCTAGATGGCAAATGATCCTGACTGAGTATGACATCCAGTATACTACCCAAAAGGCTATAAAAGGGAGTGTACTAGCTGACCATCTAGCTCATCAAGCTATCGAAGATTATCAATCCATGAGATTCGACTTCCCGGACGAGGACATCATGACTTTGGACAACATTGAAGGTAACGGACCGTATGACGGACCTGAAAATGGATCCCGATGGACCCTGTACTTTGATGGTGCTTCAAATGCACTCGGCAAAGGTATCGGCGCGGTACTCATTTCTCCAGAAGGTTGCCATACGCCTTTCACTGCCCGACTTTGTTTCAGCTGTACCAACAACATGGCCGAATATGAAGCTTGCATTTTTGGTCTCAAGGCTGCTATAGACTTGGGGATCAAATCTTTGGTTGTATTTGGGGACTCAGCTTTGGTTGTCAGTCAAGTCAAAGGAGAATGGGACACCAAACATCCTAATCTTATCCCATACAAAGAACATGTCTTAACATTGCTGCCTCATTTCGAGCAGATTACTTTCGAGCATTTCCCGCGAGAAGAGAATCAGCTAGCAGATGCTCTGGCTACAATGTCTTCCATGTTTAAACTCAACTGGGATAACGAGGCTCCCCAAATCACCATCGAGCGAATGGATGAACATGCGCATTGTCATGAGATTAATACCGAAGAAGTAGTGGAACAACCCTGGTTTCATGAAATCAAAAGGTATCTCCAGACTAGAGAATATCCTGAAGAAGCTTCAGTCAATGACAAGAAATTCTTAAGGAGATTTGCTGCCAAGTTCTTCCTAAGCAATGGCATCCTTTATAAGCGCAACCACAATTGTGTTTTACTTCGATGTGTAGACAAAGCTGAAGCAGAGTTAATCATGACTGAGATACACAGTGGCACATTTGGCACCCACTTGAGCGGACATACGATGGCTAAAAAGATTCTAAGGGCAGGCTATTACTTGTCTACCATGGAAGCTGATTGCCATCAACATTCCCGTACTTGCCACAAATGTCAAGTCTATGCTGACAAGATTCATATTCCTCCTGTTCCTCTCAACGTTCTGACAGCTCCTTGGCCATTCGTAATGTGGGGCATTGACATGATTGGAGAGATCAAGCCCACAGCGTCCAATGGACATCGCTTCATCTTGGTTGCTATTGACTATTTCACCAAATGGGTCGAAGCAGCTTCCTTTGCCTCTGTTACGAAAAATGTGGCTGCCCGCTTCATCAAGCAGAACCTCATATGCCGGTATGGTGTCCCCGAAAGGATCATCACAGACAACGGTACAAATCTGAACAATACTATGATCACTGCTCTATGCAAACAGTTCAAGATTTATCATCACAATTCATCTCCCTATCGGCCAAAGATGAACGGTGTTGTGGAAGCCGCGAACAAAAACATCAAGAAGATCATTCAGAAAATGACAGTTACCTACAAGGACTGGCATGAGATGTTACCGTTTGCTCTGCATGGATATCGTACCACGGCACGTACTTCAACAGGGGCAACCCCATTTTCTTTGGTGTATGGCATGGAAGCTGTCCTACCTATGGAAGTTCAGATTCCTTCCTTAAGGATTATGAAAGACGCTGGTTTGAGTGAAGACGATTGGATTCAGACCCAACTTGATCAACTCAATTTGATCGACGAGAAGTGACTCACTGCTGTTTGCCATGGTCAGACGTACCAAAAACGGATGATCAAGGCCTTCAACAAGAAAGTCAGACGTCAAGTATATCAAGTCGGAGATCTTGTAATCAAGCGGATCATCTTACCGCAAAGTGATCCCAGGGGCAAATGGACTCCTACTTATGAAGGACCATTTGTGATCAAGAGCATCTTTTCTGGTGGTGCAATGATTCTGACCACCATGGACGGCGACAATTTGCCACACCCTGCGAACGCAGACATAGTCAAAAGATACTACGCATGAAACAACCCGACAAGTCGAAAACCCGAAAGGGCGGCTTGGGCAAAAAATGGGTATCCCGGTGAACTGAAAACCCGAAAGGGCGGTTCAGGCAAAAATTAGGGATAAAACAAAAAAAAATTTGTACACCCGGCAAGTTGAAAACCCGAAAGGGCGACTTGGGCAAAAAAGGGTTTCTCGGTGGATCGAAAACCCGAAAGGGAGATTCAGGCAAAAGTTAGGGAATTAAAGCGTATGACTATGTCTCGTCGGATCACTTTAAAGAACAATCTCTTCATCAACAAGCTCCGAGCTTCTGATCAATCCAATCATCGGCGGACGAAGCAATGAATGGACAAGATATTCAGAGTTGTGAAGGCTATAACAGAATGAGAATCCCATGGAATTGTTACACATAGCCATCTTTCTTTCGTATAAATTTTTCAATATTTACGACAACATTCTCTTACTAGGATGTCTGTCTCCTTGTACAAAGATACTCATAAAAAGTTAATACAAATACTTTTCCAAGTACAAATTTTTTCTTTGTCTTCCTTTTCTTTTTACACTTATGTTTTATTTGAGAAACGTCCAATATTTTGTTAAATAGGCATATGCATTTGAACATAATCATTTGCTTACAAATCAAGAAAAGATGATTGCTGATAGGTTGAAGGTATAGGTAGATATCTTGATGCCCTTTCAGAAGATATCCATAGTGGAATTAAACTCCAAATTCCTCAACTGAGTTAAAATTTGGAATATCTTTCCCCAAACAGGGTTAAACTTCAGGATCCTCAGCAGAACAAAAGCTTTCTCAAAACTGATTTCCCCAGCTAAGAGAGCCTTCCAGAACTTAATTCCCCTCAGAATTAAGCTTCAGTACCCTCAGTGGAGCCCTAAAAAAAACTAAAAATCCTATCCCCAGTGAAGTCAAAGCTGTTAATCCCCAGCGGAGCTAAAACTTCCAACTATCGATCCCCAGCGGAACCAGATCAGTGAACATTCTCCCCACAAAGATACTTCCCATCAGATTGAAGATCCTCAGTCTCACTTCTCCATCATGAGTCTCCCAGGTTCTGAACTCCCCAGTAGAGATTGTCAGAATTCTCATTCCCCACAAGTCACCAATGATTTTTTAATCCCCAGCAGTGGTCCTAAGATCCCTCAACAACTGAAGATTTTGTTCCCCAAGCAGTCGACAGTCAGCAAGGATTTCTCCTCTCCAGTGATCAAAGATCCCTGGAATCCTCAGCTTCGATCATGGATTTATTTTGTCCCGACAGCAATCAAAGGATTTTCAAATCCCCAGCAGCAGTCCAGGATTTATCTTCCTCAGCAAGACGGCTATCCAGCTTACATGCATAATCATTACATTCATATATCATAAACATTAATGAAACATAATTCATTGCATCATACATATCATGCAACATAACTTTGTGTTTTAGCTAACATTTCATCCTTTTCAGGATAAGATTAAAAGGCTATCATTAACAATTACTCCGATACAGTATGGATACACCCCAAACACGACGGTCATTCTATTACTCATTCAGAATTCCAAGTCAAATGCAGTACTGATACACCCCAGACACGGCGGTCATTCTATTACTCATTCAGAACTTCAAGTCAGATACAGTACAGATACACCCCAGACACGGCGGTTATTCTACTACTCATTCAGACTACAACTCCAAGATACAGTCCAGATATGCTCCAGACACGGTTGCCATTCTGTCACTTATTCAGATCCCAGTTACAGTACAGATACACCTCAGACACGGAAGTCATTCTGCTACTCATATAGATCTCAACTCCAGTTATAGTTTCAGATACACCCAAGACACGAAAGTCATTCTGCTACTCATAGAAATCTCAACTTCAGATACAGTCCAGATACGCTCCAGACACGGTTGCCATTCTGTCACTCATTCAGAATTTATTCCCAGCACACAGTTGCTTCATACGCAGATATTTCTCTGTTATCCAGATACAATACAGATACACTCTAGACACGGCAGTCATTCTGATATTCATTCTACATTCAAATACAGTTACAGCTCAGATACGCCCCAGACACGGAGGCCATTCTTTTGCTCATACAAACTCAGTCTCCAGATACAGTTTAAATGCATTCCAGACACGGATACCATTTGATCCTCATTCTTCTGACCTGCAACATTGCAACTCAACAAAGACTCTTGGATGGCATCTTTAAGCCCATCTCCAGCAAGATTCTACCATCTCCAAGTGGCATCTTTAAGCCCATTCCCGCATCTATGTCTTAACGAGTGCAAATTTACGGGCACTCTAGTGTCCAATCCTCTTTTACCTTCGAGTCACGAAAGGCAATCTTGCCAATCTAACTCTCCAGGTGCAAGAATATTGAACAGGGGCAACTATTGTACCCCAAAATTTGCCCTCTCATTCTTCAGGAAATCATCCTGGATTCTCAGAGTCTCCCTGAAACAAGTCCAAGTCCTGAATTATCATTTCTTCCCAAGCAAACCATTTACAAGAGCAAAATGATCACACAAGCTCTAAAGGCAAAACTTTTACGTTGAAAAAATTAAATTCTAGACATTTGGAACTTTTCTTTGAAAATGGGTGTTTAAGAAGAAAATAGCACTTCAGAACTTCTGAACCAAACTCCAGACAGAAACGGTCAGAAGTTGCGAGCTTGGCTCAACGCAGTCAGAAGTTGGCTCTTCAGCAGTTACATTAACTCGGTTAGAGGTTGCAAACGTGGTTCAACACGTAAGCCTCAAACAGAACATGGCTCTTTCAGCAGTTACGCAGGTTCAGCCAGAGTTTGCTAGAGGAATGCAAAGGAAGCAAAGAAGTATGAAGGCTCCTGCAGAACATGCTGGAATCAGAAGATGAAAGGGTCAAAAGAGTGGGTGTTACACGGACACAGAATCTCTAAGTCCAGAATTTCCAGAAGCAAATCCAAGGAACGTGTTAGAAAGTCAGGAGAATCCCCAGAATTTGCTGAGACAGCAAGAGGCCAAGATCAGAGCTTGGTTCACGTTGTTTTTGGTAAAATAGAACTGCTGGTTCAGGTTTTCTCCTATTACAAGAATTTTGGTGTTGATAAGTCTCATCACCATTTAATGCTCATTAATGCTCCCAACCACTCCTGAACATTCATCCAAGAGGTCTCTTCACGTGTGGCTTAGTAAACACCTTTATGCAGGCTTAGGCATGGGTCTACGCGCCACCTTCCACCTATAGAGGTCACTTCTCCTCAATCCTTGCCTGCTGTTCCAGCCTAGGCTGAAAAGTTGTACATTATCACAACATTCCATGAACTTCTTTAAAAAAAAACAATTTAACCTCTATTGGCGCCTTTAACATTCAAGAATCCACAAAAGCCTTGCCTATAAATAAGACACCAATGTTCATCACAAGAGGGACGTGAAAAAACAGCCAGAAAAATTTAGAAGAAATAGAAAACTCTGGTGAAGGAAACCTTGTGAAACTCTGCCAAAATCCCCAATGTTTCATAACTTTGAACTTCCTACCTCCAAACTTCATCAATACCCAGCTTTCTTTGTGACTAAAGAACACCCTTTCAGCCTCTGACCATACATACACATACACCTTCATCTACCCCTTTAAAAAAGGAACCTGTCCAGAACACCATCAGAGCTAAAAGCTAGCTCTCACTCACATACTTTTCTAACAGCCAGGTAAGCACCTGCTGACCTTCATCACGCTGCTAAGCATCATCAACTTTGCATGCTCAATAAACATAATGTAAATATCATGTTGCTGCTATTTGCGTTCTGAGGATCTTCATACCTCAGAATGTTTAAGTAGGAAGTGAATCAGTGTAGAACCTGCATGTGACCTTGTTGGTTCTGTCTCCTGAAATGCTTTGACATTTGCTGAAGTTGTCCCAAACATGTTTTCTGTTCTGTGGAAAAATAACAAAATTGCAGGTATTCTGACTAGCACAGGGAGAAGCCAAATGCTGACTTTGACGTTAGCACATCTGAAGCCTTTTTTTGCTGTCAATAACATCAGAACTTCTGAAGATTATTGTATTTTCAGCAGGATCAGAACTTCTGATTTCCCCACTAACAAACTTTTGTCTTGCAGCGCATGGGGGTCAGAACTTCTGATCTTCCCACTAACAGGTTTCTGTTTTGCAGGTGCCAGAGTCAGAAGTTCTGACTCATACAGTTTAACCAAAAGGTTAATAATCTGGCAGTAGGCCTGAGTCAGAACTTCTGATGGCCTCTCAGCAGCGCGCTGGCTCTCTCTCTCTCTCTTTCTCTCTATCTTGCCTTTGTTATTTTCTCTTCTTATCTATTTTCTCATTGAACCACCCCATGTACAAATATGTATCCCCACCCCCTAATTGCTATAATAGCGTAGGATTTTATATTTATGCTTTTTATTGCTTTCAAATATAAATGCTAGTAATTAGGATGTGTATGGCAAGATAAAATCAATGAAATAGAAAATCCTAATTCAAAGATAAACTCTTGTATGCAATAAAACACACTTGCACACAAACACCCCTGGGGCTACATCCACTTGTTGCCTTCAAAAATGGGCCATGTTACGTATGCAAAGTATCTTGGTAAAACAAATAAAATCAAAAGATCATAGTCTCTCGATGACGCTATCCAAAGTTACCTTACAAAAATGATCTTAGTCCCTCAAAAAATGCTAAGATACTTTGCAAAATTGCTATCATGGTCTATACGATGACCCGCGCCTGTCCCGTTTACATCCTAACACAAGGTTGTTCACCAAATAAAATGGTGAAACAACACTGTTAAAAGGGTTAAAAACATAAGAAAAAATCTTTGAGTAAAATAGGGTAGACAACTCTTAGTTACTTGATCAAACTTGCAAAGAAAACATCCTTGCTACTTTTCAAAAACATACCTCACAACACAACTTCAAAACAACTTTCAAAACATTGAAAAAAAACTTTTCAAAAGACAAAAACACCTTTGTATATACTCAAACACGAGTCATTACAAAGGTTGCCACAACAATGGCCTCTTTTCAAAATATCTTTCAAAACCACACACAAAGCACCATTTCAAACAATTGAAAATGCAAAGCAAGTGATCTAAGCAAGTAACTAAGAGCCCATGGATAACCATGGATAGAAAGGGTGTTAATACCTTCCCTTTCTATAATCTACTCCCCGAACCCAAGAAAACATCTCAAAGGTCTTTCCTGTGCTTTTTGACCTTTCCTTAGGATAAAATAAAAAGTCGGTGGCGACTCTTGCTAAACCGAAACATTTGCGAAAACAAACGCAAATCCCAAGTCAGTTCTCCCACCGTATCACAGGAGTATTTTCAAGAATAGGTCTTATAGAGATTCTATTCTGAATGTAACATGATGTGTTCACAGCTTCTGCCCAAAAGTGCTTTGCTATATTAGTTTTATTAATCATGGTTCTGGCCATTTCTTGTAATGTTTTATTCTTTCATTCTACAACTCCATTTTGTTGGGGAGTTCTAGGACAAGAGAAATTGTGAACAATACCATTTTATTTAAAATATTTTTCAAAATAATGATTTTCAAATTCACCACCATGATCACTTCTAACTTTTATGATTTTAAAATCTTTTTCGTTTTGCACTTGGTTACAGAAGTCAATGAACACAGAATGTGACTCATCCTTGTGTTTTAAAAACTTGACCCATGTCCATCTGCTGAAGTCATCAACAATAAACAATCCACACTTCTTGCCTCTGATGGATGCAGTTTTAACTGGCCCAAACAAATCAATATGAAGTAATTCTAATGGCTTAGAGGAAGAGACAACATTTTTGGATTTAAAGGAATATTTTGAAAATTTTCCTTTTTGACATGCTTCGCACAGAGCTTCTGAGTTGTACTTCAGATTGGGAAGTCCTCTGACTAAATTTAATTTATTTAGTTGAGAGATTTTTCTTAGACTGACATGTCCCAATCTTCTGTGCCATACCCATTTCTCATCACTAACAAACAAAAGGCATTTAACATTCTGAGATTTAAGATCTGATAAATCAATTTTGTATATGTTGTTCTTTCTCTTGCCAGAAAAGAGGATTGATCCATCTTTTTGACTTACAGCTCTACAGGAGTTTTGATTGAAGATAATGTCATAACTATTGTCACTTAATTGACTTATGGACAGCAGGTTATGAGCTAATCCTTCTACTAATAAAACATTAGAGATAGAAGGAAGGTTACCGTCTCCAATGGTTCCAGAACCAATAATCTTCCCTTTCTGATTACCTCCAAACTTCACGTCTCCTCCAGCTTTAAATTCCAGGTTTTGGAACATAAACTTTTTTTCCGTCATGTGTCGTGAGCACCCAGAGTCCAGGTACCATGACTGTCTCAATTGAGCTGTTAAGGATATTTGCAACAAATATTATTTTATCCTTAGGTACCCATATCTTTTTGGGTCCTTTTAGGTTAGAGTGTTTAAAGTTCTGTTTGAACTTTGGGTTAGCATAAGAGTTTCCAGAATGTGATGTATATTTTATATCATGTGAGTGTCCAAAATTGAATTGTTTATTCAGAGGTTTGTAAGTGAAAGTCATTTTAGCAACATTTTTTGGTATGTATGTCTCCTTCCCTTTGGGAGGTTCATATCCAATTCCTCTTATATTTTTCCCACTAACTCCATAGATCATTGAAGCCATTTTTCTTCTATCTATGCTTTTAGCCAGGAAAGTTTGAAAGCTACAGTCATATTCTTTCATAATATCTTTTGAACTAGACACAGATTCTGAACTAGAAATTTTTTGAACATTTTAAATTTCTTTTTTAAGTTTAAAATTATTTTCTAAGAGTTCAGATTTTTCTGCTTCATGTTTCTCAATATCAGATGCAAGACTCTTCTTGAGTTTCTTGTATTTGATTTTGAGCTGACTATAGTTTTCCAGAAGTTGTGATAAACTATCAGCAAGTTCATTTCTAGTGAATTCAGAAAATACCTCTCTTGGTTCTGACTCACAGTCTGAGTCATCTGCTGTGATAGCCATCAGAGCTAGATTGGCATTCTCATCTTCAAAATCAGATTCATCTTCAGAGGATTCTGAGTCATCCCAGGTTGTCATCATCCCTTTCTTTTTACCAAACCTTTTCTTTGGTTTTTCTTTTTGAAGTTTTGGACAATCACTTTTGTAGTGACCAGGTTCTTTGCATTCATAACAGATGATCTCTCTTCTGTTTGACTTTTTATGTCCAGAAGATTCGGGTTTATCTTCTGAATTCTTGAAGTTCCTAAACTTCTTCTGTCTGTGCTTCCACAAATGATTGATCCTTCTGGAGAGCAAGGATAGTTCGTCTTCTTGTGACGCTGATTCTTCAGAGTTTTCCTCTTCAGCCTGAAAAGCGTTAGTATCATATTTCTTAATTGATTTAAGGACAAGAGACTTACCTTTCTTCTGAGGCTCGTGCTCATCAAGTTCTATCTCATGGCTTCTGAGAGCACTGATGAGTTCCTTCAGAGACACGTTATTCAGATCTTTTGAAACTTTGAAAGCAGTGACCATTGGTGCCCATCTTCTGGGTAAGCTTCTGATGATCTTTTTAACATGATCTGCTTTAATATATGCCTTGTTCAAAACTCTCAGACCAGCGATCAGAGTTTGAAACCTAGAGAACATTACTTCTATAGACTCACTTTCTTCAACTTTGAAGGCTTCATACTTCTGAACTAAAGCTAGAGCTTTAGACTCCTTCACTTGAGCGTTTCCTTCATGAGTCATTTTAAGAGACTTAAACATATCATGCGTTGTATCTCTATTTGTGATTTTTTCATATTCTACTTTAGAGATAGCATTTAGAAAAATATTTCTAGCTCTATGATGATTTTTAAAATCAACATTTTGTTGTCTATCCATATTTTTCTATCCACTTTGTTTCCTTCTGAGTCTGTAGGATGTGTGTAACCATCCAAGACTATATCCCATAGATCACTATCATGACCTAGAAAGAAACTTTCTAGTCTATCTTTCCAGTACTAAAAATCTTCTCCATCAAATACAGAAGGTTTGTTGTAACTATTGTTGTTTTGTTCAGCGGCCATTGTGTTTTCTTCTGGATCTTTTCCTGACACGGTTAAGTGTTGTGCTCAGAGTCAAGCTCTGATACCAATTGAAGGAGTAAGAAAACACTTAGAAGGGGGGGGGGGGTTGAATAAGTGACTCTTTTTGTTTTCAAAACAAAGCTCAACAATAATGGAAAGACAAGGTTATTTTTATCCTAGTTCGTTTGAACTCAAACTACTCCAGTCCACCCGTCAAAGTGATTTCGCCTTTCTCAACAAGGACTTAATCCACTATAATCAACTGATTACAAACACACAACAACTGTTGTGACTAACAATGCACAAGTAACCTTACAAGTGACAAACACCACTAAGACTTAAATCTAGTCCTAGTCTACTTGAGAAATCTGACCAAACTTGGTCTCTCAAGGAACAATTACAAGAGTTTAATCTTTACAGATAGTGAAATAAAGTTTGCTTCTAATCAAGCTATATCACAACTGTGATTTTTCACTTAGAATAAATTGCACAAAGTGTATGAACAAAGAGTTTGTGAGCCCAGAATTTTTCACGTAGTTTCTTGCTTCTTTTTGAAATTAATTGGTTAGTTGGCTTGCAATAAATATTCTTCTATATATAGTAAGACCAAAAAGACCGTTGCTGCCTTTAGAAAAGTGGAGAGCATTAAATGCTTGCGTGTTTCCTTGCACTATTCTATTTTCCAAGAAACTAGTTTAGACACTTGAGTGCTTGCAGCCGTCTTTGCATTAAATGAGCAAACGGCACTTGTAAGAATATATTTCCTGAAGCTTGACAAGACAAGTTGGTTTTTACATTCTTTCAGAACTTGCTTCAACGTCTTGTATTCAGAACATGCTTGCTTATCTTCTAAACAAAGTTTTGCTTGCTAAGAACTTGATCAACGCTTGCTTTCAAATAAACTTCTGAACAACACTTGCTTTCAAGTAATCTTCTGAACAAGGAATCATGCTAAGTGTTAGAAGATGCAATTAAATAATTGTCTTACCAGAGTCAGCATCAGCAGTTGCGCTTAAAGCAAATAGTTCTTTCATTTAAAGAACTTCTTCATATAATTTTTAGCTCAGCACATCAAAATACTTCTGTCAGAACATTATCTGAAACATTTAAATATGTTCATAAGAGTATAAATTATCTAAAATATAATTTATTGTTATTATCAAAACTCTGAGAAAGATCAGAACTAATCTTGTTCTAACAAACACAACTATGTTAATGTCGTATCAGATACGAGAGACATCTTCAATCAGAAGTGTCAGTAATACATAGTTTAACATCCTATTATCAATTCAATCTATATAAGAGAACACAATCAATATATGACAACCAACCATGTAAATAAGTGAATATAATCTTACTAATCATATTGAAATTAAGTTCAGTGGCCGCAGCAAGTGCACAACCTCCAATAATTGATAACAGTGAAAGGTAAACTTGCAAAGGAATGTTGAGAATCAAGTGTGAGGAAGAAGTCCCACATTGATTATAAAAGGGAAGATTGAGCACTTATATATGAGAGAACCCACTCATCTATCACCTTAAGGTTTTAGATGGACAAGTGGTGTGTCTCTCATATAGGTGTGTCCCAAGTAAAATGCTCTCTCCTCGGAATTGCCCCTACAATGGTATCATGAGCCTTAGGTTTCGAGATAGGGACCGACTTACTTGTATCGAGCGATGGTACAAGTGTATGTGGAAGAGAGTCATTCCACATGAGGGGGAGTCATTCCACATGAGGCATTGTGACTCACACTTGAGGGGGAGTGTTGAGAATCAAGTGTGAGGAAGAAGTCCCACATTGATTATAAAAGGGAAGATTGAGCACTTATATATGAGAGAACCCACTCATCTATCACCTTAAGGTTTTAGATGGACAAGTGGTGTGTCTCTCATATAGGTGTGTCCCAAGTAAAATGCTCTCTCCTCGGAATTGCCCCTACAAAGAAAAAATTCACCAAACAAGAACCTTGATATCAAAACACTATAAGCAAGTTCTCTGCTTTTGATTATGTGTGTAAATGAAACTGCTACTTTAGACATACTCACAGTAGCCGCAACATGCCCAATTATATATACTAACCGTTTTGCGTGATTTGCTATAAAAAATCTTGTTAGCTTAAGCTCATAGCTTCAAGTGACTATTATCAGCATAATGAATCGATATTGGATCTAGTAAGTGTCTATTATCAATTGGTGTTTTACGTGATAAGTGTCTCTTATCAATATGATGTGTCGGTATTTGATGTGGAAAGTTCCTGATATCAATAGTATTTTCTTCATTTCCACACGCTATATAACCAAAATTTTCATTTACAAATCGTATGACATTATAAATAATTTTGCTAATGTGTTTTATAGGCTTAAAAAAGGAGATAAATCCCAACCTCAATGTACTGGTTACCTATACATTGTCTATCAAAAAAATTTCAACCAATGGTACTATTATAACTCTCCCATTTGGTTGTTGTAGGATTTCCAGACGATTTCCTACAAAACAAACGTATCATGCTTATGGGAAACTTAATCTCATACTCATAAATCATAATAGCCTAATACAAAAATTAAAAATCATTGTAACATTTTGATAGAAATCGGTAGAAAATAGAGAAATACAATAGAAATAGTTTACTATTATTGATGATAAAAGAAGTATACTAAACCCCTAAGGAGAAAATAAGTATTTATTTGCATCAATTTCACCGAGGTAACCCTTCAATAAGAGTAATCACAAATTGAATTGCAACAGTAAGTAACAATTACCTCAAATTGAACTTGCTCAAAAAGTAGGTTGCCTGCCAGGACACAAATGATTCTGAACCATGCATATCAAAAACATAATTAGTTGGATAGCATATCAAAAATAAATCCAGATTTGCTATAAATTTTAAGTCTAACTTATTAACTTTTGATTTAAATGTACTTTATCCCCTGTTATATTAGTGTATTTTGATTTTTGATTGACTGGTCAGTAGATTTTATTTTTATTTTTTATTTATATTTAAACTATATTAATTTTTCAATTTTATTATTTATTTTTCATCAAATCACAACATTAAATGTTTCAATTTGTATTTTACACGCTTTGAATGCTACTTTAATATATTTATTATAATAATTTATTTTTATTTTATTAGTTATTTAGTAAAAACAAATAACTAACTTTTTAAAAGAATAATAATATTCTGTTTTTATTTTCTAAAAGAATAATAATATTATATTTTTAAAAATACTAATAATATTGTGTTTTTAAAAATAATAATTATATTCTTTCTTAAAAATAATTATTTTATTTTATTTTATAATATTCAGTTTTTAAAAATTTATTATTCTATTTCTAACAATATGTTTTTATTCTGCTATTAAAAATATTTAAATATTTATATATAACCATTAGGCTGGTAAAATTCTTTATTAAGTAGTTACATCAAATAGAATATTACAGTATTTAATTATATAATAGTATTTTAGATAAATAATTATATAATATTTTTATTAACAGTATTTAATGATATATATATATATATATATGACATTAAAATTATATATTACAGTATTTTAAATGAATAATTATATAAAAACTGTATAATGATTTTAAATGATATATAACAAATATTTAAAATGTATAATATATTACAAATATATAATTGAGTAACAAATATATTTGAAATATATACCAAATATTTATATCATCATTTCGAATAATTATATATATATATATATATATATATATATATATATATATATATATATATATATATATATATATATATATATATATATATATATATATATATATATATATATATATATATATATATATATATATATATATATATATATATTTTAATAGCAGAATAAAAATATATTGTTAGAAATAGAATAATAAATTTTTAAAAACTGAATATTATAAATAGAATAATATTATTATTTTTAAAAACAGAATATTATTATTATTATTATTAAAAAACTTAATATTAATTTTATTATTATTCTTTTAAAAAGTTAGTTATTGTTTTTTACTAAATAATTAATAAAATAACAATAAATTATTATGATAAATATATTAAAGTAACATTCAAAGCGTGTACAAACTGAAATCTTTAGTATAGTGATTGGGTGTAAGACTTTCAAATAAACGGTGTAGGTTTGAAATTCACATAATGTATATTTTTTAACAATACAAAGATTTTATATATTTTTCAAGAAGGAATCATAAAAATAAAATTGAAATAAGTAAATCAAAACACGCTAATATGAGATGGCTAAAGTGCATTTAATCATTAACATTTTATATGAATTACCACGTAGTTTTAAGAAATAAATATATGTTATACTGCATGATATAAAATATCTCGAACATATCTCGAACAAACTTTCTCTACTTGAATAACAAAATATTTTGTAGAACTCTGGTCATGTCACATATGTACCATTCACATAGTGTAGAACTTGTTGTACCTGCGGTCACACTTCCTACAAAACCATTAGAAACTCCAATTGGTCTTGTAGGCTGCATAAAAGATGTTGGAAACCTTGTAGCGTGGGAATTGGTATTCTCATTTAGCATCTGACGTCTAAGCTCCAATTGCAGATAGCAGATCCACTTAAATTTTACCAGACACATCAGTAGAAAAAGAAGCAACAACAACAACCACAAGATTGTAAGATCTAAAAACATAGAGACTGTAACTTTAGTAACTAACTTTTTGTACTCATCATTAATCCAAGATCATATTTTTAAATAATAAAATAAAACTTATAATTTATTCTGATTTTTCTACAATACAATAATAATCTAACGTAGCATATCTCTACATGATACGAATAAACTATAGTAATTACTTTATCAATTTTGAACGTTGTAAGGTTTACATACACATGATACAATCTCCCTCTTATCAATTTTTTGTTACCTAAAACTCCATAGGTATTTATAGAAATATAGTAACATATTATCCATCGAAGATATTCCTACACTGACATAAGAAATGCAATGATAAATGAGAGCAAACTTGGCCACCAAAAAAATATTTGTTTGGTCCCCGAGTAAATCCAAGTGCATTGTCCACTGCATAGTCACAAAGAAACAACCTATAAAAATATCTATGCGCTATATTCAATATCAATTCAAGTGAATGAAATATATTGCTAAGAAAAACTTACTTAAATTCTCATTCACAGCAGCCAAAGAACAACTGAACTCCTGATTTATACAAACGAAGCGGCAAAGATATGGTGGGGAGAATTAAAACCTCCTATGATGCTGATATAAATATTTTTTTCATCTTTTTTGACAGAATATACAAAGAGATCCCTCAAAGCAGGTGTTAGAACTCTCGGAACAAAATCTAAACCTAAAAATCAATCTTGTAAATAATTTCAAAATAGAAAATCTAATAACGTTAGTGTCGAAAATTTGTTAAAAATACTTACATGTTTATCAATATATTTTCTTTCAATATGTTTTCTTCCAATAATGTCTTCATCTACGTTCAAATATAGCTTAAAATTAATCCTTACAAAGTCACTCTAAACTAAGCATTACATGTTATTTGAGTTACCGATCAGAAGAACATATCACTACAAATTTGAATTTCACAGTAGTAAACCCTAAAATCTGCACAAATAAATAAATCTTGTAAAAAACCTCAGATATAAACAACATCAGACATTAACAACAATATTTTTTCAAGTAACACCAATGAACTTTTTTTATGGAAAGTTTCTAAATCCATAAAATACGAAACATATTGACATAGCAAATTAGAAGAAAAAAAAAGAGAAAATTGAAACCGAACCTGTTTATGTTCTTAACAAAAACTACATTTTCTTGAAAAGATCAAAGTAGGTAATAGAACAAAATAGAAGTTTCAAATTTCAAAATTTTATCGAACACCTGGTGGATATAAACTGAAAGAGGAGGGAACCCTAAAATCTACACAAATAAAATACCAATTAATATAAACACAAAATGAAAACAGAAGTACATATCTAACATCACAAACCTTGAAATGGAGATGATTACATTTGCGAGAAAGAAGCTGAAATTGAAGTAGAAAAAGACCGCAAAGTAGGATTAATAGCAACGAAGAAGAAAAATACCGCAAACCCATAAATTCAACCATGTACAAAAAGATAGCAAACCCATAAATCCAGCTGTGTATTTCCTTCAACCAAACTCATAGATCTCGTTCATACAATCCTAACCAACCTTTTATATTCATCATTTGGAAGAGAAACGGTTAATGGAAACCGATAATGGAAGGAGATGGAAGGACCAAAAAATGAAACTGTCTTGCAATGATTTTGGAGGAACAAGTTAGGTGGATTTGCTAAAACAGAATATTGGAAGCTTAGGCTAGATACCTAAAAAATTGTGAAGCAACACTACAAAAAAACTCTCATTTGCGACGTGAATTTCACGTCACAACTTAAAAAATCACGTCACAATAAATTATCAGCAACGTGAAGGATCACGTGGCTGGAGAGAGGGTGGCAAATTGTTTGCGCCGTGATTTTCATGTCACAAAGTTGTGACGTGAAAATCACGTCGCAACATATTTTATAGGAATGACCACTTTTGCAAGAAAAGCAGGTGGGACAGTATAAAAGTTTCTTTATTTGCCACGTGATTTTCACGTTCCAAAGTAATGACGTGAAAATCACGTCACTAAATCAAAACGTGTGGCACACATCTTTCTTCAGCTTTTGTTTTTATATGCTAAGTTGCGACGTGATTTTCACGTCACAACTTGTGACGTGAAATTCACGTCGCTAATATTTTTCTTTTTTTTTTTAATTTAAATTTAATAACTAAATTTATTTTTCTTTGTATAATTAATTAAATTAATAATATTAATTAATAAATTTAATATATAATGAATTAAATTAATAACTTTATAGTAAATTCAATATATAATAAATTAAATTAATAAATTCAATATATAATAAACTAAATTAATAAATTCAATATATAATAAATTCAATATATAATAAATTCAATATATAATAAATTTAATATTTAATAAATTATATATATAATAAATTCGATATATTAAATTTAATATAATAAAATTAATAATATAAAATTATAAATTTAAGAACTAATTAATTAGTATGGTACACAAATTCAAACGTGAATAAATAAATAAAAATTAAGTTTACGGGTCATCTTGGTTGGTATAATTGTCAATGTCAAAATTATCATCGCTTTCGTCATCCTCCGACTCTTGACCACGAAAGTTTTGATTTCCACCAAACCCTTGCACAAATTGTCGCATTTGTTGCTCCATATCAGTTTGTCTCTTCGCCATGACCTCCATTTGTCGTTGTTGATCTTGTCTCATTGCCTCCATTTGGATCTTCATTGTCGCCTCACGTTGCGTTGACTCGCGTCTCGCCTCATTTAACGCCAATTATCTTACCGTTTCAAGTTGTTCCGGTGTCAAATTTGGTTGACGTGACCCCCCTTCCCCATCTCTAACTCTTTGAAATAGTGTTCTATCCCCACTTCTCAAGGAGTCCTCCAAATTTCCACCACCAAAAAAACAACCGTTAGGGCCTTTTCCGCCAATGACTTGATCCCAAATATAAAAATTCACATCTGGATGAAGCGGCTCTCCCTCTCCTAGAGTATATTGAGGATTATGAATCAGAAAATTTGCGAGCAATGTCTGATAATACTCCTATACATTCAATAAAAAAATTAAGTTAAATATTTAATAAATTAAATTAAATTAAATTATATTATATTAAAAAAGTTACCATGTGATTTTCACGCAACGACTTGTCAATTGCCACATGATTTTCACGTCACAGTTTCTCAGTTGCCACGTGATAATCACGACACAAATTTGTCATTAAATAAAAAAATATAAACAACAACTTAAATTAAATAACTTACAAAAGCTTTTAGAGTGCGTTCGTCAATAAAATCTCCGGTTTTCTTTGTTCGAGTCTTTTTAACCAACTCAATCATCAATGGAGGTCTCCCCAAATTCTTGGTCTAAATAGTAAAATTAATATTACTTAAAAAATATATTATGAATCAAAATATAAATTTAAAAAGTGATAAATTTACCATGCATCGAACATGCTCTGCGGTACTTATACTTCCAACTGCATTAACGCAACCCCCTTTTTCAGATGCCCTCATCTTCTTAAAATTTTTAGATTTAGCCCGAAATTCGGGTGACTCCCAATATTTAAGAAGTTCCTCAAAAACCTCTTTCCCTATCCAATTGGGACAGATACTCTGAAGTTTCCAACGCTCTCTAACACGCCGCATTATATCAGAAAGTTGTCTTGAAGTTCTGCCATAATAATTTTTTTTATCATCATCTCGTTCAATGGGTCCCACACACATTTTTTCTGTACAATTGTATGACATTAAAATAAATAGTTAGATAATTATAATGAAAAATTTATTTAAATAACAATAATTAAAAAATAAATGAATTATACCTTAAATTTGTTAAACCAAACTTCTTTATTTTTTACATCTCTGAAGGTCTTCCAAAATTGTTTATACATCTGCTGAATTATATAATTTATAACCTTGGCAGCAATCCGACTTGGCGAGAAACTAAATAAAAATAATTTGAATTAGCAATATTAAATATAAATTTATATTAAAAATGAAAATATATTCTTAAATAAAAATTTATAAATAAGAAACTTACGAGTTTCCTTCGGGCCAAATCCAAAATCTCCCGTCAATGACATGAATCTCACTCGAATCATCATTCCCTCGAAGATCATTTCCATCCAACATATCAGCATCCTCATCCACGTGATCATCATCATCATCTGGCTGCGCACAATCATCCTCACGTGCAGCTACATGTAGGGGATGTGGGGTGCGGGATCCTCTAGTCTGTGTGGGATATGGGGTGCAGGATCCTCCAGTCTGTGTGGGATGTGGGGTGCGGGATCCTCCAGTCTGTGTGGGATGTGGAGTACTGGATCCTCCAGTCAGCTAGAAGGATGAGGACATCTATGTGGGATGTGGCGTGCTGGATCCTCCAGTCTGCTAGAAGGATGAGGGCATCTGTGTGGGATATGGGAAACTGAGTCCTCCAAATGCTGGAAGGATGATGGCATCTGGGTCTACGGGAAAAGAAAACTAGGTGACCTAACAAGAGATGGTACCCCATACGGGCTAATAAAAGAAGAACTCCCAGATGGAAATGGCATACTCTGAGAGGAGAGTAATGACCCAAAAGGCTGAGTACTGGCCATGGACAAAGGATCGATCTAACTCTGTGGGGGAGGGCATGTGGCCGACTGAGGTGCCTCACATGTTACTAACCTCGGGCGTTGGGACTTTTTTACCACTATCCTTACTCTTATCAGTTCGAGGTGGCATTTTACCTATTTATATAGAATACACAGTAAATATATATATATATATATATATATATATATATATATATATATATATATATATATATATATATATATATATATATATATATATATATATATATATATATATATATATATATATATATATATATATATATATATATATATATATATATATATATATATATATATATATATATATATATATATATATATATATATATATATATATATATATATTCATAAACAAAAATACTAAATTTGAAAAATACATTCTCTTCAATACATATTCATTAATATATTCAATAGATGATTCATTATTCTCATCAATATATATTCATTAACACATTCAATAAATAGTTCATTATTCTAAACCTTCATGCTCGTCATCTATATCATTCTCATCATCTGATGTGATATTGTCCTCGGATCCAAACTCTTCATCATGCTCTTCATCCATATTATTATCAACCAACAATATAGACGCATCAACTTGATGCCCCTCAACCGTTGTATCAGAAAAACTTGTAATTTGTTCATCTGCAATCATATCATTAATTTGCTCAACTTCATCAACTTGGTAAGCAGCATCTTCCACTAGATCGCCAGTTTCAATATGACCCAACGGTTTTGTTTTTATTACAACACACCATCCTCGTTTACGTGGTACAAATGAAGGATAAGGAACATAATAAACTTGCCTAACAATATGTGACATTATAAAAGGGTCATACTCTTTGTACCGCCGATCCATTTGAATCTCAACAGTACCATATGACTTATCTATTTTTGTGCCTCTAGTTGGATCATACCATTCATAATAAAACAAGACAAATTTATTTTCCAAGTCCAACTAATTGTATACCAACTCGTAGATATGTTCAATAAAGCCATAGAAGTCATCTTCACCGCCATCTGTAACTCCTTTTACAAATACACCACTGTTTATGGTTTTTTTCCCTTCAGTCCATGTCTCAGGTGAAATTTATATTCATTCACGAAGTATGTGTGCCATTCATTTTTGCTTTAAACAGGACCTTCAGACAAGTTTCTCAAATGGAGTATTAGTATGTGTGCCATTCATTTTTGCTTTAAACAGGACCTTTAGACAAGTTTCTCAAATGGAGTATTTTTGGAGTCAGTGCAACAATGTTACACAATTTCTCCTTGAACCATGTTGGAGATTGAGCATGGATGACACCAGATGTTGATTGTACACCGGCACTATGAAAACATGCGATGTTAAATTCCCTAAAAAGAAACACACTAAAAGTTTCAAGATAATAAGTTTTATATTAACACTGCAAAGAAAATTAAACATTTGGGGTATACTTACTCAAGACATGGTTTAACTTCAAGGCAGTTGATCAAGACATGGACATGTGCAGATTGCATTTCTTTTTGGGTCAACCAATGCATAACCTTCTTTCCAGAGGGACGACCTGGAATCCCGAAGACTGATAAGGTGAATTGACTCCTCTCGTTGACATTTACAAGATTCCGTATGATTCTAGGAGTTAACATCAAGTGATTGAAATAATGGCGGCAAAAATGTGATGTTTCCCTATAAGAGTAATGTGCACATATAGATCCTTCAACTCTAGCTTTATTTTTCACTGATCGCTTTGAATCACCCATGAACCTTTCAAACGGATACATCCACCTATATTGAACAGGTCTACCAAGATAAGCTTCATATGCAAGGTAGATGCTCCATGGAGTCAAAAAACCAGGCGGAAATACTTATTCCAACTTACAGAGAATGAGTGGAATGTTTCGGTCCAACTTAATGATGTCATCCACTCTTAAAACTGACGCACAAATATCTCTAAAAAATTGACTAATTTCAGTTAGTGGATTAAGCACATGTTTGGGTAGTGAACCAAACGCAATTGGTAGCAATTGTTCCATAAAAACGTGGCAATCATGACTTTTCATACCATGCAACTTCTCAGTGTTAGCGTCAGCATACCTTGCTAAATTTGAAGAATACTCATCTGGAATTATCAAATATTTTAACCATCAACAAACCGCTTTAGCTTCTTGGGAAGTCAGACTAAAACAAGCCTTGGGTTTTAATAATTTTCCATTCGGTTGAGGTTTCAACTCCAACTCTTTCCGGTTACACCAAATTTTCATGTCTTGTCTAGCCTTCTCATTACCTTTTGTTTTGTCTCTAACATCCATCACTGTGTTAAATACATTATCAAAAAAATTCTTCTCAATATGCATAAAATCAAGATTATGGCGCAACAAATTATCTTTCCAATACGGGAGGTCCCAAAATATACTTCTTTTTGTCCAATTGTGTGTGACTCCATATCCTTCAATTCTACATGTTTTGCCAGTATCTATAAATTTTGGTAGTTCACAAACTTGGTTCCATATATCACCTGATGATAATCGAGGCAGAGGTAGATCTGTTACTCGTTCGTCTTTTTTAAAATTTGTCTTGTTTCTTCTGTAGGGATGATTTGTTGGTAGGAATCTGCGGTGACAGTCAAACCACGAGCTTTTCCTCACTTTATCCAACGTAAACGCTTTGGTGTATGCCATGCAATACAGACAAACCATTTTGCCATGCGTACCCCAACCAAACAACATGCCATATGCTGGAAAGTCATTAATGGTCCACATCAAGGCAACTCACAAAGTAAAGTTTTGTTTACAGGATATATCATTAGTCCATTCTCCAATCCACAACCTCTTCAAATCATAAATTAAAGGTTGTAAGTACACATCAACTCCGGATTTTGGACTGGAAGGCCCTGGAATGACGCACGTCAAAAACATGTATGGTTTTGTCATGCACATCTCAGGAGGGAGGTTGTAAGGAGTTACAATAACTGACCAACAAGAATACACACTTCCCGGCGCTTGCACATATGGGGAAAAACCATTAGAGCATAATCCAAGCCTGACATTTCTAGGTTCTGCGACAAAATTAGGATGTGTCCGATCAAAGTGCTTCCATGCCTCGCCATCAGATGGATGTCGCATAGTGTCTGAACTTGTTTGGTTTTTATGATGCCATGTCATTTGACTTGCATTGTACATTGAAGCAAACATTATTTTTAACCTTGGTATTATCAGAAGATAAAACATGGACTTTACTGCTACACGCTTTTGTTTGTTGTTAATGGCTCTACTATGAACTTGATATCTTGGACTCTTACAAAATTTGCATTCCTCCAACAATCCATCTTGAGTACCAAACTCATTATCATAAAACAACATGCAACCACTAATGCAACAATCAATCTTTCTTATTTTTAAACCCAACTTTGACACCCACTTCTTTGCGTCATAAAAACTTGTAGGCGAGTTGTCTTTCGTTGCGGTGGAGTCCAACATCATTTTTGCGAAATATTCCAAACACTGATCAGGAACATTCCAATTTGACTTGGCGGCCAATAATCTCACACACATTGATCACTTTGAGTCTGACGACCCCTCGAACAACGGCGTATTCATCTCATTCAACAACTGATAAAATCTCTGCGCTTCCTCATTTGGCAACTCTTCCCCGTTAAAATCTTCAGGTTGATCATATGTCACATTCACACCAAAAGCATCCTCAACCATTTCACCGGTCAGATTAAAGTTTTTCTCAAATTCCTTTGGCGGTGGACTACTTGAAGCATATGTGTTGCTAGTCTCTGGTATGTTACTCGACATTTCTTCACCATTATACATCCAAACCCAATAATTTTCAATGAAACCCCTTATGTGCAAATGACGTGCTACTTCCTCTGGGTCACTAATTATTGGTCTACATTCACATTTAAGACAAGGACACCTAATTCCTCCTTCGCTTCGACAATATTCCTGAGCAAACGCCCACGTGATAAACTCATTAACTACTTCTATAAAATGGGGTTTAAGTGCACGTCTTCCTGAATACTATCGTACATCCAACTATGACCATACCGATAATATTCCATACTGCACATTTAAACAATCATTATCTTATTATTAACCATAAATAAATATATTAACCATAAATAATTATATTCTATTTATATTTTAACCATAAATAAATATTTAACTATAGTAACTATAATTAAATTTTATAACTATATTGAAATTATATATATATTCCAAATATTTTATAAACATATTGAATATATATATTAACCATAATTTTTTTTAACAAAGATATTATTCTTTAGGAAATATAAAATATAATTATATTCTATTTATATTTTAACCATAAATAAATATTTAACTATAATAACTATAATTAAATTTTATAACTATTTTGAAATTTTATATATATATATATATATATATATATATATATATATATATATATATATATATATATATATATATATATATATATATATATATATATATATATATATATATATATATATATATATATATATATATATATATATATATATATATATATATTCAAAATAGTTATAAAATTTAATTATAGTTATTATAGTTAAATATTTATTTATGGTTAAAATATAAATAGAATATATATATATATATATATATATATATATATATATATATATATATATATATATATATATATATATATATATATATATATATATATATATATATATATATATATATATATATATATATATATATATATATATATATATATATATATATATATATATATATATATATATATATATATATATATATATATATATATATATATATATATATATATATATATATATATATATATATATATATATATAATCAGAATAAACTAAAATTAATATTATATATATTAATTTTGTATATAAAAATTTAAATAATTTATAAATTAACAGAATGTTCTAACCTCTTCTTCAATCTTTTTCTAAACTCTTCAATTTTGACAAAACAAATTGAACAAAAATTAGTATTAGTAAATATAATAAACAATAAACAAAATTATATAAATATATTGAAATTATATCATATAATATAATTACCAGTATCAATAAAATTGTAGCTTTGGAAAAATTTTGAAGAAAATTAATGAAAGATTTGAGATGATTTAAGGAGGAGAAGAAAATATAAAACAGAGAAGATAACAAGAATGGGAAAACTGTGAAACAATGAAATTGGGATTTGGATATAAAACTGTGCATGCGTTTCTATATACGTCACGTAGCGACGTGAAAATCACGTCGCAACCTTGCCACATGATTTTCACGTCACAACACACATAACGGTCATAAAATATTCGTTCCCTCTGCACATAGACGATAACTTGTCAAGTCAAAACCAAATAAATTCCCCCCTTAAAAGTTGCGACGTGAAAAACACATGAACATATGCATTTGAACATAACTACTGTTTACAAATAAACAAAATGGAAAAGAACAATTACTGACAGATTGAAAGAATAGGAAAACGTCTTTAGGCTATTCCGTGAGCAATCCCCACAGTACATCATTAAGATCCCCAGCGGAGCTGAAACTTCAAACTATCAATCCCCCAGCGGAAACCATTCAGTTTCTCCAAATTCCCCAGTAGGTCATCTTGAAACCTGAAAAGCAACCAGATAACAATTAACTTTTGTCTCTCCCCAACCTAGGATAACTCCCCAGTAGAGTGGCAGACGACCGGAACTCCTGAACTTTTTCCAAACAGGAATAAGTTTTCTTCCCCATAGAGTTTTCTTTATTCCCCAGCAGAACAAGGATTCCCATTGTGTAATCCCCAGTAGAAGTCATCAAAATTCTCTGGATTCCCCAAGCAAATTACTCAAGCAGTATATGGCATTGCTCGTAACAGAATTTTTGTCAATACTCCAACTTCAAGACATGAAGAATCCATATATCCTCAGCAATCAAGGATTTATTCACCTCAGCAATACAACAAATCGGCTTACATGCACATACATTACATCCACATATCATAAACACTGATAAAATACATATATTGCATCATACATTTCATGCAACATAACTTTGTGTTTCAGCTAACATTTTACCCTTTTCAGGATAAGATTAACAACTACCATTAACAATGTTCAAAGATTCTAGGTACAGTACAGATACACTCCAGACACGGAAGTCATTCTATTACTCATTCAGATTCAGCTTTCAGATACGCTCCAGACACGGATGCCATTCTGACACTTATTCAGACTCAGGTTCATGATACAGTTCAGATACACTCCAGACACGGAAGTCATTCTGTTATTCATTCAGATCCAGCATTCAGATACAATACAGATACGCTCCAGACGCGGATGCCATTCTGATACTCATTCAGATTCAACCTTTTAATACAGTTTAGATACGCTCCAGACACGGATGCCATCCTGATACTTATTCAAATTTCAAGTTCAGATACGCTCCAGACACGGATGCCATTCTGGCCCTTATTCAGACTCAGGTTCAGATACAGTACAAATACACTCCAGATACAGAAGTCATTCTATTACTCATTCAGACCTCAACTTCAAGATGCAGTCCAGATACGCTCCAGACATGGTTGACTTTCTGATACTCATTGAGTTTTCAAATTCAGATACAGTACGAATATGCTCCAGACACGGATGCTATTCTATTTCTCATTCATATTTCAAGTCTCCAGATACAGCTCAGATATGTTTCCGACGCGGACACCATTCTGATACTTATTCTTATGACTTACAACTTACAATTCACGACAAACATTCTTGGATGGCATCTACAAGCCCATATCCAACAAGATTCTATCACCTCTCCAAATGGCATCTTTAAGCCCTTTCCCTCAACTACACTTTATCGAGTGCAAATTTATGGGCACTCTAGTGTCCAATCATCTTTTACCTTCGAGTCACGAACGACAAAGCTCGCCAATCTAACTCTTCAGGTTCAAGAAGATTGAACAGGGGAAACTGTTGTACCCCAAAATTTTCCTGTCACTTATCAAGATTTTTCTCACAAGACTTCTTGGACTCAAGACAAGATTAGGGTTTGGTCAGCTCAGGACATCTCATCTTACACTGGTGACCCAAAATTAGGGTTTGAGTTTGCACAAGGATTTTTGGACCACCAATGCTTCATGTGACTTTCATACATCATCTTGGACCCCTAAGATTGTTCATGTTAAGTTTCAAGCCTTGAACCACATTTTTGATCAACCAATTGGACAGTTGACCTAAAAATCAGCTGTATTGGGGAAAAAGTCAACCATGGCCAATTTACAGTCAAACTTCATAATTTTTGATCCACATCAACATTTTAGACTCATATGTACCATTTGATCAAGTTTGGATCACAACTCCTCAAGAAATTTGATCAAATCATCAAAAGGGCAAAATGGTCAAAATTAGGGTTTTGATTGAGAAAGGGCAATTTCTGATTTTTAACCTAGCTAATAACCAATTGAGTTCAAACATGATTTCAAGGGTTCAATGGCATCATCTTGAACTAATTACATGGTTCAAAAGATCACAAGTTCATTGGATTGACAGATGAATTTTGCAGTCAACTGATCAAAAGTCAACTATACACTGAAAAGTCAAATTTTGACTTTTTGGTCAAAATCAAGTGCCAAGGGTCATAATTCATCAAGATATGTCAAAATGTGAAACTTGTACACCAAGAAACTTAAAATTAAAAATTAGGATTTTAATTTGAAAAATTTCATAACTCAAAATTTTTCTAAGTATAAAAATTTTCTTATTTTTTCCCAACTTTCCACCACTTTTTCACCATGATGCATTTTGATTCAAGAAAAACTTCCAACATGAAAGTTGTATTCCTCCATGAAATCTACAACTTTTCTTCACAAACTTTTCCCAAAATATGCTTGGATCTCAAGTTATGAATTTGTGAATATAGGTCCATGAACTTCTTAACTTAGTGAAATTTTGCCCTAATTTAGGCAGGTTTTGGACCCAACTTCATGGACATTTTTCACCTAGTTCCAAGAGGTATCTCAAATTTCATTTCAAAGATGGATTATAGATCACATTGCAAGCTTTCCAAAATGTCCAAGAACTCTCCAAGATCATTTTTGAGTAGGGAGAATCGAAGAAGGGAAGTTGGCATTTTCTCATTTTTGTTCAAGCCATTTTCACATAGCATCAAGTTGCAAATCACATCTATGCTGGTTATATCTTGCTTTACAGGTCCTAAGCTTGTTATACACTCCATAATTAAATGCATACTCAGAAGCTAAAGCCTTTATTTTTGCTTTTGAAGCTTTACACAAGATACATTTCCATTTTTGGCCAAAAGTTCACAATGCCATTTTCATAAAGGGCAACTTTTGCAACTCTGTCAATCTTGAGCATTGAACCTGTCCCTTTAGTACAAGCAATTTCTACAGGTCTCAAGCAATGTGTACCAACTCTTATCAGCTCTCAATCCAACTAGTACAAGCATGTGGGATTGGTCACTTCACTTTACTTAAAATGCAAGAAAAGTTGCAAAAAGCTCCTAAGCTTGTACAACTAGTAAGGGTTGACTTTGTATCATTTCTATACAAATATACAAACTTGTTACAAGGCATAACACAATTTTCTTGCACCTAAAACACTCTGAAACTCAAAAACACCAAATTTCTGCCAAAATACAGAGCTTCTGCAAAAGCACAGCCAATTCTAATTTGGCTCATGCGTTTTGTGTTTAAACACTTCAAGCATCTCATACACATCATACCAAAGCAATCCAAGCCATCACCCTGGTTCTGTAACCCCTGTTTCAGCATCCACCATTTTCACTTTGGAAGCTTGCAGTTAGACTTGGTCAGAGAGTTTCATCCATCCTTAGAGCAAGCTAAGCATTGGAATAGGTTCAGGGAAGTTCAAGGAAGCTTAAAAAATCACCAGGCCTCCATTAAAGTCTCTACATTGTCCTATACAAATCCAGCTGAAGGAGGTAATTTCTTAAACTCTATCTCTCTGAATAGGCAACTTCAAGCCACGATTTGTGAAGAAAAAATGTAGCCCTTATCATGACAAAGCTGTACATATCATTACTTTTCATTTATATTACTTGTGCTAAGAGAATTTGAAGATTGAAAATGTTGAAAAAGTTAGGTCACGAATTAGGGATTCAAAAATTCTCTCTGATCTTTAAGAGTTAGGTTACAACTGTTGGAATCATGAGCTCAAATGCCACATGTTTCATGTTATGAGTTTTTGTTTTTATCCAAGCATTAGCAAGTTATAGCTTTGAACAAAAACGCGCACAAAAGCTGGCCAGAGGACAGGGACGATGATGTTCTGGGCTTTTTTGGCGCCTTGGGCTTTTTGCTTTTGTTATTTGCACCCCCTGACTTGTTATTTGCACCCCTTGGCTGTTTTTTACATTTTTCATATTTTTTTCATATTTCTATATTTATTGCTTTTGATTATTTTTTCTGAATAATAAAAATCCTAAAAATAATTTCTTTATTTTTACAATTTTATTTTATTATTTTATTATTTTTTTTACATAAAAATTAATATATTTGAATAGGATAAAACTTATTTTCTTAAATAGTTTGTAAATACAATAAAAAACGCTTAATATTTTTATTATACTATTTATACTCATAAATACTTATTTTTATACATATTTAATTTTTAATATTTAAACATAATATTATTTATTTATTTTATACAAAAAATATACAAATAATAAATATGAAGTATTATTTTTCTTTTAATTTGAAAACAAGGGTTTTCCTCCCTTTCAAAAAGAATAAATTTATTTTTTCCATATTTTTTAGGTTTAAGATAAATATTTTTCATACAAAAAAACAAGACACAAAAGCATTTTTTAACATACACATTTTGCATTGCATTTTAAATATTTGTCTTATTTATTTAATTCGTGCAATATTCGGTTTGGTTGTAATAATATATTTAGGTTTATATTTGTGCAAGGTCCCCATTCAAAACTTATATCCCCCCTCCCATAATAATTGTTGTAATAACTTAGTTTATTTTACGCAATTTATCGCTTTATATACTATGATTAGTAATTAGGGTTTGCATGACAAGAACAAAAAAAAACAAAGCAAAATAGAAAAACCCTAAATGCAAGACAAAAGCATGAAAATGATACACTTTGCACACAAGCACCCTTAGGGTTTCTCCCACTTGGTTGCCTAAAATAAAATGGCCATGTTACGCATGCGAAGTATCTTGGCAAAACAAAATAAATATAAGATCATAGTCCCTCGATGACGCTATTCAAAGGTTGCCTAAACAAAATGATCTTGGTCCCTCAAAAAATGCTAAGATACTTGGCAACATTGCTATCATGGTTATACGATGACCTACGCCCGTCCCGTTTACATCCAAAGATAGGGTTATTTACCAAATCAATGGTAAATCAACAATGTCAAAGGAATAAAAATGCACAAGAAAGACATTTGAGTAGGTAGATAGCTTCTAGTTACTTGCTCCATTTCAAAACAATCCTTGCTATTTTCAAAAACAAACACACACACACATTTCAAAAACATCTTACGAAACATTGAAAACATTTTCAAAAGACAAACATCTTTGTATACATTCTTACGAACTAGAATCATTACAAAGATCGCCTAAACGAATGGCCTCTTTTTCAAAATACTTTCAAAACCACACGAAACACCATTTCAAACAAAACAAAGCAAGTGATCTAAACAAGTAACTAAGAGCCCATGGAAAACCATGGATGAAAAGGGTGCTAGCACCTTCCCTTTTCATAATCTACCCCCCAAACTCAAGAAAACATCTCAAAGGTCTTTCCTGTGCTTTTTTACCTTTCCTTTTGGATAAAAGAAAAGTAGGTGGCGACTCTTGCTAACCGCAACATTTGCAAACACAAACGCAAAACCTCAAGTCAGTTCTTCCACCGCATCACACCGCCATTTCGGGTTTTCAACTTAGCGAGCTGTTCTTTTATTTCTTTAGGCGAAGTATTTCTTAACTACATCAGCATCATGGGACGTGGGAACTCCTCGCCATCCATAGTTTCAAGAATTAATGCATTTCCAGAGAAGGCTTTCTTGACAACATATGGACCTTCAAAATTGGGAGTCCACTTTCCGCTAGAATCAGCGTTAAAAGACATGATCTTCCTGAGCACGAGGTCGCCTTCTCTGAATTCACGAGGCTTGACCTTCTTATCAAAAGATTTCTTCATTCTCTTCTGATATAACTGCCCATGACATAAAGCCGTCATTCTCTTCTCTTCGATCAAATTCAATTGGTCAAACCTGTTTTGGACACATTTAGCCTCTGACAACTTGGCTTCCATTATCACACGCAAAGAGGGAATCTCAACCTCGATTGGGAGTACCGCTTCCATTCCATACACAAGAGAGGACGGGGTTGCTCCTATTGAAGTGCGGACAGATTTCTGATATCCATGTAAAGAAAAAGGGAGAATTTCATGCCAATCTTTATAAGTAACAACCATCTTCTGGATGATCTTCTTAATATTCTTATTAGCAGCTTCAACAACCCCATTCATCTTCGGCCTTTACGGAGATGAATTATGATGGATAATCTTGAATTTTTCACAAAGTTCTATCATCGTCTTGTTGTTCAGATTCGAGCCATTGTCGGTGATAATTTTTCTCGGCACACTATACCGACATATGAGATTATTCTTAATGAAGCACACTACCACCTGCTTAGTAACATTAGCATATGAAGCAACTTCCACCCATTTGGTGAAGTAATCAATTGCTACCAAGATAAAGTGGTGTCCATTCGAAGCTTTGGGTTCTATCATTCCAATTATGTCAATACCCCACATAGAGAAAGGCCACGGGAAATAAATAACATTGAGAAGTGTCGGAGGCACATGAATTTTGTCCGCATAAATCTGGCATTTATGGAACTTCTTTGCAAATTTGTAACAGTCAGATTCCATTGTCAACAAATAGTAACCTGCCCTTAGCATATTTTTAACCATCGGATGTCCATTGGCATGAGTGCCAAATGAACCTTCATGAATCTCATGCATCAACACGTTTGCTTCATGTCTATCCACGCATTTGAGCAAGACCATGTCATAATTTCTCTTGTACAACACATTTTCACTAAGGAAGAAGCTGCCTGCCAATCTTCTCAATGTCTTTCTATCTTTATTCGATGCACCAATCGGGTATTCCTGAGTCTGAAGGAAATGTTGATATCGTAATACCAAGGTTTCTCATCTGCCACCTCTTCTGTTGTAAACACATGAGTGGGCCTATCCAGTCGCCAAACTATAATTCGAGGTATATCATTCCAAGTATTCACTTGATACATAGAAGCCAGAGTTTCCAGAGCATCTGCCATTTGATTTCCGTCTCTAGGGATTTGATGGAATTCAACTTTATTAAAGAAGGGTAACAATCTTCTAGCATAATCTTTGTAAGGGATCAAGCCGGGGTGACGAGTATCCCACTCTCCTTTAATCTGATTTATTACCAAAGCTGAATCGCCATACACATCTAGAATTTTAATTCTGAGATCAATAGCTTTCTCGAGACCCATGATGTAAGCCTTATATTCTGCCATATTATTAGTACAATCAAATGTCAACCTTGCAGTAAAAGGAATGTGTGATCCATGTGGAGTGAAAATCACAACACCAATTCCTTTACCATAAGCATTCACAACTCCATCAAATATCATCTTCCAACGAGATTCAGGATCAGGACCTTCCTCAGGCAATGGTTCATCACAATCTTTTACTTTCAGAAACATCACATCCTCATCGGGGAAATCATACATCACAGACTGATAATCATCAACTGGTTGGTGAGCAAGATAATCTGCCAACACGCTTCTTTTAATAGATTTTTGAGTGCGGTATTCAATTTCATATTCAGATAACAGCATCTGCCAGTGGGAAATTCTCCCAGTAAGAGCAGGCTTTTCAAAAATGTACTTGATTGGATCCATTTTGGAGATTAACCAAGTAGTGTGATTCAACATATATTGCCGCAAACATTTTGCCACCCAGGCCAAAGCATAACATGTCTTTTCCAGCATGGAATATCGCTACTCACAATCAATAAACTTTTTACTGAGATGATAAATGGCATACTCTTTCTTCCATGTTTCATCTTGTTGTCCCAGAATACAGCCCATGGAATTATCTAACACTGTCAGATACATAATCAATGGTCTTCCTTCAACAGGAGGGAGCAAGATAGGAGGTTCAAGCAGATATTCTTTAATACTTTCAAATGCCCTTTGGCAGTCATCTGTCCACAGATAACCTTGATCTTTCTTTAACAACTTAAAGATCGGATCACACGTTGCAGTCATGTGGGAAATGAATATGGAAATATAATTCAAACGCCCGAGGAACCCTCTGACTTGCTTTTCAGTTCTCGGTGTTGGCATTTCTTGAATTTCTCTGACTTTATCAGGGTCGACTTCAATCCCTCTCTGGCCAACAATGAAACCCAACAATTTCCCTGACCGAACACCGAAGGTACATTTATTTGGATTCAAGCAGAGACGATATTTCCTCAAATGCTGAAATAACTTCAACAAATATTCTACATGCCCTTCTTCAGTCTGGGATTTAGCAATCATGTCATCAACATATACCTCAATTTCCTTGTGCATCAGATCATGGAATATGGTTGTCATATCCCTCTAGTACGTTGCACCAGCGTCCTACAACCCTAAGGGCATCACTCTGTAACAAAATTTTCCCAAGGGTGTGATAAATGTTTTTTTTCCATGTCCTTAGGATCCATCCTTATTTGATTATACCCGGAAAATCCGTCCATGAACGAGAAAACTTTGAATTTTGCTGTGCTATCCACTGCAAACTTTACTGTCTTTCTTCGGTACTGGGACAATATTGGCAATCCACTGAGGGTACACTGATGTCACAAGAAAACAAACATTAATCTGCTTTAGAACTTCCTCTTCGATCTTCACTGCCATATCTGGGTGAGTTCTTCGCAACTTCTGCTTGATTGGCGGTGTTGTACCCCAAAATTTTCCCTCTCATTTTATCAAGATTTTCCTCACAAGACTACTTGGACTCAAGACCAGATTAGGGTTTGCTCAAGCTCAAGACATCTCCTTGCACTGTTGACTTGAAATTAGGGTTTGAGTTTGCACAGGGATTTTTGGACTTACAATGCCTCATTTGACTTTCATACTTCATGTTGGACTCCTAAGATTGCTCATACCAAGTTTCAAGCCTTGAATCAAATTTTTGCACAGTCAATTGGACAGTTGACCTAGAAATCAACTGTACTAAGGAAAAAGTCAACTGTGGCCAATTTACAGTCAAACCTCATAATTTTTGATCCACATCAACATTATAAACTCATATGAACCATTTGATCAAGTTTGGACCACAACTCCTCAAGAAATTTGATCAGATAATCAAAAGGGCAAAATGGTCATTTTTAGGGTTTTGACTGTAGAAGGGCAATTTCTGATTTTTGACCTAGCCAATGGCAAATTGGGTTCAAGCATGGATTCAAGGACTTAATGGCATCATCTTGACCTAATCACAAGGTTCAAAAGATCCCAATTACATTGGATTGACAGATGAATTTTCCAGTCAACTGATCAAAAATCAACTGTACACTGAAAAGTCAAACTTTGACTTTTTGGTCAAAATCAAGTGCCAAGGGTCATTTTTCATCAAGATGTGTCAAAAAATGTAACTTGTTCACCAAGAAACCTAATTTTGAAAATTAGGGTTTAAATTAGAAAATTTTCATAACTTTGAAAATTTCTAAGTTATGAAAATTTCTTATTTTTTCCTAACTTTTCCCAACTTTTTTACCATGATGCAATTGGATTCAAAGAAAACTTACAACATGAAAGTTGTAGTCCTCCACAAAATATACAACTTTGATTCACAAAGTTTTCCCAAAAGATGCTTGGATCTCAAGTTATGATTTTGTGAATAAGGGTCCAAAAACTTTCTAACTTAGTGAAATTTTGCCCTAGTTTAGGCAGGATTTTGACCTATCTTCATGGCAATTTTTCACATAGTTCCAAGTGGAATCTAAAAATGCATTTTAAATATGGATTGTATAGCATGTTACAAGCTTTACAAAATATCCAAAAACTCTCCCAGATCATTTGTGGTTAGGGAGAATCGAAAGTTTGAAAATGGCAAATCATCACTTTTGTCCAAGGCATTTTGCACCATGTTAAAACTTGCAAATCTGTCCTAAGCATGCTTGTACTTGGTTTACAGGTTCTAATCTCTTCTATACTCATAAATTAAATGCAAACACATTGGATTATGGCATTGTTCTGATCTATGGAGCATTACACATTGATTTATTCCAAAAATGGCATAAAGGTGGCAATACCATTTACATAAAGCATGCTTTTGGCAATTTTGTTTGTCTTGAGCCATGGACCTGATTTATTTATGCAAATAACATCCACAAACATCAGGAAAATTTCACCAACTCTCAGCAGGCCTCAAGCTAGCTTGTACAACCTTGGCTTTTGTCAACTCAACCTTTTGCTTCAAAACCAAGTAACTTGCAAAAGTCCACATAACTTTGCTATCTGATAAGATCAAGCTTTGTGAACATTTCAAACAACGTCAACACATTGTAGCAAGAAGAATACACGATTGCCAAGCCTCTCAAACACCCTTAAACACAAAAACACCAAATTCTTGTCAAAATAGGGCCATATCTGCAGAACCTTGTCCAAAATCAAATCCACTCGTGCGTTTTGTCCCAAACCACTTCAAACACATTGCATATAATACATCTGAACTATCCCAGCCCTTCTCAAGCAACTGTAACTTCATTTTCAAGCTTCACCATTTTCAAATTCTGAGTTTGCAGGTTGAGTTCTATAGAGATATTCAAACCATTTCAAAGCAAGCCAAGCATTGGGGAAGGTTGAGTGAACTTCAGGCAAGCTAACACGACCTTCAGGCCTCATCCAAAACTCCTACATTTGCATATCCAAACTTGGCTGAAGCAGGTAATTTTCAAACTTCTATCTCCTTATTTAGGAATCATTAGGCTTAGGTTTGTGAAGCAAAAATGTAGCCCTTAATGTCTTTGAACTGTACATATGCATAGAATTCATTTATGTTAGCTGAGTTAGGAGAATTTGGAGGTTAAAGTTGCTGAATTTTTTAGGTCAGAAATTGGGGGTGATAAAATTTTCCCTGGTTTCTTAGAGTTAGATCAAGTTTTTTATATGGTTAGAATCGTGTGATGATGAGCTAAAACTTTCATGTTGCAAGATTTTGTTTTTAAGCACATATGCAGGAGATACAGTTTTGAACAAGGATGCGCGCGTTTTCTGTTTCCAGAGGTTAGGGACGAAGGGAGTTGGGCTGCACCTGGCTCTTGCTGGCTATTTGCACCACCTTCTTTTCTTTTTGCACCCCCTTGGCCCATTTCTTTATTTTTGCATATTTTTCATTTCTATTTTTATTTTCTGACTTTATTATTTTTTCTTGAATATTTAAAATCACAAAAAATATTTTCTTTATTTTTGGCATTTTATCATATTTTTATTTTATTTTTATTTGCATAATAAATAATTATTAGATTAATATTACTTTTATTTTCTTAAATAAATTTGTAAATAATATTAAAATACTTACATATTTTATTTTTATTATTTATACACTTAAAATATTATTTTCTCACAAATTTTATTTTTTAATATTTTGTATATATTATTTTTATTATTTCTTATACATAAAAATGAATAAATAAAATAATATTAATATATTTTCTATTAAACCAAAATTAGGGTTTCCACCCTTTCCAAAAATAATCATTTTATTTTTCTTATTTTTAGGATATAAATATATTTATTTTACATACATAAAATAAATACAAAAACATTCTTTGCATATTTATATTTATTTGTACATTTAAATAATTATCCATTTATTTATTTGTAAATTAAATTCAATATGGTTGTAATAGTTTTAGGGCTTTATTTTGAGCAATATCCCCCTATTCAAACTTGTATCCCCCTCCCCATAACAATGTTGTAATAGTCTTAGATTTACTTTTACGCATTTTATCGCTTTCAAATGCCATGATAGTAAATTAGGGTTTGTATGCAAAGAACCAAAATCAAACAAATAGCATGACTAAGCACAAGACAAAAATGCATGAAAAATGACAACACAATGCACACAAGCACCCTAGGGTTTCATCCACTTGTTGCCTTAAAAATGGCCATGGTATGCATGCTAGGTATCTTGGCAAAACAAATCAAACAAAAAGATCATAGTTCCTCGACGACGCTATCTTGGTTGCCTATACAAAAATGATCTAGTCCCTCAAAACTTGCTAAGATACTTGGCAATATTGTTATCATGGTCATACGATGACCCACGCCCGTCCCGTTTAACATCCAAAGATAGGGTTGTTTACCAAATGCAATGGTAAAACAACAATGTCAAAAGGTTAAAAATGTTTAGGAAAGATCTTTGAGTAGGGTAGACAACTCCTAGTTACTTGATCAAACTTGCAAACCATCCTTGCTAATTTCAAAAACACACAACACAATTTCAAAACATTTCCCAAAATAAACTTTCAAACATTGAAACATCTTTCAAAAGATAAACACCTTTGTATACATTCAAGCAAGAATCATTACAAAGGTTGCCTAAACAAAGGCCTCTTTTCAAAATACTTTCAAAACCACACACAAAAGCACCATTTCAAACAATTGAAAAGCAAAAGCAAGTGATCTAAAACAAGTAACTAAGAGCCCATGGAAAACCATGGATGAAAAGGGTGCTAGCACCTTCCCTTTTCATAATCCACCCCCCGAACCCAAAAACAATCTCAAAGGTCTTTCATGTGCTTTTTTACCTTTCCTTTTGGATAAAATAAAAGTCGGTGGCGACTCTTGCTAAACCGAAACATTTGCGAACAAAAAATGCAAAACCTCAAGTCAGTTCTCCCACCGCATCACAGAACTGGCGACTCTGCTGGGGAAAAACTATAAAAGTGGGGCTACCTTAGGGTTTTAGATCACCTTTACATGCTTATCTTGCTTGACTTGTATGATTTACACTTTGGTTCTATTGTTTGGGTTTGAATCATCTACCCGGATTTGGGAAACATTCATAGGTAAATAGCAATACATTGTGGAAACTGTGCGGGGTATACCGACATGGTTGAAGCAATAGCTATATTAGTGCGACATGTTTGTGGGTACCGGTATCCTTTGAGTCAATCAAAGAGAATACAGGGCCGCTGAGTGATGTCATAAAGCACTAATGGACTTTTAGAACCTTTACTTGACCATCTTGGCCTTTTTAGGGGTAGTGAGATGACTGGCTTTGGTGCAGTACCAAGTTGGTAGATACTCTATACTACACTCATTGAGGGTTGTTTTCTTGGAATATTTCGGTCACCAGTAAAGTGGCTAAACTGAAATAATGAACACAAAAAATAATCTAGTGATATTGAGCTCCTTAGAACCTGGTTACTATTTCTAGGACAGGTTGAGCCAACTAAACTTCAAGAGGGTACTTACCTATGAAACCCCATGCAAGCCTGAAACTAGGATCTTGTGTGATTTGTTTGTACATATATACTTGTGCATAACATCATAACATCATAACATCATGAAGCATCATATGCATCCACTAACCTTTTCAAGGATTTGGATCTTCATCTTTGTTCCTGTTTTGTAGGTAATGGATTCACTTCGCAGGAAAACCATACAAGTCAACCTTGTGAGAATTCCTCCTCAACTCAAGGAGCTAGCCTCAAGGATTCCTGAGAATTCTCCATTCATCGAGAGGCATGGTCGTCTTCTCAACTTAGTCAACACCAACACTGAGGAAGACATGGTGAAAGTTCTCTTCCAGTTCTTTGACCCCCTACACCACTGCTTCACATTTCCTGACTACCAGCTAGTGCCTACTTTGGAGGAATTTTATCAACTCTTGAGGATTCCTATTCTCCATCAACTACCCTACAACGGTACGGAAAGAGATCCACAGCCTGAAGATATTTCTCAAGCCCTACACTTGCAACCATCTGATGTCATAGGCCATTGGGAAACTAGAAGTGGTGTCAAGGGTTTCTTGGCAAAGTTTCTGTTTGAGAAGGCCCAAAGCTGCTGGAATTCATTGGACTTACAAGCTTTTGAGGAGATTGTAGCTCTTCTCATCTATGGGATGGTCTTGTTCCCAAACCCTGACCAACTTATAGATGTTAATGCTGTCAAAATCTTCATGGCTCGCAACCTGGTGCCTACTTTACTTGGGGATATCCTCCACTCTTTTCACACTCGAACAATGAGGAAAAGGGGTGTTCTCATGTGCTGTACTCCTCTACTGGCAAGATGGTTTATTTCTCATCTTCCCCAATCAGTTTTGAAGAATGAGCAAGGTTTGAGATGGTCACAACGATTGATGACCCTTACACATTCAGATGTTCATTGGTGTTCTCGATCCCGAGAAAATGTTATCATCATTGGCTGTTGTGGGGAATTCCCTAATGTCCCTCTACTTGGCATTAGGGGAGGCATCACCTACAACCCTTGCTTGGCTCTGAGACAGTTTGGGTATGCCCGAAGGGATGGCCCACATGACATACTGATTCCAGATTTGGTTTTTGACTTCGACAATGACGATCAAGGACTTCGACAAAGGTTCATCCGAGCTTGGAGGATGCCCAACAAAATGGATAGTAAGACCTTGGGACACAAGAATTCCATCCCTCTTGAGCCTTACCTCAAGTGGGTACGAACCCGCGCCCAAAGTCTTATGATGCCTTACCCCTACATTCTGCCTGTGATCAAAGAGCCTGTTATGGAAGGAGAGGTTCCATACACCCTCCTACATCTTGACATGCCAACATCACTTGAAGATTTACAAAGGAGTTGGATACAACTCAAGGGAGAGCGCGATACTTTCGAAGCCCAATTATATGCCAGTGAGAAGAAGGTTTTGGAACTTACTCGTCAACTTCATGAAGAGCAGACTCTCAACACCTACATTGCACCAAAGAGGATGCACAACGTCTTTTTCCATTAGAATTTTGTATTATTTTGCCCATGGGGCATTGATGTACTAACAAATTCTATCTTATTAATATGACGTGTGTTCCTTTTTGTTTAAAACAAATTTGAATTTCTGAATCCTTGAATGCATTACATGAATACATATCATTCATCATATGCATAAACAGGTCTTCACACCAGGTTTCCTTATCTCTCTGCTATTTATTTCAGCAAGATGGATATTGAGCAGACGGTTAAAGACTTACAAGCGCATAATTCACAGTTTCAACAACTACTTCTGACCTTGGCAAAGGGGCAGGAGGAGCTCAAAACCTTGCTGGAAAAGGAAAAAGAGAAAAAGAAAAAGAAGAGAGTTGGTGTGGCTACCTTGGGCAGAAAATTTGAAGGTCAAGCTAGAAGGGTCCTGGATTTCCCCTCAACATCTGATAAAAAGGTAGGAAAAGGAAAGGGGGTTGCAGTACCAATTGAGTCTGAGGAAGAAGAAGAAGAGGAGGAGGATGAAGACTATTCTGAACAGCAGTACCCTCCTGTAGATGACAAATACAAGAATCTGGAAGAGCGTCTGGCAGCCATGGAGGTACAGAGAGTGCCTGGGATGGACTTTGAAGATTTAGGGCTGGTTTCTGGGATTGTGATCCCTCCTAAATTCAAAGTACCTCTGTTTTCTAAATACGATGGGGTGTCTTTCCCAAAGATGCACCTACGATCTTACGTCAGAAAAATTGAACCGCATTCTTCTGACAAGGATCTGTGGGTCCATTTCTTCCAGGACAGTCTTTCAGGGACGCAGCTGGATTGGTTTTACCATTTAGAGAGGTCTGATGTGCATAATTGGGAGGATTTGGCGGCCACCTTCTACAGACAATATCAATATAATGCGGACTTAGCACAAACCCGTACTTAATTACAGAGTATGGGCATGGTCTCAAATGAAGGTTTCAAAGAGTATGCCCAGAAATGGAGAGACTTGGCGGGACGAGTACAACCACCTCTATCTGAGAGAGAGCTTGTAGACACGTTCTTGGGTACACTGTCAGGCCCCTTTTTCAATCACTTGATCGAAAGTTCGTCTGTGGGGTTCACCGAGTTAATTCTGACTGGTGAGAGAGTTGAAGCCGAAATAAAAAGCGGGAAAATTCAAAAGGATGCATCTGCTTCCGCTGCCATCAAAAAGACTTTTCCAGCAAAGAAAGAAGTCTCAACTGTCTACTCCCAAAGAGGTCAAGGAAGAGTTGAGCGCCGGCCAGCGGTGGGGGCCGTAATGATTCAGAAGTCTGCAACTGATCAGCCTAGAAACAATCAATTCAGAACTAACCAAGCAAGGGTGGAAAGGCCTGCACGGTAATTCACCCGGATCAACATGACTCCCGCTCAGGTTCTGCCCCATCTCTTAAAGTTAAACCTTGCAAGCTTAAGGGAGGCCCCTAAAAACCCTAACACTTCGTCACCACACTACCATATCAATGCCAAGTGTGCTTATCATTCAGACAGCCTGGGGCACGACACCAACAATTGTTGGGCCCTCAAGAACAAGATTCAGGATTTAATAGATGCTAAAGAAGTTGAATTCGACGCCCCTGAAAAGCCGAATGTGATCTCTGCTCCGATGCCAAAGCATGGTCATGATGCCCATGCTGTTGAAGAGGATATATTTGTTGCTACTGTTGATGATTTGATGACTCCGCTACCGATAATCAAGTTGAATTTGCTGAAGGCTGGGATTTTCCCAGGTTGTGAAGAAGATTACTGCCTTTGTTCATCCTTACCAACCAACTGCCCGCTGTTGAAGTTAGGCATCCAGCGCCTAATGGATAACCAAGAAATCCTTTTTGAAAAGACTCCTGTTACACCGACTCCTGTCAATGATTTTTCGATAATTACCATATCCGCCAATCTTTCTAAGGTATCCAAAAGACCTGTTAAGATTACATCCGATCTGAAGATTGCACCTTTAAAGATAACCATACCGGGGCCTATCCCGTACAAGTCCAATAAATCAATACAGTGGAACTACGGGGGGGGGGGGGGGGGGGGGGATCTTTTACCATGGTGTTAAACAAATTGAATCAACTGAAGAGAGTTCTGATGAAGAGACTTCCGACATTGGAAACATTGCTGGAATGAGTAAAATCACCCGCAATGGAAGAATTTTCTCTCCGGAGATTGCGCCTCCAAAGGCAATCTTCAGACTCTCAGCTGCTCCTAAGGTCACTCCTGCACCGGTCAACATATCTGGGAGAACTCCGATTATTGAAGAAGTTATAACCCCTGTGGTTGTCCCCTCTGCTGCTGCTGATGATAGAGGGAAAGGGATCCAAGAAGAGCCTGTCAGGACGAGGGCTCAGCCGTTGATCATCCCTGAAACCACTCAGAAAGAAATGGAAGAGATTTTGAAAATAATCAAGAAAAGCGATTATGATGTTGTGGAACAACTGGGGCAAACCCCCTCAAAGATCTCTATGTTGGCTTTACTGATTTGTTCAGAAGCTCATGCTAAAGCTTTGATCAGATATTTGAAGACGGCCCATGTGCCACAGGAAACCTCCGCGGATCAGTTCCAGGAATGTGTAGCTAGATTAACAGCTGACAATGGTCTAGGATTCTCCGATGCCGATTTAACATCAAAAGGGAGAAAACATAATAACGATTTGCATGTCTCGGTGGAACACATAGGGACTACTCAAGCACACGTTCTGGTAGACACTGGTCCTTCGCTGAATGTCTTGCCGAAGAAGGCCTTGGATAGGTTGGTTTGTGAAGGCCTAACCCTGAAACCCAGCAACATCATTGTCAGAGCCTTTGATGGTTCCAAAAGGATGGTCCACGGGGAGGTGGACATCCCGATTAAAGTGGGAACTGAAACCTTCAACTCCACATTCTACGTGATGGACATCCGTCCTTCCTATTCTTGCTTGTTGGGAAGACCTTGGATTCACCATGGTGGAGCTGTCACTTCAACTCTGCATCAAAAGCTCAAGTACCCTGTCCAGGGGAAAATTATAATTGTTCATGGCGAAGAGGAATACATGATAAGCCATCTAAATTCTTTCCGCTATGTAGAATTGGATGGTGAATTCACCGAGACCCCCTTTCAACACTTCGAAGAAGTTTCTGAAGAGATAGCAGTGACCAAGGCAGTGTCCTCAGCTCCTATGATTACAAGACCTCCGCCTCGGATGTCTTCTTTAAAGGATGCTAGGGCAGTTGTGGAAGAAGGAGGATCCACAATCTGGGGGCAGCTTCCCGATTTTCCTTTCAAATATGACAAATGCGGCTTGGGTTTCACTTCGGCTAGTCAGAAGGCTGTGCGTTGCTCCCGGGCTAGAGGGCCACCAGTGAAGATCACCCATCATGGAGTCAATGCTTTGGAGGATGGTGAAGAGGAGAGAAACTTGGAAGACTGGATTTTCCCTACTGTTGAAGGAGGACTGTGCAATTGGGAAGCAAAAGACTTTGTTCCCATTACTTTCATGAATCAGTAATTTATCTTTCAAACATTTCTGTTGGTTTGTAATAATTCTCAGACAATTCGTACACTTTTAGCCTTATGCCTTACCCGAGGCACATAGGTCCATTTGTAAGGGTTTGATTTTTCATCTTCATATACCATTTTAATGAATCATGGACGTTTTCATATATAAAATTTTGTGTTCATTGTATTTCTTTTTGCATTTTATTTGTTTAAAGATGGATATCTCTTACACACACCCACACTTACAAATGCAGGTACCCTTCCACTCCGGATTCCATGGGTAACAATTCTGCTATGGCCTTCAGTGACTCTAAAGATCTGGTCTACCATGCTGAGTATGAAGGTGATGAAGACTGTGAAGTGCCAGGAAAATTGGCTAGGCTGCTACAACAGAAAGAAAAGGGCTATTCTACCTCACGAGGAGTTGTTAGAGACAATCAACTTGGGAACTGAGGAAGACAGAAAATAAATCAGAGTGGGTGCCAACCTAGAGCCAAGTGTCAAAGAGCGCTTAATTCAGCTGTTGAATGAATATGTTGAGATCTTCGCCTGGTCATACAAAGACATGCCGGGACTCGATATAGACATTGTGGTTCACCGTCTCCCTACAAGAGAAGACTGTCCACCAGTTAAACAGAAAGTCCGCCGCATGAGGCCCGACATGTCAGAAAAGATCAAAGCCGAAGTTATGAAGCAGTTCAATGCTGGATTTCTTGCTGTTACTTCTTATCCACAATGGGTTTCTAACATTGTGCCCGTGCCTAAGAAGGACGGCAAATTAAGAATGTGCGTGGATTATAGAGACTTAAACAGGGCTAGCCCTAAAGATGACTTTCCACTACCGCACATTGACATCTTGGTTGACAATACAGCTCAGCACAAGGTATTTTCTTTCATGGACGGATTTTCAGGGTACAACTAGATCAAAATGGCACCTGAAGACATGGAGAAAACTACTTTTGTTGCACAGTGGGGTACGTTCTGCTACAAAGTGATGCCATTCGGACTGAAGAATGCCGGGGCAACCTATCAACGCGCCATGGTAGCTTTGTTTCATGATATGATACATCATGAGATAGAGGTTTACGTAGATGACATGATAGCCCGTTCACAAACTGAAGAAGAACACCTCGACCATTTGCAAAAGCTGTTTGTCAGGTTGAAAGAGTACAAGCTCAGACTGAACCCTAACAAGTTCACTTTTGGAGTCAGGTCCGAAAAACTCTTGGGTTTCATTGTCAGCAACAAAGGCATCGAGGTTGATCCTGCCAAAGTCAAAGCTATAAAGAAATTCCCGCCCCTCGCACTGAGAAGGAGGTCAGAGGTTTCTTGGGACGCCTAAACTACATTGCAAGGTTCATTTCTCACCTAACATCTACCTGTGAACCAATCTTCAAGCTGTTGAAGAAAGATCAGGCGGTTAAATAGAATGATGACTGCCAAGTTGCTTTCGATAGAATCAAGGAGTATTTGCTAGAACCTCCTATCTTGATGCCTCCCGTCGAAGGAAGGCCGCTAATCATGTATCTGACTGTCTTGGAGAATTCAATGGGGTACGTATTGGGCCAACATGACGAGTCTGGCCGAAAAGAGCATGCCATTTATTACCTTAGCAAAAAGTTTACCGACTGTGAGACCCGATACTCACTGCTCGAGAAAACTTGTTGCGCTTTGGTATGGGCGGCTCGCCGGCTAAGGCAGTATATGTTGACTCATACCACTTTGCTGATATCTAAGATGGATCCGATCAAGTACATCTTTGAGAAGCGTGCTTTATCTGGAAGAATAGCTAGGTGGCAGATGATCCTAACCGAATACGATATACAGTACACGACCCAAAAAGATATAAAGGGGAGTGTGCTAGCCGATCATCTGGCTCATCAAGCTGTCGAATATTACCAATCCATGAGGTTCGACTTCCCCGACGAGGACATTATGACTTTGGATAACATTGAAGATTTCAGACCATATAACGAACCTGAACAAGGATTCCGATGGACCCTGTACTTTGATGGTGCCTCCAATGCACTTGGCAACAGTATCAGAGTGGTACTTATCTCTCCAGAAGGTTGCCATACACCTTTCACCGCCAGACTTTGCTTCGGCTGCACCAACAACATGGCCGAGTATGAAGTTTGCATCTTTGGTCTCAAGGCTGCAATAGACTTGGGAATCAAATCTTTGATTGTATTTGGGGACTCAGCTTTGGTCGTCAGTCAGATCAAAGGAGAGTGGGATACTAAACATCCAAACCTCATCCCTTACAAAGAACATGTCTTAACATTACTACCTCATTTTGAGCAGATTACCTTCGAGCACTTCCCGCGAGAAGAAAATCAACTAACAGATGCTCTAGCTAAAATGTCATCCATGTTTAAACTTAACTGGGATAATGAGGCTCCCCAAATCACCATTGAACAGATGGACGAACCTGCACATTGTCACGAGATTAATACCGAAGAAGTAGTGGACCGACCATGGTTTCATGAAGTCAAAAGGTATCTCGAGGCTCAAGAATACCCTGACGGAGCTTCAGTCAACGACAAAAAGTTCTTAAGGAGATTCTGAGCTAAGTTCTTCTTGAGCAATGGTATCCTATACAAGCGCAATCATGACTGCATTCTGCTCCGTTGTATGGACAAGGTTGAAGCTGAACAGATCATGGCTGAACTGCACAATGGTACCTTTGGCACTCACTCTAGCGGACATACGTAGGCTAAGAAGATTCTACGGGTAGGGTATTACTGGTCTACCATGGAAGCTGACTGCCATCAACATTCCAGGACTTGTCACAAATGTCAAATCTATGCAGACAAGGTACATATACCTCCAGTTCCTCTCAATGTCTTAACAACTCCTTGGCCATTCACTATGTGGGGAATCAACATGATTAGAGAGATCAAGCCTACAACATCCAATGGACACCGCTTTATTCTAGTGGCCATTGATTATTTCACCAAGTGGGTCGAAGCAGCTTCCTTCGCATCCGTCACAAAGAATGTGGTTGCCCGCTTCATCAAGCAGAATCTCATTTGCCGGTACGGCATCCCCGAAAGGATAATCACTGACAATGGTACAAACCTGAACAATACTATGATCACTGCCTTGTGCGAGCAGTTCCAGATTCAACATCATAATTCATATCCCTATCGGCCAAAGATGAATGGTGTTGTCGAAGCTGTGAACAAAAATATCAAGAAGATTATACAAAAGATGACAGTCACCTACAAGGACTGGCATGAGATGCTACCGTTTGCTATACACGGGTACCGTACCACGACACGCACGTCAACTGGGGAAACACCCTATTCTTTGGTATACGACATGGAAGCTGTTTTGCCTATCGAGGTTCAGATTCCCTCCTCGAGAATCATGAAGGATGCTGGTTTAAGTGAAGACGATTGGATTCAGACCCGGCTTGATCAACTTAACTTGATTGATGAAAAGTGACTTACTGCTCTTTGCCATGGTCAGGCGTATCAAAAACGGATGATCAAGGCTTTCAACAAGAAAGTCAGGCGCCAGGTATATCAAGTCGGGGATCTTGTAATCAAGCGGATCATCTTGCCACAAAGTGATCCCAGGGGAAAATGGACCCCGACCATTTGTGATCAAACACATCTTTTCTGGTGGGGCAATGATTTTAACCACCATGGACGGCGACGACCTGCCGCACCCTGCGAACACAGACATAGTCAAAAGATACTACACATAAATGACCCGATAAGTTGAAAACCCGAAAGGGCGACTTGGGCAAAAATGGGAATCCCGGTGAATCGAAAACCCGAAAGGGCGGTTCAGGCAAAAATTAGGGATAAATAAAAAAATCTGTACACCCGGCAAGTTGAAAACCCGAAAGGGCGACTTGGGCAAAAAAGGGTTTCCCGGTGGACTGAAAACCCGAAAGGGCGGTCCAGGAAAAAGTTAGGGAATTAAAGCGTATGACTATGTCTCGTTGGATCACTTTAAGGGCAATCTCTTCACAGACAAGCTCCGGGCTTCTGATCAATCCAATCATCTTCGGACGAAGCAACGAATGGACAAGATATCCAGAGTTACGAAGGCTATAGCAGAATGGGAACCCCATGGAATTTTCACACATAGCCATCTTTCTTTGTATAAATTTTTCTCATTTTTTATGACAACATTCTCTTACTAGGATGTCTGTCTCCTTTGTACAAAATACTTACACAAAGTTAATACAAAGATACCTCAAAGTGCAGAAAACTATTTTCCTTTTCCTTTTTACACTTGTGTTTTATTTGAAAACGTCCAATGATTTATTTAATGAGCATATGCATTTGAATATAATCACTGTTTACAAATAAACAAAATGTGAAAGAATAATTACTGACAGGTTGAAAGGATAGGAAAACGTCTTTAGGATATTCCAAGAGAAGTCCCCTGCAGTACATCATCTAAATCCCCAGCGGAGCTAAAACCTTGAAATACATATCCCCGGCGGAATTAAATTTCAAAATCCCCGCCAGAGTCAAAACTACAAACTCCCAATCCCCAGCGGAGATATAATTCCAAACCCTTGATTCCCATCAGAGTTAAGTCTTCAAGCTCCCAATTCCCCAGCGGAGAAAAAACTCTGAACTATAGACCCTCAGCGGAGATGAAACCTTCTTCCCCAGTCAAGTCAAATTTCTAACTATCAATCCCCAGCAGAAACCATTCAGTTTTCCCCAATTTTCCTAGCAAGTTGTCTTAAAGTCTGAGAATCAACCAGATAACAGTTAACTTTTGTCTTATCCCCAAAATAGGATGATTCCCCAGTAGATTGGCATACAACCCAAGCTCCTGATCTCCTCAGCAGGATAACTACTCCCCAGCAGTACAGCTATTCCCCACAGAGTTTTTACTCCCCAACAGAATGAAGATTTTCATTGTTTGATTCCCCAGTGAAGTTTCCAGAGTCTTCATTACTCCCCAGTATGAATTTGTTAGAATCTTTAATCCCCTGCAGATCGAAGATTCTCATTCTTGACTCCTCAGCATGAAGTCCCCAAGGATTCAAATTCCCCTAGCAGAATGAAGATTCCCATTCTCAGTTCCCCGCAGAAGCCATCAGAGTTTTCCTTATTCTCCAGCAGATCAAGGTTTTTCTTTTGTCTGATCCCCAGTAGAGATCGTCAGAGTTTTCCCTGTTCCCCAGCCGAGTAAGGATTCCCATTACTTAACCCCCAGTAGAAGTCTTCAAAGTTCTCTGGATTCCCCAAGAAGGTTGCTCAAGTAGACTTGAAGGATCCCTATATCCCCAGGAAAGTCATGAAGGATTCTCACATCCCCACAAAAGTTGTCAAAGTTTTTGATAATCCCCGCGAGTTGCCAAGGATCTTCTATCCCCAACAGCAGTCAGCAAGGATTTCTCATCCTCAGTGGTCAGAGATTTTAATCTCCAGCAGGAGTCAAGGATTTATTTTTCCCCGACAGCAGTCGAAGATTTTATCATCCCCAACAGTCAGCAAGGATTTCTCATCCTCAACAATCAAAGATTTTGAATCCCCAGCTATCAAGGATTTATTTTCTTCAGCAATGCAGCCAATCAGCTTACATGCGCATACATTGCATTCATATATCATAAACATTGATAAAACACATATGTTGCATCATACATTTCATGCAACATCACTTTGTGTTTCAGCTAACATTTTACCCTTTTCAGGATAAGATTAACAAGCTACCAATATACAATCATGATACAGCTCAGAGATGCTCTAGACACGGATGCTATTATATTGCTTATTCAGATTCAAACTTCTAGAGATAGTTCAGATACGCTCCAGACACGGATGCCATCCTGATACTTATTCTATATTTCCTTCTAGAGATAGCCTAGAGATGCTCCAGACAAGGATGCTATTCTATTGCTTATTCTAGATTTCCTGCTAGAGATAGCCTAGAGATGCTCCAGACACGGATGCTATTCTATTGCTTATTACATATTCCCTTTCAGAGACATCTTAGAGTTGCTCCAGACACGGATGCTATTCTATTGCTTATTCAGACTCAAACTTCTAGAGACAACTTAGAGATGCTCCAGACACGGATGCTATTCTATTTCTTATTCCAAATTTCCTTTCAGAGACAACTTAGAGATGCTCCAGACACAGATGCTATTCTATTGCTTATTCCAGATTTCCCTTTCAGAGACAGATTAGATACGCTCCAGACACATAATCCATTCTATTTCTCATTCAGATTCAACTATCAAATTCAAGTTCAGATACACTCCAGACACGGAAGTAATTCTGTCACTTATTCAGATCCCATTTACAGTACGGATACGCTCCAGGCACGGTTTCCATTCTGTCACTTATTCTGACCTTTTCCCCGGCCCAGAGATGCTCCAGACACGGATACCATTCTGTCGCTTATTCAGATTTCAGATTCAGATACAATGCAGATACACTCCAGACACGGAAGTAATTCTGTTATTCATTCAAGAATCAAATCCAGTTACAGCTCGGATACACTCCAGACACGGACGCCATTCCATTGCTCATACAGATTCAGTCTCCAGATATAGTCCAGATACGTTCCAAACGCGGATACCATTCTGATACTCATTCTTTTGACTTACAACATACAATTCAACAAACATTCTTGATGGCATCTACAAGCCCATCTCCGACAAGATTCTATCACCTCTCCAAATGGCATCTTTAAGCCCATTTCCTCAACTACATTTTGACGAGTGCAAATTTATGGGCACTCTAGTGTCCAATCATCTTTTACCTTCGAGTCACGAACGACAAACTCGCCAATCTAACTCTTCAGGTTCAAGAAGATTGAACAGGGGCAGCTGTTGTACCCCAAAATTTTCCCTCTCATTTTATCAAGATTTTCCTCACAAGACTGCTTGGACTCAAGACCAGATTAGGGTTTGCTCAAGCTCAAGACATCTCCTGACACTGTTGACTTGAAATTAGGGTTTGAGTTTGCACATGGATTTTTGTACTTCCAATGCCTCATTTGACTTTCATACTTCATGTTAGATTCCTAAGATTTCTCATACCAAGTTTCAAGCCTTGAATCAAATTTTTGCCCAGTCAATTGGACAGTTGACCTAGAAATCAGCTGTACTAAGGAAAAAGTCAACTGTGGCCAATTTACAGTCAAACCTCATAATTTTTGATCCACATAAACATTATAAACTCATATGAACCATTTGATCAAGTTTGGACCACAACTCCTCAAGAAATTTGATCAGATCATCAAAAGGGCAAAATGGTCATTTTTAGGGTTTTGACTGTAGAAGGGAAATTTCTGATTTTTGACCTAGCCAATGGCAAATTGGGTTCAAGAATGGATTCAAGGACTTAATGGCATCATCTTGACCTAATCACAAGGTTCAAAAGATCCCAATTACATTGGATTGACAGATGAATTTTCCAATCAACTGATCAAAAATCAACTGTACACTGAAAAGTCAAACTTTGACTTTTTGGTCAAAATCAAGTGCCAAGGGTCATTTTTCATAAAGAAGTGTCAAAACATGTAACTTGTTCACCAAGAAACCTAATTTTGAAAATTAGGGTTTAAATTGGAAAATTTTCATAACTTAGAAATTTTCTAAGTTATGAAAATTTCTTATTTTTTCCCAACTTTTCCCAATTTTTTCACCATGATGCAATTGGATTCAAAGAAAACTTCCAACATGAAAGTTGTATTCCTCCACAAAATCTACAACTTTTATTCACAAAGTTTTCCCAAAAGATGCTTGGATCTCAAGTTATGATTTTGTGAATAATGGTCCAAAAACTTTCTAACTTAGTGAAATTTTGCCCTAGTTTAGGCAGGATTTTGACCTATCTTCATGGAAAATTTTCACATAGTTCCAAGTAGAATCTCAAAATTCATATCAAATATGGATTGTATAGCATGTTACAAGCTTTCCAAAATGTCCAAAAAATCTCCAAGATCATTTATGGTTAGGGAGAATCGAAAGTTTGAAAATGGCAAATCATCACTTTTGTCCAAGGCATTTTGCACCATGTTAAAACTTGCAAATCTGTCCTAAGCATGCTTGTACTTGGTTTACAGGTTCTAATCTCTTCTACACTCATAAATTAAATGCAAACACATTGGATTATGGCATTGTTCTTATCTATGGAGCATTACACATTGATTTATTCCAAAAATGGCATAAAGGTGACAATACCATTTACATAAAGCATGCTTTTGGCAATTTTGTTTGTCTTGAGCCATGGACCTGATTTCTTTATGCAAACAACATCCACAAACATAAGGAAAAGTTCACCAACTCTCAGCAGGCCTCAAGCTAGCTTGTACAACCTTGGCTTTTGTCAACTCAACCTTTTGCTTCAAAACCAAGTAACTTGCAAAAGTCCACATAACTTTGCTATCTGATAAGAGCAAGCTTTGTGAACATTTCAAACAACGTCAACACATTGTAGCAAGAAGAATACATGATTGCCAAGCCTCTCAAACACCCTTAAACACAAAAACACCAAATTCTTGTCAAAACAGGGCCATACCTGCAGAACCTTGTCCAAAACCAAATTCACTCGTGCGTTTTGTCCCAAACCACTTCAAACACATTGCATATAATACATCTGAACTATCCGAGCCCTTCTCAAGCAAATGTAACTTAATTTTCAAGCTTCACCATTTTCAAATTCTGAGTTTGCAGGTTGAGTTCTATAGAGAGATTCAAACCATTTAAAAGCAAGCCAAGCATTGGGGAAGGTTGCGTGAACTTCAGGCAAGCTAACACGACCTTCAGGCCTCATCCAAAACTCCTACATTTCCATATCCAAACTTGGCTGAAGCAGGTAATTTTCAAACTTCTATCTCCTTATTTAGGAATCATTAGGCTTAGGTTTGTGAAGCAAAAATGTAGCCCTTAATGTCCTTGAACTGTACATATGCATATAATTCTTTTATGTTAGCTGAGCTAGGAGAATTTGGATGTTGAAGTTGCTGATTTTTTAGGTCAGAAATTGGGGGTGATAAAATTCTCCCTGGTTTCTTAGAGTTAGATCAAGTTTTTTATATGGTTAGAATCGTGTGATGATGAGCTATAACTTTCATGTTGCAAGATATTGTTTTTAAGCACATATGCAGGAGATACAGTTTTAAACAAGGATGTGTGCGTTTTCTGTTTCCAGAGGTTAGGGACGAAGGGAGTTGGGCTGGGCCTGGCTCTTGCTGGCTATTTGCACCACCTTCTTTTCTTTTTGCACCCCCTTGGCCCATTTCTTTATTTTTGCATATTTTTCATTTCTATTTTTATTTTCTGACTTTATTATTTTTTCTTGAATATTTAAAATCACAAAAAATATTTTCTTTATTTTTGGCATTTTATCATATTTTTATTTTATTTTTATTTGCATAATAAATAATTATTAGATTAATATTACTTTTATTTTCTTAAATAAATTTGTAAATAATATTAAAATACTTACATATTTTATTTTTATTATTTATACACTTAAAGTATTATTTTCTCACAAATTTTATTTTTTAATATTTTGTATATATTACTTTTATTATTTCTTATACATAAAAATGAATAAATAAAATAATATTAATATATTTTCTATTAAACCAAAATTAGGGTTTCCACCCTTTCCAAAAATAATCATTTTATTTTTCTTATTTTTAGGATATAAATATATTTATTTTACATACATAAAATAAATACAAAAACATTCTTTGCATATTTATATGTATTTGTACATTTAGATAACTGTCCATTTATTTATTTGTAAATTAAATTCAATATGGTTGTAATAGTTTTAGGGCTTTATTTTGAGCAATATCCCCCTATTCAAACTTGTATCCCCCTCCCCATAACAATGTTGTAATAGTCTTAGATTTACTTTTACGCATTTTATCGCTTTCAAATGCCATGATAGTAAATTAGGGTTTATATGCAAAGAACCAAAATCAAACAAATAGCATGACTAAACACAAGACAAAAATGCATGAAAAATGACAACACAATACACACAAGCACCCCTAGGGTTTCATCCACTTGTTGCCTTAAAAATGGCCATGGTATGCATGTTAGGTATCTTGGCAAAACAAATCAAACAAAAAGATCATAGTCCCTCGATGACGCTATCTGGGTTGCCTATACAAAAATGATCTAGTCCCTCAAAACTTGCTAAGATACTTGGCAATATTGTTATCATGGTCATACAATGACCCACGCCCGTCCCGTTTAACATCCAAAGATAGGGTTGTTTACCAAATGAAATGGTAAAACAACAATGTTAAAAGGTTAAAAATGTTTAGGAAAGATCTTTGAGTAGGGTAGACAACTCCTAGTTACTTGATCAAACTTGCAAACCATCCTTGCTAATTTCAAAAACTCACAACACAATTTCAAAACATTTCCCAAAACAAACTTTCAAACATTGAAACATCTTTCAAAAGACAAACACCTTTGTATACATTCAAACAAGAATCATTACAAAGGTTGCCTAAACAAAGGCCTCTTTTCAAAATACTTTCAAAACCACACACAAAAGCACCATTTCAAACAATTGAAAAGCAAAAGCAAGTGATCTAAAACAAGTAACTAAGAGCCCATGGAAAACCATGGATGAAAAGGGTGCTAGCACCTTCCCTTTTCATAATCCACCCCCCGAACCCAAAAACAATCTCAAAGGTGTTAGAACACAGTTTGATTCTACAACCCTAAATTAGAGTTTTGATGATAACAAAATACAAAGAATAAATAAATTGTAAGATTTATATATAAGACAAATATGCTTCTTAAAATTATGTTCTGTATATACAGAAGTTCTGATGGAATCAGCATCAGCATCAGAAGATCAGTAACATATGCTACACGCTGAAGCTACCAGATCATACGCTGAAGCTCGATGACCAGAATCTGCACATAAACAATATACTCTGACTCTGATCAAAGTTCTTTACCAAGTCATCAGCACTCTGAAGCGTCATCATAAGTTAAAACAAAAGAACACTCTGAAGCATTATCATAAGCAAAGAAGACTCTGAAGCGTTACTAAGTATTCAAGACAGAATTAATTGCTAACGACTTTATTCAGACAAGATCTTCTTCAAAAAGGAAAGTGCGTTATTATCATTAAAATGGATTTATGGACAATGTATCTCTACCTTGCCTATTTAAACAAGTCTGTGTGAGAAAAGACGCACGCATGCACTCACATAATTTGCCAAGCCTTCAAACCACGCTTACTCAAATGCTTTAGCAAATTCAGTTTTACTCCAAGCTTAAATTGTGTAATTATCGCAGTTGTGATATACTGTTTTATTAGAAAACGTTAGACACATTCCTGTTCATATTATTTGTAAAAGATTTCCTTGAGATAAACCGGTTTGTGGTTATACTCAAGAAGGCTTTAACAGTTGTTAAAGCATCTATTGTAATCCTTTGAATATAGTGGATTAAGACCTCGTTGGAGAGAGGCGAAATCACCTTGACGGGTGGACTGGAGTAGTTTGAGATCAAACGAACCAGGATAAAAATACAGTGTTGTCTAAGCATTTGATTTAAGTTTTACAATTCAACCCCCCTTCTTGTGTTTTTCACATCTTCAATTGGCATCAGAGCGCCTGGTTCTGAGCTTATAACACTTAACAGTGTCAGTATAAGATCCAGCGTCAGAAAAACACAATGGCAGGACCAAATCAAAACATCAGCAATGACAACAATGAGGAAAGAGACAGATTCAATGGAAAACCTCCAGTATTTGATGGAGAGAACTTTGACTACTGGAAATACAAAATTGAGAGTTTCTTTCTGGCCCATGATGCTGATCTGTGGGACATGGTGACTGATGGATACACGCACCCAGTGGATAGAAGTGGTCAGAAGATTGACAGGAAAATGATGCCTGATCAGCAAAAGCGTGAGTTCAGAAATCATCACAAGGCCAGAACAATTCTTCTCAGCGCCATCTCTTATTCAGAATATGAGAAGATATCAAACAGAGACACTGCAAAGAATATGTTTGACTCTCTGAGAATGACGCATGAAAGCAACATTCAAGTCAAAGAAACCAAAGCCCTTGCACTCATTCAGAAGTATAAGGCATTCAAGATGGAAGAGAGTGAATCAATAGAAACTATGTTTTCAAGATTTCAAATTCTTGTTGCTGGTCTAAAAGTTCTTGACAAAGGGTATTCTACTGCTGATCACATTAAGAAGATCATCAGAAGCTTGCCAAAACAATGGAGGCCAATGGTCACAGCGCTTAAGCTAGCCAAGGATCTCAACAAAATCTCTCTGGAGAAACTTGTCAGCTCCCTCAGAAGTCACGAGATAGAGCTAGAAGCAGATGAACCTCAAAAGCAAGGTAAACCATTAGCTTTAAAATCTAACAGAAAATCTGACTCCAAAGTTTTGCAGGTTGTGGAAGAAACCTCTGATGGGTCCTCATCAGAAGAAGATGAACTATCTCTCCTCTCCAGAAGGGTGAACCAATTGTGGAAGCAGAGGCAAAGAAAGTTCAGGAATCCCAGAAGATCAGAAAATCAGAATGAATTTTTCTCCAGATACAGAAGGTCAGAATCCTCCTCTGGACACAAAAGATCTGAAGGTTCTTCAGGAAACAGAAAGCCAAACAACAAAGACATCATCTGCTATGAATGTAACGAGCAAGGGCACTACAAAAGTGATTGCCCAAAGCTTCAGAAGGAAAAGCCAAAAAAGAAGTTTGATAAGGAAAAGAAGAAAAGTCTCATGGCTACATGGGATGATTCTGACACATCTGAAGCTGACTCAGAATCAGATGATGAAAGAGCAAACATAGCTCTCATGGAAAACATAACAGAAGACAGTGAAGCTTCTGAGTTAGACTCTGAATCAGATACAGAAGAGGTATTCCCTGACTTTACTATAAACTTTAATAAGGCTGAACTAGCTGAAAGCCTTAATGAAATTCTAGAAAGATATCAGCAGATCAGAATCAAATTCAGAAACCTGAAAAGGAATCTTGCATCTGACTCTGATAAGACTGAGAGTCTCAAATTGGAGAATTCTAAGTTAAAAGATAAAATTTCAAAATTAGAAAATCAATTGCAAAACTCTCAGAAGGAAACAATCCCTGTAACTCCCAACAATGCTGATGAGATCATCAAGGAGTATGATCACAACTTTCAGAAGTTTCTAGCTAAAAACATAGACAAAAGCAAAATGGCTTCAATGATCTATGGAGTTAGCAGAAATGGCAGAAAAGGGATAGGATATCAAGGTAAGGTACCTACACCAAAAAATGCCATGGATTTAGTTATAAAACGTACTCCACTTGATTCACACTTTATATATGGGCACACACATGACATAAAATATACAAGTAGTGATTACTCTGTCAAACCAAAATTCAACCAGAGTTTTGGTAAAACTAACAAATCAGGACCCAAGAAAATGTGGGTACCTAAGGATAAAATAATACATGTGGCAGATATCTTTAGCAGCAAAGCAAAAACACCAATCATGGTACCTGGACTCTGGCTGCTCACGACACATGACAGGAAGAAGGTATATGTTCCAAAGCCTGGAACTTAAGCCTGGAGGCCACGTAGGTTTTGGAGGTAATCAGAGAGGAAAGATCATTGGCTCTGGAACAGTAGGTAATGGAAATCTTCCCTCTATAAGTAATGTTTTACTAGTTGATGGATTAATGCATAATCTGTTATTCATAAGTCAATTAAGTTATAACGGTTATGATATAATCTTCAATCAAAATTCATGCAAAGCTGTTAGTGAGAAAGATGGGAATATCCTATTTAATGGAAAGAGGAAAAACAACATTTATAAAATAAAACTTTCTGAACTAAAAAGTCAGAATGTAAAATGTCTACTGTCTGTTAACAACGAGTAATGGATCTGGCACAGAAGATTGGGACATGTTAGTATGAGAAGAATATCTCAGATTAACAAACTCAATCAGGTCAGAGGACTTCCTAACCTGAAGTTCAATTCAGATGCTCTGTGTGAAGCCTGTCAGAAAGGCAAGTTTGCAAAAACAACTTTCAAATCCAAAAACGTTGTTTCCACCTCCAATCCATTAGAACTTCTGCACATTGACTTATTTAGACCAGTTAAAACTGCTTCAGTCAGTGGCAAGAAGTATGGGTTAGTAATCGTAGATGACTATAGCAGATGGACATGGGTAAAGTTCTTAAGACACAAGGACGAGTCACACTCTGTGTTTGTCACCTTCTGCAACCAAGTTCAGAATGAAAAGGATCTTAGAATCGTCAAAGTCAGAAGTGATCATGGTGGAGAGTTTGAAAACAAAGATTTTGAGTTATTCTTTAATGATAAAGGCATTCTGCATGATTTCTCTTGTCTTAGAACTCCCCAACAAAATGGAGTTGTAGAACAAAAGAACAGAACATTGCAAGAAATAGCCAGAACCATGATCAACGAGACTAACGTTGCTAAGATCTTCTGGGCAGAGGCAATAAACACAGCGTGTTACATTCAGAATAGAATCTCCATAAGACCTATTCTGGAAAAGACTTCATATGAATTGTGGAAGAACAGAAAGCCCAACATTTCCTACTTTCACCCATTTGGATGTACATGTTTTATCCTGAATACAAAAAATTATTTGAACAAGTTTGACTCTAAAGCACAAAAGTGTATTATGTTAGGATATTCTGAACGCTCAAGAGGGTACAGAGTATACAATACAGAAACACAGATTGTGGAAGAGTCAATCAGTGTTCGTTTTGCTGATAAGCTTGACTCTTAAAAGTCAAAGCAGAATGAATTCCTTGCAGGTATGGAAGTTGAACTCATAGGTACTGAAGACAAATCATCAGAAGCTCTCAACAGAGACACTCCCTCAACATCATAAAGAGGCACTGCAAGCAATCCAGCACCTTCTGTTGATCAACTTCAGAAAAAGACCATCCAGAAGCAGCATGGATCACCCAGAAGAAATAATCTTAGGAAGAAAGGAAGATCCAATCAGAACAAGATCTAGCTTCAGAAACTCTGAAGAATCCCTCATGGGACTGGTTTCACTAATTGAACCAACAACAATTGATGAAGCACTTCTGGACAATGACTAGATTCTATAAATGCAAGAGGAGCTAAATCAATTCACAAGAAATGACGTATGGGATCTAGTTCCTAAACCAAAAGGATTCAACGTCATTGGTACAAAATGGGTGTTCAGAAACAAACTGAATGAACTAGGTGAAGTCATCAGAAACAAAGCACGACTGGTAGCACAAGGTTATAGTCAGCAAGAGGGGATAGACTATACAGAAACCTTTGCTCCAGTCGCCAGGTTAGAATCTATCAGACTCTTAATCTCATTTGCTGTTAATAAAGGCATTACTCTGTATCAAATGGATGTTAAAAGTGCATTCTTAAATGGCTATATAGAAGAAGAGGTATATGTGCACCAACCCCCTGGTTTTGAAAGTTCCAAAAATCCAGAGTATGTTTTCAAACTATAGAAGTCACTTTATGGTCTGAAACAAGCTCCCAGAGCTTGGTATGAAAGACTAAGTAACTTCCTGTTAGAAAAGGAATTCACCAGAGGGAAAGTGGACACAACCTTGTTCTGTAAGACAGTTAAGAATGATATTTTAGTATGTCAGATTTATGTTGATGACATCATATTTGGATCCACTAAACCCTCTCTGGGAAGAAAGTTTGCTAAATGTATACAGGCAAAATTTGAGATGAGCCTAACGGGGGAACTAAAATTCTTTCTGGGCATTCAGATTAATCAAACCCCAGAAGGAACTTACATTCATCAGAGCAAATATGTCAGAGAACTTCTGAATAAATTTGATCTCTCAGAATGTAAGCCATCAAAGATTCCAATGCATCCCACGTGCATTCTGGAAAGAGAAGAGGTAAGTAAAAAGGTAGAACAAAAGGTCTACATAGGTATGATTGGTTCTCTTCTCTATCTGACGGCTTCAAGGCCTGACATTCTATTCAATATTTGCATATGTGCTAGATTCCAATCAGATCCTAGAGAATCTCACTTAACAACAGTTAAGCGAATTTTCAAGTATCTGAAAGGTACTACTAATCTGGGTTTGTTTTATAGAAAATCAAGTGATTATAGTTTGATAGGATACTGTGATGCTGATTTCGCTGGAGACAGAGTAGAACGTAAAAGCACTTCTGGAAGCTTCCAGTTTCTGGGAGAAAATATGATCTCATGGTCCAGCAAAAGACAATCCATAATAACTCTATCAACAGCTGAAGCTGAATATATAGCAGCAGCTGGATGCAGCACACAAATGCTCTGGATGAAAAGTCAACTTGAGGACTTCCAGATATTTGAGAGTAACATTCCTATCCTCTGTGACAATACTTCTGCTATTTGTCTCAGTAAAAATCCTATTTTGCATTCTAGGGCTAAGCATATAGAAATAAAACATCATTTTATTAGGGACTATATTCAGAAAGGGATTCTAAATTTAAAATTTATTAACACAGACCATCAATGGGCTGATATCTTTACAAAACCTCTTTCTGAAGATAGGTTCAACTTCATTCTGAAACATCTCAGCATGAAGCTCTGCCCAGAATAAAACTGTTTTGATTCCATATCTTAACCTTCAGAACTTTGTTTATTTTTCGTGAACTACTGATCAATCTTTCTTCAGATCTTTAGAAGTATAGATTATATCAGAATCTATCCATGAAGATCTGAGCGCCTCATTTCAAGGATAGAAATGTGCAGTTCACTCAAGCAAACAAGTGTCATCCAGTCATCAGCTACTTTCTGAGGCTGAACACGCGTTCACGTTTCTGAAAGGGCAAAAGCGCTGATTGGATGCATTGGGACACATGTCATGGGTAACCGTTCCAATATCTTTCTGAATCCCCTAAAATCAGCTATCATTAAATGCTCATAATCATTATATTTATTTCTCTCTCTTACCGTTTATGTTTTCAAAATTGTTTAGAAATCTATTTAAACACACTTCTCACCATTTACACTCTTTTACCTTCACTTTCATTTTCTCTCAATCTTACTGATTTCAGTTTGCATACTTTCTCAAAACCCTTTCAATTTTTTCAAAACCTTCGTGTGAACATGGCTTCCTCCAGCATTCCTACTTCCAGTTCTCAGAAAACAGATTCCTCTGAACAATATGAAGAACCCTACAGAACTCTTCTTACACCCATCAAAAATCTAGAAGTTCTGTCAGAATTGATCGTGGATTTCAACAGCCTTCAAGAGAATGGGTTTAATCTCTCTGAAGAAGTTAAAGCTCAAGGCTGGGAAAGATACTTTGACCGTCTGGTGGGTCCAACATTCCCAATTATGGTAAAGGAATTTTGGATTCATGCTTCATCTTCCAACCATCAAGTTACTTCATACATTATGGGGAAGAAGATAGTTATTACTGAGGATCTCATTGCAAGACTAATAGGCTACAGTGGTGGTGGTGTACGTTGCATTGACATGGCTGAAAGATGCGCTGATGTTGCCCTAATTGGAAGAGAAATCTTCACTCTGGGGCTTCCCTCCAGCAAGATAAGGGATTTAAAAGACCATCACAGAATATGGGCCAAGATCATTCTGGGATGCATAAACCACAGGAAGACTACCAGCTCTCCTAACTACATCAATATTGATCAGCAATTTCTGGTCTACTTCATCTCTCATAAGATCAAGGTGAATCTGGCTCATCTGCTGTTTAACTATCTAAGGACAAGTGTTAAAGAAACCAGAGAAGAGGAGCGCACAAAAAGGGACTGGATACCCCTAGGAAGACTTATATCAGATATTCTAACAGAGAATAAGCTGACTGATCATCTTACAGAGGCTCAGGAAATCAGCTCTTTGGAAGCTACTGTTGGCAAACAGCTGAATGCAAAGAATCTGAAGAAAATGAAGTTGATTGAGAACATCAAGAAGGAACCCAGCGTCACTCCTTTTGCAGCAATCTCCAGCAGAAGAGTCCCTCTGGATAAATTTCCTCTGTTCTCAGAGATTGATTCTAAACCAGATATAATAGTCAGATATCTGGATGCTTGCAAGGCAGATGGTACAACACCAAACTTGAACATTCAGGATCTGCAGTAGAAGGCTCCAGAAGTTGTGCTGAAGAAAACCAAGAAAAGGAAAGCTGTAGCATAAGGATCATCCCAGCAGACTCCTAAAAAGAGAGGTAATCCTTCTTCTGTAACTGTTTTAGATTCAATTTCTGTATCAACATCTATACCAATTCCCACTCCATCTGAAAACCCCACACCACAAACTTTTGATGACTTTGACATTGATTTTGACCCCTCTGAATCCTTAACTCTTAGAAGATCTCGCTCCCAACCTCCAAATCCAAATATTGATGCAACCCAACAAGAACTTGCAAAAGTTATATCTGATATAGACCAACATACTTCTGCTCCCATGCCAGAAAATCCAAACCCTGAAACAACCACAGAAGCACAACCAGAAATTCCCCTCTCACCACAACCAGAAATTCCCCTCTCTCCACTACCAGAAATACCACAACCTTCATCTCCTCAACCAGAAATTAATCCACCTTCTCCACAAACTGAACTATCTCACCCAGAAGTTCAAACTTCTGAGGCTCAACCTTCTGAATCCCCTGAACCAGAACATCATAACGATCAATCAAACCAAACTGGTGATTATGATACCATTCCCATTCCTGGAATCACAGAACCTTTGGCCATTCGTATGCCCCTTGGTACCATTGTGAATATTACCCAACTTCCCTCTTCACCAGAATCAACTCCACCAAATTCCCCATCAAGTCCAATCATAATTCCTGACTCTCCCACTCCCTCACCAAAGAACAATCCAGAAGACAACATCAAGATTGTCATTGGCTTAACAGTTTTTGAACGTCTTGCTTCCATAACCCACAAAACAGCTATCCCAAAACCAAAACATCCAGATGTTGGTACCAGCTTATTGACATTTGAAACAGAAGTACAGAAGTGGATCACTTCTATGAAACAAGCTAGTCTTGGGCTGGTTGATCCTGCTGCATCAGACTACCTTTGGACAAAGTTCAGAAGATGGGTATGCTCTGAAACTTATAAGTTGCAAGAACAGAGCTACGGACAAGCTCAACAGAACTTCAGCAATCTGCTGAAAGAAATTGAAGGTCCAGTTCTGAGAAAGCTGCTTAAGGAAGAAGTTCTCCCTCTGGACATTGCTCCCTGGTCTGAACATCGTCCAGCATCCAAAGTTCAACCTGATACTCAAGAGCAGATGATTCATGCTGAAGAACAGGGTCAAGAAAAGGATATTGCAGAAAGCTCTGAGAAGCATCCAGTTTCTGAAGATCCTCAAGCTTCATCCTTTGATAGGCAGACTCTAGAAGACCTGAAAAGATCTGATATGTTGATGAAGGAAAGAATGGATAAACAGGATGACAAAATTGATGCAATCACGAACATGTTAACCCAGCAACAGGAAACCAACACCCAGATCAAGAGCATGTTGGAAGCTTTGTTCACACGTCTTCCTCCTCCCTCTTAGAATTTCCATGTCTTTAAAACATGTCTATCTGTAATATTTTTACACTGTTTTGAACTTATCATTGCTTCTGTTTTTAATATAAATGCATTTTGGCTCTGATGATTTGTTCTTTTTGATAACTGCCAAAAAGGGGGAGAAAGAATGATATTTTTCAATAACGGATTACTGAGACATAAGTCTCAAATATTCTGATCTATTTAAATTTCTCTCTTCTGAAAAGCTTACAGGTACAAAATTCTGATGAAAGATAAAGTAAAGTTCTGATGCTCAATGACTCATGGAATTAAAGGGAAGTAATAAACTCAGGGGGAGTTTTCTCTTCTTAATTCTATACTTTTTATTCTTTCTTTTTAATTGAAAAATCTGGTTTTTGTCATCATCAAAAAGGGGGAGATTGTTAGAACACAGTTTGATTCTACAACCCTAAATTAGAGTTTTGATGATAACAAAATACAAAGAATAATAGATTGTAAGATTTATATATAAGACAAATATGCTTCTTAAAATTATGTTATGTATATACAGAAGTTCTGATGGAATCAGCAGAAGCATCAGAAGATCAGTAACATATGCTACACGCTGAAGCTACCAGATCATACGCTGAAGCTTGATGACCAGAATCTGCGTATAAACAATATACTCTGACTCTGATCAAAGTTCTTTACCAAGTCATCAGCACTCTGAAGCGTCATCATAAGTTAAAACAAAAGAACACTCTGAAGCATTATCATAAGCAAAGAAGACTCTGAAGCGTTACTAAGTATTCAAGACATAATTAATTGCTAACGGCTTTATTCAGACAAGATCTTCTTCAAAAAGGAAAGTGCGTTATTATCATTAAAATGGCTTTATGGACAACGTATCTCTACCTTGCCTATTTAAACAAGTCTGTGTGAGAAAAGACGCACGCATGCACTCACATAATTTGCCAAGCCTTCAAACCACACTTACTCAAACGCTTTAGCAAATTCAGTTTTACTCCAAGCTTAAATTGTGTAATTATCACAGTTGTGATATACTATTTTATTAGAAAACGTTAGACACATTCTTGTTCATATTATTTGTAAAAGATTTCCTTGAGATAAACCGGTTTATGGTTATACTCAAGAAGTCTCTAACAGTTGTTAAAGCAGCTATTGTAATCCTTTAAATATAGTGGATTAAGACCTCATTGGAGAGAGGCGAAATCACCTTGACGGGTGGACTGGAGTAGTTTGAGATCAAACGAACCAGGATAAAAATACAGTGTTGTCTAAGCATTTGATTTAACTTTTACAATTCAACCCCCCTTCTTGTGTTTTTCACATCTTCAAAAGGTCTTTCCTGTGCTTTTTTACCTTTCCTTTTGGATAAAATAAAAGTCGGTGACGACTCTTACTAAACCGAAAAATTTGCGAACAAAAAACGCAAAACCTCAAGTCAGTTCTCCCACCGCATCACAGGAGGGAACTCTGGCTTCAGCGGAAAACGATGCTCTATAATATTTGTATCTAGACCAGGCATATCTTGATAAGACCAAGCAAAGATATCCACATATTCTTTCAACATCTCAATCAACCTGCTCTTTACATCAGGATGCAATAATGCTCCAATCTTGACTTCCTTCAGATCTTCTTCTAAACCCAAATTGATTACTTCCAATGGCTCTTTATATGGCTGAATGGAATTCTCCTCACACTCAAGAAACCGTGAGACCTCTTCCAGAATCTCATCATAGTCTTCTTCTTAGTCCACATATACAGGACATTCAAAGTTGGGAGAGGGTGCAAGGTCATTGTATTCAACAGGTTTTTTAATTAATCTGCACATATGATTTATGATTCCTTTTAGAAACTGACACATATAACAAGTGATCATGCAGATTGAATTTCAGTTATTATTTATTTTGAAAGGTTTTTTATGATTACTATTTTCCAAGAAAAAGCAAAAAATAAAGACACAATTTGTGAAACAAAGACAACTTTTATTTTTGCTTTTAAAAATCAAAGCAAACAGATAAACCCATACAATATCAATACTTTCACCTAGGGCAGAGTGAAAGATTTTCAAAAAGATTAGCAAAAACAAATTACTTTGAAACATGTATGCGAGAGGGAACATTAACGGTGATCCAGTTCTGAACCCTAACTCTGTGCGTCACATAATTTGGCATTTCTGGCTCTGCTTCATCTTCCATAATGGCATTAATCCTGGAAACAACTGGATGAAGATAACCCCCACTACGAAAGATGTCTTGATACTTGCCTGCATCAGACTTCGGCTTCATGCTCTTACCTTTATCATTCTTCACAGATAACCCCAAGCCGACTCTATTCTTGTTTACAGGCGGATCAACAATCTATCCCCATACTTCACTACGACCATTAAACACAACCTGCTGCGCATCCTTAAACGAGACTATAGAATTCTCATTTCCTCTTATATTATTAATGGATAAAGCTTGGAACTGGGTTCCAATAGCAGCTTCATCCACCTCCACAATGCTGAAAGAGGACAAATGAGATATCAATAATGCCTGTTCTCCATTTATAATTACCACTTTTCCTTCCCGCACAAACTTCAACTTCTGGTGTAAATTCGAAGTGATAACCCCTACCTCATGTATCCATGGCCGTCCTAGCAAGAAACTATAAGCGGGTACAATATCCATGACCTGGAAAGTAATCTAAAACAAATGTCGGCCTATATGAATAGACAAGTCCACTTCACCAATAACAGATTTCCATGATCCATCAAACGCTTTCATAATAATGCCACTCGGGCATCTGGGCGTTCCTTGATATTTCAACTTCATAAGCGTGCTGCTTGGTATAACGTTCAATGTGGATCCATTATCAATCAGCACATTGGATAATGAATCATTCTTGCAATTCATAGAGATATGGAGGGACAAATTATGATTCCTTCCTTCATCGGTCAGGTCATCATCGCAGAAACTCAGGTTATTACATGACGTAATGTTCCCTACTACACTACTGAATTGATCTACATGCATATCATTTTCCATGAAAGCTTGGTCCAATACCCTCATCAAAGATTCTCTGTGAGCAGTGGAGTTCATCAATAAAGCCAAGATAGATATTTTTGAAGGAGTCTGCAGTAGCCGATCCATAATTCTGTAGTCGCTCATCTTGATTATCTTCAAAATATCATCCACCTCTTTTTCTAGCGTAGCTCCACTAGATTCACCCACTGCCGTCTTGGGCTCAATATTTTCAACAATTTTCTTTCCAGTACTAACATCTCTACGAACAACTGGTGCAAATACACGACCGCTGCGGGTCACTCTTCTAGTCTCAACAATATTTCCAACATTGGGCATTGGCTGGATGGGAACTTCCACACCATCCTCTAAAATTGTAGCATTATATTTGTAGGGTACAACCTTATCTGACTTGTAGGGGACTTGACCCGGCAAACTAATCACCAATGGAGTAATAGCTGGCTTGCTATGATATTCAACTTCGAAAAGGGGTAGGTGCACCAAAGAAAGGCACAATAACATTTACTCCCTATTCAACACAATCAGTTATTACAGAGTCATCTCTGGAAAACATATCTTCATCTGAGGAGAAGAACTCATCCGCAGAGGTATACTCATCTTCTGACTCCTCTTCAGCCAAACAAACCTCAATCACATCAACTTCATGATAATCATCCCTTTGGCCTATAACCTTGATAGTTCCATTATCCAACAAAAACTGAACACCTTTCCTAACAATTGAATATCCTCAGGAATTTTGACAGCAAATTCTGCAAGATCCATATTGATGTTCCACCTGATCAGCCATGTGGCAGAAAGTAGTATGCAATTGTACAATATTTTCATTCATATATTCCACATCAAAGATTCTGAACTCTCCAGGACATCCAGAAACCATGTTTACTTCCTCTTCATAATCTGCTCTAGGCCTGATTATGTGGATGAGACCCCCATCCATCATCTCCTGCAAATCAGCCTTTATCTTGTCACAACCCTGTATATCCGTACTGCAAATAGCACAACCGGCATGGTAATGCGTATAGTAACTAAATTCAGAGGTCTGCATGCATTTTCACCAAATCTCCTCTAACCAATTTAATATCAAAAATTCGGAAGTCGCATGGGCAACCGGCCACCATGTTCACATCATTTGCTCCTCCATGCTTGGGCAAAGGATTATCTTTCACATTAGGGCCAACATCCTTGAAAGATAAGATACCAGACTTCACCAATTTTTGTACTTCAGTTTACAAAGGATAGCAGTTCTCAACATTGTTCCCTGGTGCTCCCTGATGAAAATCACATATTTGGTCTGCTTTGTAATACCAAGGCAATGGTGATGGTACATCGGGAGGTGGTCTGGTCTGAACTAACTTCTTCTAAATTAACTCCGAGAGTAATTCTGCATAGCTCATAGGGATAGGGTCACAACTCTCCCTTCTCTGATTATACCCTTGACCCCCCTGATGGGATGGTCTCTGGTAAGCAACGGCGGTGGGAGCTACACCAACAAATGGAGTAATTGAGGAGACTTGTTGATGATGATGATAATTTCTTCTAGGAGTTTTAACCCTCCTCTCTTGCATAACAGCATTTGTATCTCCTTCCTTCTTTTTGGCAAACCCATAGGATGGTTTCTTCGTACTTCCAGAACTTTCACTTTTTGTTAGACGACCCTCTCTTACAGCCTCTTCTAAGCGGAAACCCATGACCACCATTTCAGTAAAGTCACTTGGCGCACTCGCTACCATCCTCTCATAGTAAAAAGCACCCAGAGTCTTCAAGAAAATCTTAGTCATCTCCTTTTCTTCCATGGGAGGAATCACTTAGGCGGCTACCTCACGCCATCTCTGTGCATATTTTTTGAATGATTCCCTGTCTTTCTAGACCATGGCCCTGAGTTGATCATGATCAGGTTCCATGTCCATGTTGTATTTGTATTGTCTGATAAATGCTTCTCCCAATTCGTTGAAAGTATGGATATTGACATTGTCCAAACTCATATACCACTTTAGCGCGACACCAGTCAAACTATCTTGAAAAAAGTGAATCAACAGACGCTGATCATCCGTATGGGTAGACATTCTTCTTACATACATCACAAGATGAGCACGAGGACAAGTGTTGCCCTTGTACTTCTCGAATTCCGGGACTTTAAACTTCGCAGGTATCTTGACATTCGGGACCAAGCATAAATCATTAACATTCTGTCCGAACAATTCCTTTCCCCCTGAGGGCCTTCATCTCTCTCTACATCTTGTTAAACTGCTCTTGAAAATCATCCATTCTGTGATGCGGTGGGAGAACTGACTTGAGGTTTTGCGTTTGTGTTCGCAAATGTTTCGGTTTAGCAAGAGTCGCCACCGACTTTTATTTTATCCAAAAGGAAAGGTAAAAAAGAACAGGAAAGACCTTTGAGATTGTTTTTGGGTTCAGGGGATAGATTATGAAAAGGGAAGGTGCTAGCACCCTGTTCATCCATGGTTTTCCATGGGCTCTTAGTTACTTGTTTTAGATCACTTGCTTTTTCTTTTCAATTGTTTGAAATGGTGCTTTTGTGTGTGGTTTTTGAAAGTATTTTGAAAAGAGGCCTTTGTCTAGGCAACCTTTGTAATGATTCTTGTTTGAATGTATACAAAGGTGTTTGTATTTTGAAAAATGTTTCAATGTTTGAAAGTTTGCTTGGAAATTGTTTTGAAATTGTGTATGTGTTTGTTTGAAAATAGCAAGGATGGTTTGCAAATTGATCAAGTAACTAGGAGTTGTCTACCCTACTCAAAGATCTTTCCTATACATTTTTATTCCTTTGATATTGTTGTTTTACTATTGCATTTGGTAAACAACCCTATCTTTGGATGTTAAACGGGACAGGCGTGGGTCATCGTATGACCATGATAACAATATTGCTAAGTATCTTAGCAAGTTTTTTAAGGGAATGGATCATTTTTGTTTAGGCAACCAAGATAGCGTCATCGAGGGACTATGATCTTTTGTTTTGTTTTGTCTTGCCAAGATACCTAGCATGTATACCATGGCCATGTTTTTTTAAGGCAACAAGTGGGTGAAACCCTAGAGATGCTTGTGTGCATTGTGTTGTCATTTTTCATGCATTTTTATCTTGTGTTTAGTCATGCTATTTGTTTGATTTTTTGGTCTTTGCATACAAAACCCTAATTTACTATCATGGCATTTGAAAGCGATAAAATGCGTAAAAGTAAATCTAAGACTATTATAACAATATTATGGGGAGGGGGGTACAAGTTTGAATAGGGGGATATTTGCACAAAATAAAACCCTAAAACTATTACAACCATATTGAATTTATTGTACAAATAAATAAATAGGCAAATATTTAAATGTGAAAATAAATGTAAATATGCACAATTTTTTTTTGTATTTGTTTTTATGTATGTAAAATAAATTTATTTATGCCTTAAAAATAAGAAAATAAAAATGATCATTTTTGGAAAGGGTGAAAACCCTAATTTTGGTTTAAAAGAAAATATTATTTTCTAATTGTTTATTTATTTTATTATATACAAGAAAATAATAAAAATAATATATACAAAATGTTAAAATTAAATATTGTATGAAAATATTAATTTGAGTGTATAAATAATAAATTTTTTTTTATATTATTTACAAATTTAATTAAGAAAATAAAAGTATTTAACCTAATAAACTATTTTTTGTCATAAAAAATAATAAAAATAATAAAATAAAAACGTAAGAATTAAGAAAATATTTTTGGTGATTTTTAATATTTAGAAAAAAATAATAAAGTCAGAAAATAAAAAAAGGAAATGAAAAATATGCAAAAATAAAGAAAATGGGCCAGGGGGTGCAAATTACACAATGGAGGGTGCAAACAGCAAGGCAAGCCAGACCCAGGCCCACGTCACACTTCATCCCTGTCCTTTGGACAAAACACGCGCTTCTGCAACTTCAAATATGTTCTCTCTATTCTGTTTCAGTTGAAGTTGGCTATGGCAATGTAGCAGATTGGGGTGAGGCCCGAAGGTCTTTTGAGCTTGCTTGAAGTTGTCTCAACCTTTCCCAATGCTTTGCTTGCCTTGAACTTGCCTGAATGTGCTTGTAGAACTCAACCTGCAAAGCTTCAAAGTAAAAATGGTGAAGTGTGAAAACAAGGTTACAATTGCTGGAGAAAGGTCTGGACAACTTAGGTGTATTGTATTGAATGTGTTTGAAGTGGTTTTAAGCAAAACGCACGAGGCAAATTTGTTTTGGAAGTGATTCTGCAGAGCTTGCCCTGTTTTGGACAGAAGTTGGTGTTTTTGTGTTTTGGGTGTTTGGAAGCTTGGCAATTCGTGTTTTCTGGCTTGGTACAATATATTGAGATTGTTTGGAATGATGCCAATGCTTGGTTTTAACAGATACACAAGTTATGTTCACTTTTGCAAGTTGACTTGTTTTTGAAGAAAAGTGAGTTGACAAAGGCAAATGCTTGTACAAGCTAGCTCAGGGTCTGCACATAGTTGGTACACTTTTCCTGATATTTGTGGAGTTGGTTTGCAGCCAAAGCTTTGGTCCATGGCTCAAGATAAACAAAGTTTGCATAAAGTGTGCTTTATCAAAGTGGCAATGTTAACTTTTTTCCATTTTTGGATTAAACCTTTGTATAATGCTTCATAGATCAGAACAATGCCATAATACAATGTGTTTGCATTTAACTTATGAGTGTGGAAAGTATTAAGACCTGTAAAATAAGTACAAGCATGCTTAGGACAGATATGCAACTTGTAGCAATGTGCAAAATGCCTTGGACAAAAGTGATAATTTTCCATTTTCAAACTTTCGATTCTCCCTAACCATGAAAGATCTTGGAGAGTTCTATGACATTTTGGAAAGCTCGTAACATGCTCTACAATCCATATTTGAAATGCATTTTGAGATTCCACTTGGAACTAGGTGAAAAGTTGCCATGAAGATAGGTCAAAATCCTGCCTAAACTAGGGCAAAATTTCACTAAGTTAAAAGTTTCATGGACCCCTATTCACAAAATCATAACTTGAGATCCAAGCATATTTTGGGAAAACTTTGTGAATCAAAGTTGTAGATTTTATGGAGGAATACAACTTTCATGTTGGATGTTTTGTTTGAATCCAATTGCATCATGGTGAAAAAGTTGGGAAAAGTTGGGAAAAAATAAGAAATTTTCATAACAGAAAATTTCTAAGTTATGAAAATTTTCCATTTTAAACCCTAATTTCCAAAATTAGGTTTCTTGGTGAACAAGTTTCATGTTTTGACACATCTTGATGAAAAATGACCCTTGGCACTTGATTTTGACCAAAAAGTCAAAGTTTGACTTTTCAATGTACAGTTGATTTTTGATCAGTTGATTGGAAAATTCATCTGTCAATCCAATGCATTTGAGATATTTTGAACCTTGTGATTAGGTCAAGATGATGCCATTGAGTCCTTAAAACCATGCTTGAACCCAATTTTCCATTGGCTAGGTTAAAAATTAGAAATTGCCCTTCTGCAGTCAAAACCCTAAAAATGACCATTTTGCCCTTTTGATGATCTGATCAAATTTCTTGAGGAGTTGTGGTCCAAACTTGATCAAATGGTTCTTATGAGTTTATAATGTTATTGCGGATAAAAAATTATGAGGTTTGACTGTAAATTGGCCACAATTGACTTTTTCCCCAATACAACAGATTTTTAGGTCATCTTTCCAATTGACTGGGCAAAAATTTTATTCAAGGCTTGAAACTTGGTATGGGCAATCTTATAAGTCCAACATGAAGTATGAAAGTCACATGAGGCATTGGAAGTCCAAAAATCCCTGTGCAAACTTAATCCATAATTTCAGGTTATCAGTGCAAGGAGATGTCTTGAGCAGAGCAAACCCTAATCCTGTCTGGAGTCCAAAGAGTCTTGTGAGGGGAAATCTTGATAAAATGAGAGGGTAAATTTTGGGGTACAACAACTTCCCCTGTTCAATCTTCTTGAACCTGTAGAGTTAGATTGGCGAGTTTTCCGTTCGTGACTCGAAGGTAAAAGATGATTGGACACTAGAGTGCCCGTAAATTTGCACTCGTCAAAAATGTAGTTGAGGTAATGGGCTTAAAGATTCCATTTGGAGAGGTGACAAAATATTATCAGAGATGGGCTTAAAGATGCCATCCAAGAATGTTTGTTGAATTGAATGTTGTAAGTCAGAAGAATGAGTATCAGAATGGTATCCGTGTCTGAAACGTATCTGAACTGTATCTGGGGACTGAGTCTGTATGAGCAATGGAATGGAGTCCGTGTCTAGAGCGTATCCGAGCTGTAACTGTATTTGATTCTTGAATGAATATCAGAATGACTTCCGTGCCTGGAGTGTATCTGTATTGTATCTGAATCTGAAATTTGAATAAGCGACAGAATGGCACCCGTGTCTGGAGCGTATCTGGGCTGGGGAAAAATTTGAATGAGTGACAGAATGGCTTCCGTGTTTGGAGCGTATCTGGACTGTATCATGAATAAGTAGCAGAATGACATCCGTGTCTGGAGTGTATCTGACCTTGAAATTGATAGTTGAATCTGAATGAGAAATAAAATGGCTTCCGTGTCTGGAGCGTATCTAATCTGTATCTGATTGTTGAAGTCTGAATGAGTAACAAAATGACTTATGTGTCTGGAGTGTATCCGTATTGTATCTTGACTTGAAATTCTGAATGAGTAATAGAATGACCTCCGTGTCTGGGGTGTATCCATACTGTATCTGAATAAGAGATCTGAATGAGTAACATAATGACTTCCGTGTCTGGAGTGTATCCGTACTGTATCTGAAATCTTTGAATATTTGTTAAAGATAGCTTTAAATCTTATCCTGAAAAGGGTAAAATGTTAGCTGAAACACAAAGTTATGTTGCATGAAATGTATGATGCAATAAAATGTGCTTTATCAATGTTTATGATATATGAATGTAATGTATGCGCATGTAAGCTGATTCACTATATTGCTTAGGAAAATAAATCCTTGATGACTGTTGGGGATGATAAAATCTTTGACTGCTGCCGGGGAAAATAAATCCTTGACCGCTGTTGGAGATTAAAAATCCTTGACAACTTCTGTGGGGATGTGAGAATCCTTCATGACTTTCCTGGGGGTATAGGGATCCTTCAAGTCTTTGGAATATGATAATCATTCTGTTGTGAAAGTAATGCCAAGTGTTGCTTGAGAAACCTGCTTGGGGAATCCAGAGAACTTTGAAGACTTCTACTGGGGGTTGAATAATGGGAATCCTTACTCGGCTGGGGAATAGGGACAACTCTGGAAATTTCTACCGGGGATCAAACAAAGGAAAACCTTGATCTGCTGGAGAATAAGGAAGACTCTGATGGCTTCTGCGGGGAATTAAGAATGAGAATCTTCAATCTTGCTAGGGGAATTTGAATTCTTGGGGACTTCATGCTGAGGGGCCAAGAATGAGAATCTTCGATCTGCAGGGGATTAAAAATTCTGACAAATTCATGCTGGGGAGTAATGAAGACTCTGGCAACCTTACTGGGGAATCAAGAATGAGAATCTTCATTCTGTTGGGGGAGTAAAAACTCTGTGAGGGAGAAGGTTTATTGTTGGAGAGTAAGTGAAAACTCTGGGGAAGTAGCTATACTGTTGGGGAGATCAGGAGTTTGGGTTGTATGCCAATCTACTGGGGAATTATCCTAGTTTGGGGATAAAACAAAAGTTAACTTGTTATCTGGTTGATTCTCAGACTTTAAGACAACTTGCTGAGGAAATTGGGGAAAACTGACCGGTTCCCGCTGGGGATTGATAGTTGGAAACTTTGACTTGACTGGGGAAGAAGGTTTCGTCTCCGTCGAGGGTCTGTAGTTCAAAGTTTTTGCTCCGCTGTGGATTAGGGGTTTGAAGTTTCAATTTTGATGGTGGATTAAAGATTTGAAATTATAACTCCGCTGGGGATTGGGAGTTTGCAGTTTTGACTCTGGCGGGGATTCTGAAATTTATCTCCGCTGGGGATATGTATTTCAAGGTTTTAGCTCCGCTGGGGATTTAGATGATGTACTGCAGGGGATTTCTCTTGGAATAGCCTAAAGAAGTTTTCCTATACTTTCAAACTGTCAGTAATTGTTCTTTCCCATTTCGTTTATTTGTAAACAATGATTATATTCAAATGCATATGCTCATCAATAAATCATTGGACGTTTTCAAATAAAACACAAGTGTAAAAAAGAAGAAAAGGCAAATAGTTTTCTGCCCCTTGAAGTATCTTTGTATTAACTTTGTGTAAGTATTTTGTACAAAGGAGACAAACATCCTAGTAAGAGAACGTTGTCATAAAAAATGAGAAAAATTTATACAAAGAAAGATGGCTATGTGTGAAAATTCCATGGGGTTCCCATTCTGCTATAGCCTTCATAACTCTGAATATCTTGTCCATTTGTTTCTTCGTCTGAAGATAATTGAGTTGATCAGAAACCCGAAGCTTGTCTGTGAAGAGATTATCCTTAAAGTGATCTGACGAGACATAGTCATACGCTTTAATTCCCTAACTTTTTCCAGGACCTCCCTTTCGGGTTTTCAGTCCACCGGGAAACCCTTTTTTGCCCAAGTCGCCCTTTCGGGTTTTCAACTTGTCGGGTGTACAGATTTTTTTATTTATCCCTAATTTTTGCCTGAACCGCCCTTTCAGGGTTTCGATTCACCGGGATGCCCTTTTTTGCCCAAGTCGCCCTTTCGGGTTTTCAACTTGCCGGGTCATTTATGCGTAATATCTTTTGACTATGTCTGCGTTCGCAGGGTGCGGTAGGTCATTGCCGTCCATGGTGGTTAAAATCATTGCCCCACCAGAAAATATGTTTTTGATCACAAATGGTCCTTCGTAGGTAGGAGTCCATTTTCCCTTGGGATCACTTTGCGGCAAGATGATCCGCTTGATTACAAGGTCCCCGACTTGATATACCTGGCGTCTAACTTTCTTGTTGAAAGACTTGATCATCCATTTCTGATATGCCTAACCATGGCAAACAACAGTAAGTCGCTTTTCGTCAATCAAGTTAAGTTGATCAAGCCGGGTCTGAATCCAATCGTCTTCACTCAAACCAGCATCCTTCATGATTCTCAAGGAAGGAATCTGAACCTCGATAGGCAAAACAACTTCCATGCCATATACCAAAGAAAAGGGTGTTTCCCCAGTTGATGTACACGCCGTGGTACGGTACCCGTGCAGAGAAAACAGTAACATCTCATGCCAGTCCTTGTAGGTGACTGTCATCTTTTGTATAATCTTCTTGATATTTTTGTTCGCAGCTTCGACAACACCGTTCATCTTTGGCCGATAGGGAGATGAATTGTGATGTTGAATCTGGAACTGCTCGCACAAAGAGGTGATCATAGTATTGTTAAGGTTTGTACCGTTGTCAGTAATGATCCTTTCGGGGATGCCGTATCGGCAAATGAGGTTCTGCTTGATGAAGCGGGCAACCACATTCTTTGTGACAGATGCAAAGGAAGCTGCTTCGACCCACTTGGTGAAGTAGTCAATGGCCACCAAAATGAAACGGTGTCCATTGGATGCTGTAGGCTTGATCTCTCCAATCATGTCGATTCCCTACATAGCGAATGGCCAAGGAGCTGTTAAGACATTGAGAGGAACTGGAGGTATATGTACGTTGTCCGCATAGATTTGACATTTGTGACAAGTCCTGGAATGTTGATAGCAGTCAGCTTCCATGGTAGACCAGTAATAGCCTGCCCGTAGAATCTTCTTAGCCATCGTATGTCCGCTAGAGTGAGTGCCAAAGGTACCATTGTGCAGTTCAGCCATGATCTGTTCAGCTTCAATCTTGTCCACATAACGGAGCAGAATGAAATCATGATTGCGCTTGTATAGGATACCATTGCTCAGAAAGAACTTAGCTGAGAATCTCTTTAAGAACTTTTTGTCGTTGACTGAAGCTCCTTCAGGATATTCTTGAGCCTCGAGATACCTTTTGACTTCGTGAAACCAAGGTCGGTCCACTACTTCTTCGGTGTTAATCTCGTGACAATGTGCAGGTTCGTCCATCCGCTCAATGGTGATTTGGGGAGCCTCATTATCCTAGTTAAGTTTAAACATGGATGACATTGTAGCTAGAGCATCTGCTAGCTGATTTTCTTCTCGCGGGAAGTGCTCGAAGGTAATCTGCTCGAAATGTGGTAACAATGTCAAGACATGTTCTTTGTAAGGGATGGGGTTTAGGTGCTTAGTATCCCACTCTCCTTTGATCTGACTGATGACCAAAGCTGAGTCCCCAAACACAATCAAGGATTTGATTCCCAAGTCAATGGCAGCCTTGAGACTAAAGATACGAGCTTCATACTCGGCCATGTTGTTGGTGCAATTAAAGCAAAGCCTGGCAGTGAAAGGTGTATGGCAACCTTCTGGGGAAAAAATTACAACACTGATACCGTTGCCGAGTGCGTTGGAGGCACCATCAAAGTACAGGGTCCACCGGGATCCTTGTTCAGGTCCGTCATATGGTGTGAAATCTTTAACATTGTCCAATGTCATGATGTCTTCGTCGGGGAAGTCGAACCTCATGGATTGGTAATCTTCGACAGCTTGATGAGCCAGATGGTCAGCTAGCACACTCCCCTTTATAGCTTTTTGGGTTGTGTACTGTATCTCGTACTTTAGGATCATCTGCCATCTAGCTATTCTTCCAGATAAAGCAGGCTTCTCAAAGATGTACTTGATCGGATCCATCTTAGATATCAACAGAGTGGTATGAGTCAACATATATTGCCTCAGCCGGCGAGCAGCCCATACCAAAGCGCAACAAGTTTTCTCGAGCAGTGAGTATCGAGTCTCACAGTCGGTAAACTTTTTGCTAAGGTAATAAATGGCATGCTCTTTTCGGCCAGACTCGTCATGTTGGCCCAGTACGCACCCCATTGAATTCTCCAAGACAGTCATATACATGATTAGAGATATTCCTTCGATGGGAGGCATCAAGATAGGAAGTTCTAGCAAGTACTCCTTGATTCTATCGAAAGCAACTTGACAGTCATCATTCCATTTAACCACCTGATCTTTCTTCGACAGCTTGAATATTGGTTCACAGGTGGATGTTAGGTGAGAAATGAACCTTGCAATGTAGTTTAGGCATCCCAAGAAACCTTTGACCTCCTTCTCAGTGCGAGGAGTAGGCATTTCTTGTATTATATTGAATGTGTTTGAAGTGGTTTCAAGCAAAATGCACGAGGCAAATTTGTTTTGGAAGTGATTCTGCAGGGCTTGCCCTGTTTTGGACAGAAGTTGGTGTTTTTGTGTTTTGGGTGTTTGGAAGTTTGTCAATTCGTGTTTTTTGGCTTGGTACAATATATTGAGATTTTTTGGAATGATGCCAATGCTTGGTTTTAACAGATACACAAGTTATGTTCACTTTTGCAAGTTGGCTTGTTTTTGAAGAAACGTGAGTTGACAAAGGCAAATGCTTGTACAAGCTAACTCAGGGTCTGCACATAGTTGATACAATTTTCCTGATATTTGTGGAGTTGGTTTGCAGCCAAAGCTTTGGTCCATGGCTCAATATAAACAAAGTTTTCATAAAGTGTGCTTTATCAATGTGGCAATGTTAACTTTTTGCCATTTTTGGATTAAACCTTTGTATAATGCTTCATAGATCAGAACAATGCCATAATCCAATGTGTTTGAATTTAATTTATGAGTGTGGAAAGGATTAAGACCTGTAAAACAAGTACAAGCATGCTTAGGACATATTTTCAACTTGTAGCAATGTGCAAAATGCCTTGGACAAAAGTGATAATTTGCCATTTTCAAACTTTCGATTCTCCCTAACCATGAATGATCTTGGAGAGTTCTTAGACATTTTGGAAAGCTTGTAACATTCTCTATAATCCATATTTGAAATGCATTTTTAGATTCCACTTGGAACTAGGTGAAAAGTTTCCATGAAGATAGGTCAAAATTCTGCCTAAACTAGGGCAAAATTTCACTAAGTTAAAAGTTTCATGGACCCTTATTCACAAAATCATAACTTGAGATCCAAGCATATTTTGGGAAAACTTTGTGAGTAAAAGTTGTAGATTTTGTGGAGGACTACAACTTTCATGTTGGAAGTTTTTTTTGAATCCAACTGCATCATGGTGAAAAAGTTGGGAAAAAATAAGAAATTTTCATAACTTAGAAAATTTCTAAGTTATGAAAATTTTCCATTTTAAACCCTAATTTCCAAAATTAGGTTTCTTGGTGAACAATTTTCATGTTTTGACACATCTTGATGAAAAATGACCCTTGGCACTTGATTTTGACCAAAAAGTCAAAGTTTGACTTTTTAGTGTACAATTGATTTTTGATCAGTTGACTGGAAAATTCATCTGTCAATCCAATGCATTTGAGATCTTTTGAACCTTGTGATTAGGCCAAGATGATGCCATTGACTCCTTGAAACCATGCTTGAACCCAATTTGCCATTGGCTAGGTTAAAAATCAGAAATTGCCCTTCTGCAGTCAAAACCTTAAAAATGACCATTTTGCCCTTTTGATGATCTGATCAAATTTCTTGAGGAGTTGTGGTCCAAACTTGATCAAATGGTTCATATGAGTTTATAATGTTGCTGTGGATAAAAAATTATGAGGTTTGACTGTAAATTGGCCATATTTGACTTTTTCCCCAATACAACAGATTTTTAGGTCATCTTTCCAATTGACTGGGCAAAAATTTGATTCAAGGCTTGAAACTTGGTATGGGAAAGCTTATAAGTCCAACATGAAGTATGAAAGTCTCATGAGGCATTGGAAGTCCAAAAATCCCTGTGCAAACTTAAACCCTAATTTCAGGTTATCAATGCAAGGAGATGTCTTGAGTAGAGCAAACCCTAATCCTGTCTGGAGTCCAAAGAGTCTTGTGAGGGGAAATATTGATAAAATGAGAGGGAAAATTTTGGGGTACAACACATTCTATCATAGAGACCCAAGTCTTCACTTCGTGGAGGAAAAGGACGACACATATCATCATTAGCAAATGGGACCATATTCACCGAAAGAGGTGCAGCAGGAGCAACATGTACCACATGAGGTGCAGGTGTAACAGTAGTCTGAAAAACTGGAGTATCTCGAGGACCAAGATTGAAATCTTCAAAGGAAAAGTTCTATGGCATCCCCCATGGACAACCTTGAGGCATGTGATTCTGAACAATAGCTGGAGTAGCAGACACAGGAACAGTCGGAGCTTCAGTAGTAACCCTTGTTGGTTGAGGTTGAACACTAGGTGGCTGATTCTGCGCAGCCACCAGAGATTCCATTAGAGCTGTGAGATTGGCCATGCCGGCCTTCAAAGCAGAAACTTCCTCGCATAGCTCGCGATTCTCTTGTTCTAAGTTGTCCATCTTCCTTCTGAAATTAGCTCGAGTATTGTAGTGGTGAGACGACTTGCTAAACGAAGTAAAGAAGCTTGGTAAGACACCTGGATATGCATAACAAATGCAAGAAATATGTGCAATATGGTGCATGATATGCAATGCACATGATTTATTTTATTATTAATATTTCAAGGGACTTAAAGATTTATAGACACATTGCAAATATCAAAGTAATAACACATTTGAAATACTGAAATTTTTTATTATAATAACTTCCAAATGGATTACAAGTTTCAATAATCCCAAGTACAAGATGAAAATAAAGTCTAAAACCCTAAGAAGTAAACCTAATGGAGATTACTCTGTACGCTGGCGCTTCCCTGTAAGCCTGACAATCTGAGCCTTCATCCTCTGGTTTTCTTCTGCATATCTGGTGGCAACCTCCTTCTAATCACCTAAATCAGGAAGTGAGAAACTAGCATCTGACTGAGGCTTAGGAGAAAATAAATCCCATTTCCTATCCATCGTCTCTACAGCCCGACTCTCAAGAATCTTAATCAAGTCATCTTTCTCCTTCAAGTCTTCTCTATAGGAAATCTCTAAAGTTTGGCACTTATTCTTCCAAGCATGCTTTTCCTGCTGCATCCTGACCAAAGCAAGCTGTAACTCTTCCACATCATCCAATAAGGGAGGAGTGGTCTTCACAAACAAGTCAGGCATAGGTGCTTCCCTAGAATACGACATCTTCAACTGAATAGCTCACATTTGGACCCACTGAAGATAAGGCTCCAAAGAAATAGCCCCCTAGGTCCCATGTCTTTCCTACTCTTCCTGTGAATGTGACGCCAGGCCTTTGCAATATGCTCCCTAGCTTCCTTATGGTCTTCTACCTCCTTCAGGAAGAAACCACTCAAATGAATACTATTTGGTTTATCCCTCATCGGATAACCAAGTTATCATCGTGAAAGAACATGGTTGTAGTTAATTCCTCCCTTTGTACCAAGAAGAGGTACATTGGGGAAACTACCACAACTGTCGACAATCTCTACATCCTGGTAAGCCCGACGATACCAATAAACATCTGAGTGAGTAAGTTCCATGATCTTAGGAGCCCAACGGGGTTCCTTCCTGACATCCCAGAAAGCATCAGACTGAGGCATATGATAAATAAACCACTGGTACAACAGAGGTGTGCAACAGATAATCATCCCCCATAATAAGAATTCCGAAGATGAATAGAGTAATAAACATCACCCAACAATGTAGGAACTGGGTTTCCAATCATGAAGATCCTGATAGAATTAACATCAACAAACTTATCCATATTAGGAAATAAAAACAACCCGTAAGCAAGTAGAGCAAAGATGGCCTCAAAAGCGACTGTACTCTTCATCCTGGCAAAGTAACGAGCTTTCTCCAATAAGAACTGAGCTGGTAATCCTCTAATCCCTCCTTTAGCAGTCATATGAGCTTCAACCTCATACTTACCCAGATGGATCAAAGCAACAATCTCGTGTGGTTTTAGCTCACCCTCCAAACCAGTAAAAGGAACACGATCGGTAACAGGTAAATCCAACAAATAAGAATACTCCTCTAGCATATGCATCAACTGATAGTCAGGGAAAGTAAAGCAATGGTACATCGGATCATAGAACTGGACCAAGGTCGAGAGAATACCCTCCTTCATCCTAAGCTTCATGAGAGGAATGATGGATCCATACTTCTTTCGAAAATCTGCAGAACACTCAATCTCGGGAATTAGACTGATCAACTCATTTATCTTGGGATCTTTGAAATTGTATTTTCCGGTCTTTCTTTTTCCAGAATCCATGGTCAAAAGGTACATGAGATATTTACAAATGGTCAACTTTCAAGTCCCTTGAAATGAAATTTCTTCAAAAGATGCTTATGAGTGCATGGATGCATGATGCAACAATCACACACAAGATCACACACAAAGGCTTCATAGGTTCAACGTCATGAGCATGAGGTTGAAGGTACTACACATAAGGTATGGTCTAAAAGTTATCACCTGTCGAACAAGGTTCTAGAGGTTCCCAGAGTCTACATCCTTCCTTCAGATATTACCAACTTCCCGATTAACTCGGTAAATAGTAATATTCTCAAGAAAAACTCGTCCGAGTGTAGTATCGTGTGACAACTATTTCCGGATTACTCCGTCATAGCTTCCGCACTACACCTAAAAGGCCAAGATGGGTTAGGTATTCTATGGTCCTCAGCTTCAATAGGCTCCCAAGTCGAAAGCAGTACATCTTCCCGATTACTCGGTAAACGACACTACAGTCAAAGGGTCCTCCACTGAGTGGGGGATCTCGTGCCTCCTTTTTTGGGATTACTCCCTCAAAGTTAACATGACTATATCGCCCGTTCTATCTTAAAGTTTTCCCAAGTCCGGGTATAGGACTTATAAGTAATCACCAAGCACCCTGAAAACCAGGAAAGTCCAGACAAACAGATATACAACATATAGTATATAACAAACAATAGCACATGTATAGATATAAACAAAGATAGGCTCAACCCACTTAGGGATGGATCAGAAAGAGGTCAATCTTTCTCCAGTGAAGTCGCCATTTTTTATGTAGCGGTATAAATGTGTAAGACTAAGCCATTAGATTGACTAGACTTATACAAATCAAAATAAAAATCACCACCGCGTTTTATTGTTTCCAAAGGAATGGGAAAAGAGAGAGTAACCCAAAAAAGAGGGGGAAAGATTCTAGGTAAGGGGGTTGGTTATGCAAAGGGAAGGTATTAGCACCCTAAACATCTACGGTACTCTGCAGGAACCTCTTTAAAAAATCTGTATATTTTGGCTATAAAATGTTGTATTAAAAATAGATGGTGGAGGTGAGAAAAGAAGTATTTTTTATGATTTTTTCACCCTCCGTGGTTGTGAACCTTTAGTGCCTACGTACCACCTTTCGTGCAATAGGGGATTAGGGTACACGTAGTTCCTCTTTTAAGAATTTTAAAATAAAAGTGTGTTGGTTAATTTTATGAGATAAGACATCATTGTCATTGTCTGTGTGGAAAACATACTTACTACCCACAATCATGAGAAAGGAGAATTTGCATCATCTCAAAGTGGAGGATAAGGCTTGGATTTTATAATCAATAATGACTCACTCAACACCCAAGTGGAAAATATCTCTCTTCACTACATATTGTAGAAGTATAGTTGTTTGCATCACTACAAGGATTGACAAGAGTCTAATCTTTTGAAAAAGGTTTTAAAATAAAAAGTCAAAGTGGAAAAATGGTTTGAAATGAGATTGATTGACTTTTAGTCTTATCACAAAGAAAATGTCAAGGTATTATTAAGTTGATTGAAGTTTATTTATGAAAATATTTTGAAAATGCATGGACATAAGTCCAAGTTTATTATAAAAGTGGTTCAACTTTCAAAACAAGAAGAGTTTTCAATAAGAGAAAGAAGATTTTTGAAATTAAAGAAGATGGAAGGAGAAGAAAGGACTATCCTAAAGCATAAGGTAAAAGCTAGGGATAAGAACCATCTAACCAACAAGAAGCCAATACTTGACATTATGAGTCAAGATAGAATTCCCATTCTTTAGATTGAAACCAAGCAAGCAAAGATAGTAGACCTCTTAAGAGAACTAAACTTCAAATGTATTTAGTCTTCACAAAAATTGGACAGAGTAACGGCTGTATACGGGTGAATTCCAGATTACAAACAAGGTATGTAATAACAATAACCTGCACACAAAGCAAACAAACAACCCAATATCTTGAGGTAAACCTCAAGAACTCCAGACAAAATATCAATTAAGGTCACAAGGCCTCCATCATAGGCCAAGGTTTCTAATCCTAAGTCCAAGAAGTCCAATGCTCCATAATGCCAATGATAGTAACCAAATAGTCCAAGTATTATTAAAGATTTTTAGGGTTCATGTTGATTATTAGGTATCTTAAGAAAAGAAAAGAAAAGCTCAAGTGAGCAAAATAAAAATGACAAGAAAGTAAATACTCAAATGAGCAAAGATAAAAAAATGGCATGAAATGTAAATGCTAAAGTAAATGGTACATAAAGCATAAAAAATAAAAGTATAAAGTAAAATCAATTGTTAATGATTAGTGGTTAGTTGGATAACCATCTTGAAACTTGTATTTAGAAATCATTAGAGGATTGGTATAACCAAAGCCTCCACATAACAAGTTTCATTTGCTTTTTGTCAAGTATACCATCCATTTTAGAATCCTCAAAAATACCATTTAATGATCAACAATGTTTAAGTGATCCGCATTGACCAAAAGTGTTGTAGATCCATTAGAGGATTGGTAGAACCAAATCCTCCACATAATGAATCTCAAGGTTATTGTATAAAAGATATCAAATTAACATACTTGGGCTTGCAAACATAGGTTTGGGCCACGAATGATCATTTATTCGAATCGAGACAAAATTTAGCGCTATGTTAAGCAATCGTAAGTGGACTTATATAGAAGTCGCACCTATTTTGAGGCCGGTCAATAGCAATCTCTGCACCATTTATTTTGAGACATGATATAGAGATCATGCTCCAATAACACTCAGTGCAATAAGAAAGGGATGATATGAAGAAGGATGGGGAATAATATACAAACCACATTTGAATTAAATTTTAATCAAACTATAATTAAAATCATTCATCCATTTTTATGGAGTTAGACTCAACACCATGGATCCAATGATGTTAACAAAGTTCATGATTAAAAATTCAACCCAAGATCAGTCAGAAAATAATCACAAAATAATATTGCATTTAATATATACATTTAAAAGGGTTTTAAAATGTTTTTAAAATAGAAATAAGAAAGAAAAATATCAACTATGTTCAAATTAATCAAGAAAAATTAAGTAAGACCATAGAAAAACCATAAATGAACTCAAATATTTTTATAATTTTTTTGGTAATTTTTTAAAGTTAGAAACTATTTTTAAAATTAAAAGAAATGAGTAAAATAAACCAAAAATGATAAAAAATAACAAAGTCAGAAATAAAGAATAAATGAGGTCACCAATATTTGTCACAATATCATTAGATCATTCCATATTTTTTTCCAGAATTTAAAAATGCATGAAAGTATTTTTAAACATTTAAAACAATTCAAATAAAGTGAAAATTGATAAAAAAAATATCAAAACACAATAAAATTGTTAAAAAATAAAAATCAGAAAGAGATTTCATAATTTTTTCAGATGTTTTGGACTAAAAATGAAATTTCTATGATTTTTTGAAATTTAAAACAATTAAAATAAAAATCAGAAAATAAAATATCAAACTAAAAAAATATGGGCCGTCTAATCATTGTCAAAACGCGTTAGTAAACAGATCAAGTGGATCTGGCGTGCTGTGTATGTTATGGACTTTAGTGAATAAAGCACTGAATCAAATGTAAAATCAGAAATTCAAAAAATACAAATGGCACGCCATCATTGGTTGGAAGATGACACGTTAGTCATCTTCAACCTCCAGCCACTCCTAAAACCAGGTCACTTAAACTGTAAAATTAGAGCACGAGACCTATGCCATTCGCTTCGTCTCTTCAAGACGAAGACAACCACACCTTCGTGACAAATTTATATAAACTGTAGCTCAAGCATTTTGGAAGGAAAGTTTTGAAAAGGGATTTGAAATTTCATGGTCAAAACGTGTTTCCAGATAAAAGCAAGTGTTGCAAGTAGAACCAGAGCAATGACAGCTTCACAATGATATTAAAGTTTGGAAGAATTGATGGAGAAATCTACCTATTGAAGTTGAGTCGCAGAGATCTGAAACTGGACTTCTATGGATCAATATAGGTCACGATTCTTGAAGGTAATTGTATGGTTAGCTTCAGGGAAGTTCAAGGAAGGTGAATTGATAGAAAAAATGGATTGAAAAAAGCTTGAACACTGATTTCGAAGTTGCAGAAAAATGAGTTATGGAGCAAGTTTGGCAGGGTGATTCTGGTTGTTCAAGCTTGAGGAAATTCATGAGGGATGACCCTCTATTTATAGGGAATCAAATGGAATGTTCAAGCGTGTGAAATGATAAAGTTTGGAGGGAAATCGTGTGAAGTTGCAAACAAGAAAAATGTGACTTCTACTTTGATCAAAACTCATCCAAAACGCGTGTTTTGCTATGCTAATCACTTCTGGAAGTTCACTAAACATGTTTAGAAGCAAAAATGCGCAGAAAAATGTGTTTAGAAGCTAAATCAAGGATTTCAAATTCTGACTTTTGAAGAAACTTCAGTTTAAAGTTACCAAGTTCAAATCAATGGCATTCTCAGCTCAAGGGGTCTTAGGGCATGATTCTTGATGCTTTAGAAAGATGAGATTACAAGCTTTACAATGGGAAAATAATGGAATCAAATGGATGTTTGAGTTGAAAGTTGCAATGAGTTAAAGTTGGGAAAAAAGTTGAGTTTCCATACTTAGAAATATTTCAAGTTTTTCTTCAAAAGTGACCTATAATGTTTTTCATCCAAACATGGCCTTCCACTTGGAATTTTCTCTTGACCAAAAATATGGAATTAAATAGACCTCTTGAATGACATTTTGAAACTTGAACCATTAAAAATCTACAAAAATTGAGAGAGTTATGAATTGTTGAAGTTGGCAAAAAATCATGAAATGACCTATAATATTTTGTATCCTTAGGGAATCTTCCATCCATTTTCTCACTTTGCACATAAAAGAAGAAATAAATTTCACATCCTCAAGATCATTATGGAAAAAGAATGGGCTCAAGGTGATAAAAATTTACCAAGTTATGATCATTTGAAGTCACACATGGGAAATTGGGGGTTCATTTGGAGGACTTGTAATCTTTCTTCATCATCAAGTTTCTTCCACATGAAAACTCCTTGAAACTTTTGAAGTGATTTTTTAATAAACCTTTGAAGAGATTGTTTTTGGAATCACTCAAAAATACCAAAAGATGAGCAAGATATACTTATTTGAAGTTCAAAACCCTAGCTCATAGATCAAGAAAATGCTTTGAGGAACTTTGACAATTTTGAACAACCTTCTTGTACCAACACTTTTCTTTGTAGATAGAAATTGTTGAGGATGATAATGAGAACTCATAGAAACCAAAACCACTTCCACATCTTGAGAATTGAGAGAAATGTGCACTTGTGACTAATGGGAACAAGACCTTGTCCAACCATGACAACTTCTTCAATTAACCCCTTGTACTTTTGAATCAATCTTGCTAACTTTGAAATGTGGTGAACCAAAATAAAACTTTCCATGTATTTTCTTCCAAAACAACTTCAATGGTTAGGTTTGAATTTCTCAAGCTTTATTGACTAGGGCATGGAAATAAACTCATGAACCTATGGATCAACTTCCTAAGTCACATTGCCTTTACCTACATTATTAACAAGTAAGACAAACCAACATTGTATTTTCTTAATTAAAAGGAAAGTCAAAACAAAACATGCATAATCACAGAAGAAAAACAAGTCAAGGTGCTTGGTGATTCCTCAGAGAGAAAAGCTAGAGATAGGGAGGAGAACCAAAAGCCCTAATATGATCTTGTTGTGATTGAATCAATATAGTATGATGAAGGGATCTTAGGAGGAAAAATTGGGGTACAATACTTATCTCCTCTTTTTCTATCGCTTTAACCACTATCATTGAATCAACATTCAACTCAAACCTCCTAACACCTAAGAATTAGTGAGTTTTAAACCTTCATAAACTCCCTAAAACTCAACAAGAACATTACTGCAGTGTCCCAAGTATTTGTAGAAACAAACCTTTCAACAACCGTTGTGGTCCCTAATAATACACCCACACTCAACATCTTTGTTAAATTTACTTGCACCATCCTTAAGCTTCAACATACTCAAAATGGGAGATTTTCACCCCCATGTACAAATTCTCACTATCCACGTCTTTCACCTTCTTGAAAGACCTTATAGCATGCTCATAATCTTGTTTCGTTTTGAGATGGCAAATAAAATCAAGAGGTCTTGCATAGTTTTCAACATGTCTTCCAAATTATGCCACATCCATAAGGTATGACACGCTATAGCCTATATGTTACTCAAACCCTTATTGTCAATACTACAATAATTAAGGTTGATCCTGATCCCATTTTTGATGTCTACTGTAAAAAAATACACTACCAAATCACTTGGTATCGCCTTGTTTTATTTTAAAAAAATATTAATCAGTTCCATCGATTTTAAATAAAACCGACATAAATATATGCTCAGTGTTTGAGAATCGATTCACAACTCTTGCAAGTTAATGTTTTATATGTAACCAAAAAGACGCCTTTATTTTTATAAATTTTACGTCGGACATGTTATCTCGGTTTCCTCACCTTCTTGAAAGACCTTATAGCATGCTCATAATCTTGTTTCCTTTTGAGATGGCAAATAGAATCAAGAGGTATTGCATAGTTTTCAACATGTCTTCCAAATTATGCCACATCCATAAGGTATGACACGCTATAGCCCATATGTTACTCAAACCCTTATTATCAATACCACAATAATTAAGGTTGATCCTGATCCCGCTTTTGATGTCTACTGTAAAAAAATCCACTATCAAATCACTTGGTATCTCATTGTTTTATTTTAAAAAAATATTAATCAGTTCCATCGATTTTAAATAAAACCGACATAAATATATGCTCAGTGTTTGAGAATCGATTCACAACTCTTGCAATTTAATTTTTTATATGTAACCAAAAAGATGCCTTTATTTTTATAAATTTTACGTCGGACATGTTATCTCAGTTTTCAATAAAACCGAGATAACAACTTCCTAATTTTTTGTTTTTTTTTGCAACCAAAAATGCGCCTTAATTTTTTTATAGATTTTACGTCAGATATGTTACTTTGTTTTTCAGTATAAACACGATAAATACTATTTATATTTTGTATTCCTGCAGTGTCTACCGCATTCACTTTTCGAGCCCTAGCGAAAGAATTCTTCTCCAGCCAACGAAAGAACTATATCACCATTATTCTCCAAGGAGCCATAGCAAACGAAAAAAACTCTCTCATCATTATTCTCCAGTATGTTATTATTGTTGTTCTCTATTACTGTTATTCTTGTTGTTCTCGATTGTTGTTGCTCTTGTTGTTGTTGTTGACATGCTTTATTTTGTTGATTGTGTACTATTTTTATTTTATTTTTAGAAGCTTTATGTGATTATGGATTGTAGTTGGATGAAAGACAATAGATTAAGTAAAAAGTATGAGAATGAATTGATTCAATTTCTTGATTTTGCATATGTAATACGGTGGGAGAACTGACTTGGTTTGCATTTTATCGCAAATGTTGCGCATAGCTAGAGCCGCCACTGACTTTTCTTTTATCCAATAAGGAAAGGGTGAAAAGAACAGGAAATACCTTTGAGAATTTTCTAAGTTCGGGGGGTAGGTTATGAAAAAGAAAGGTGTTAGAACCCTCTTCATCCGTAGTTATCTACGGGCTCTTAATTGCTAGCTCACTTTTGAAAATTTGCTTTTTGTGTAAGTGTTTGAAAATATTTTGAAAAATGCCTAAGTGAAACAACTTTTTAATGATTCTTGTATATGTTAAGAATGCGTACAAGGCGTTTTTTTATAAAAATATTTCAGAAAAAAGTGTTTGTGAAAAAAGATGTTTTGTTTTTTGCGAGCAAGCGATTACGAGCTATCTACCTACTCAAAAGTCTTTCGTGTTATTTTCCTCCTCCTTAGATAGTGCTATACTACCATTAGTTTGTAGGAAGCCCTATCACTGGATGTGAGGGGATAGGTGAGGGTCATAGTACAGTCATAAAGGCAACTGTAGGGGTGCTTTAGCAATTTACCGTAAGGGACTAAGATCATTTACCGAAGGCAGCATCGCAAGAGTCATTGAGAGGCTACGATCTTTTTAAACGTGGGTCTTTGCTAAAGAGTCCCTACGTTTGAGGGACATGACTATTTTACGAGGCAACGAGTGAGGTTATCCTAGCGGTGAGTGTGTGAAAAGTGATTCAATTCAGTTATTTATCTTGTATTTAGGGTTATCTAACGATTTGTTTTAGATCTTGCCATACAATCCTATTAAACTAAGCAGTTACAAGGAAAGCAGTAAATTGCGGAAAGTAAATGTCTTACGCTATTATAGGGCTTCAGGAGTGAGGATACAAAACCTCAAAATCGGGGGGAAATAGTAAACCCTAATTAAGACTATTACAAACCATAGCAGTTACATAATTGGGAAAACAAGCTAATGTGAAAGTAATAAAGTGTATGAAGATTGTAAAATAAAGAAAATTGAAAATCATTTTGTGATCGTTTGATGATTAATCTAAAAACCCTAATTGATTTTAATTTAGAAAAAAGAATTAATTGATTAAAAAACCTAAGTTGATTTTAACTAATTAAACCCTAAAAACTAAGTTAAATTAATTCAATTAATTTAATTAATTATAAAAATAAAATTAATTTAATTAACTTAATTAAAAACCTAAGTCTAAATTAATGTTAATTTAAAAAAATTAATTAAGTTGTGTTAAAAAAAAGTTAAAGCAAAATAAAAAAAGGAATTTGGGCCTATTAAAGCAAACCAGAGGGTTGTAAGGAAAGCAAATCATTAGGCTCAAATCTGCAAGCCCAAATTCTACGTGAGATCCAGTGTGGCTGACTTCAGGAGATCCATGGTGTGCGTGCAGGTTCTGGCGCGTCAGATCTGAACTTGTGGAGATCTGATGGTGATGAGATGAGAGAGTATGGTGTACGCATGAACTGGCCTGCATTGGATCTGTAAAAATCACAAAACATAAAAAAATTGCTCCACGCCAGGATCGAACCCGCGTATGGACATAACAATGACTTAGAGGCGATCTCGTTACCACTAGGGTGGCCATACATCCATTAGCCTATGTTAATTCATAAATATATAATGTAAAACAAATTCCAAAAATTAGATAAACAAAGACGCACACATGAGTGGGACCCCTATATTTTGTATGGTCCAATTAGAAAATCATGTTGTGCCATGCATCTTCAAACGCCAATCAGACCACCCTGGACTGTGGTTCCGGTCATCTTCTCTGTTTGTACAAAAAACAAAAACCAGCAAAATCAATCAAAACGAAAAAGAAAACAACCCTAGTTGACTAATTGAGGTCCTGCAATTTCAGTGGTATGGTTAGCTTGGTCTAAAAATGATTGCATCGTGAGATCTGAAGCTTCAAAAGCTTCGTGCCCTAACAATGGGATAATTCTTTTTCTGCACCAAAACTTGCATGTAAGACGTTAGAACAATTCTAATAATGCATATGAGTTATGCTGGAATGTTAACAACGATTGAAATAGTGCTAACCCTTAAAAATCAAAAACTCATCAACTTACCAACCAGAGTTCATGCAAGGAAGGGTTCTGAGGTTGATTTGCAATGGATAAGAACTGGTACCAATTCATGAAAGCTTTAGGAAGATGATGTGAAGCTCAAAAGTTTTTGAGAGCGGCTGGAGAGTAGGGTTTGTCTTTGCCCTAATCTTTGGAATTTTTGAGAACTTTTTAGGGGTGTTTTGAGGCGGGATGCGTGTCCTTATACATATGGTATTGCTTGTGTATATATAGAGGAAGAGATTAGGTCAACATTTGTGGTACAAATCTTTGTGGTTTATGATGAAAAGATATGATTCACAATTATGTGGAAACTTGCTATTTTTTATCAATCTTGCACCAATCTTCCTTGCACGAATTTTCCAGCTTGTATATGCAATCTTGGGCCTCCAATGTGACTCATAGCAAAGCCCACGTGCCTTGGTCCATTGGTCTTATATTTATTTAATTTATTTTGGATTTAATTGAATAAAAAAAACAAATAAAAATAAAAGATAATGCATGAATGGACTTATGAATCTTTAAACATGTCATGAACACGTTTTGACCTACAAACTTAGGCCCAATAGTCCAAAATTACAAATTTGCTCACTTTGAACTTCATGCATATGCTTAAAATTTCCCAACTTGCAATGGTCATAACTCACTTAATTTTTATCTTTTAAAGGTTATCTTTGACTTTTTGGAAAGCTAAATATGTCCTTTACAACCTCTATGTTTATCATTTTTTCTTTTGAAGACTTTATCTTGATGTAATTTGTCTTGACATAAATTGTCTTTTTGTTGACTTTTGAAATGACCTGTAATGTATTGGCTTATATCTCTCAAATGATGCATCTTTTGGACTTAAGCTTTGAGAGACAGAGTTGTAGAGGATTGAATTCCATTAAAAATGATCTTTGGTTGAGGAAAAGCTGATGAAGCATGTGAAAGTTATGCTTGGTCAAAGTTCAGTTGACTTCTCCTAAAGAAACCCTAATTTGGCAACTTTTGAATTTTGATGATTTGAGGGTTTTTCTTGAGGAATCATGATAAAACCTTGATAAAATGATGAATGTGACTTCAAAATGTTGATTTTGACCAAAAATCTTGAGGTTTGAATGTATGTTGACCACAATTGACTTTTAGTCCAATACAATTGATTTTCAGTCATCTGAGTAATTGGCTAAGCAAACTTATGATGCAAGGCTTGAAACTTGATATGAGCATCCTTGAATAAATATGAGGACCCATGAAAACCACTTGAGACCTTGGAAAACCAATCTTCCTTTAGAAATACCAAACCCTAGTTGTGGACCCATTGCTTAAGAGGAGAATTTGTCTGATCAATTCTTGAGCAACCTTGAGCATTTGGGGACCCCATGAGAATATCTTGAATGAAAATGGAAGGGAAAATTTTGGGGTACAACAGATGCCCCTGTTCAATCTTCTTAAAACTTAAAGGTTAGATTGGCATGTCGTCCATTCGTAACTTGAAGGTGGAAGATGATTGAACACTTAAGTGCCCAGAAATTTGCACTCGTCTGTGCACGAAGTAAACCTATTGGTTGATTATACCGGGAATAGGCTTAAAGATGCCATTTGGAGAGGTGATGGAGATTCATCGGAGATGGGCTTACAGATGTCATCCAGAGTAATTGTTGATAGGAATATCAGAATATGTCTACGCCTGACTTTGTCTTAGAAGATGTATTTGGAATGAGTCTATGTCTGACTTTGTCCAAAAGAATATCAGAGTGAAGCTACGCTTGATTTTATCTGAATGATGCACTAGAATGAGTCTATGCTCGATTTGTATAGAAGATACATTTGGAATGAGTCTACGCCCGACTTTGTCCAAAAAGAATATCAGAATAAATTTAAGCTTGATTTTATCCGAAAGATATACTAGAATGAGTCTAGGCTCGACTTTGTCTAGAAGATATGTTGGAGTGAGTCTACAACCGACTTTGTCCAAAAGAGTTTCAGAAGGAATCTACACTTGATTTCATATGAACTAGAAGATGTCTACCCCCGAATTCAACTATAAGAGGTATTGGAAAGATTCTACGCCTGACTTTTTCCAAAAGAGTTTCAGAAGGAATCTACGCTTGATTTCATCTGAACTAGGAGATGTCTACGTCCGACTTCGACTATAATAGGTATTGGAAGGATTCAACGCTTGACTTTTTTCCAAAAAGAATATCAGAAGGAAATCTACGACTGACTTCATCTGAATGATGCACTAGAAGATGTCTATGCCCGACTTCATCTAGAAGAGATATTTTTCAGAATGACTCTCTGGGGAAAGTGCTTGTCAGAACTCAGTTTCTGAAGGAAATTGTCTGGTCATGTAGATAGTCGCCCCATCTTGTTTCAGGAATCACTCTGCGACATGTTAGAAAATTGTTGATGATGTTCGTCTGTTTGTGAACTTTTCTTGAAAAGATAGAGTTAGTATTTATGCAATGTCATGATGTATGTAGTGCTTTACGTAATGATGTTCTTAAAGAAAATGAGAGTGTGATATATGTGTTTCGTATGCATATGCTATGATAAATGATGTATGAATATGAGATGTCATTGAAGTGTATCAGTAGCTTTGTATAACATTTTTTATCAGAAAAATAAATCTCGGACTATTGCTAAGGATGATGAATATGAATCTTCGATCTTGTTTAGAATGTCTCTGCTGGGGACTCCTGCTTGCTGTTTGAGGAAACTCTGCTGGAGAATTTGATTTCTGCTTGGGGAGAAGAGTTCAAAACCATTGGTTGTTCATCACTCTACTAGGGAGTTTAATTCATATATACCCTGACTGGGTATAAAAGAGATGGATAACCTTTCAGGGTGCCGTCTGACCGCTTCTGATATGGATGTTGACTCATCTGGAGAGGATAAGATTAAATGATATCTGGTCCGATTTCTGATTCTCATAGCAACTCTCTAGGGGTAGTGGTCTGGACTACCCATTGTTGGAGGGAGAAATTTTACCGGTGATTTGTAGCAGTCAAAGTGATAGACTCAAGTTGGGGAGACTGTATCCTGTTGGGGAAATAAACCTTGTTGGGGAAATAAACCCTGCTGGAGAAACACTCTGCTGAGGAAATAACTTGCTGGAGGAAAGAATTTTATAGGGAGTTTTATAGTGTTGGAGAAACAAACTCAACTTGGATAGAGAATTTCTGTGAGCTGTGCTGGTGACATACTTTTTGATGAGGATTGGGACTCTGTAGGCTGGCGACATTGTCGGGGGAAGATCACACTCCTTTGTCTACTAGGGGATCTGTTGGTGAGTATGATTAGGATATTTCAGATCTGCGGGGAATGTGTCGAGTTTGTGAAGATGACTTCGTGAAGGATAATCTTATGGGAACTGCTCTATGGGGATTATTCCGTGGAGGTTGTTCTGTGATGACTTGTGGATGACTTAAACGTTATCCCGTCTCCTAGAGTCTTGAGTAAATACTTATTCCTGATTTTATGCATATATTTGTTAACAGTAATCACATTCATATGCATATGTTCATTCAATTTAGTCATTGGACGTTTTTGTAAACAAAACAGAAAAAGTAAAACAAAATTTGAATTTTAAAATTGTGTTTATATTGATAATTTGCCTATAAACAGACGATTGTTGTACAAAGAGACAAAAAACCTAGTAAGTGGAAATCGTCGTGAAATGAAAGGAGTACAAAATATATAGCTATGTGTAAATGATCTTGTTAGGTTTCAACTCTGCTATTGCCCCTATGTCTTCGAGCATCTCATCCCTTGTTGTCAGAAGAAGTTGATTGAATTGATTTGTACCATTTGAACTTGTCGTTGGTAATAAAGTTGGCTGTGACTGATCTAACGGGACATAGTCGTACGCTTTAATCCCTAACTTTTTCCTGGACCTCCCTTTCGGGTTTTTGGTCCACCGAGATACCCTTTTTTTCCCAAGCCGCCTTTTCAGGTTTTCGACTTGTCGATTGTGCAGTCTTTTATATATATATATATATCCCTGATTTTTGCCCAAACCCTCTTGGTTCACCGGGATGCCCTTATTTTTGCCTAGGCCAGTCAACCTAGCGGGTTGTTTTCATGCGTAGTATCTTTTAACTATGTCTGTGTTCACGGGGTGTGGAAGATCCTCACCGTCCATGGTGGTAAGTATCATAGCGCCGCCCAAAAATATCTTCTTGATCACAAATGGCCCTTCATAAGTAGGAGTCTATTTTCCCCTGGGATCACCTTGGGGTAGGATGACGCGCTTTATTACCAGGTCAACAGCCAGATATACTCGATGCTTAATTTTCTTATTGAACGCTTTGATCATATGCTTCCGATACATCTGACCATGACAAATAGCCACAAGCCTCTTCTCGTCAATAAAATTCAACTGATCCAGCCTAGTCTAGATCCATTCATCTTCGTCCAAGTTAGCATCTTTCATAATTCTTAAGGAAGGAATCTGAACTTCGACATGTAAGATAACCTCCATACCATAGACCAGAGAGAACGGGGTTGCCCCTATTGATGTCCGAGCTGAAGTGCGATAGCCATGGAGAGCAAATGGTAACATCTCGTGCCAGTCTTTATACGTCATTGTTGTACCCCAAAATTTGACCTCTCATTTCTCAAGAATTTTCTCACAAGATCTCTATTGGTTCAAGACTACACAAGGTTTAATCAGCTCAAGATACCTCCTCAAACACTGATGACTCAAAACTAGGGTTTGAGTTTGCACAAGTACAATTGGACTTTTAATGCCCCATGTAGTTTCCATGGATCATATTGGGCTCTCAAGAATCAGGTCGAAGAAAGGAGGAAGCGGAAACTGTCGAAAGGGTAAAGCAGATCGAATGGAGTGGTTGTAGATAACCATGTCGAACTCAAAATATGGTTCAAGTTGTTCGAACCACATGACTGATCAAAAGGAATGGTTGGCAGATTTTGAAAAATCGAAGAAGAGCAAGCTTGCTTCGATCCCTAAGCTTTGACAGGGAAATGGCTTCTTTGAGCAGCTTGCTTCAATCCACAAGCTTCGACTGGGCAGTAGACTATCTTCATGCTTGCTTCGACCCACATAGTTTCGACACTATGAATTACAAGTCTATCTTCATGCTTGCTTCGATCCACAAGCTTCGACTGGGCAATGGCTTCCTTCGAGCAACCTGCTTCGATCCACCTCTAAACCCTTCAACACACATAGTTTCGACACTATGAATTACAATTTAACAAAAACTTGCTGATAATAGTTCATTGCAAGACACTGATCAATTCGACATAAGTTCAATGTTTGAAAATTGTTCGACCACAAGGATAGTTGGTAGTGGCATTTGAAGTTTGGACATTTGAACTTTTGACCACTTAATCAACTGATTACTCAAGATATGGATTTCCAAGTCTTGAGATGCCTGAAAAAACATTGTGAAGTTTGTTTAGTAGGAAAGTAATCCAGAAATTCTTTCGTTTCGACTATGCCAATGAGATAATCTTACATACTCAAGGTGGTACATTCAGATGAATGTGGTCCATTCAAAGAACATACAATTGGTGGAAACAAATATTGTTTTGTCTGTTAATGAGTTTGGTCGAAGGTTGTGGATCTATGTGATCAAAATGAAAGGACGAAGTAAGTGGTACATTCAGATGAATGTGGTCCATTCAAAGAACCTACAATTGGTGGAAACAAATTTTGTTTTGTTTGTTGATGAATTTGGTCGAAAGTTATGGATTTATGTGATCAAAATTAAAAGGACAGAGCATTCGACCAGAGTAAAGAAAAAGATCAAAGTTCTATAGAGATTCAAGATCTTTATAGAAGGAATCAAGTCGAATACAAAATTTTGAAGAACATTGATCAAATCCATAGGCCATGCTACATGATCTTGCTTTGTAGGCCTCAATGCTTGTGTTTCACTCCATAATTAATTGTTTACACAATGAATTAAGCTCTTACCCAAGTTATTAAGCCATTGTCCAAAAGATCTTTCCATAAAGTAAGCTTGTTGGTACAAAATTTGTCTTGAGCCCATACCTTGCTTACTTCTGATTATACTTCACCATAAATCATGGAAAATATCCCCTCTATACCAACAACATTGGTACTTCATCTTGGGATCATGGAAAACTTGACATAATTTGATATTTGCATTCCAACCAGACCATAATTTGTTATCTTGCAAATCTGGTTACTTCAACCTCCAAAACTTTTTCTCTATAAATAGATAGGCCATTTGCAAGTTAAAGGGGCCAGATTCTTGTTTGCTGTAAAATCCTTAAAACCTCTTATACTCTAAAAAAACTCAGAACCTGCACACAAGCACAAAACTTGGCACATCCTGACTTAACACACAAAATCTCAAATCCCTTCGTGCGTTTTTTGGCCTTTCGATTCACTAAGCTTAGAACACTCCCAAAGCCCTCAAAAAACCTCTCAAGAAAGGTAGTGATCCTTTCGATTCACTCCCAGCTTCCATACACCATCCTTAGAACACTCTCAAAACTCCTTGAACTCAGAATCTGCATCCAGAGCCACATTGCTTCCCATTTCTGCCTTTGAAGAGCCAACTCCAAAATCCTTCGAGCATTTTCCATTTTTTCCATTCGAACATCATCTATACACCGCATAGACACTATCCCAGCCCTTAAACCACCTATGTAATTCCTTCTTCCTCATCCACCATTTTAAAAAAAAAAACCACCTTTGCAACTTGACTTATCCAGAACAGTTGGGAAATCTACAAGATATTCTAGCAATTGGAGTAGCTTCAGGGAGGTCCATGAAAGCTTAATCCATCATCAAACCATTTCTGGAATTCGTGTAGAAGTCCTTCGAATTTCTCTCCAAGAGGTAAGTTTTTCAAACTTGGAACTCTTCATTCAAGCATCATTTGTATATACATTGTGAATAAAAGACGTAGATATCATGTCTAGGAAGCTGACCATGTCCATAATTTTGATTATCTTTGCTTGTACATTGAGAATTTCTTCTCAGATCAATTAGGTTTTAGTTTTAGTACTAAATTAAATTCATGATAACCTTCGACCCATAACTTTTGAAAATTACGTGGTTAGATTCGTATTCAAATTTTAGGCAGGTTTGATATTTACATCTTTCGATTTGGCTGAGAAATGAAGCTTTTAGAAGTTTAACAATGGTGATGTGCATCCCTGCGCGCGAAGGAAGAAGATGAAGCCATGTTTAAATTTTCAGAAACGAGTTCATTTTATATTTAGTGCAAGTTGTATAACTAATGGATGAAACAGACCACCCCAGTGGTACAAACAACGTGCGCTAAAGCCTTTCCATGTAGAAGGTCCTGGGTTCTAGCCCCAGCAAGACCTTTTGTCATTTTTCCAAAATTTCTCAGTTTTTCTTTGTTTGCAGGAAGCGCGCCTGGGCCTCTATTGGCTGGGGCCTTGACATTTTTATTTTTCTGACCGCCCCCATTTTACTTAAGCAATGCAGCCCATTTTTTTTAGTTATCTAATTACATGATTATTGGGTCAGGCCAAACAAAAACTATTTTCATGCAAAAAAACCCTAAAATTGCAGCTTTGATTAATTTTTTTAACTTAATTCAATTTTACTATTTTAATTAATTACCCTTATTTAATTATTTAGGTCAAAATATTTTCTTAACAAAATCCAAATAAAACCAAAATTCATTCCCTTTCCATTTCTATCCTTGTACATCATATACATTTTAATTCTTGTACATTATTCAATTTCGATATGATTGTAATAGATAATTAGGTTTAATTTCTTGTAATCCCCATTTGTAAATTTGTACACCCCATTCCCAAAATGATGTAATAGCGTAGGAAATTTATTTTCCGCATTTTATCGCTTTTAATATAAATGCTAGTAAATTAGGGTTTGTATGAAAAGATAAAATCAATGCCTAGAAAACCCTAATTCAAGATAAATCAAGCATGAAATACAAACACTTGCACACTTGCACCTCTAGGGTTAATTCCACTTATTGCCTTATGAAAAATGGTCATGTTATGCATGTGAGACGTCTTAGCAAAAACAATCAAAAAATACATCATAGTCCCTTGATGACGCTTCAAATGTTGCCTTATAAATGATCTTAATCCATTAAGAGAAATGATAAGATATCTCACAACATTGTTACTCATGACTATACGATGACCCACGCCCGTCCCTTTACATCCAAAGATAAGGCTTTGTTGTACCCCAAAATTTGCCCTCTCATGTTTCCCAAAGTTTTTATTTTACATGGTTGGTTATAAACACTTTCCTGAAGAAAATGAAGATTTTTGAATTCTAGCGAAGTGTCTTTTGATTGGCAGGTGAACAATGTCCTTCGATTGGCATGTCAACAATGTCTTTCAATTGGCATCTGAACAATGTCCTTCGTTTGGTATATCAGAATAGTGTCCTTCGATTGGCATGTCAACAAGCTTCGACTAGGCTCCAGAAACCTTTCGATCAAGCATTGGCCCATTAGCTTCGATTACGTGTTGGTTCCCTTTAGAGAAAGCATTAGTCCAAGTCTCATCTTGGCAAAAGGCCTCTACATGCAACCTTCGATCCACCAGGCAGAGGCTCCCTCAGATTTTTCTGGGATTCACAAGGGAAGAGGTTTCTTCTATGATTGCCTTCAATGCATAAGGCAAGGACTTCCTCTGAGCTTGCTTTCAACGCACAAGGCCAAGACCCCTCAACACAGTTTCTACACTATGACACACGATATGGCCCCTTCGAAAGAGCACTCTAAAGGTCCATTCGAAAAACACATATTGGTGGCCATTCGAAGGAGACACATAATAACTGAATACAAGTTTATCCTATGATCAGTCTTGGTCCTACATGTGGTCAGGCTCAGGCTTCCTATACAATGGCATTCGAAGGAAGTGACAAAGGAGGTCTCGATTTACAAAATGAAGTTCTCACTTGAGGCTATTTGAATTAAGCAGCTAAGACAAATAGATGGGTCCAATCTAAAGCCATTCAAAGGACATGTAAATGATCCATTCGAAGGAGCAATTCAAAGGCCCATTCGAAGGACACATAGTGTTGTCTGAAAGAAAGGGGTTTGGTCAAAGGTTAGATCAAGTTGGCCAAAATGAAAGAGAAATATGCAAAGATACTGGCTGGCCCAAAATCCCACATATTGCCATACTCAAACTTCCTGCACAAGCATTCATGCCAAAGGAAGCTTCGATTGGCCTATCAAGAGTTTTCATTTGGGCTAGCTGAGTAGGGGCTCAATCAAAGAGGACCCAATGATGAAACTCGAGCCATTCGAAGGAAGTAACTCAAAATCAATAAAAGGGCAAGACTTGAGCCTTTTGAAGGAGACAATTCTGGGCCAATCGAAGAACAAGGATAAGTGGTACTTTGAAGGCATGTTAACAAGGTGTCCTTCGATTGGCATATTAGAGAAAGATGTATTTAGATAAGCATATCAACAAAATCAAGCAATCAATGTAGCTGACTGATCGAATAAGCTCTAGTAAGGAGGTTTTTGAACACTTCGAATCAAGACTCTAGGCCAATCGAAGAGCAACGCTGGAGGGCATTCGAAGGAGCCAAATGTGTCCAGGTTCATCCCAAGGCTCAAAGAGGCATGAACATTTCAAAAATGGAAGTCTCTTAATGTGTCTGATTTTGGTCTCATGGCCTCCAAACTGGGTTAATGGTTGTCTCTTGCCATTTCCATGCACCCCCATCTCCTATAAATATAAGACACTCACACCACCGGTCAAGAGGAGAGACACACACGCGTTGGAGACACGTTGCCCCATAAACCCCCCAAAGCTATCAAAATTCTCATAAGTGGTCCCAATCGAAGGAATTTTCAGCAACCCTTGATTCACTCCCCGAAGTCTGCAGGAAGTATTCCCAAACACTAGCCAATTCACTCCCAAGTCGAAGTATCTCATCCTTGGTAAAATTTCAAATTCATATTCTTTTTTTCATGATGCACTGATGTTTCCCAGTGTCTGATTTATGCCCAAGATATTATATAGCATAACATTCTCATGGGCATACAAAGATAAAGGGCACGATATGTGCTTTTCATCGAATCCCAAGAGAACATGGTTTCTCTAAGGCAAATGAACAAAAATTCGAATTCAAAGAAGTCTAATTCATGGGAGGTTGAATTAGAAAAAAGACTTGGGTTCACGCCCAGGTCAGGCTTTTGTATTGTTGACACTTTTTCTTACAGATTTTAGTGCTTTCCTCCACGGGCAAAGTCATCAGACGCCTCCAACAACATTCTTTGTTGGATCAAAGGCCTGTCTTCACAAGATCGAAGGCCTGTCCCCATGGATCGAAAACCATCACTCTTCCCTGAATCGAAAGGCCATGTTTTCCCCTGAATCAAAGGAGGACTCTTCGTATCTTTAATTTTGCTTTATTCATTTCTTTATTGATTTTAAATTAACTTTAAATCAAATAAAAATCATTAAAAAAATAATAGACTTAGGATTTTTCTAATTATTTTCAATTATGTAAATTAATTAATTTTAATTATTTTGACATTATTTTATAATTTAAAAATAATTAGAACTAAGTTTCTTTTAATTCAAATATTTTCTTAATAAAAACACAAAAATATTAGAATTAGGATTAATTTCATTTAGTATTTATTTTCTTAATTAAATTTAGACTTAGTTTAATTATTTTTCTTAATAAAAAATAAATAAAAAACAACCAAAAAGATTTTTCTTGTTTACTTAGAAACTTTTAGGGTTTTAGACGTATTTTTCCCAATTTGCGCACATTTATTTATTTTCGCATTTTCATATTACTGTAACTGCTAATGGGGTGTAATAGATAATTAAATAGGACTTTATTGCTTTTCTTTATTTTCCCCCCATTTGAAAAAATAAGGTTTTAATTAAATACAAACCTAATTACTAATTAATTTAATATTAAGGAAAATAATTAATTTGGCCTATTTTTGCATTTTTGTTATTTTAAGAAAAGAAATAAAAAATATAATCAAGAACAAAAACCTAAATTTCTAATTGATTTTAAATTATTTACAAAAAAATTTAAAATTACCCTAAAGTTAATTAAACTAATACTAAATTAATTTTGACAAAATAAATAAAAAAACCTAAATTCTAATTGGATGAAAATTGATTTTATGAGTTTTTGTAAAAAAGAATTAATTTTTGTGTGAGAAAACAATTTAAACAAAAATAAATAAATAAAAGAAAATATATAAAAGAAAAAAGAGAGAATTGGGCCTGGTGTTAGTGGCAAGAAGGGGGTGTTAATCTGATTTTTTAAGCCCAAAAGTCCTTGGCCCATGTTGACCTTTCAGATCCCATGTTGCAAGTTGACTAGGGTGCATTGTAGACCTCCAAAGGATGGCCTTTGAATCCAGCTTATTGGACATCTGGTTAGTTGTTCCTTGAGGGCGTATGGTGATCTCCATGCCTGTACATTTGCCTGATTATGCAAGAAATAAAATTATGAAATAATATGGGGGACCTGGGAATCGAACCCATGCCCTTTGGCAATTTCCTACGCCCACTGACCAACTGAGCTAGCGCGCATGTTTGTATATGGAATAACCATCAAATATTATATTGGAAACAAGCAAAGTAATATATTAAAAGGAGCGAACTTTTAAATGGGCCAGTCAGGCCACGCCACACCATCATCTTCTACCTCCTTCCATTGCTAAAAGTTTGGAGACTTTTACCTACGGACAAAAGGCGTAGGTACAACCACTGTGATTTTCCAAAACTCCCTGCAAGCATGATAAACACATAACAATGGTACCAATCAACTCGTGACAACCTCACAAGCATCATGGTACCTCAATCGTGGCCCAATTTTCCCTGTGTAAAAAAGCCCCAAAGCTATCTCAGAAACCCTAACAATGGCATCCACACGTATGGCTTCCAAAAATGCAATTAAACAGTACTGTTAGCTTGCAAATATGATAAGGGTTACAAATATATCATTTAGACATGATAAAGATGCAAGAATGAATGGATACGATTTTGGAAAAATTGACAAACCGTGAGAGTTGTGGAGACGAATTCTGGGCAAATCAAGGCTTGACTATGATCAGGTTAGCTTCAGGAGATGGCTAGGAATCGATTGCTAGCCTTGGAATGGTGTAAATCGTCCTCTAACTTGTAATTTGATTCAACAGTTTTTGGTAATTTTTGTGACTTTTTTCTGCTCTCTTACGCCTCTAACCCTTCTGCTTTTGCTTTGGATTTGTTCAATATATATCATAGAATCAATTAGGGTTACAAGTTTGCATCAAATCCTTGCAATTATGAAGATTTGATCCTTGATTCACCCTTGCATCAAATCTTTCCAAAACAAGAAAAATTCAATCTTTTTCTGTCCAAACAAGCCTTGCACGATTTGATCTCATTTCCAGCTATTCATGGACCTGAAATATGCACAAAATCTCAAGGTTTAAATAATTTTTTATATTTTCATTATTTATTATTGATTTTATTTGATTTAAATGAAATAAAAATCAAAATAAATGACAAAAATAAATTAAAGACAAGTGGGAAGGATCATGGGTCGTGGATCATGTTGCAAACTCAATGCAAGCACAAAAAGTTGGGCCCATTTGACAAAAATTGCAAATTGAGACACATTTGACTTTTGGCAATTTTGCAAAAAAGGTCAAATTCACCAATGCATAACTCCTTCAATTTTGACCCTAGAGACGTGTTCTTTGACGTTTTAGAAATCTCAAGATGTCCTCTAAGAAACCCTTTTGGTCTTATCTCAATTGAATCTTCCATGTTCATGTATGAAGCTTTGACAAAAAAGGTGTTTTTGTTGACTTTTCAAAATGACCTATAATGTCCAAATTCATAACTTCTTGTGAGTGTATATTTTGAACTTGGGAGATGAATATGAATTGTATGGAATTACATCCTCTTCAAAATGAGCTTTGGATGGGCCATTCTTGATAAATTATGAGAAAGTTATGCTCGGTCAAAGTTAAGTTGACTTTTCCTACAAAACCCTAATTTAGCAACTTTTAGGTTTTGATGAATTGTGAGCAATCATTGAGGAATCATGATCAACCCTTGATCAAATGATGAATAATACTTCAAAATGAGGATGTTGACCAAAAATCTTGGAGTTTTACTATATGTGGGCCACAGTTGACTTTTGCCCTAACACAGTCGACTTTCAGGCCTTTGAGAAATTGACTGAGCAAACTTCCTCTGCAAAGCTTGAAACTTGACATGGATGATCTTGAGAAAATATTAGGACAATAGTGAGAATTTGGGATCCTTTTGATTCAAACATCTTGATGCAAACTGAAACCCTAATTTGAGGTAGACTGCCTTAGGAGAGAGTTTGTTTGGTGAACCCTTGGACTTCCTTGGGCAATTTGAAGACCTCACTTGAGAAATATGGGAGGGAAAATTTTGGGGTACAACAGCTGCCCCTGTTCAATCTTCTTAAACCTGAGGATGTAGATTGGCTTGTCTGCCTTTCGTGATCCGAGGGTGGAAGATGATTGAACACTAGAGTGCCCAGAAATTTGCACTCGCATGAAGTGGTACTTGTCTTGCGATATCGGGAATGGGCTTATAGATGCCATTTGGAGATTGATGATGGAAGATGGGCTTAAAGATTCCATCCGAAGGAGTGTCGATCGCATAAGAGATTCCTTAGCTAGAGCCCGTATACCTGTTGTTGAGGAAGACTACGCTGGGGAATGCTGATCTCTGTCTTGAGAAAAATAGAGTTTTAGGAGCTTCTGTCGTCTGTTATTCTACTGGGGAATCGTCTCTTGGTCGAAGAGGTGAAAATGAACTACTATCTGGTCATGATCCAGGCTTCATAGTGATAAGATCGACTGCTATCTGGTCGTGCTCCAGGCTTTACAGTGACTTAACGGGGAGATGAGATTAAACTTGCTATCTGGTCGTCTTTCAGGCTTCACAATTTCTCAATTCTTATCTGGTCGTACTCCAGGCTTCAGAAGGAATTAAGTTGTTATTCGGTCGCATCCGGGCTTTAACTTGAATTTAGGGTACACTAATATCTGGTCGATTCCGGGCTTCTTAGTAATTGTCCAGGTAAACTGCTATTTGGTCGTAATCCAAGCTTCGTAGTGTCTTATACTGTTATCTGGTCGATTCCAGGCTTCAGTCCTTTGCCGCTATCTGGTCGTAATCCAGGATTCGCAACTTCTTACTTCTTACCTGGTCGTGTTCCAGGCCTCAGAAGAAATCAAGTGGTTATCCAGTCGCATCCGAGCTTCCATTTGATTTTTAGGCCTACTAATATCCGGTCGATTCTGGGCTTCATAGCAATTGGCCGGGTAGACTACTATTTGGTCGAAATCCAAGCTTCGTAGTGTCCCTTACTGTTATCTAGTCGTAGTCCCAGGTTTCAGTGTCTTTTACTGCTATATATTCGTAATCCAGGCTTCACGATGTCTTATACCATTATCTGGTTGAATCCAGGCTTCATGGCGTTTGGAGAAATCAAGATATTATCCGGTCGAATCTGGGCTTCATAACTTGCATTAAAGATATACCACTATCTGGTCGACTCCAGGCTTCATAGTATTCTTGGCTGCTATCTGGTCGTAATCCAGGCTTCACAACGTCTTATACCATTATCTGGTCGAGTCCAGGCTTCATGGTGTCTTGTATTGCTATCTGGTCGTAATCCAGGCTTCACAATAACTTGTTAAGCTGTTCTCTAGTCGATCTCCGGGCTTCACAGCTTGTGTTTATGATATACCACTATCTGGTCGATTCCAGGCTTCATTGTGTCTTTGTACTGTTATCTGGTCGTAATCCAGGCTTCATAGTAACTTGCATTGCTTTCTGGTCGTAATCCAGGCTTCACAATAACTTACTGGGGATTAAACTATTATCTGGTCGAATCCAGGCTTCATAGCTTGAATTTAAGATAAACCACTATCTGGTCGATTCCAGGCTTCGCGGTATTTTGGTACTGTTATCTGGTCGTTCTCCGGGCTTCACAGTATGATGGAGAAAATCAAGATATTATCCGGTCGGATCCGGGCTTCATAACTTGAATTGGAATAGAAATCTTAGCATCGGTTTGACTGAACCAGAGAAACTTGTGAGAATTTGATTGTATCTTTCCCTGAAAGGTAAAGAGTTAGTCATATGTAATGTCATGATGTGTGACATGTATTGAGTAATGATGTTCTCAAAATAAATGAGATTGTGCGGTATGATGCGTATGTGCATGCCATGATGTATGGATATGCAATGTTCTCGTGATGTTTTTCTAGCTGGGGAGAACAATTCCTGGACTGCTGTTGGAGAATATAAAGAGTTTCGCTCGCTGGGGATAACGATCGAAGATGATTAGCCAGAGACTTGTGTCCGTTCGGTTTGAGAATATTCCGCCGGGAGAGACTCTGTTGGAGAATAAGTTGGCGAGAGAATAACTCTATGGGGAAGAGAGGTACTTTGCTAGAAGATCTGTTGATTTGGAAAAATAACCTCGGCTGGGGATGAATTACCGTTGCTGGTGATAATGAATCCTCTTGGGGATTGAATTTCTGTCTTTGGAAGAAATAAACTCCACTAGGGATAATCTTCTATTGCTGGGGATAGATAAACTCTGCTTGGGGAGAATTAACACCACTGTTTTTGGGTATTTCCTACTCTGCGGGGAGTGTATGCACTTTTAGTCATTTTCTCAAGCTGGCTCTATCCCCGTACCTGGTGGGTAGAGCAACTATCAGGTTTGGGCATTTATGTTTGCCCCTGTTCCTGAAATTACCAGTAATCATCTTTTGTTTCGCATGTAAATATTTATGAGCAACAATTATTTTCAAATGCATATATCAAAAATGGATCATTGGACGTTCTTGCAAAACAAAACAGGAAAAGAAAAACAATTTTGAAATTTATTGTAAAATGAATTGTATTAATTTTGAAGTTGGCCTGTAATAGGCGTTTTGTACAAGAGGCTGACGTCCTAGTAAAAGAACGCCGCCGAAAGATAGAATTTATACAATTTATGAAAAACAAAGAAAACAGCTATGTGAAACAATCCCATTGGGTTCCAACTCTGCTATTGCCTTTATATCTTCGAGCGTCTCATCACTTTGCTACTTGGTTGAAGGTAGATCAGATTGATTGGTGCTGTCCGAGCTTGATAGTCGATACCGAAGTCTTGGTTGCGAGATGATCCAATGAGACATAGTGTTACGCTTTGATCCCTAATTTTTGCCTGGACCGCCCTTTCAGGTTTTCAGTCCACCGGGATACCCTTTTTTTCCCAAGCCGCCTTTTCATGTTTTCGACTTGTCGGGTGTACAATTTTTTTCATTTTCATCCCTTACTTTTGCCCAAACCCTTTTGGTTTGCCGGGAAGCCCTTATTTTTGCCTAGGCCAGTTGGCCTAGCGAGTCTTTGATTATGGGTAGTATTTTTTCACTATGTCTCCATTGACGGGGTGAGGGAGGTCGTCACCATCCATGGTGGTTAGAATCATAGCTCCTCCTGAGAAAATGTTCTTAACCATAAATGGCCCTTCGTAAGTGGGGGTCCATTTGCCCCTGGGATCACCTTGCGGCAGTATGATGCGCTTGATCACCAGATCCCCGACTTGATATTCTTGTCGTATGACTTTCTTGTTAAATGCCTTGATCATTCGCTTTTGATACGTCTAACCATGACAAATAGCAGTAAGTCTCTTTTCGTCGATTAGATTCAGCTAATCAAGCCGGGTATGGATCCAACGTCTTCGCTCAAACCTGCATCCTTCATAATCCAGAGAGAGGGTATCTGGACTTCAATGGGTAAGACTGCCTCTATGCCATAAACCAAAGAGTAGGGTGTTGCCCCTATCGAAGTTCGTGCTGAGGTACAGTACCCATGAAGAGCGAATGGTAACATCTCATGCCAGTCTTTTTATGTCACCGTCATCTTCTGCACAATCTTCTTAATATTCTTATTAGCCGCTTCAACAGCCCCATTCATCTTCGGCCGATAAGGAGAAGAGTTGTGATGCTGAATCTTAAAATGTTTACAGAGCTCGGTGATCATTGTATTGTTGAGATTTGTACCATTGTTAGTGATGATCCTCTCTGGTACCCCATATTGACAAATCAGATTGTGTCGGATGAACCGCGCCACGACGTTCTTGGTTACTGTAGCAAAAGAAGCTGCTTCAACCCACTTTGTAATGTAATCAATAGCTACCAGGATGAAACGATGTCCGTTGGACACATTAGGTCTGATCTCTCCAATCATATCAATGCCCCACATTGCAAAGGGCCAAGGAGCTGTCAATACGTTCAGAGGAACTGGAGGTACATGCACCTTATCAGCATAGATTTGGCATTTATGACAGGTCCGAGAATGCTGATAAAAATCGGCTTCCATAGTAGACCAATAATATCCTGCCCGTAGGATTTTCTTTGCCATGGTATGTCCACTGGAATGAGTTCCGAAGGTACCTTCATGTAACTCTGCCATGATCCCTTCTGCCTCGCTTTTATCCACACATCGCAGTAAGGTCGAATCATGATTACGCTTATAAAGGACACCGTTACTGATGAAAAACTTCACAACGAACTTTCTCAGAAACTTCTTATCATTAACAGATGCACCCTCGGGGTATTCCTGAGCCTTAAGATACCTTTTTACCTCGTGAAACCAGGGTTTATCTGCTACCTCTTCAGTCTCAATATCACAGCAATGTGCGAGTTCGTCCAACCTCTCAATGGTAATCCGGGGAGCTTCATTGTCCCACCTGACCTTGAACATAGAAGCCATGGTAGCTAGCGCGTCCGCTAACTGGTTCTCTTCTCTAGGGAAGTGTTCAAAGGTTATCTCCTCAAAGTGTGGGAGCAACGTCAGTACATACTCTTTGTAAGGAATAAGATTTGGGTGCTTCGTATCCCACTCGCCTTTGATCTGACTGATCACTAGAGCGGAATCTCCGAACACACTCAAGAACTTAATCCTTAAGTCAATAGCTGCTCGAAGGCCCATGATGCACGCTTTATACTCTGCTATATTGTTGGTGCAGTTAAAACATAATCGAGCGATGAACGGAGTATGACAACCCTCAGGAGATATAATCACTGCACCAATGCCATTACCCAATGCGTTTGAGGCTCCGTCAAAATACATAGACCATCGGGATCCCTCCTCAGGTCCTTCATCCGGTCCAGGTTTTTCACAGTCGGTCACCAACATGATGTTCTCATCCGGGAACTCGAAATTCATGGATTAGTAATTATCCATGGCCAGATGCGCCAAATGATCCGCCAACACACTCCCCTTGATTGCCTTTTAGGTTGTGTATTGGATATCATATTCAGTTAAGATCATCTTCCATCTTGTTATTCTTCCGGACAAGGTGTGCTTTTCGAAGATATACATGATTGGATCCATCTTTGATATCAATAGGGTAGTTTGAGTCAACATATATTGTCTCAGCCGGTGAGCAGCCCATGCCAAAGCGCAACAAGTTTTATCGAGCAGTGAGTATCGGGTCTCACAGTCGGTAAATTTTTTGCTAAGGTAGTAAATAGAATGCTCTTTTCGGACAAACTCGTCATGCTGCCCCAACACGCACCCCATTGAATTGTCCAGTACTGTCAAGTATAAGATTAAAGGTCTTCCTTCTACTAGAGGCATCAAAATTGGCGATTCTTGGAGGTATTCCTTGATCCTTTCGAAAGCGGTCTGACATTCATCATTCCATTTTACCACTTGATCTTTCTTCAGCAGCTTGAAGATTGGCTCACAAGTAGCAGTCAGATGTGAAATCAATCGGGCGATGTAGTTCAGACGTCCCAAAAAGCCTATAACTTCCTTTTCTATGCGGGGAGCTGGCATCTCCTGTATAGCCTTCACCTTTGCAGGATCCACTTGAATACCTTTATCACTAACGACAAAACCCAACAGCTTACCGGACCTTACCTCGAAGGTGCACTTGTTCGGGTTTAACCTCAGCTTGTACATCTTCAACCTGTCGAACAATTTCTGGAGATGGTCAAGGTGTTCTTCTTCAGTCTGGGACCTTGCAATCATGTCGTCAACGTAAACCTCAATCTCATGATGAATCATGTCGTGGAACAAAGCGACCATGGCGCGCTGATAAGTTGCCCCAGCATTCTTCAACCCGAAAGGCATTACCTTGTAACAGAAGGTGCCCCACTGTGTAATGAAGGTTGTCTTCTCCATGTCCTCGGGAGCCATCTTAATCTGATTGTAACCAGAAAAACCATCCATAAAGGATAATACCTTATGCCGCACAGTGTTGTCGACCAGAACATCGATGTGAGGCAGTGGGAAATCATCCTTGGGGCTCGCCTTGTTCAGATCCTTATAGTCCACACACATTCGTACCTTACCATCCTTCTTCGGAACCGGAACAACGTTGGCAACCCACTGCGGATAAGAAGTAACAGCTAGAAATCCGGTGTCAAATTATTTCATGACCATAACTTTGATTTTCTCAGACATCTCAGGGCGCATACGGCGAACCTTCTGCTTTACTGGAGGACAATCTTCTTTAGTTGGCAGGTGGTGTACCACAATATCAGTGTCTAAACCAGGCATATCTTCATAAGATCAAGCGAAGATCTCAACATAGTCGCGTAGCATCTGTATCAATCGTTGTTTGACACTAGGCTCCAGATTTGCACCTATCTTGACCTCTTTCTTGTCTTCCTCTGTACCCAAATTTACTGATTCCACTGGCTCTTCATGAGGCTGTATGGCCCTTTCTTCCAGTAGTAACAGTCTAGCAAGTTCCCCAGGAACTTCACAATTATCCTCACCTTCGTCCTTGGCTTGGTTGATCGGATTTTCAAAGTCATAACTGGCAGTAGCAGAGTTGTTATCAATGGGATCCAGAGTGGATGTGGATCTGCATTATGACACGTGAGTGTGTGTAAGACAATAATTGTTTTGATAAAGTGCGAGATAGAAAGGAAAAACAAGGAGCGCAAAATTTGTAATGCAAGAAAACGTCCAATGCTTTATTGATGATATATGAAAATGACAAATAATAAGCCCTCACAAACAAAGCCAAGATGCCTCGGGCAAGGCACCGGGCCGTAAAGTTTCAAACTGTCTGTTACAAATCTCAAAACAAAAGTCAATTACTGTGTAATAAAAGAAACGGGTACGAAGTCCTTCGCCGTCTAGTTGTTCAATCCACCGTTGGCAGTTAGGTAAATCCAGCTGTCGATATCTGACTCTTCTTCATCATCCTCAATTGCATTCACTCCCTGATTACTGATATGCAGAGGAGGTGTTCCAATCCGCGCGTGCTGAACAACCCTTTGAGCCTCTACAGTAAAGCCCAAACCAAACTTGTCAGTCTTGTGTGTGAAATCAGGGAGCTGACCCCAATTTGCACACCCACCTTTTTCAATTACAGCCCTGGCATCCTTGAGGGAAGCCATCTTCATAGGAGGTTGTCATACCCCAATTTTTGACCTAAGATCCCATTTTTATTTTTGCATTTTTATACAAAAGTCAAGGTCACTAAATACAGTTGGCTTTAACCTCTCACCTTCGAGCATTGATTATGCAGAAATTGTCAAGTGTTTTGAACATTCTTAGCCTATGTATCACTAACTTATAATCAAGCACGAAATGTGTGTTTTTTTTGTTTCTTTGATTTCATGTGCTGACAGGTCTCCTTCGATTCAGCCTTTCGATTAGACAAGTTTACTGCCTGCAAGCCTGCTTTCGATTGGACAAGTTTACTGCCTGCAAACATGCTTCGATTGGGCAACATTTCTTCCTTCGAATACGGGCTTTTGATTGGGCAATATGTTTGTTTCGATCCACATGCTTCGATTGGGCAACATTACTTCCTTCGAACACGGGCTTTCGATTGGGCAATATGTTTGTTTCGATCCACATGCTTCGATTGGGCAACATTGCTTCCTTCAAACACGGGCTTTCGATTGGGCAATATATTTGTTTCGATCCAAGATTCGTTTGGGCATGTGGCTCCCTTCATGCAAGTCTTTATTTGAGCATTGACCTTTTTGTGTGCTTGCTTGGAGTCACAAAGTTTAGACCTCCTCCATACAGGCTTCGACTATGTTTGTACTAGCTTCGACTGGGCAACATTTCTCTTTAGTATGCTGCATTTCCATCCTTGACAAACTTCAGCACATGGTTGATGGCCCCCTCAAAAGACATATAGTGGTGGACTTGAGGGGCATACATATGAGTCTTTGTCGAAGGGTACGCCTTACTAGTCCATTCGAAGCAAACATTTGGCCCCTTCAAATGATGCACAAAGATGATTCGTTCAAAGGACACTTGTTGGAGGAAAGTCAAACAATGTGTTGGAAGAAGAATCTGGTCGAAGGAGGGTCAAAATGAAAGGATAAAATATTCAAAGATGCTTGCTGCCAAGTTCAGACATGGTACACTGGCCATAAAACTCTAAAACTGCTGCACAACAGTCCTGCACTGCCCAATTCCTTGCACCAAAATGGCAATAAAGCACTGTCCCTCGAAGGCTGCAAAGAGAAGCTTACTCAAATTGTTCAAATTATTTTGTTTTCCCTCCAAAAACTTCATCCAACTTTGCCTATAAATAAGAGGCTCCAACACATGTTTAAGGGAGGATCTTTGGGACCAGAGGAACGAATCCCCCAAATTTTCTCAAACACAAAAAATCTCTCAAGTCCCTTCAACACTTGTGAGAAAAAACCCAGAATCACATACTTACTTCCTTCGATTCTGAAGAACAAATACTCTTCAGTATCCTTCGAATCTAGTTTGGAAAGAAACATAAGACTTGTTTCTTTCTTTCCTTCGAATCCAGCATTTACAGCGCAACTGTTGGCCCCCTCTTTCGAATCCAGCATCCAGGGCCTCCACTCAAGGTCCCACACCCATTCAAAGCCTCCATCAAGGTAAGTTATTCTTACCCTTGAACCTTTCATTTCATGCCATAACATGTAAATAATACTTTTGTTCGTTTCAAGCATGTATATACCATGGTTCCTTTCGTTTCCACCCTGTTAACATGTTTTTAAAAGCTAACCCTTTCGTTTTACTTTCTGTTTACCTGAACCAACTTTAATTATTAAACTGTTTGAAAGATAAATATTAGCATGGCCTCAGGCCATGTTGTCATTTAATGCTTGAAATGAAAGAAACAGGAAACAGGAAATAGGAAATGAAGCTTCTAGCTTCTACCCTCTTTCTCCAGGTCAAACGAAAGAGACAACCAGGAGGAAAACCATGTTGACTTCCAGGCCCAGCCAGAGACACGCTCACACTGATTTCACTGGCCCAATCGAAGAAGGCAACAAGGTAGAAAGGCCCAGCCAGAGGCACACTTGCACTAAGTCCAGGCTCAGACGAAAGGCACTCCCATGCTGGTGCCAGCCTCCAATCGAAGTACATGACCTGACTGGTGCCAAAGCCTAATCGAAAGATGTGACCTTGCTGTTGCCAGCCCCAGTCAAAGGATACAACTTGCTACTGCCTTTGCCCAATCGAAGGACATGACCTCGCCCCTGCCAAGGCCCAATCGAAAGACGTGACTTTGCTATTGCCAGCCCCAATCGAAGGAAGCCAACAGAATGCAAATCGAAGGCTGCTACTGCCTGGGTCAAAAGACACTCATTTTCCTTACTTTTATCTTATTTTTTCCTTCATATTTTTTATGCCTTTCAATACGGTTGTAATAGCATAGGATTTTATCTTTCTACATTTTATTTACTTTGTACAAATACTAGTAATTAGGCGTGTATGGCAAGATAAAATCAACAAGTAAACAAACCAAAAAATCCAAAAACACTCTTTAATCCTTACTTGAATATATCTTAAAACTCGCAAAACACTCAACAAATCAAAACTCCCCCCAAGGGCATGTTATCTCCTTTCTACCGCGATACCGGCCGTGCCTATTGCTAGAATGCGTGCGTTAATGTCGCCCACTAAAAAACACAAACAAATCAACTTTTTTCTAGAGGAACTACGGTGTTTTGATTCCTTCATTGGATACGTAGGCAAAGGGTCGCGAAACCCTCACGAACGCAATAATAAAAACACATTTCTTTCCCCTTAAGCAAACATAGTTGTAGATAAATACACCCTTGTATATAACAAACAATTTTAATAAAAAACAGATATTCCAAAAGGTTCCTGCGGAGTACCGTAGATGCATTGGGTGCTAATACCTTCCCATTGCATAACCAACCCCCGAACTCTTGATCTCTTTCAAAAACGCATTGTATTTAAGTATTATTTTACATTGCATGTTTTAGGGTTTTATTTCGCTCTTTTCCCTTTTCCCTCGGAAATAATAAAGCGCGGTGGCGACTCTTGCTTTTGCGAGTCGAGTTAATTAATAGCTCGATCTCTGATTTTCACCGCTACAGAATTGGCGACTCTGCTGGGGATAGATTGACCTCTTGCTGGTCCATCCCTAAGTGGGTTAAGCCTAATTTGTCATATTTGTTTTTTGTTATTATTACTTGTTTGTTTGATTATATGTGATATATTATGGTTATTTGGGTGTTGATTACAAAGGACAATTCCTATACCCGGACTAAGTTACACTTAGGAATAGGACGGGCGGTATAGTCATGTTAACTTTGAGGGAGTAAGAAGGAGGCATGAAATCCCCCACTTAGTGGAATCCCCTTTGAACGTAGTATTTGTTTACTGAGTAATCGGGAAGACGTTATTGCTTTCGACCTGGGAGCCAGAGAAGCTGAGAACCGTAGAACCCTTAACCCATCTTGGCCTCTTAGGTGTAGTGCGAAGATTATAACGAAGTAATCCGGAAGTAGTTATCACGCGATGCTGCACTCAGACGAGTTTCTCTTGAGAATATTGCTAATTACTGAGTAATCGGGACGTTGGTAATATCTGAAGGAGGAATGTAGACTCTGGGAACTTTTAGAACCTCGTTTTGTAGGTGTGATTAAACCTTTAGTACATACCTTGGGGATGTTTTTTACCTTTGACTCCATGCTCGTAACGTTGAACCTTTCGACTTTGTTTGTGACCTTGCTTGTGGTTGTTGCATAGCCATGCCTTCATGCATCCATGAAACCCTTTTCACTTGATTTTCAAGGAATTTGGAGGTCTTTCTTTGTAAACATCACAAGTTTCGTCAAGCTCAATGGATCTTGGGTGTTGATAGGGTGAAAACCCTAATCCACCAAAATGGATGATTGATCTTGATGATAACCTGATGTTGTACCCCAAAATTTGCCCTCCCATATTCTTCAAGATTTGACAAGAAGGATTTTCTAATTGTTCAAGATTGCTCAAGAGGTAGACAGTCAAACCACTTCCTAAGCCAGCTGAAATTAGGGTTTTGGTTCATTCAAGGAATTTGGGGTTTTCAATGGTTCAATCAAGGCTCATAGGCCCATATACATTCTCAAGCACCTACATGCCAAGTTTCAAGACTCACAGTGTCAATTTGCACAGTCAAAAGCCTTATTTGACCCACAGTCAACTGCAGGGGCAAAATGGTCATTTTGTAGTCAAAAGTCATAATTTTTGGTCAACATCTTATTTTGAGTCCACAATCATCATTTGATCAAATCTTGATCATGATTCCACAAGAATGGCTCAAAAATCATCAAGAATGCAAAAGTTACTATTTTTGGACAGTAGAAAAGTCAATTGTATCTTGACCAGGGCATAACTTTTTCTTGGTTCATCAGAAAAATCCCATCCAATGCTCATTTTGAAGGGGATGACATTTACTACAATTCATCTTCACACTCCAAGTCCAAGAAATACTCTCACAAGAAGTTATCAATTTTGACATTATAGGTCCTTTTCAAAAGTCAACAAAAATGCACTTTAAGTCAAAGGCCATAAATTGAGATTGGTAAATCCAAATGACATGGGACCAAAGGCATTGGTTAGAGGACTTAAAGAACTTTCCAAAATGTCAAAGAAAATGTTCATATGATCAAAATTGAGCAAGATATGCATTGGAGAAGTTGGGAAATTTTTGTGAATTTGCAAAAGTCAACTTTGCTCAAAACACCTCATTTTTGCTAATGGGCCTCAAATTTCTTCTTGAAACTTCATCCATGGCCTATGCACGACCCATCAAGCTTAATGGAATTTATTTTCTTATTTTTTATTAATTAATTGGATTTTTAATCAATATTAATTCATTTAATTAATTTAAATTGTAGGAAAATGCAAGATTTGATTTTTCAATCAATTTGTGAAGCAAATATGGTCAAGATATGATGGCAAATTCGTGCACAAAGTCAAAGATACAAAACATCCAAAATTGGCAACTTTCTTCAATCATGAAAATGCAAAAAGATTTGATTTTCAATCATCATTCCAATGGATTTTTGTGCAAGATTCTGACCTAATTCCATTCCTCTATAAATACACAAGCAAACCCTGATCATGCACACGTGAGAAAGCTGCAGATAAAGCCATAGCAATATTGAAAAATTCCAAGAAAAACTCAAAACTGATTTCTATATTCCAGGACGATTCAAGAACTTTTGTTGATTCTAATACACTACAGGGGATCCGAGGAAGGTTTTGCAATAAAATTCAGGCCTTAAAGCTACAGGAATCGCCCTAGACAGAACCACGATTTTCGTTTTTTTCTCAAAATCATATTGTTGAATTCATGCATAATTAACATGTTTTATTGATTGTGTTGCATTGCCAGAGGTCATACGAAGCTAATGATATCACTTAATTGGATTAAAACGCCATAAATAAAAAATTGCCATTGACGATTTCTAGGGTTCATAAGTTGTGAAATTGGGGTTTTCTAAACCCAGAAAAATCAGGACTTGTAAGGCACATGGTTGGATTCCTGAGAACCAGACGAATTCGAATCTACCCTCGCGAAATATTTATATACACCAGGGCTCTAGTCGCTATTATTCCTCATGTCATATTGTGGGGGTTAAAAACCCCCGCTATCTAACATTGTTTTTGCAGGTTCAGCGAGGAAGATGATGATGTGTTGATACATCATTGGTTAGTTCAAATACGCGCGCATGTTTTTTTGTTACAACACATGAATTGATTTTTATATATTATATTTACTTGTTATTCCAATGACAATTGATGCAGCGTGGTGGAGTGGTTGGCCAAACGTCCAATAAGCTTTGGGACATGGGTTCGAATCCCAGGTCCCCCAAAACGCTTATGTTGTTTTTCCTAACATATTCACATGCAGGCTTCCCAAAGTTTTCCACCATGTACCTCACTTACCAACACTCCAGGTGGCTTCAAATTCCAATCTAATGGTCCAGATGGAAGGATCATGGTACTCCCAGTCAGCACGCACCATGGAGAAGCAGGAAAGTCAAACAGGCTTGAAACAGTTGGGCTTAAAAATTCCAGAACTTACCTTCATATTGGGCCAACACCCCCTGGGTTCTTTTTATTCTCTTTATATCTTTTCCATTTAATTATTTTACTATTAATTATTATTATTATTATTATTTTAACTAACAAATTAATTTTTTTTTAATTATTAATTTCACCCTTAATTAGTTATTTTTGTAAATAAATATAATTAACTAACTTAGTTTTAATTAGGTTAATTTTAATATTTTCACAATAATTTAAAATCAACATAGAATTAGGGTTCTTGGCAACTTTTAATCATTTTTTTGAGACATTAAAAAACCAAAAATATTTCTTTTAATTAATTAATTAGTTTTAGGTTTAATTTAATTAAATGCAAAAAGAACAAAAACTCACTCTTTTCTCAAAAAAGGGTCAAAACCCTAAGGGCTTCTCCGATTCAATTTTCTCTCGCGCGTATGTTGGTTTTATTAATTTTTTGATCCATATTTATGTAATTGTTCCGAGGATGCAATAGCTTTAATTAGGACTTTTTATCGCTTTCATTTATTTTCTCGCAATTTACTTTTCAAGGGTTGCTTTTGGCGATGTAAATACCCGACGCCTTGTAATAGCGTAGCTTTACTTTCCGCAATTTACTTTCTGCACAATTATTAGCTGTTAGATGTATGTTAACTAGGCTATGCATGACAAGACTTGTTCTCTAAAAATAAAATCAATCGTAGCTCACCATAACCTGTGCAAAGATAATATAAACTGAAACCTGACACACTCGCACATGCCACTCTTAGGGTACGCCTCACTTGGTAGCCTCGACGTGGTCATTGAGTATAGGGTGTTTTAGAGGTCGCCCTCTTGTCTAAAGATCCAAGTTTCCTCGAAACGGTTGCCTCGGATAAAAAGGATCTAGGACATTAGGGTTACCGCTAAGGCGTCCTACCATTGCTTTAGTGACCACATGTCCCTATAATCGAATTGACCCTAAAACTCCAACGACGGTGCTGCCTACTTCTCAATAGTGGGATAGTACTGTCTAAAGGACATTTACACAGCTTAATTCCTTTTGAGTAGGTAGAGGTTCTCAGGTACTTGCTCTTTCAAAACAAAAAATACTTTTCGCACCTACACTTTTCTGACAAAAGTTTTCAAACAACACTTCATACACTCTTGGAGACTCTTGCTTACCGCGACATTTCGCGAACCAGCATTTCAAAACAGTCAGTTCTATTTCCACCGATCACAGAACTGGCAACTCTGCTGGGGATGTATTATAAGTGATGTGTACCTTAGGATTAGATCATTTATGTTTTCAATTGTATGCCTCGTATGCTTTAAATTTTGTGGGCTTGTATCGGAGTTTCATAGATCCTAACCCGGATCTGGGGAATACCCTTTAGGTAAGTAGCAATAAACTGTGAGGGACCTGTCCGGCGTAGACCGACACGGGTGAAGCAGTAGCTACGTTGGTGTGACACCTTGGTCTGTACCGATATCCCTTGTGTTGGAACGAGGAGAATATGGGTCTTCTGAGGAGTCATTAAGCACCAACTGACCTTAGAACCTTAAATTGACCAACTTGGACATAGAACAGTAGCAGTATGCTACACTCATTGAGACTAAACTCTTGCGATGGTTCCGGCTGCAAGAAAAGGTTGCGAAGTTGGAGTTATGACTGATTGAGGGTAGTCAATGATATTGAGATCCTCTAGAACCCGGTTACTATTTTTAGGACAGGTCTTAACCAACTGAAACTGAAAGAGGGTAGTACCTAAACTTCATGCTGGCCTGAAATCTAAGGGCTCTTGTGTGACTTGTGTGCCTTACCATGTTTGCCTTTTGTAAATACTTATGGTGTGCCTTTATCATGACATCATAACATCATACCATTGCATACATCCTACATAAGGACTAACCCATTCCAAGGATCTCAAGGGTCTGTGATGCAGGTCATGATGAACCAACTGTCTAGCAAGGGGCAAAGGGGATTTATTTTCCTCTAGCCAAGGTTGTTTGGAGATCAAAACATGGTGACTTGAGTCAGGGGCTATAACCCACTCGATATGGTGAGCTTTGACTCTTGAAGAATGACTCTCAACAATATGAAGTTCCTTCAATCAAGCTACCGGATTCAAATTCTAACAAGTTTCTCTATTTACCCCGCGAGATCCTTGAAAACATTGCATGCATACATACATATCATTGCATCACAGGTCACCCTTCACAGGTCTCTCACGTTCTCGCTGTTTATTTCAGCAATGACTTTCCAACAAGACAACCAGGATCTTCATACTCAAGAGACTCAATTCATGGAAATCTTCCTAAGCCTATCCAAGGGGCAGGAAGAGTTGAGAACACTCCTCATAGGGAATTTGGTCAAGAAAAGTCCTGAGGACAATAAGGACGAACAGCTGAAAAATCTGCAAGCTGAGGTAGATGCAATGAGAACCCAGATGTTGGGGCAGATGGCTCTTATCCAAGGCTTAGCTCGGGAGCAAGAAGAGTTGAGAACCATGATCAACCAGCTTCATCAAGACAGATACGACAGTATGAAGCAAATAGTCAAGGCTGAGGATCAAGTCATTAATCAACTTCCGAGAAGTCAAAGGCTTGGTTTGATGAAGAATGGACCCCTCCAAGTTGCTACTACTTCACAGGTCCAACAACAACCTCACCAAGAACAACGGGTTGATCAGAGCCAGCCAAACAAGCCTAGGAGGCAATTCACCAAGCTTAACGTGTCACCGTCTCAAGCTTTACAACGCCTATTGAGATTGAATCTGGTGACGTTAAGGGACCCTCCTAAGAATCCTAACACAGCCTCCCCAAGGTATAACCCTGATGAAAGGTGTGCATACCACTCTGACAGTCCTGGACATGACACCGACGACTGTTGGAGTTTGAAGAACAAGATACAAGACTTGATTGATGCCAAGGAGATCAAGTTTGATCACTGATCCTACACCAAATCATTGAGAATGTTTTTTGTTCATTAGAATTTTCAAGTTATAATTTTCTTTTGATTGTTCGAACATTTATTCATGTCAAACTTTGTTACTCTATCAATGCATTGCATATGTCTGTTTTGAATCAATCCATTCATATTCACTATATTCAAATTGCTTTCATTTTTTGTGATGTTCAACTCTCGATTAAAAAATTCTAAACCTTTTGAGGGAGGATGACGAAAACGATACCACGATCTTTACAGTATGCTTTTGAACAGACCCGCTGACGATGTACAGGCATTGTTTCAAATCCTAAACAGTGGAGTTATAAGGAAGATAATCCCTAGTCAACCCCTTTGAACCAAAGAAGTTGGAGTTTTTCGTTTCACAAGTTAAAACCCGTAAATATAACCCGGGGAAGGGTAGTTTTCTTAGTTAATCCAGGTGCACAATGAATGGCATCAAAGAAGTCCTTCCGAAACAAAAGACGGTGATGGTTCCGTATAATCGTAAGGACAGGTAGTCATTATCTCTCGAAATAAAAGCCCATCAAGTCAAAACCTATGAAGGAGACTTACAAAACTGGGGCATCCCGCTGACTGTAATTACAAAAGAAACAGTTCAGGCAAAAGACAGGGATAATAAAATCAAAAAGAAAGAGATCCTAAAAACTCTCAACAAAAATGATTGCCTGTTCAAAATAAATTGTCAGCATCCGAACCATCACTGGAATATTAGAGCAAAGACTCAAACGGGATCTAAATGCACGATTAGCTGAGTTTAGGATCGAAGAACATCACGAAGAACGGGTGGGTACAAATAAAATTTGAGCCTTTATCCTTTGTTTCTTAAACTGTGAACCAGGCCACGTGATAACCCTTGAAAGTCCTAGCTGAAGCATGGGTTAGTTCGAAAGCATACTGTTACAAAAGGTATCCTGACTCCTGTAGGGCTTGCTGTAAAATCTTGAGTTGACATCACATTTTACAAAAATTCACTTGTTTTACTGAAAACTGCATTTTCAAAAACTTCAAGACAGACATAAGCTTTGCATTCTTAAAATAACATTGTTTGCATATGACTATTTGTTCAAACAGTAGAGAAATTCGCACGATGAATATCTTGTGAACAAAAAAACCTTTTTCATAAAAAGAGTCACATCAAGTGGAAAAACACTTCCAATCAAGGGGCAAGGCATGATCATTGTCTATCATCTGGGGCAGTTAAGTCAAGATTCAAAGAATCTCTCAAAAATGCCAAAAAGCCAAGGGGCAAATCTCCGCCTGAGTCACTTGGGGCATCAGATATGAATTCCAGCAATGAATCTTGCATGATCAGACATCTTCTGGTAGTATGGCGACACAACACTACTGACAGTGACAACTCTATGCGCTCTGAGAACGTGGACATAGTACACATAATCAAAGACCCGCTAGGTCGACAGGCCTAGGCAAAAATAAGGGCTTCCCGGCGAACCAAAAGAGTTCGGGCAGAAATAAGGGATGAAAATGAAAAAATCTGTACACCCGGCAAGTCAAAAACCTGAAAAGGCGGGTTGGGAAAAAAAGGGTATCCGGTTGAATGAAAACCCGAAAGGGCGGTCCAGACAAAAGTTAGGGATCAAAAGCGTACGACTATGTCCCGTCATCTCGTCACTTGCCTACCAGAAGAAGATTTGTCAATCAGCAGTTATCAAACACCTCCACAGGTACCTTCTCCCACAGAAACTGGGGCAATAAGAATTGTCCGAACTGTACAAGCTGCTCTGTCCTCCAGGTACAAGGTGGATTCAGTTGAAGAGTATGACCAAGATACCTTCACTCCCCGCAGAGTAAGACAAGATCCAGCAATACTCTCCCCAAGCAGAGTTGGTCTCCCATTAGCCCTAAAAAGGCACAGTATCTCCAGCAAGTCAGCAATATTCTCCCCCGAGCAGAGTTGGCCTACCATCAGTCTTGGAAAAGATGGGTATCCCCAGTAGATCTTAATATTCCCCAGTGGAGTATACAAATATTCCTTAGTAAGCATCCCCGACAGTCTTAATATTCCTCGACAGAAATATAAGATTGTTCCCCGGCGGAATACAAGATACCCTCAGTGGAGCCATTTCCCGGCGCAGTCTAAAAAGCTTCCCCACCAGAGTTGAATCATCTTCCCCACTAGATTCTGGAAGCTTGTCCCCTACAGAGTACAAGTACATCTCCTCAGCCATATCCAGAAGGTTATCCCACACCAGAGTCTAACTGGGTTATCCTCAGCAAATTGCAATGGAAAGATCGTCCTCAGCGAAGTTCTTCCTATCCCCAGCGGAGTTCATCATCAAATCCCCCAACAAAGCTTATCAACTAAATTCCCCAGCGGAGTTATCGTCAAAATCTCAGCAAAGCGTCTCTTCCCACAGAGTATTCCCCGCAGAGTAATCTCTTCACCAGGTTTATTCCCCAACGGAGTCATCTTCTCCTACCGGTTTATTCTTGCAATCATCTTCGTTCATCATCCCCAGCGGAAACGAAGAACTCTATTCTTCAACATCAGCCCAGGATTTAACAAGCTCCCGGCATTCGTCAAGGATTTATTTTCCCAGACGAAAATACATTCATAAACATATCACATCTCATACCTCCTATTTACATACATGATAAAGTGCATACGACACGATCTCATTTATTTTTGAGAACATCATGACATCATGCATCTCATACATCATGACATTGCATACCACTAACTCTTTACCTTTTCAGGAAAGATCGATCAACAGATAAAAGTCATTACCTTTTGGAGTAGCAGTCGTCCTAGACTCCTTCATCATCCCGTTGAGGTAGAAGTCATCCAAGATTCCTTCATTATCCCGTTGAGGTAGAAGTCATCCGAGATTCCTTCATCATCCTGTTGAGGTAGTAATCATCCAAGATTCCTTCATCATCTCGTTAAGGTAGTAATCGTCCAAGATTCCTTCATCATCCCGTTGAGGTAGTAATCGTCCAAGATTCCTTCATCATCCCGTTGAGGTAGAAGTCATCCAAGATTCCTTCATCATCCTGCTGAGGTAGTAATCGTCCCAGATTCCTTCATCATCTATTTGGAGTAGCAATCGTCTCAGATTCCTTCATCACATCATTATCAAAAAAACAAAAAAAAACCTTTCTTAAGTCCCGGATCAACACCTGTAACTAGCCAGGAAATATCTGTGGACGACTGATTGTAGATCTATACCTGAAACCAGACAGGAAAGTTATCTACATTGAAGAGATTGAAGATCAATACATGTAACAAGCCAGGAAGACTATCTTTTTTTCTCAAGTCAGAGATTAATACCTGAAACCAGACAGGAAAACTATCTCATCGGCCAGCCTTCTTAAGTTCCGGATCAACACCTGTAACTAGCCAGGAAATATCTGTGGATGACAGATTGTAGATTAATACCTGAAACCAGACAGGACAACTATCTACTTGACCATTATGAAGCAACCCTACACCGGTTCCTTCTCTTCCAAGATGCAGTTTTACACGGACTCATCATCAGGCAACTCTACACCGGTTCCTTCTCTTTCAGATGCAGTTTTACACGGACTCATCATCAGGCAACCCTATACAGGCTCCTTCTCTCAACCTACCAGGTTACGACTCAACAAACAATCTCCAGATGGCATCTATAAGCCCATCCCCGACAAGATTCTGTCACATCTCCAGATGGCATCTATAAGCCCATCCTCCCATCCATCATCTTTCCAAATGGCATCTGTAAGCCCATTCCCGACATCACATTGCTGATACTACACTATGCGAGTGCAAATTTCTGGGCACTCTAGTGTTCAATCATCTTCCACCTTCGGATCACGAAAGGCCCGAAAGCCAATCTACATCCTCAGGTTTAAGAAGATTGAACAGGGGCAACTGTTGTACCCCAAAATTTTCCCTCCCATATTCTTCAAGATTTGAAAAGAAGGATCTTCTAATTGTTCAAGATTGCTCAAGAGGTAGACAGTCAAACCACCTCCTAAGCCAGCTGAAATTAGGGTTTTGGTTCTTTCAAGGAATTTGGGGTTTTCAATGGTTCAATCAAGGCTCATAGGCCCATATACATTCTCAAGCACCTACATGCCAAGTTTCAAGACTGACAGTGTCAATTTGCACAGTCAAAAGCCTTATTTGACCCACAGTCAACTACAGGGGCAAAATGGTCATTTTGCAGTCAAAAGTCAGAATTTTTGGTCAACATCTTATTTTGAGTCCACAATCATCATTTGATCAAATCTTGATCATGATTCCACAAGAATGGCTCAAAAATCATCAAGAATGCAAAAGTTACTATTTTTGGACAGTAGAAAAGTCAACTGTATCTTGACCAGGGCATAACTTTTTCTTGGTTCATCAGAAAAATCCCATCCAATGCTCATTTTGAAGGGGATGACATTTACTACAATTCATCTTCACACTCCAAGTCCAAGAAATACTCTCACAAGAAGTTATCAATTTTGACATTATAGGTCCTTTTCAAAAGTCAACAAAAATGCACTTTAAGTCAAAGGCCATAACTTGAGATTGGTAAATCCAAATGACATGGGACCAAAGGCATTGGTTAGAGGACTTCAAGAACTTTCCAAAATGTCCAAGAACATGTTTATATGATCAAAATTGAGCAAGATATGCATTGGAGAAGTTGGGAAATTTTTGTGAATTTGCAAAAGTCAACTTTGCTCAAAACACCTCATTTTTGCTAATGGGCCTCAAATTTCTTCTTGAAACTTCATCCATGGCCTATTCACGACCCATCAAGCTTAATGGAATTTATTTTCTTATTTTTTATTAATTAATTGGATTTTTAATCAATATTAATTCATTTAATTAATTTAAATTGTAGGAAAATGCAAGATTTGATTTTTCAATCAATTTGTGAAGCAAATATGGTCAAGATATGATGGCCAATTCGCGCACAAAGTCAAAGATACAAAACATCCAAAATTGGCAACTTTCTTCAATCATGAAAATGCAAAAAGATTTGATTTTCAATCAAATATTCAATCATCATTCCAATGGATTTTTGTGCAAGATTCTGACCTAATTCCATTCCTCTATAAATACACAAGCAAACCCTGATCATGCACACGTGAGAAAGCTGCAGATAAAGCCATAGCAATATTGAAAAATTCCAAGAAAAACTCAAAATTGATTTCTATATTCCAGGACGATTCAAGAACTTTTGTTGATTCTAATACACTGCAGGGGATCCCAGGAAGGTTTTGCAATAAAATTCAGGCCTTAAAGCTACAGGAATCGCCCTAGACAGAACCACAATTTGCGTTTTTTTCTCAAAATCATATTGTTGAATTCATGCATAATTAACATGTTTTATTGATTGTGTTGCATTGCCAGAGGTCATACGAAGCTAATGATATCACTTAATTGGATTAAAATGCCATAAATGAAAAATTGCCATTGACGATTTCTAGGGTTCATAAGTTGTGAAATTGGGGTTTTCTAAAACCAGAAAAATCAGGACTTGTAAGGCACATGGTTGGATTCCTGAGAACCAGACGAATTCAAATCTACCCTCATGAAATATTTATATACACCAGGGCTCTAGTCGCTATTATTCCTCGTGTCATATTATGGGGGTTAAAAACCCCCGCTATCTAACATTGTTTTTGCAGGTTCAGCGAGGAAGATGATGATGTGTTGATACATCATTGGTTAGTTCAAATACGCGCGCGTGTTTTTTTGTTACAACACATGAATTGATTTTTATATATTATATTTACTTGTTATTCCAATGACAATTGATGCAGCGTGGTGGAGTGGTTGGCCAAACGTCCAATAAGCTTTGGGACCTGGGTTCGAATCCCAGGTCCCCCAAAACACTTATGTTGTTTTTCCTAACATATTCACATGCAGGCTTCCCAAAGTGTTCCACCATGTACCTCACTTACAAACACTCCAGGTGGCTTCAAATTCCAATCTAATGGTCCAGATGGAAGGATCATGGTACTCCCAGTCAGCACGCACCATGGAGAAGCAGGAAAGTCAAACAGGCTTGAAACAGTTGAGCTTAAAAATTACAGAACTTACCTCCATATTGGGCCAACACCCCCGGGTTCTTTTTATTCTCTTTATATCTTTTCCATTTAATTATTTTATTATTAATTATTATTATTATTATTATTATTTTAACTAACAAATTAATTTTTTTTATTATTATTAATTTCACCCTTAATTAGTTATTTTTGTAAATAAATATAATTAACTAACTTAGTTTTAATTAGGTTAATTTTAATATTTTCACAATAATTTAAAATCAACATAGAATTAGGGTTCTTGGCAACTTTTAATCATTTTTTTGAGACATTAAAAAACCAAAAATATTTATTTTAATTAATTAATTAGTTTTAGGTTTAATTTAATTAAATGCAAAAAGAACAAAAACTCATTCTTTTCTCAAAAAAGGGTCAAAACCCTAAGGGCTTCTCCGATTCAATTTTCTCTCGCGCGTATGTTGGTTTTATTAATTTTTTGATCCATATTAATGTAATTGTTCCGAGGATGTAATAGCTTTAATTAGGACTTTTTATCGCTTTCATTTATTTTCTCGCAATTTACTTTTTAAGGGTTGCTTTTGGCGATGTAAATACCTGACGCCTTGTAATAGTGTAGCTTTACTTTCCGCAATTTACTTTCCGCACAATTATTAGCTGTTAGATGTATGTTAACTAGGCTATGCATGACAAGACTTGTTCTCTGAAAATAAAATCAATCGTAGCTCACCATAACCTGTGCAAAGATAATATAAACTGAAACCTGACACACTCGCACATGCCACTCTTAGGGTACGCCTCACTTGGTTGCCTCGACGTGGTCATTGAGTATATGGTGTTTTAGAGGTCGCCCTCCTGTCTAAAGATCCAAGTTGCCTCGAAACGGTTGCCTCGGATAAAAAGGATCTAGGACATTAGGGTTACCGCTAAGGCGTCCTACCATTGATTTAGTGACCACATGTCCCTATAATCAAATTGACCCTAAAACTCCAACGACGGTGCTGCCTACTTCTCAATAGTGGGATAGTACTGTCTAAAGGACATTTACACAGCTTAATTCCTTTTGAGTAGGTAGAGGTTCTCAGGTACTTGCTCTTTCAAAACAAAAAATACTTTTCGCACCTACACTTTTTTGACAAAAGTTTTCAAACAACACTTCATACACTCTTGAGGACAGATACAAGAGTTAAATTGAAGTTTTCAAACAAAACTCTTTTCAAAACCCACAAACACAAGAAAAGCAAAACTTTTGAAAACATAGTGAGCAAGTACCTAAGAGCCCGTGTATAACCACGGATAGAAAGGGTGCTAATACCTTCCCTTTCTATAATCTACCTCCCGAACCGAGAAACATCTCGAAAAGGAATTTTGCTGTGCTTTTGTCCTTTCCTTGTTGGAGAAAATAAAAGACGGTGGCGACTCTTGCTTACCGCGACATTTTGCGAACCAACATTTCAAAACAATCAGTTCTATTTCCACCGATCACACCTGATCAATGTTTGGAGCCAATTTAAAATTCATCTTCTATCTTCATACCTTGATGTTTACAACTTAATACCTTGAAGATCAAATAAAACTCTCTTTTACATTCACATATCATGCATCATTCTACATTTTTGGTTTCACTTTCAAAGGTCTTTTTCCAAGTCTTATTTTTCCTTTGGTCTCACTAGTACAACACTCGCGCTAAGGGAACAATGGAGAATATCAAGCAAGAGGTTTCTGAACTCCGTAGAGAGATGACTATTTTGAAAGCTAGTGTGGAGCACTTAACTGGTTTGGTCTGAATTTTGGTTGCCGCCCAAGTAAACCCCTTTGCTAAAGCATAAGTGAATCTCTGTTGATTTTGGCCTTGAAGTTTAGGGCAGGTTTCCTTCAGCACAAGTCCAGATGGAAAGCCTTCCCAGATTATTAACTTATTTCTGCTTTTGTAATTTTTCTTGTTTATCAAAACATTGTTTGCATGTAAGAACTTGTTTCCATCTGAATGATTATCTTAATACAATGAGTATGTTTGTCTTGAAGTAATTCATTCGTTTCACTCATATTTGTTTTCAAATTTTAAATTGCATTTTCCATTATGATACCAACTTGTTTCCCATTCTCCTTCCTAGGCAGAGATTGAAGGGAGGATGATGATCTAAAAAACAAAATCTCTAGTTGTATTCTTTTTGAATAAAATCTTGCTGACGATGTACAAGCATTGTTTCAAATCCCTAAACACCGGAGATATAAGGAAGATAATCCCTTGCTAACCCCTTTTGAGCCTTGAAGTAGGATTTTCTTTTCTATACAAAAAACCCTCAAATTTTAACCTGGGGCAGGGTAGTTTTCAGTTAATCCGATTGAGTGTTCAAAATTCATAAGGAAGATATTTCTGAAGAGAAACTGCGAGGGATATCCTTCATGTATAATGAAGCTAGAAGATGTGGAACCATAATGTTATCCCTCATTCATCAAGAAACGAGGCAGCCACAATCCTCTCAACAAGTAAAGACAAGCTAATGTCACCCGTTTTGTTCAAAAACCAAAAAAATCAAAAAAAGAAAGAAAAGAAAAAGCCTGCTAAGTCGAAAACTTGAAAACGTGCGGCTTAAGCAAAAAATTAGGCAATCCCGCTGGACTATCAATTCAAAAGAATTAGTTCAGGCAAAAGTTAGGGAAAATAAAATTTTTGCAAAGGAAGGAATACAAAGAAAATTCCTCAGCAAAGAACAAATTGGTGACTACAAACACGAAGACATAAGGGTGGTTTCTACTCCGAAAGCCTCGTCGTTTCCTTAACTATCACAAAATTCTTTTGAGAGATGAATGCTCATATTGAATTAACTGAACATAGGGTTGGAGAACATCATGAAGAATGGGCGGGCACCTATACATTTTGAGCCTTAAAAAATCATTTTTCTAAAAACCATGAACCAGGCCACGTTACAACCCTCAAAAGTCCTAATTGAAGCAAGGTTATTTTGAAAGCATACTTCAATGAGATAGTGTTCCTGACTCCCATGAATGTTTGCTAAATAGTTATGTTGGTATCATATGATTTTCCTACACAAAAATAAATGGTGCTCTAACTCGCAAAATTTGTGCGATATCTTTTCAAAACCTTCAAGACTTACATAACAGTTGCATTAGAATTTTCATTCTCATAATAAAAATTTTCTAACTGCAAAACATTTGTTTGATATCAAGGAAGCTCACATATAAGCACTAGTGATGAGTTTATTATTTTAAGGCCAGAAACTCTGTTGAGTAATTAGAGAATCATTTCAAGAAAAAATCATATCAGGGGGCATTTCGCATGAAGACCTTAAGCACAAACATGTTGCTTCTCCCAGTTAATTCTTTCCCAACTTGTTTATTCTTTTGGGCAAAATTTGAAGACTTTGTTGTGCTAACTACAGTCAATCCGGGGCAATCACGTCGAGATTTGATGAATCTCTCTAAGAGTTTGAAGACACCAGAGCATGGTGAATGCCAGGTCTTTTGTAAAATCCTCTTGAGACGATTTCTCCTTATCAACCATATAGCTTGGGGCATTTTAGAAGTGAAGTTATTCGCAAGAATAGTCGTGCAACATGCAGCTTATCAACAGTAAACTTGGGGCATCCAAAATTAGTCCTAGGGGCAATCCAGATTTGTCAAGATATGTGATATGTTTTGTACACATTATCAAAGGGCGGTGTTCCAGTATCTCCAGCTAAGCAAGACTTCTAGCTGAAACATTGTTTGTGTTGTTATCTTTTCAATGGATTGTTTGCGATAGAAGACCGGACTTTGGGTTTTCTACCTGAAAATATCTTCCCCTCCATAGATATTTAAGCCTTGTAAAAGGACTTTGCTCCAATGATGGCCTGTGTTCTATCTCCAGTAATGTTACCATCTTGTTGAGATTAGTTGAGTGTCGGGTTCTGCTGTGATGTCTTATCATCCTCTGTCTATCTCCTCTATTTGTTTTGTCAGCATATACATGACATTCATTTATTCATTCACACTTGCATCATGCACACACATTGATATTTGGTGATGTTCTTGATCTGTATACTTTGGTTATCATATTTCCTCTCCCCAAATAGAGTGTCAACTTAAGCATAAAGTGCGCCTCCTTTCTAATTCCCCACTGAGTTAACTCTCGTGGAAGAATCTTGCTTTGGCTTTCCTTTTCCATCTCTGGATAGGATAAATCCCCATTTGAGTTGTTTCCTCATTGGGTGGAGTCTTGTTTGACTATTTTCTCTCCAGTTTATTCCTGGATTGAGCTTTGTCTCTTGTGAACGATACCCTGTGGATCTCTCTAGACTGTGAAACCTAGATAAAGAGTGCATTGATCTTGCGTATGTAAATACTTGGTCTCCTCAGGAAGGATTTATTCATGGTTCCCCATTGAAGATGAACTTTATTCCCTAGTAGTGTTATTATAACCTTCTTCTGGAATATCAACGTGACAACAAGCGACTGACTCTTTATTTGAGCAGTTTGATTATTTCTGAATTTCTTTATGTTATGACAAATGGTGGTCTCTTCATGAGCAGTTTGTCCATCCCCGAGGAAATTATTGATTCTCACCTCCAGCAATATCTTCATGATATTTTGTCGGTATCTTTGAGAAAACAGCAAGCGGCAGTCTCTTCATGAGCAACTTGTATGTTATTGATACCTTTGAGAAAACAACAAGCGACGGTCTCTTCATGAGCAACTTGTGTGTTATTGTTCTCTTGAAAAATAGCAAGCGGCGGTTTCTTCATGAGCAACTTGTATGTTATTGATACCTTTGAGAAAACAACAAGCGGCGGTCTCTTCATGAGCAACTTGTGTGTTATTGTTCTCTTGAAAAACAGCACGCGAAAGTCTCTTCATGAGCAACTTGTATGTTATTGATACCTTAGGAAAAACAGCAAGCGGCGGTCTCTTCATGAGCAACTTGTATGTTATTGTCACCTTTGAAAACAGCAAGCGGCGGTCTCTTCATGAGCAACTTGTATGTTATTGTCACCTTTGAAAACAGCAAGCGGCAGTCTCTTCATGAGCAACTTGTGTGTTATTGTTATCCCTTGAAAACAGCAAGTGGCGGTCTTTTCATGAGCAACTTGTATGTTATTGACACCTTTGAAAGGAAGCAAGTGGTGGCCTCTTTATTTGAGCAGCTTGTGTATCCCCAACAATAATGCAAACGACACCTCTTCGGAAAAGTTCCATGGGGAAATTTGTATTTTATCCTTTTCAAGCGATATCTTGGTTAAAGAAGAATCGTGTTACCGTTCTTGGTAAAATTCAGAAGTCAGAAATGTATATTTCCAGTCTCAGTACTGATGCCAATCATTTTCCAGTCTCAGTAATGATGTCAATCATTTCCTTTTCCAGTCTCAGTACTGATGTCAATCATTTTCCAGTCTCAGTACTGATGCCAATCATTTTCCAGTCTCAGTACTGATGCCAATCATTTGCCAGTCTCAGTGCTGATGTCAATCATCATCTGCCAGCCTTAGTGCTGATGTCAATCATTTCTTTTCCAGTCTCAACACTGATGTAAATCATTCAAGAGTCTCTCATTTGAAGTCTATGACTCTGTTTCCCTAGTGGAGTTATAATCTCTTTCCCTGTGGGATTACTGTATAATGTGATTGGTTTCTCCAGTAGTAGTTTGTCTCATGCGGCATCACTCCTTGTTAAATTCAAAATCTTACATTCATACCATATCATAAACATAATTGCGGTATCTTAAAGCCAAAAATTGTGTATTCTATATTTAAGTCCCTTCAATCTCGTCGAAATGAAGATCCCAATCTTCATATGTCCAGATAGAAGAAACTTAAATAGGGGCAACTGTCATACCCCAATTTTTGACCTAAGATCCCATTTTTATTTTTGCATTTTTATACAAAAGTCAAGGTCACTAAATACAGTTGGTTTTAACCTCTCACCTTCGAGCATTGATTATGCAGAAATTGTCAAGTGTTTTGAACATTCTTAGCCTATGTATCACTAACTTCTAATCAAGCACGAAATGTGTTTTTTTTTTGTTTCTTTGATTTCATGTGTTGACAGGTCTCCTTCGATTCAGCCTTTCGATTGGACAAGTTTACTGCCTGCAAGCCTGCTTTCGATTGGACAAGTTTACTGCCTGCAAACATGCTTCGATTGGGCAACATTGCTTCCTTCGAAAACAGGCTTTCGATTGGGCAATATGTTTGTTTCGATCCACATGCTTCGATTAGGCAACATTGCTTCCTTCGAACACGGGCTTTCGATTGGGAAATATGTTTGTTTCGATCCACATGCTTCGATTGGGCAACATTGCTTCCTTCGAACATGGGCTTTCGATTGGGCAATATATTTGTTTCAATCCAATATTCGTTTGTGCATGTGGCTCCCTTCATGCAAGTCTTTATTTGAGCATTGACCTTTTTGTGTGCTTGCTTGGAGTCACAAAGTTTAGACCTCCTCCATACAGGCTTCGACTATGTTTGTACTAGCTTCGGCTGGACAACATTTCTATTTAGTATGCTGCATTTCCATCCTTGACAAACTTCAGCACATGGTTGATGGCCCCCTCAAAAGACATATAGTGGTGGACTTGAGGGGCATACATATGAGTCTTTATCGAAGGGTACGCCTTACTAGTCCATTCGAAGCACACATTTGGCCCCTTCAACTGATGCACAAAGATGATTCGTTCGAAGGACACTTGTTGGAGGAAAGTCAAACAATGTGTTGGAAGAAGAATCTGGTCGAAGGAGGGTCAAAATGAAAGGATAAAATATTCAAAGATGCTTGCTGCCAAGTTCAGACATGGTACACTGGCCATAAAACTCCAAAGCTGCTGCACAGCAGTCCTGCACTGCCCAATTCCTTGCACCAAAATGGCAATAAAGCACTGTCCCTCGAAGGCTGCAAAGAGCAACTTACTCAAATTGTTCAAATTATTTTGTTTTCCCTCCAAAAACTTCAGCCAACTTTGCCTATAAATAAGAGGCTCCAACACATGTTTAAGGGAGGATCTTTTGGACCAGAGGAACGAATCCCCCAAATTTTCTCAAACACAAAAAATCTCTCAAGTCCCTTCAACACTTGTGAGAAAAAAACCCAGAATCACATACTTACTTCCTTCGATTCTGAAGAACAAATACTCTTCAGTATCCTTCGAATCCAGTTTGGAAAGAAACATAAGACTTGTTTCTTTCCTTCCTTCGAATCCAGCATTCCCAGCGCAACTGTTGGCCCCCTCTTTCGAATCCAGCATCCAGGGCCTCCACTCAAGGTCCCACACCCATTCAAAGCCTCCATCAAGGTAAGTCACTCTTACCCTTGAACCTTTCATTTCATGCCATAACATGTAAATAATACTTTTTTTCATTTCAAGCATGTATATACCATGGTTCCTTTCGTTTCCACCCTGTTAACATGTTTTTAAAAGCTAACCCTTTCGTTTTACTTTCTGTTTACCTGAACCAACTTTAATTATTAAACTGTTTGAAAGATAAATATTAGCATGGCATCAGGCCATGTTGTCATTTAATGCTTGAAATGAAAGAAACAGGAAACAAGAAATAGGAAACGAAGCTTCTGGCTTCTACCCTCTTTCTCCAGGTCAAACGAAAGAGACAACCAGGAGGAAAACCATGTTGACTTCCAGGCCCAGCCAGAGACACGCTCACACTGATTTCACTGGCCCAATCGAAGAAGGAAACAAGGCAGAAAGGCCCAGCCAGAGGCACACTTGCACTAAGTCCAGGCTCAGACGAAAGGCACTCCCATGCTGGTGCCAGCCTCCAATCGAAGTACATGACCTGACTGGTGCCAAAGCCTAATCGAAATATGTGACCTTTCTGTTGCCAGCCCCAGTCGAAGGATACGACTTGCTGCTGCCTTTGCCCAATCGAAGGACGGGACCTCGCCCCTGCCAAGGCCTAATCGAAAGACGTGACTTTGCTGTTGCTAGCCCCAATCGAAGGAAGCCAACAGAATGCAAATCGAAGTCTGCTACTGCCTGGGTCGAAAGACACTCATTTTCCTTACTTTTATCTTATTTTTTCCTTCATATTTTTTATGCCTTTCGATACGGTTGTAATAGCGTAGGATTTTATCTCTCTGCATTTTATTTACTTTGTACAAATACTAGTAATTAGGCGTGTATGGCAAGATAAAATCAACAAGTAAACAAACCAAAAAATCCAAAAACACTCTTTAATCCTTACTTGAATATATCTTAAAACTCGCAAAACACTCAACAAATCAAAACTCCCCCCAAGGGCATGTTATCTCCGTTCTACCGCGATACCGGCCGTGCCTATTGCTAGAATGCGTGCGTTAATGTCGCCCACTAAAAAACACAAACAAATCAACTTTTTTCTTGAGGAACTATGGTGTTTTGATTCCTTCATTGGATACGTAGGCAAAGGGTCGCGAAACCCTCACGAACGCAATAATAAAAACTCATTTCTTTCCCCTTAAGCAAACATAGTTGTAGATAAATACACCCTTGTATATAACAAACAATTTTAATAAAAAACAGATATTCCAAAAGGTTCCTGCGGAGTACCGCAGATGCATTGGATGCTAATACCTTCCCATTGCATAACCAACCCCCAAACTCTTGATCTCTTTCAAAAATGCATTGTATTTAAGTATTATTTTAGATTGCATGTTTTAGGGTTTTATTTCGCTCTTTTCCCTTTTCCCCTCGGAAATAATAAAGCGCGGTGGCGACTCTTGCTTTTGCGAGTCGAGTTAATTAATAGCTCAATCTCCGATTTTCACCGCTATAGAGGTTTGTCAATAGCAACTTCAATCGACGCCAAAATCTGGGGGACCTCTTCAAAGTTCTGACACGGGGTTTCGATGAACTCCCCATCCATCTCCACATAGCGAAAGGAATTGAGATGACTCACCATGTACTCCTCCCCCTTGTACCGTGACGATCTTCCCCTTCACTGGATATTTCAACATCTGATGGAGCATAAAAGTCACTGCCCCAGCCTTATGAATCCAAGGGCGACCCAGCAAGCAAGAATATGATGGTCGGATATCCATCACGTAGAAAGTAGATGCAAAAGTCTGAGAGCCAACTTTAATAGGGACGTCCACCTCCCTGTGCACCATCCTTTTTGACCCATCGAAAGCTCTAACCACAATATTACTTGGCTTCAGAACCAAACCCTCGCAGTCTAGATGGTCCAATGCTTTCTTTGGCAAAACATTTAATGAGGACCCAGTATTCACTAGTACATGGGCCAAAGTAGTGCCCATGCACTCGATCGAGACGTGCAGAGCATCATTGTGATTTCTTCCTTTAGCAGTCAGATCTGCATCTGAGAAACCCAACCCATTGTCGGCAGTCAAACTAGCTACGCAGTCTTTGAATTGATCAACAGAAGTTTCCTTCAGCACATGCGCAGTTTTGACGAAAGCAATTAAAGCCTTTGCATAGGCTTCGGAACATAATAACAAGGACAACATGGAGATTTTTGACGGGGTCTACCCCAGCTGCTCGACTACGTTGTAGTCACTCTTCTTGATAATCTTCAAAATTTCCTCTATCTCCTGCTTAGAGGTTTCTACAATGATCATCTTAGGTGCCTCCGTCTGGGCAGGCTCACTTGTGATTTCTTTGCCCCGAGTCCCAGATGGCTTGGCGACAGGGGTGATAACTGGAATATGAACTGGGATAGTAACTGATGTACTAGCAGATGGAATGACAACAGGTTTGTGGACAGTCGGAGGGGAAATCTCAGGAGAGAAAAGCCTTCCACTTCTGGTGACCTTGCTAGCCCCGACAATATTGATGATATCAGCATCAGCTTCTTCAATCTTCAAGTCTTGCTTAACTCCATGGTAATACACATCGGCCCCATAGTGCCAAGGGACAACCTTATCTGAAGTGTATGGGATAGGACCTGGGATAGTAATGATTAACGGAGCGATTCTTGGAACAGATGTAATCCTAACAGGCTTTCTCGAGGAACCCTTGGAAGGATTGGCGGAAATGGTTATGATGGTAACATCTTCAATTGGAACTAACAGAATCATAGTCTTTTCGAACAGGATCTCTTTGTTATCCATCGGGCGTTGAACACCTGATTTCAATAAATGGAAACGAGCAGGCAGGATTGAACATAGGTGGCAACCTTCTCCATAACCCAGAAATAAACCGGCCAAAAATAGTTTCTTCTTAACTGTCATCAAAGGAGTAGAAATGTCTTCCACAGAGGTCACAAATAAATCATCGTCCACAATATTTACTCCATGACCATGCTTGGGCATAGGAGCAGTTATGACGTTGGGATTCTCTGGAACGTCAAACTCAACCTCTTTGGCTTCGATGAAGTCTTGCACCTTATTCTTCAAGGCCCAACAGTTGTTTGTATCATGACCTGGGCTATCAGAGTGATAGGCGCAGCGGGCGTTCGGGTTATACAGCAGAGATGTGGTGCTGGGATTCTTTGGGGCTTCCCTCGGAGTTACCAGGTTGGTCTTCAACAATTGTGGTAGAATTTAAGACAAGGTCATATTAAGCCGAGTGTACTGTCTTTGCGGTCTCTCCATTCTTTACTGATTGTTGCATTGTGGAGCAACTGTGGGTCTTGATATTACCACCACATTCACTGCTTGACGGCGTTCAGGTCTGTTTTGGCTCCTCGAGCTGTAAATTGCACTAGCTTCTTTCTTACCGATGAAAGGCTTCTTTACTACACTTGACGATGTATCCTTCTGTATCTTACCACTTCAGATACCAGCTTTTACTCTCTCCCCAGTCAAGATCAACTCAGTAAACCCAGATGATGAACTGCCGATCAGATGATTGAAAAATAGACCAGACAACGTCCCCAGAAACATATAAACCAACTCCCTATCAGACAAAGGGGGTTGGACTCTTCCAGCCAGATCTCTCCACTTCTGAGCATAGTCCTTAAAACCTTCACTTGTACCCATAGATATACCCTGAAGCTGAGTACGAGTGGGAGCAAGGTCGGCGTTATACTAATACTGTTTGTAAAAAGAAACAACAAGGTCCTCCTAGTTTCAGACATTAGCTCCTTCCAATTGATAAAACCATTCAAGCTGAGTCCCTGACAGACTGTCTTGAAAGAAATGTACCCACAAATTTCTATCAGCAGTATAAGGTTGGATTTTTCTGACGTACAAGCGGAGATAGAGTTTTGGACAGGATGCTCCATCGTACTTGGCAAAAATAGGTGCTTTGAAATTATGAGGGATCACCACCCCAGATGCCAGTCCCAGTTCTTCAAAATCCAAACCAGGGCTCTTCTGACACTCCATAGAACTCAGCCGGTCTTCAAGTTGTTTGTACCTATCCTCAGCAGGAGGATACTGTTCTTCATCATAATCTGTATCATTATCAGAAACTGCAGGACTGTGGCCCTTTTCTTCTTCTTGGTCCTCCCCTCCTTTGGATGAAAATGACAGATCAGCTTGTTGTTTCAACCTATCCCCAAACCTTTTGCCCATGCTAAAAAGAACAACCTTCTTATTTTTCTTCTTCTTCTCATTCTCTTTCTCTTTCAGGATGAGAGCTTTCAAATACTCTTGCCCTTTAGCCAAGCTTAAGAACATCTCTTGGAATTGGGCATTTTGCGCCTGAAGATCTTTGATAGCTTGATCGGAAGACATTTCTGCTGAAATAAACAGCGAAGAAGATGAGAAACCTGTAATGGTACCTATAATGGCGTGCATGATAATGGGATGTGTATGTAATGATTTCAAAGACTTTGGGAGATTTAAATTTGCAAACCAAAAAATAAAACAAGCTTTATTAGATTAAACTTGTAAAAAGGTTCAACAATGCCTTTAAGGCATTTATAAAGAAGTAAATGAAAACAAATCTAAACTAGAAAAAGCAAAAATCAGAAATCCCATGGACGCTTCCCCTTCGTGCTGACATAGTCATAGATCGTTCTTTCATTCTCGAGCTGCCTGGTGAGCTTCAAGATCTTCCTCTCTTGCTCATGGTACTTCTCCCGGTAAGTATCCCTCTCTTCTTTTAGCTGAATCCAGGATCTCTTCAATTCCCCAAGATCAGTGGGCATGTAGGGATAAAGGACTGTATAAGGAATGCCCTCTTCATTGGTAGGCTCCACAATCATTGGCAACACAGCTTCATAAGGCATTCCGAGCTTCTGAGCACGAGCTCGGACCCACTGGAGTAAAGGTTGCATAGGGAGAGAAGTCCTTGGTCCTAGCTCTTGAGGGTCAGACCTGTTCACCATGCCCCAAGCTCGTATAAACCTTCGGCGATGCTCGTCAATGTCCTCCTTGTAGTCAAGTGCAATATCTATAAGAAGTAGCTCATGAGGACCATCTCTCTGAGCACTACCAAACTGTCGCAAAGCTAAACAAGGACTTTAGGTTATTCCCCCTCTGATTCCAAGCAACGGGACATTAGGGTATCCCCCACATCGATCAATGACAGCAGTGCTTTCCATAGCCTTAGAACTCCAAAGAATATCTGTATGGGCAAGGGACATTATCCTGTAAGACCATCATACACCTTCCTCATTCTTCAACACGGCTTGGGGAGGTGCTAAATAAACCACCTCGCCAGCAAAGGCATACAACACATGAGAGTCCCTCTTCTACGCACAGTACGAGTGTAGAGGGCATGCAAGATATCACCCAGTAGAGTAGGTACATGATTGCGAGACAGGAAGATCTTAACCGCATTCACATTTATGAAGGAATCTGGATTCGGGAAAAGAACCAAACCAAATATTAGAAGAGCCAAGACGTCTTCAAAAGCCTGAAAGTCCAAACTATCCCAGAACAGTTGAGCTTGATCTATCAGAAACTTAGCTAAGAAACCTTCAACCCCGCTTCGTGTCTCCCAATTAGATACTACATCAGCCCATTTCAAATGTAGAGCTGAAGCAATGTCTTCTGGTCTAGGAGCCTCTTCCAAATATGTGAAAGGCATCTGCTCGAGGATGGATATGCCTAATAAGTGAGAAAACTCTTCCATAGTGGGAACTAGCCGATAATCCAGGAAAGTGAAGCAATGATGCACTTGATTGAAGAACTGGAAAAGCACACTCATCATCTGCTCATTAAACTTTGAGGTAACCAAGCTAAGAAGCTGACCATGTCTCCTAATGAATGAAGAAGTATCAGAAACTCTCGAGGTTAAATCTTTGATTTGAGCAGGTATTTGCACAAAGTTAACTCGTATGGTGTTTCTGCGCATGGAAGCCATAATCTGCAAAACAGAACAAAGATAAATCCCCTCGGTCTTTGAAATGGTTAGTATAATGGAGTATGCATGCTATGTTATGATGCATGATGTCATGATAAAACAAACAACAGGTATAGTAGATAACAGACATGGTAAAGGCAAACAAGTCACACAACATCCCTTAAGTTTAAGGCTTGCATGGGGTCTAGGTATTACCCTCTTGAAGTTCAGTTGGTTTCAACATGTCCTAATAATAGTAATCGGGTTCTATAGGTTCTCAATATCACTGACCATCCTCCATCGGTCATGGTTTCAGCTCACACAATCTTTTCTTGCAGCCAGAACTATCTCGAGAGTATGGTCTCAATGAGTGTAGCATCGAGTATCAACCAGTTCCTAGCTTTATACCGAGACCGGCTATCTCACTACTTCCTACTGGCCAAGTTGGTCAATTATAGGTTCTAAGGTCAGTTGATGCTTAACGACACACATAGCAACCCCATATTATCCTCGTTTCTCCATAAGGGATACCGGTACCAACCAATGTGCCACATCAACGTAGCTACTGCTTCAACCGTATCGGTTTATGCCGTACAGTTCCCTCACAATTTATTGCTACTTACCTAAAAGGTGTCCCCAGATCCGGGTTAGGATCTATAGTAACTCCCAAACAAACACCCTTAAAAGTAAAGTAATCAAATCAAACAAGAGAAGCAATTTATGATGAACTAATCCTAAGGTATACCCCACTTATTTCTCCCCAGCAGGGTCGCCAGTTTTGTGATACGGTGGCAGAACCAGACTGTTTTAGGAAAATGCTGGTTTGCATTTTGCGTTTGTGTTTGCAAAATGTCGCGGTAAGCAAGAGTCACCACCGACTTTTATTTTGTCCAACTGGAAAGGATAAAAGCACAGAAAAATTCCTTTTTCGAGATATTATGAGTACAGGGGGTAGATTATAGAAAGGGAAGGTATTAGCACCCTTTCTATCCGTAGTTTTCTACGGGCTCTTAGGTACTTGCTCATCATTTTGAAAATTGCTTCCGTGTTTGTGTGTTTTGAAAAGTTTTTGTTTTTACTTCGATTTAACCCTTGCTTCTGTCTTCAAGAGTGTTATGAAGTCGTTTTGAAAACTTTGTTTGAAAAAGAGTGTAAGTGTAGAAAAGTTTGATTTTAGGCAAGTACCTACTAGCATCTACCTACTCGAAAAAAGAATGTTTCTGATCTTGTTTCCTTTAGACAGCGATATCCTACTTATTTTAGAAATAGTAAGCACCGTCGTTGGAGTTGTAAGGGTCAATTCGAAAGGGACCTACGATCACTAAAGTAATGTTAGGACGTCTTAGTAATAACCCTAGTGTCTTAAGATCATATTCGAGGCAACATTTCCGAGGCAACCTTTCCGAGGCAACATTTCCGAACGGGACATTTCCGAGGCAACATTTGATCTTTGTTTAGACAAGAGGGAAACCACTAAGACACCCTATACTTAATGATCGTTTACCGAAGGCAATCGAAGTGAGAGTATACCCTAGGAGTGCGCATGTGCGAGTGATTTGATTTTAGTTATTATCTTTGCACATTTAGGGTTTGCTAACCATTTTAAAATTAACATACATTCTTGTCATGCAATCCTATCATCATACATCTAACAGTTGATATTTGCGAGAATTAAAATGCGAGAAATAAAACTACGCTATTACAAGGCTTTGGGGAGGGGGATTAATTACATAGCCAAAAACCCGTAAAAACGATAAATAAACGAAAAATACTAATTAAACTATTACATCTCATGAGAAGTTACATTATATATGCAAAAATAAATAAACGCGCGCGATGAAACGAGAACGAGGAAAAAATTAGGGTTTTGACCCCGTCTAAACCTAATTGAAAGAAAAATCATTTTTTTTATTTTTTTTATTTTTGAGAAAAAATAAGGTTTTAATTAAATACAAACCTAATTACTAATTAATTTAATATTAAGGAAAATAATTAATTTGGCCTATTTTTGCATTTTTGTTATTTTAAGAAAAGAAATAAAAATATAATCAAGAACAAAAACCTAATTTTCTAATTGATTTTAACTTATTTACAAAAAAAAAGTTAAAATTACCCTAAAGTTAATTAAACTAATACTAAATTAATTTTGACAAAATAAATAAAAAAACCTAAATTCTAATTTGATGAAAATTGATTTTATGAGTTTTTGTAAAAAAGAATTAATTTTTGTGTGAGAAAACAATTTAAACAAAAATAAATAAATAAAAGAAAATATATAAAAGAAAAAAGAGAGAATTGGGCCTTGTGTTAGTGGCAAGAAGGGGGTTTTAATCTGATTTTTTAAGCCCAAAAGTCCTTGGCCCATGTTGACCTTTCAGATCCCATGTTGCAAGTTGACTAGGGTGCATTGTAGACCTCAAAAGGATGGCCTTTGGATCCAACTTGTTGGACATCTGGTTGGCTGTTCCTTGAGGGTGTATGGTGATCTCCATGCCTGTACATGTGCCTGATTGTGCAAGAAATAAAATTATGAAATAATATGGGGGACCTGGGAATCGAACCCAGGCCCTTTGGCAATTTCCTTCACCCACTGACCAACTGAGCTAGCGCGCATGTTTGTATATGGAATAACCATCAAATATTATATTGGAAACAGGCAAAGTAATATATTAAAACGCGCAAACTTTTGAATGGGCCAGTCAGGCCACGCCATGCCATCATCTTCTACCTCCTTCCGTTGCTAAAAGTTTGGAGACTTTTACCTACGGACAAAAGGCGTAGGTACAACCCCTATGATTTTTCAAAACTCCCTGCAAGCATGATAAACACATAACAATGGTACCAATCAACTGGTGACAACCTCACGAGCATCATGGTACCTAAATCGTGGCCCAATTTTCCCTGTGTAGCAAAGCCCCAAAACTATCTCAAAAACCCTAACAATGGCATCCACACGTATGGTTTCCAAAAATGCAATTAAACGGTACTGTTAGCTTGTAAATATGATAAGGGTTACAAATATATCATTTAAACATGATAAAGATGCAAGAATGAATGGATACGATTTTGGAAAAATTGACAAACCGTGAGAGTTGTGGAGACGAATTCTGGGCAAATCAAGGCTTGACTATGATCAGGTTAGCTTCAGGAGATGGCTGGGAATCAATTTCTAGCCTTGGAATGGTGTAAATCGTCCTCTAACTTGTAATTTGATTCAGCACTTTTTGGTAATTTTTGTGACTTTTTTCTGCTCTCTTACGCCTCTAACCCTTCTGCTTTTACTTTGGATTTGTTCAATATATATCATAGAATCAATTAGGGTTACAAGTTTGCATCAAATCCTTGCAATTATGAAGATTTGATCCTTGATTCACCCTTGCATCAAATCTTTTCAAAACAAGAAAAATTCAATCTTTTTCTGTCCAAACAAGCCTTGCACGATTTGATCTCATTTCCAGCTATTCATGGACCTGAAATATGCACAAAGTCTCAAGGTTTAAATAATTTTTGATATTTTCATTATTTATTATTGATTTTATTTGATTTAAATGAAATAAAAATCAAAATAAATGACAAAAATAAATTAAAGACAAGTGGGAAGGATCATGGGTCGTGGATCATGTTACAACTCAATGCAAGCACAAAAAGTTGGGCCCATTTGACAAAAATTGCAAATTGAGACACATTCACTTTTGGCAATTTTGCAAAAAAGGTCAACTTCACCAATGCATAACTCCTTCAATTTTGACCCTAGAGATGTGTTCTTGGACTTTTTAGAAATCTCAAGATGTCCTCTAAGCAACCCTTTTGGTCTCATCTCAATTGAATCTTCCATGTTCATGTATGAAGCTTTGACAAAAAAGGTGTTTTTGTTGACTTTTCAAAATGACCTATAATGTCCAAATTCATAACTTCTTGTGAGTGTATATTTTGAACTTGGGAGCTGAAGATGAATTGTATGGAATTACATCCTCTTCAAAATGAGCTTTGGATGGGCCATTCTTGATAAAGTATGAGAAAGTTATGCTTGGTCAAAGTTAAGTTGACTTTTCCTACAAAACCCTAATTTAGCAACTTTTGGGTTTTGATGAATTATGAGTAATCATTGAGGAATCATGATCAAACCTTGATCAAATGATGAATAATACTTCAAAATGAGGATGTTGACGAAAAATCTTGAAGTTTGACTGTATGTGGGCCACAATTGACTTTTGCCCTAGCATAGTCGACTTTCAGGCCTTTGAGAAATTGACTGAGAAAACTTCCTCTGCAAAGCTTGAAACTTGACATGGATGATCTTGAGAACATATTAGGACAATAGTTAGAATTTGGTATCCTTTTGATTCAAACATCTTGATGCAAACTGAAACCCTAATTTGAGGTAGACTGCCTTAGGAGAGAGTTTGTCTAGTGAACCCTTGGACTTCCTTGGGCAATTTGAAGACCTCACTTGAGAAATATGGGAGGGAAAATTTTGGGGTACAACAGTAGGATTTAAATTCCCGCACTTTAAATTTCTGCAAAATATTAACTGTTAGTAACTAGGCTTGTATGGAAAGACTGAAAGCAAAACATTAGTGAACCTAATAACAAAGATAAATAAACTGAATTGAATCTTTTGCACATATACACCTCTAGGGTACTCCACTTTGGTTGCCTTTCGGAAAGTAAAGCAGTCATGTCCCTCGAAACGGGGACACTATAGCAAAGACCCATAAAACAAAAGATCATAGTCCCTCGATGATCCTACAGTTGCCTCTCGGTAAATGATCTAGTCCCTAAAGAAAATTACTAAACTGTCTCCACAAGTTGCCTTTATGACTGTACGTCCCTTCGAATGTCCCTCATACATCCAACGATAGGGCTACCTACTTACTAGTAATAGGATATCATTGTCTAAAGGATAGGAGGAAAAGAGCGAACCTTTTCGAGTATAAGTATATAGTTCATAGATGCTTGTCAAAACAATTTTTTTCACATACACAAAACACTTTTAAAAACATTTTTAAAAATGCTTTATCAACACTCTTGAGGACTGATAAAAGAGTTATCATAAAGCAAACTTCCGCACTAAGGAATTTCAAAATACTTTTTCAAAAATACACGAAAGCACAAGGTATTTTAAAAATGAGTTAAGCATCTAAGAGGCCGTAGAAAACTACAGATGAAAAGGGTGCTAACACTTTCCCTTTCCATAATCTACCCCTCTTATTCAGAAAAATCTCGTAAAGGTCTTTTTCTGTTCTTTTCACCCTTTCCTTTATTGGATAAAAGAAAAGTCGGTGGCGACTCTTGCTTACCGTAACATTTGCAAACACAAACACAAAACCAGTATAACAGTCGGTTCTGCCACCGTATCACAGAACTGGCGACTCTGCTGGGGAAATACTTATAAAAAGTGGGGTTACCTTAGAGTTAGATCATTTTAAATTTGCTTTAGATTGTGTGTTTTGTATGCTTTACTTTTAATGGCTTGTTTGGGTTGTTACTAAAAGATCCTACACCCGGCTCTGGGGCAGCTTTTTAGGTAAGTATCAATAAATCATGGAGGCTGTACGGTGTAGACCAATATGGACGAAGTGATATCTATGTTAACATGATACTCTGGCTTGTACTAATGTTCCTTGAGTCAGTCAAGGATAACATTAGGCTTCCTTAGTGTCATTAAGCGCTAATTAACCTTTAGAACCTTTAATTAACTCATCCTAAACCATTAGAAAGTAGTGAGATGGCCGGCTTTGGTTCCGATTGAAGATTGGTTGATACTCGATGCTTCACTCATTGAGATTAGACTTTTGGGATATTCTGGCTACAATACTTCAGTGCTTGAGCTAGAACATTGCCTAAAAGAAAGGTTTGTGATATGAGACTCCTTAGAACTCAGTTACTTTTCTAGGACATATTGAGCCAACTTAAACTTCAAGAGGGTACTTACCTCTAAAACTCATGCAAGCCTTTAAACCTAAGGTCTTTGTGTGACTTGTTTGTGTTTGAAATGTCTGTGTTTTTTAAAGCATAATCATAACATCATAAACATCATAACATGGCATGTACACTAACCATTTCAAGGGCTTGTGGATTTATCTCTCCTCTGTTTTATAGGTTATGGATTTAGCTCGCAGAAAAACCATCCGAATCAATTTTGTAGAGATCCCTCCCAAACTCAAGGAAATGGTCTTAAAAGTTCCTGAGAGCTCATCATTCAACAAGAGACATGGTCACTTGCTCAGTTTGGTTACTACCAGTTTTGACGAAGGTATGATGAGTGTCTTATTCCAGTTCTTCGATCCTAAGCACCATTGTTTCACATTTCCAGACTATCAGTTGGTGCCTACGCTAGAAGAATTCTCCAAAATACTCGGTATGCCTATATTGGAGCAGATACCCTTTACCGGTTTAGAACAAGATCCAACTGCTGAAGATGTTGCCATAGCTTTACACTTGAAGCCATCTGACATTGAGTTCAACTGGGAAAGAAGGAGTGGAGTAAAGGGCCTCCTCACAAGTTTTCTAATGAAGAAAGCACAGGTATTCCTAGACGCTATGAGTTACCATGCCTTTGAATATGTTTTAGCTCTTTTGATCTACGGGTTGGTTTTGTTCCCCAATTTAGACCAGTTTGTAGACGTCAGTGCCATCAACATCTTCCCTGCTCATAATCCAGTGCCTACATAACTCGGGGATATTCTGCATTCACTCCATACACATACCATGAAGAATAAAGAGACTCTTATGTGTTGTATACCTCTACTCTATAGGTGGTTTAATTCTCACCTTCATCGGTCAGTAATGAAGAATGAGCTGGGTTTAAGATGGAACCAAAGATTAATGTCTCTTTCTCACTCTGATATCTATTGGTGCCCTCGCTCTCAAGAAGACATCTCTTTTATTGATCGTTGCGGAGAATTTCCCAATGTTCCACTCCTTGGCATTAAAGGAGGCATCACCTACAACCCCTCTTTAGCTTTACGCCAGTTCGGTTACACCCGGAGGGATGGTCCTCATGATATGCTCATTCAGAGTATTGTGTTCAACTATTCAAATGATCTGCAAGGTTATCATCAAAGGTTCATCCGCACTTGGGGAATGGTTAAGAAGACTGATAACAGGACGCTAGGGCACAAGAAATCCATCCCTTTGGAGCCATACCTCAAATGGGTGCGAGCTCGTGCTCAAAATCTTATAATGTCGTATGCTGCTATCCTACCGTTGATTTCAGAGCCTATTATTCAAGGGGTCGAGTCTCACATCATTCTGCATCCTGATATGCCAATAAACTTCGAAGAATTGCAAAAGTCTTGGATACAGCTCAAAGAAGAGCGAGATACCTTTGAGTGCCAATTCTATGCCAGTGAGAAAAAGGTGTTGGAACTGACAAAGCAGCTTCACGAAGAGCAGAATCTCAATGCCTACATTAGCACCTAAAGGAAGGGTCCTTGGGATACTTAGGAATCTTAGAAGTTTCTTATTTGTTATTCCTTTGTAAACTTTGATTTCATTTGAATTCACTAATAGAAAGTATTTGTTTCTATTTTGGTTAAAATAGTTTAAATCCTATAAGGCCCTTGAAAACATTGCATAAACATATCATACATATCATCGCATAAGCAGGTATTTCAAGACATGTTTCTTATCTTTTCGTTGTTTATTTCAGTAAAACAAATGGCTCTCGAACAAACAGTGAAAGACCTTCAAGCTCAAAACGCTCAGTTTCAGCAGATGTTCCTGGCTCTGGCCAAGGGGCAAGAAGACCTGAAAGCTCTTATCATCAAAGAGAAGCCCAAGAAGGCAAAGAAACCAACTGGTGTATTGAATACGGGAAGAAGGATCAGAGGACCGGTTAAGCGAGCTATAGATTTTGCGACCCCGTCAAATGAGGGGGATAATCAAGAAGAGAAGCCTGTGGAAGAAAACAACAATCCAGGGTCTGAAAAAGATGAACCTGATTATTCTGAGGAGCAGTATCCTCCTGCTGATGATAAATACAAACAACTGGAGGATCAACTCAATGCTATGGAGATCCAGAGGATACCTGGGCTGGATTTTGAGGAGTTAGGAATGATTTCAGGGGTGGTCATCCCTAAAAAATTCAAAGTCCCCACGTTTTCCAAGTACGACAGTGTCTCCTATCCCAAGCTGCATTTAAGGTCGTATGTAAGGAAGATTCAACCCCACACCACTGATAGGAATTTGTGGGTACATTTCTTCCAGGAGAGTTTGTCAAGGACTCAGTTGGAATGGTTCTATCAACTAGAGAGAACTAATGTTCGCAATTGGGAAGATTTGGCTACTGCTTTCTACAAGAAGTATCAATATAATGCTGACCTCGCCCCGACTCTTACATAGTTGCAAAGTATGTCTATGGGTTCCGGTGAAGGTTTTAAAGATTATGACCAAAAGTGGAGAGACCTTGCGGGAAGAGTCCAGCCTCCGTTGTCTGATAGGGAGCTGGTGGACATGTTCTTGGGCACGTTATTTGGGCCGTTATTTAACCATTTGATTGGAAGTTCGTCTGCAGGGTTTACTGAACTGATACTGACTGGTGAACGGGTAGAAGCTGACATTAAAAGTGGTAAAATACAGAGGGATGCATCCTCCAGTACTACAAATAAACCTTTCATAGGAAAGAAGGAGGTCAGTGCTGCTTATAGCCAAAGAAATCACAATAAAACTGAGCATCATCCGACGGTAGAGGCTGTTATGATTTCCAATCCTGCATCAAACCAACAATGAAACAATCAGTGTAGACCAAATGCGCCTAGAAGATAGTTTACTCGGATCAACATGACCCTATCCCAGGTTTTACCACACCTGCTGAAGTCCAATTTGGTAACTCTGAAGGAGGCCACAAAGAATCCTAATACTGCCTCTCCTCGTTATAACCCAAATGCTCGATGTGCCTACCATTCTGAGACTCCGGGTCATGATACAAATGACAGTTTGGCGCTAAAGAATAAGGTACAAGATCTCATTGAGGAGAAGGAGATTGAGTTTGACCTTCCCGAGACACCTAACGTAATAACTACGCTAATGCCCAAACATGGCCAAGGTATCAATGCTATTGATGATAACCGTTTTGTTTCTTCCGTGGATGAATTAACTACTCTTCTTTTTGTAATTGCAAGCTTCTCAAGTCATATTCAAAGCATGTGTTTTGATGAAGACAACATGGACATCAACTTTCAAAGGATGTGCAAAAAGCTTATCAACATCAAATAAAAGTCTTGAAGATTATTGAAGAATTATTGAAGAAATCATCAAATGTCAAAATGGTATAAATAATTCTTTAAATCTTGAATATAAATGTTCACAATATACATTCATCAACATATAAATATTCCATAACTTTAACATCAAGAAAAACTTTGTTTGAAATATCTTTCAAAATGTATTTTTGAAAATAAACCTTTAGGAACCGGTTCCTCCCTAACAGGGAACCGGGTTCCAGCATTTCTCAAAAAACATGTCCCTGGATTTTGTACCAGGAACCGGGTTGTACCAATAGGGGAACCAGTTCCTGCATGATAAATTTGAATTTCAACTTATAATGTTCACTAAGAACCGGGTTCTGTCAGTGTCGGAACCGGTTCCTAGCGAACCAATGCAGCTTTTACTTTGTTTTTTGAACATTTTTCAAGTGGTATCTTTTGATGAATGCATTGTATCTTTTCATATGAATTGGCATGAATGAAGAGGTTCTTACAACTTTATAAAATGCAGAATTTCTTATTTTCAAAGAATTTTTTTCAATACTTCAATTTTCAAATTAACAAATATACTTCTTCATTAACAATTTTCTCATTCACTCTCATTTGAATTTAAACTTTCATGTGTTCATAAATTTGTGAAACTTGCCATATACACTTTCATTATCATTACAAGTTTCATTCATACATTGTGAACATTTATATACATTGTTGAGAATTGTTTTTATCTTGAAGAAGAAGATCAATTGAAGATTGATAAAGCTCTCAATATACTTCAAAATTAATCATTGTATTACTTAAAGATTTTCCCTTACTATCCAGGATTGTTGGAAGTAAGTGTTGTGATTTGAAGAGGATTGTTCTTCATTCACATTAGTGTTTGTTTGGTCTTAAAGGTGTTAAGAACCTTTGATCACCCTATAGGTTAGATAGTAAGCATAGGCTGTACAATTATTCTAACTATAGTGAAATCTCTTTCGTGTTGGAAAGGGGACTGGAGTACTCTCGGATTGTGAGGGGAACCAGGATATATCACCGTGTTCTTTAATTTTCCGCATTTATCGCTTTCATCACCATAATCAGGAAAAGATAAAGATATAAACAAAACCTTCAAACACTTAACCAAAAATTACTACCAAGCATTCTCATAAAATCGAGTAAATTTTTATAGGACCTAATTCACCCCCCCCCCCCCCCCCCTCTTAGGCACTCTGAGACTTACACTTTTGACTGTTAAAGAAAATCTATTGCAAGCTGGTTTATTTTCGGGCTATGGTGAAGGTTGTATCTTATGTATGTCTCTACCAGATGGATGTTTGTTGTTGAAGATGGGCATCAAGTGCCTAATGGTTAACAAATAAATCATGTTCGAGAAAATTCCTCTCGCCGGAAGTTCATGTGAAGATGTTTCGATAATCACCATTTCTGAAAATCCTCCCAGGGTCTCCACCAAAAGACCCGTCAGGATTACATCTATTCCAAAGTTTTCTCCCATAATCATCACCATGCCGGGGCCAATACCATATTCCTCAGATAAATCTGTTCCCTGGAATTATGGGGCTGACGTCTATTACCATGGCGTCAAGCAAGACCTATTGGCTATCAAAGACAATGTTGTTGAAGGTATTGATCCCAACGTCAACAATATCGTCGGGACCAATAAAATTACGAGAAGTGGAAGAGTTTTATCTCCTGAGATCTCTTCAAAGATTATTGCTACACCTATGGTTATTCCTAGTGCAACTCACACTAGTACTCCTATTGCTACCCCTGTGATCATCCCTGATGTTGCTCCTGTCAGTATTCCCATCGCCACTCCTACTGTTAGTCCTATTGTTGTCCCTACTATCAATTCGGCCGAGACTCGGGGCAAAGGGGTATTGGTTGAGCCTGTCCAGATGAAGGCACATCCAGAAGCCATTTATGAGGCTTCTAAAAAAGAGATGGAAGAGATTTTAAAGATAATCAAGAAGAGTGATTATAATGTCGTGGAGCAATTGGGGCAGACCCCTTCAAAAATCTTAATGCTGGCCCTATTGCTGTGCTCTGAAGCCCATGCTAAGGCTCTAGTAAAATTCCTGAAATATTCCCATGTGCCTCAGGAGACCTCCGCTGATCAATTCAAGAATTGTGTGGCTAGTTTGACAACTAACAATGGCCTGGGATTCTCTTATGCATATTTAACTCCCAATGGAAGGAAACACAATGATGCCCTGCATGTCTCCATTGAGTGCAGGGGCACTACATTAGCCTATGTTCTGGTAGATACAGGCTCATTACTGAATGTCTTACCCAAGAATTCTCTAGACAAGTTGGATTACGAAGGGCTCACACTAAAGCCTAGTAACATTATGGTGAGATCCTTCGATGGTTCTAAAAGAATAGTGCATGGGGAGGTGGATATCCCTATCAAAGTTGGTACTCAAACCTTTAATTCCACCTTCTATGTGATGGACATCTGCCCTTCTTATTCCTGTCTATTGGGTCGACCTTGGATCCATGGGGCTGGTGCTGTTACTTCCACCTTACATCCGATGCTAAAGTACCCAGTCAATGGGAAAATTATCACAGTCCATGGGGAGGAGGAGTACATGGTGAGCCACCTAAACTCTTTCAGGTAAGTTGAAATGGACGGTGAGTTCATTGAGACCCCCTGTCAGAACTTCGAGGAGGTTCCACAGACCGTTGTTGTGACCAAGACCACTGCTAGTATTCCTAAGACTACTAGACCTCCGCTGAAGATGGCTTCTATGAAGGATGCCAAAGCAGTATTCGAAGAAGGAGCCCAGAGAGTTGTTCGCTGTGCTCGCGCTAGGGGACCACCTTTACAGATCAGCAACCATGGAGTTAATGCTCTGGAAGAGAATGAACCTTTTCGAGTATAAGTAGATAGTTCATAGATGCTTGCTCAAAACATATTTTTTCACATACACAAAACACTTTCAAAAACATTTTCAAAAATGATTTATCAACACTCTTGAGGACTGATACAAGAGTTACCATAAATAAAACTGTCGCACTAAGGCATTTCAAAATACTTTTTCAAAAATACATGAAAGAACAAGGTATTTTAAAAATAAGCTAAGCATCTAAGAGCCCGTAGAAAATTACAAATGGAAAGGGTGTTAACACCTTCCCTTTCCATAATCTACCCCCCTTAATCAGAAAAATATTGAAAAGGTTTTTTTCTATTCTTTTCACCCTTTCCTTTGTTGGATAAAAGAAAAGTCAGTGGCTACTCTTGCTTATGGCAACATTTTCGAACACAAACGCAAAACCAGTATAACAGTCAGTTCTTCCACCGTATCACAGAACTGGCGACTCTGCTGGAGAAATACTTATAAAAAGTGGGGTTACCTTAGAGTTAGATCATTTTAAATTTGCTTTAGATTGTGTGTTTTGTATGCTTTACTTTTAAGGGCTTGTGTGGGTTGTTACTAAAAGATCCTACACCCGGACCTTCTTGAGCTAGTTGGGCATGCCCCTTGGATCTTCTTCTCACGTTGAGGATGACAACCCTTTTCTTCTTTTGGCTCTCTTTGGTGAAGAGTGTTTCCAGATCTTCCTGCCCCTTAGCCAGAGCCAGGAACATTTGTTGGAATTTAGCATTTTGTGCTTGAAGATCCTTCACCGTCTGTTCCATATCCATCTTACTGAAATAAACAGTAGGAAGATAAGGAAATCTGTGTGGGAGAAACTTGTCGTGATATGATGCATGATATGTGGATGCATGTTTTCAAGGATCTCACGGGGTAAAGACAAGAAGATGTTAGAAGTTACCTACAACTTTGATTGGAGAACTTCGTATCGGTGGATGTCCTTCCACGAGAATTAAGTTCACCATGTCAACTGGGTCATAGCTCTTGACTCAAGTTGTTTTAATTTGATCTTCGAAGGCATTTGGTTAGAGGAAAATAAATCCTCTTGCCCCTTGATAGACGTCTGATTCAATGTGACCTTGCATCATAGGCCCTTGAGATCCTTGACTATTGAAAATGCTACGGTATGATGTCATGATGTTATGTACAAGTATGTATAGTAAGCAAATTGTTCTATACAAACAAAGCAGACAAGTCCTTAGGTTTAGGCTTGCATAGAGTTGGTAGGTAAGTACCCTCTTGAAGTTTATTTGGCTCAACCTGTCCTAGAAAGTAACCGGGTTCTAGGGGATCTCAATATCACTGACCTTTCTTTTGAGCATTGTCTCAGCATAATCAATCTTTTCTTGCGGCCGAGATATCCCAAAAGTCCGATCTCAATGAGTGTAGTATCGAGTATCAACCAATTTTCAGCTTTCCACTGAAATCGGCTATCTCACTACTTCCTAATGGCTAAGTTGTTCGATTAAAGTTCTAAGGTCAGTTAGTGCTTTATGACACTGCTCAGAAGCCCCGTATTCTCCTCTATTCAACACAAGGGATACCGGTACCAACAAATGTGTCACAGTAACATATCCATTGCTTCAACCATATCGGTCTACGCCGTACAGTTTCCACAATCTATTGCTACTTACCTAAAAAGGTACCCCAGATCCGGGTAGAGGATCAAAACAAACCCAAACAAGGAGTCGTAATATAAAGCAAACAAATCAAACAAATAAAAGCAAGTAAAGGTGATCTAGCCCTAAGGTAACCCCACTTTTTAGGTTCCCCAGCAGAGTCGCCAGTTCTATAATACAGTGGGAGAATTGACTTGGGTGTTTTGCGTTTTATCGCAATTGTTGCGGATAGCAAGATTTGCCACAGACTTTTCTTTTATCCAATAAAGGAAAGGGTGAAAATAACAGGAAAGACCTTTGAGATTATTTTCTTGAGTTTCGGGGGTAGATTATGAAAAGGGAAGGTGTTAACACCCTTTCCATCCATAGTTATCTATGGGATCTTAGTTGCTTGCTAGATCCTTGCTTTTGTTTGAAAATGTGCTTTCAAATGGGTTTTGAAAGTATTTTGAAAAAGTGCCTTTGTTGTAGGATAACTTTGTAATGATTCTCGTCTCTATAAGAATGTATACAAAGTATTGGACTTTTGAAAATATTTCATGGAAAGTGTTGGTGCATTTAAAAATGTGTTTGTGTTTGAAGATGAGCAAGCAACTAAGAACATTTCTACCTACTCAAAAGTATTTGTTCTTTTCCTCCTCCTTTAGATGTTGCTATCCTACCATTGATTGGTAAGAAGCTTTATCTTTGGATGTAAAGGGACGAGTGTGGGTCATCGTATAGTCATGATAGTAATGTTGTGAGATATCTTAGCATTTCTCTTGAGGGACTAAGATCATTTGTAAGGAAACATTCGAAGCGTCATCGAGGGGCTATGATCATGTATTTTTTGGTTGTTTTTGCTAAGATGCCTCACATGCATATCATGACCATTTTCTCAAGGCAACAAGTGGAGTTAACCCTAGAGGTGTAAAGTGTGTAAGTGTTTGTATTTCATGTTTAGTTTATCTTGGATTAGTGTTTTCTAAGATTGGTTTTATCTTCCCATACAAATCCTACTTTACTAGCATTTATATGAAAGTGATAAATTGCGGAAAGTAAATATCCTACGCTATTACAATCACTTGGGGATGGGGAGTACAAATTTACAAATGGGGGTTGCAAGAAATTAAAGTCCTAATTATCTATTACGACCATATTGAAATAATGTACAAGAATTAAAATATAAAATAGAGTTACTTTGTTTTTTTTATTAAGAGAAGATATAAATTTTCTTAAGGAAATGTTTTTTGTTTTTTGTTTTAAAAGAAGTAAAGCAAAGTATATGAATATAAAGTATTTTTTGGTGTTTTTGATTAATGAAAATAAAAGTGATGATAAAAATAATAAGAGAATAAGAGTTAGAGTCAGCGTGTTGCTAAAAGGATAGAAATAAGATAAAGCATAAGTTCTAACTCAGGCGTGCTGCAAATCAGAAAGAAAAATGTTAGTAGAAATGGGGGAAGACCAGAAGTTCTGGATCCAGATGCGTTAAAGTTCTGGGGTTGCTAGAAACAATGGAAAGCCTAGAAGTTCTGACTGTTGAGAGAGCCTAGAAGTTCTGATGCAGCTGGAAGCCTAGTAGTTCTAGTGTTACTGGAAGGCTAGAATTTCTGATTGTGGGTAAGTGAGGTGACGATGCTGTTGGATGAGAATATCTAGAAGTTCTGGTCCAGGAGTACTATTTTGACAAACAAATGGGGGGGTTTATCTAGAAGTTCTGGTCCAGGAATGTTGTTTGACAAATAATGGAGTAAAAGAAAATGTTAAGAAATAAACATAAAAGATGCTTCTGGGGCTAGAACCCATGACCCTTAACACTAGTGCCTTATGCGCGTGCTCTCTACCACTGGGGTTGCTATACATCCGATATTAGAAGCAAAAACATAAACATATATTACAAAGTAAGTTCTGATGATGAACTTCATCCTCTTCTTCGCACCAGCCAGAGTATCTGCAACTTGGTCATTTCTCAACAAAAAATGGAAAATGCCAACATAGAAGTTATGGCAAATTTTCTCATGGTTTCAGAAATACAAAGCATAAAAACTATAAAACAGAAGCAAGCATGGATTTTGCTAATCCTAATTTTGAACCCTAATTTTCTCAAGAAGTTCTGATATGAAATTCTCTCTACTTAGGCCATATAAATGAAATCTATAAATATGTACAGATTCAGAGCCATGATATCTACGTTGTGTCTTTGAATTTGCACGCCTAACAATGCCTAAATAATGATATGAAAATCAGAAGAAACTTACCTTGTAGATGGAAATTGTTCTGTGTGTTAGAGCCTGGTTCAGATTGCTGTGATGTTCTGGTCAGCTTCCTCAAGTTTTCAGAAAGCTAAAGCAACCCTTAACTTTAAGTTATGGATGGTTGGAATGCTCTAGAGCAGTCAAGGTGAAAAGTTCTGATTTTTGAAATGTAGATTGGTGAAGACTGTATTACAGTTTGAAAACAGAAGTTGGGAAAGCTTCTACGTGTATACCAGAAACTGTGGATGATTTGGCCAAAAAACGCACAAGGAAAATTAGTGTTTGGATGCAAAAATTAGAAACTAGCAGGTTTTGTGTTGTAGTTTTAGGTTCTTGGGAATTTTCAGCAAGGTTTCAGGGCTTTTTTCAATCCTCCTTCAGTTTGTAAATGAAACTTAATTTATAGGAAAAGGATTTAGAAGCTTGGAGAAGTCAGGAGTACAACCCTCATGTGTTATGGATCGTTGACTTGTTTTAGAAGCAAGTTTAGACAAGCATGGTTTCAAGGCAAGGTAGGGTGGTTAGCAGCTTTAAACACGCCTAATCTGAGTTTTTAGGCATGATTTATGGGGAAGTAGAATCAGAAACAAAGTAAAGTATGGGTTCAAAATAAACTTTATAAAAAAGTTTGCTTTTCAAGGACAACAATGGTACTTTTATGCCACACGTGGGAAGATCTTTTGGATAAAGGCTTAAACACTAGGATAAAGACTCAAAAGTTGGTGTAAGAATTAAATTATGATGAGATTTAACAAGCAAGAAGGCCTGCAACATGAGATTATGCAGCATAGCTTGAAACTGGATCAGAAGTTCAGCATAAACGTAATTTAGATTAAGAAAAAATTGTCCAACTTCTGATCTTTGATTCTCCCTGCTCCAGCATGATCTGAAGGAGTTCTTAGACTTTTCAGAAAGCTTGTAACATGCTTTGTAACCCCTCTTTGAATCATTTTTGCAAACTATGATTTTACCTACGTGAAAACTGGCCCAGAAGTTCTAATCAAATTCTGACTTGGAAATGTTCAGAATTTACTAAGTGTTTTAGTTTCATGGATGTGTCTTCCAGGATTTATAACTTAAAATCCCAACATTTCTAGGAGGAGTTCTGTTATGCAATGTTTTAGATCTCGTTGAGATCTACAACTCTTGTGTCAGAAGTTCTTCCTGAATCATCTTGCGTCATGATGAAAATCTGGCCAAAAGTTATGAACTTATCATATTTTCTTAACACTTAGAAAAATTTCTAAGTGTTTAGAACTTTGACTTTTGATTTTCTTGATGAACTAACTTCATATTCTAACATGTCTTGATGAAATGTGTTTCTTGAAACTTGATTTTGATCAAAAAGTCAAAGTTTGACTTTTCAGTGTGCATTTTAACCATTTTGCCCTTGTGCCAATTCGAAACCTAAATTGATGTATCAGTGCTGCAAACTTGAGTCATGGAAGATCTTGTGAGAAAATTCTTGAGAAATGAGAGGGCAAATTTTGGGGTACAACAGAAGGCAATGGTTAATGATGTTTGAAACGAAGGGTTTAGAGTCAAGAAGACTTACCTTGAAGTTGGAATATGTGTTTTGGACTTTAGTTGCTGCCTTCGAATGCTCTTGGGTTCGAAAGAAAAGAAAAGAGGCGTTGTCTTTGTTGGTTCTGGGTTCGAAAAAAAGAAACAAAGGTGTTGTGTTGTTTGTTGTTCTGGGTTTAAGAGTTTTCTAAGGCTTCAGCCTTGGGTTCTCTCCTCTCTCTTTTTTTCCTCTTCTCCTTTTTCCTTGTCCAAAAAGCCCCCTTTTGTGTGTTGTGGAAACAACTTGTTTATAGAAGAATCTGACTGGGATTTTGGGTGGAAAACAAATAAAATTTGAACATTTTGGGTATGTTCTTTTCATAGCTTTTGAGGTCCAGCCTTTATATGCTAGTTTGGTGCAAATATGGGACTGGTTTAGGAGCAACATAGCAGGACTATTTTGCAGCAGTTTTGGAGTGTTATGGCAGCTTGGTGCAGGGTTATTTCCTAGCAGTACAACAAACTATTTTTGACATGTTTTAGGATGTTTATGGATAGTACAACAAGCTTGGGCTTGGAAACATATTGGACTTTTTTCAGCAAGTATCTTGAATACTTCACCCTTTCATTTTGATCACATAGATCCATAACCTTCGACCAAACTCATCAATAGACAAAACAATATTTGTTTCCACCAATTGTATGTTCTTCGAATGGACCACACAACCTTCGACTAGAATCAACAACAGACAAAACAATATTTGTTTCCACCAAATGTGTGTCCTTCGAATGGACCACACAACCTTCGACCTGACTCAACTACAGACGAAACAATATCTGTTTCCACCAAATATGTGTCCTTCGAATGGACCACACAACCTTCAACCAGACTCAACAACAGACGAAACAATATTTGTTTCCACCAAATGTGTGTCCTTGAAATGGACCACATTCATATGAATGTACCACTTTGAGCATGCAAGATGATCTCATTGGCATAGTCAAAACGAAAGAGTTTATGGATTGCTTTCCTACCAATAACCATCAGTTGATTAAGTGGTCTAAAGTTCAAATGTCTAAACCTCAAATTGTAATTCATAGTGTAGAAACTATGTGTGTCGAAGGGTTTAGAGGTGGAATCGAAGCAAGCATGAAGGAAGCCATTGCCTTGTGGATCAAAGCAAGCATGAAGGAAGCCATTTCCCAGTCAAAGCTTGTGGATCGAAGCAAACATGAAGGAAGCCATTGCCCAGTCGCAACTTGGGAAATCGAAGCAAGCTTTCTCTTCTTCGACTTGCCAAAATCTGCCAACCACTCCTTTCGATCAGTCATGTGGTTCGAACATCCTGAACCTAACTTGGAATTCGACACACCTTTTTTGTATGCTTTTCCCTTTCGACAATTTCCTCTTTGACCTGATGCTTGAAAACCCAATTGTACTTGTTCAAACTTGAGCTTTTGAAAATCTTTGTGAGAAATGTCTTGAGAAAAGAGAGGGAAATTTTTTGGGTGCAACAACTGCCCCTGTTCAATCTTCTTAAACCTGAAGAGTTAGATTGGTGAGTCCGCCATTCGTAGCTTGAAGGTAAAAGATGATTGAACACTAGAGGGCATAGAAATTTACACACGACCATGTGTTAGTTGATTGTGTAGGGAATGGGCTTAAAGACGACATTTGGAGAGATGATGGAGAGTTGTCAGAGATGGGATTATAGATTCCATCCAAAGGTGATTGTTGATAGAAATTAGACTAAGTCTAAGCTTGACTGTAAATGGGAAAAGTATCCGAATAAATATTTGGTCGATTTAATTATGAATGACATGTTAGAATGGACCCGCGTTAAGCCGTGTTTGGGAATGTATTAGAAGGAATCTGTGTAAGACTGCTTCAAGATGAATCCGTGTGGGACTATATCTGGAAATTCATGAGAAGGAACCTGTGTAGGGCTGCTTCGGGATGAGTTCGTGTGAAAATTTAGAAGGAATTATATGAGAAGGAACCTGGGTAGGGCTGCTTCGTGATGAGTCCGTGTGAAACTTCATATGGAAATGTATGAGAAGGAACCTAGGTAGGGCTGCTTCGTGATGAGTCCGTGTGAAACTTTATCTGGAAATATATGACAAGGAGCCTGAGTAGGGCTGTGTTATACCCCAACATTTTCCCTCTCATGTTTTCCAAGATTTTTCCTTACATGGTTGGTTACAAACACTTGGCTAAAGAAAATGAAGATTTTTAAATGCTACCGAAGTGTCTTTTGATTGGCAGGTGAACAATATCCTTCGATTGGCATGTCAAAATGTCTTTCGATTGGCATCTGAACAATGTTCTTTGTTTGGCATATCAGAATAGTGTCCTTCGATTGGCATGTCAACAAGCTTCGACTATGCTCCTGAAACCTTTCGATCAAGCCTTGGCCCATTAGCTAGGATTACGTGTTGGTTCCCCTTAGAGCAAGCGTTAGTCCAAGTCTCATCTAGGCAAAAGGCCTCTACATGCAACCTTCGATCCACCAGGCAGAGGCTCCCTCAGATTTGTCTGGGATTCACAAGGGCAGAGGTTTCTTCTATGATTTCCTTCAATGCATAAGGCAAGGACTTCCTCTGAGCTTGCTTTCAATGCATAAGGCCAAGACCCCTCAACACAGTTTCTACACTATGACACACAATATGACCCCTTCGAAAGAGCACTCCAAAGGTCCATTCAAAAAACACATATTGGTGGCCATTCAAATGAGACACATAATTACTGAATGCAAGTTTATCCTATGACAAGTATTGGTCCTACATGTGGCAAGCCCTAGGCTTCCTATACAATGGCATTCGAAGGAAGTGACAAATGAGGTTTCAATTGACAGAATGAAGTTCTCACTCGGGGCTATTTGAATTAAGCCGCTAAGACAAATAAATGGGTCCAATATAAAGCCATTTGAAGGACATGTAAATGATCCATTCGAAGGAGAAATTCAAAGGCCCATTCGAAGGACACATAGTGTTGTCTGAAAGAAAGGGGTTTGGTCAAAGATTAGAACTAGTTGGCCAAAATGAAAGAGAAATATTCAAAGATGCTAGCTGGCCCAAAATCCCACATATTGCCATACTCAAACTTCCTGCACAAGCATTCATACCAAAGGAAGCTTCAATTGGTATGGAAAGAGTTTTCGTTTGGGCTAGCTGAGTAGGGGCTCAATCGAAAAGGCCCCAATAATGAAACTCGAGCCATTCGAAGGAAGTAACTCATAGTCAATCAAAGGGTAAGACTTGAGCCCTTAAAAGGAGACAATTTTGGGCCAATCGAAGAACAAGGATAAGTGGTTTTTTGAAGGCATGTTAACAAGGTGTCCTTCGATTGGCATATCAGAGCAAGATGTCTTTAGATAAGCATATCAATAAAATCAAGCAATCAATGTAGTTGACTGATCGAAGAAGCTCTAATAAGGAGGTTTCAGAACACTTCAAATCAAGACTCTAGGCCAATCGAAGAGCAACACTGGAGGGAATTTGAAGGAGCCTAATATGTCCAGGTTCATCCCAAGGCTCAAGGAGGCATGAACATTTCAAAAATGGAAGTCTCTTAATGTGTCTGATTTTGGTCTCATGGCCTTCAAAGTTGGGTTAATGGCTGTCTCTTGCCATTTACATGCACCCCCATCTCCTATAAACATAAGAAACTCACACCACCGGTCAAGGAGGAGAGACACACACGCATTGGAGACACGCTACCCCATAAACCCCCCAAAGCTATCAAAATTCTCATAAGTGGTCCCAATCAAAGGAATTTTCAGCAACGCTCCATTCACTCCCTGAAGTCTGCAGGAAGTATTCCCAAACACTAGCCAATTCACGCCCAAGTCGAAGCATCTCATCCTTGGTAAAATTTCAAATTCATATTCTTGTTTTCATGATGTACTGATGTTTCCTAGTGTCTGATTTATGCACAGGATATTATATAGGACAACATTCTCATGGAAATACAAAGATAAAGGGCACGGTATATGCTTTTCATTGAATCCCAAGAGACCATGGATGTCTTACCCAAGAATGCTCTAGATAGGTTGGATTGTAAAGGGCTCACACTAAAGCCCAGTAACATTGTGGTGAGAGCCTTCGACAATTCTAAAAGAATGCTGCATGGGGAGGTGGACATCCCTATCAAAGTTGGTACTCAGACCTTTAATTCTACCTTCAATGTGATGGACATCCACCCTTCTTATACCTATCTATTGGGTCGACCCTGGATCCATGGGGCTGGTGCTGTTACTTCCACCTTACATCAGATGCTAAAGTACCCAGTCAATGGAAAAATTATCACAGCCCATGGGGAGGAGGAGTACATGGTGAGCCACCTGAACTCTTTCAGGTATGTTGAAATGGACGGCGAGTTCATTGAAACCCCCTGTCAGAACTTCGAGGAGGTTCCACAGATCGTTGCTTCGACCAAGACCACTGCCAGTATTCCTAAGACTACTGGACCTCCATTGAAGATGGCTTTTCTGAAGGATGCCAAATCAGTAGTCGAAGAAGGTGGGTGTTCAATTTGGGGCCAACTTCCGGATATTCCCTACAAATCTGACAAATTTGGTTTGGGTTTTACATCAGGAGCCCAGAGAGTTGTTCGTCGTGCTCGCACTGGGGGACCGCCTTTGCGGATCAACAACCATGGAGTTAATGCTCTGGAAGACATCGATAGTGATTATGACCTAGACAAGTGGATCCTTCCAACTATCAGCGGTGGACTAAGAAATTGGGAGGCTAAATAATTTGTGCCCATTACTTTTATTCAAGTGTAATTAGTCTTTTTTTTTGTTTTTGAGGAAATGTAATATTTAAATAATTGAAACATTAAAGCCTTGTGTCTTACCCGAGGCACAATGGTCTATTTGTGAGGGTCATTGTTTCATTTTAATATTGTCATCAATAAAACATTGGACGTTTCACATGAAAATTTTACGCTCTTTGTTTTTCTTTTCTGCTTCATTACTTTATCAAAAATATACAGCTATGCTCTTACACACACCCATATATCAAACTGCAGATCCACATCCACTCTGGATCCCATTGATAACGGTTCTTCTATTGCTCATTATGACTTTGAAAATCCAATCTACCAAGCCGAGGACGAGGGTGAGTAAGAATTTGAAGTACTAGGAGAACTTGCCAGACTGTTACGACAGGAAGAAAGGGCAATACAGCCTCACGAAGAGCCAGTTGAGACAATTAACTTGGATACTGAAGAGAACAAGAAAGAAGTCAAGATAGGTGCTGATCTGGAGCATAGTGTCAAGAAGCGGTTAATTCAGATGCTACATGACTATGTGGAGGTTTTTTCCTAGTCATAAAAAGACATGCCGAGACTTGACACCAATATTGTGGTTCATCACCTCTTCACAAAAGAGGATTGCCCTCTAGTGAAACAGAAGGTTCGACGTATGCGGCCTGAGATCTCAGAGAAGATCAAAGCTGAAGTCATGAAACAGTTCAACGTTGATTTCTTAGCTGTCACCTCTTATCTATAATGGGTTGCTAACGTTGTTTTAGTACCTAAGAAGGACGGTAAGGTACGCATGTGTGTGGATTATAGAGACCTGAATAGGGCAAGCCCCAAGGATGACTTTCTGCTTCCCCACATTGATGTTCTGGTTGACAACACCGTGCATCATAAGGTATTCTCCTTCATGGGTGGTTTCTATGCATACAATAAGATCAAAATGGCACCTGAGGACATAGAGAAAACGACCTTCATTACACAGTGGGGAACTTTGTTACAAAGTTATGCCATTTGGGTTGAAGAACACCAGGGCAACCTATCAGCGTTCCATGGTAGCTTTATTTCACGATATGATCCATCACGAGATAGAGCTCTACGTTGATGATATGATAGCCAGGTCTCAGACTGAAGAGGAGCACCTTGATCACCTATAGAAACTGTTTGAACGGCTGAAGAAGTATAAACTAAGGCTAAACCCGAATAATGCACCTTTGGAGTAAGATCTGGTAACCTCTTAGGCTTCGTTGTCACCAACAAAGGCATTGAAGTTGACCCTGTAAAGGTCAAAGCTATACAAGAAATTCCAACTCCTCGCACTGAGAAGGAGGTCAGGGGATTCTTGGGACGTCTGAATTACATTGCCAGGTTCATTTCACATTTGACTGCTACTTGTGAGCCTATCTTCAAATTATTGAAGAAAGATCAAGCAGTGAAGTGGAATGACGACTGCCAGAACGCCTTTGACAGAATCAAAGAATACCTTCAAAAGCCTCCAATTTTAATGCCTCCAGTGGAAGGAAGACCTCTGATCATGTACTTAACAGCGTTAGAGAATTCAATGGGGCGTGTGCTGGGGCAGCATGACGAGTCTGGTCGAAAAGAGCATGCAATATACTACCTTAGAAAAAAGTTTACCAAGTGTGAAACAAGATACTCACTTCTCGATAAAACTTGTTGCGCTTTGGCATGGGCTGCTCGCCGACTAAGACAGTATATGTTGACTCACACTACCTTGTTGATATCTAAAATGGACCATATCAAGTACATGTTTGAGAAGCCCGCTCTCTCTGGAAGAATAACAAGATGGCAAATGATCCTGACCGAATACGACATTCAGTATACGACTCAGAAAGCAATTAAGGGAAGTGTACTAGCTGATCATTTGGCTTATCAGGCTGTGGATGACTACCAATCCATGAATTCTGAGTTCCCGGACGAGAACATCATGTTAGTAACTGATTATGAAGAACCTGGACCGGATGAAGGACATGAAAAAGGATCCCAATGGACTATGGTTTTTGATGGAGCTCCCAACGCTCTTGGCAATGGCATCGGCGCTGTGATCATATCTCCTGAAGGTTGTCATACTCCTTTCACTTCCAGGCTATGTTTCAATTGCACCAACAATATGGATGAGTATGAAGCATGTATCATGGGTGTTGTACCCCAATATTTTCCCTCTCATTTTACTCAAAACATACTCATTTAAGCCCTCAATCTACTCAAGAATGCCCAAGGGTTGATCAGACAAATTCTCCTCTAAGACAATGAACCTCACACTAGGGTTACCATTTTCATCATGATGGGTGAGCTCTAAAGGCCTCAAATCCCTTCCATGGTCCTAATATGTCCTCAATATCATCCATGCCAAGTTTCATGCCTTGCACTACAAGTTTGCTTAGTCAGCTGCTCAGATGCCTGGAAATCAACTATACTAGGTCAAAAGTCAACTGTGACCCACATACAGTCAAACTTCAAGATTTTTGGTCAACATCAATATTTTGAAGTGATATCCATCATTTGATCAAGGGTTGATCATGATTCCTCAAGGAATGCTCCTAATTCATCAAAACTAAAAAGTTGCTAAATTAGGGTTTCTATAGGAAAAGTCAACCAAACTTTGACCAGGCATAACTTTCTCATACGTTATCAAAAATTTCCCATCCAAGGCTCATTTTGAAGAGGATGCAATTACCTATAATTCATCTTCAACCCTCAAGTTCAAAAAATGCACTCAGGGAAAGATGTGAATTAAGACATTATAGGTCATTTCAAAAAGTCAACAAAAACACCTTTTGGGCCAAAGCTTATTACATGAACATGGAAGATCCAATTGAGATGAAACCAAAAGGGTTGTTTAGAGGACATCTTATGATTTATAAAAAGTCCAAGAACACCCTCTTAGGGTTAAAATTGAGGGAGATATGTATTGTCAAAGTTGACCAATTTTTGGAAATGTGCATGAAGTCAACAATGATCAAAATGACTTTTTTTTCCAAATGGGCCCATGTTTTCTTGTTTGAAACTTGTTCCTAAGATGGCCCATGACCCCTGAGCTTATCCACCTATTATTTTATTATTTTTATTATTTATTTTTATTTTTTATTCATTTAAATCAAAATAAATTAATTTAAATAGTGGAATAATCAAATAAAATCAAAGATCTGATTTTGTGAGCACATTAGGAGTCCATGAACAACTAGCAAATCAAGCAAATTCGTGCAAGGGCTAATTGGATTGAAAAGATCATAATTTGGCTTATTTTTGAAATAAATCATACAAGAAACAAATCCAATCTTTTTCACAAATTTGCAAAGATTGAATCCAATTTTATTGACCTAATTGATCATACTATATATGCACAACATTCCCAGAGCTAAATGAGAAGGTTTGGCCGTGTGGATTGAGAGAAGAAAATTGAACTTTTGACAAAGAAAGAGGCAATCAGATTTTGCGTTAGAGGGAAATTCAAGGTGCTTCAAGGCTAGCAATCAACTCCTGGCAATATTTGGGAGCTATTGGGACCATTATCAAGCCTCAACACGCCCAAAAACATTCTACACGAGTATCACAGTTTGCCACTTTTCTTGAATTTGGTTATGCAAATTTACGCATGTTTAACAATTTCTAAGCATACATGTTGATATCATCATTTAGGATGTGTTTGCATAATTAATTATATGTTTTGATGTTTGTTTGATGGAACGTCATTGTTAGGGTTTAGAGCTTAGTTTTAGGGCTTTTTGATACAGGTAAAATCAAGGCAAAAGATGGATACCATCACACTCACGAGATCAAAACGAGTTGATCTGTATGTTTGGGTTTGATTTATCCAACAAGGAAAGTAAAAAAGCACAGAAAAATTCCTTTTTCGAGATATTTCTCGGGTTCGGGGGGTAGATTATAGAAAGGGAAGGTGTTAGCACCCTTTCTATCTGTGGTTATCCACGGGCTCTTAGATACTTGCTCATATTGTTTTCAAAATATTGCTTTCTTTGTGCTTGTGGGTTTGAAAAAGTTTTTGTTTTGAAAACTTCGATTTAACTCTTGCTTCTGTCCTCAAGAGTATATGAAGTGTTTTTGAAAACTTTGTTCAAAAGAGTGTAGGTGTGAAAAGGATTTTGTTTTTTTGAAAGAGCAAGTACTTAAGAACCATCTACCTACTCGAAAAAGGAATCGTTCTATGCTATCTTCCTTTAGACAATGCTATCCCACTACTAATGAGTAGGTAGCATCGTCGTTGGAGTTTAAGGGTCAATTCGATTTAGGGACTTACAGTCACCAAAGCAATGTTAGGACGCCTTAGCGGTAACCCTAATGTCTTAGATCATTTGTTTGAGGAAATCATATCCGAGGCAACCGTTTCGAGGCAACTATGATCTTTGGACAAGAGGACGACCTCTAAAATGACCTATACTTAATGACCGTGTACAAAGGCAACCAAGTGGGGTGTACCCTAAGAGTGCGCATGTGCGAGTGTGTCGTTTTCAGTTAATTTTGTCTTTGTACATGTTAATGGTGATCTAAGTTGATTTTAGGTTAAACATTCATTCTTGTCATGCATCCCTATTATCAAACATCTAACAGTTATATTTTGCGGAAAATAAATTGCGGAAATTAAATTACAAGGCGTCGGGTATTTACATCGCCAAAGACAAACCCTTTGAAATTTAAATGCGGAAAATAAATAAAGCGATAAAAATAGTCCTAATTATCTATTACATTCCGGGAACGAATAAAATATGATATAAAATGGATCGCGTGCGGGAAATTAAATCGAGTGCGAGTTCTAGGGTTTTGACCCTTTGTTATTTAAAGAAAAGATTTTTTTGTTGTTTTTGAATTAAGAAAGAAATTAATCTAAGTTAATTATTAAATTAAATTATAAATTAATTAATAAAAATAAATATTTTTAGGTTTTTGATATTTTAAGAAAGAAAAATAAAGTTGATCAATGTTAATAAAAACCTAATTATGTCTAAGTTAATTTTAATTATTGAAAAATATATTAAAGTCACTCCTAATTAATGGCCTAAATTAATTAATTAATATTGTTAATAAAAAAATAAAATATTGAAATTTAATTTAATAAAGAAAATATTTTTTGGTTTTAATTTTATTGAGAAAAAGATTTGATTGGTTAATGATTAAATAAAAACAATAAATAAATAATCAAAACAAAAATAAAATAGAAATATAGAGAAGAGAGGGTTTGGGCCTGTTTCGGGGGTTGGCTCAGCAATTTTGTGGCCCATTAACACGCTGGCCTGGTTGACTTTGTGAATTCTCTATGCGCCTTTTGACTTGGTCCCATGGTGGACCATCATCCTGGATCACCAGATCTGGCCTGGGGCCATCTGGAAAGTGATTGAGTGAGGGAGTATGGTGTGCTACAACGCTTGATTTGCATGTGATAACCTGTAGAAAAATAACAAATGCAAACTTGGAGGATTTGGGATTCGAACTCATGTCCTATAGGCGTTTGGATGCACACGTTTACCACTCAGCCATTGTGTTTCAATTGTTAATATATACAAAACAATAAAAATAAAGGAAAATGAATTAATATGCAAGAAAAAACAAAATTAAGCGCACTATGTTTGAATGGGCCATTGGGGTATTGACACGTCTCTGTCTTCTTCCTCCCGTCCGTGGCTAAAACTCTGCAACACCTATAGCCACGGACACCGCCTGTCACTAAAGGTCGTGCATCCCTATAATCCATTGTGAGCCATGGAAATGAAATCTAAGGGCATGGTTGTGCTCGTCTCATCATCCCGATCACAACCATGCCCTTCTCATCAGCCAATTTTCCCTGAAAAAGAAATGCCCAAAAACAAACCACGAACCCTAGATATGGTACCTCACAGTATGAGTCACATAAACAAAATTGGATAATGTAAAAAGCTTAGAAACTTGATAAGGATCATGAATATGCAAATAGTTTGTACAAAAGATGCAGAAATAAAGATTTGCGAATTCAAGAAAGAAGCAATTTTTTGTGACTCTTACGGTGCTTTTGGGCATGTTTGAGAGCTTGCTTGGGATCCAGGAGGGTTATGTGATCACCCAGGAATTGATTGAGATCGTCCTTGGCCTATGAATTTGCCTCTAAGTGTGAATTTGAACTCAAGCTTTTTCACACTTTTTTCAAACCTTGTTTGGTTGGTTCTTGTAGCCTCCAACCCTCAATTTCGTGTGCCTCTCTTGCTTATGTATGATGGAATACATTAGGTCAATAATTATAGTCCAAATCTTCTCCCATCATGGCTTGCATATTTGATTTGATTTCCATTTGAAAACTTGCCAAATTTGTCAAAAAACCATCTTTTTGCACATGATATGCTTGATACGAATTTTGATGATGATTATGATGGCAATAAAGACCTGATACAATCAAAAAGATCTTAGGTAATTAAGGTTTGGATTTTATTTGATTTAATTTTGATTTAAAATGAAATAATTCAATAAAATATCAAATAAAATAATAAAAATAAGATATGGGCTCATGGATGAAGCTAGGAGACGTGTGCAATGTGGCAAGTTCAAATCAAGTGGAAAAGAATGGTCCCATTTGACAATATTTGAAGTTTTGGGGACAGTTGACTTTTGGCAATTTTGCAAAAATGTCCAACTTCAACAATGCATAACTTCTTCAATTTTGAACTTTTGGAAGTGTTCTTGGACTTTTTAGAAAGCTTGAGATGTCCTCTAACCAACCCTCTTTGTCTCATCTCATTTTGATATTCCATGCTCACGTTATAAGCTTTGACAAAAAAAGTGTTTTTGTTGACTTTCAAAAATGACCTATAATGTCCAAATTTATAACTTCTTGTGAGTGCATTTTCTGATCTTGGGGTATGAAGATGGATTGTAGGAAATTTCATCCTATTCAAAATGAGATTTGGATGGGTCATTTATCATAAAGTATGAGAAAGTTATGCTTAGTCAAAGTTGAGTTGAATTTTCCTACAAAACCCTAATTTAGCAACTTTTGAGTCTTGATGAATTTTGAGCAATCCTTGATGAATCATGATCAACCCTTGATAAAATGATGAAATATCTTTCAAAATGAGAATGTTGACAAAAAATCTTGGGGTTTGACTGTATTTGGGTCACAGTTGACTTTTGCCCTAGCACAGTCGATTTTTGGACCCTTTGAGCATTTGACTGAGCAAACTTCCTCTGCAAGGCTTGAAATTTGACATGGATGACCTTGAGAACATATTAAGACATTTAGGGAGAATTTGAGGTCATTTGGATTCAAGGATCTTGATGCAACACAAAACCCTAGTTTGGGGTTGACTGCCTTAGGAGATAGCTTGACTGTCCAACTCTTGAGCAATCTTGAGCCACTTGGAGATTTTTCTTGCCATGTCTTGAGAAATATGGGAGGGAAAATTTTGGTGTACAACACTCCGCATTCGATTCATCTTGCGCGTATTATTATTTTTATCGTTATTCCTGTAAATGCTCTTGGTTTGTAACAGTTTAATCTAGGTTTTTTTTATTTGTCGCTTTTTCCTGGTTTTTGGCTATGTAATTAATTCCCCTCCCCGAAGCCTTGTAATAGCGTAGATTTACTTTCTCGCATTTTAATTCTCGCAAATATTTGACTGTTTAGATGTATGCTAATAGGATTGTATGACAAGAATGCATGACAAATTTAATACAGTTAGAAAACCCTAATGTGCAAAGATAAATAACTGAAACTAATCACTCGCACATATCACTCTTAGGGTATACCCTCACTTCGGTTGCCTTCGGTAAACGATCGTTAAGTATAGGGTGTCTTAGTGGTTTCCCCCTGTCTAAAAAGATCAAATGTCTCGTTCGAATGTTGCCTCGGAAATATCGCCTCGAATATGATCTTAAGACTCTAGGGTTATTACTAAGGTATTCTAACATTGCTTTAGTGATTGTACGTCCCTTTTGAATTGACCCTTACAACTCCAACGACGGTGCTACCTATTTCTCAATAGTAGGATAACGATGTCTAAAGGAACGGGAATAGAAACAATCTTTTTTCGAGTAGGTAGATGCTAGTAGGTACTTGCTCAAATCAAAACTCTTCACACTTACACATTTCAAAACAATTTTCTAAAACAACTTCGTCACACCTTTGAGGACTGATACAAGGGTTATCACGAAGTCAAACTTTTTCAAAACAAAGCACATACACAAGCAATTTAAAAAGATGAGCAAGTACCTAAGAGCCCATGGAAAACCATGGATAGAAAGGGTGCTAACACCTTCCTTTTCTATAATCTACCCCCCGTACTCAGAATATCTCGAAAAAGGAATTTTTCTATACTTTTTTCCTTTCCGGTTGATGAAAAAAAGTCGGTGGTGACTCTTTCTTACCGCGACATTTTGCAAAACGCAAAACGCAAACCAACATTTTCAAAACAGTCGGTTCTGGAACCGTATCACAGAACTGGCGACTCTGTTGGGGATTTAAGAAGTGGGGTTTACCTTAGGATCTAGGTCATTATAATTTGTTCTCTTGAATGCTTTGATTACTTTACTTTTAAGGGTTTTTGTTTGGGAGTTACTATAGATCCTAACCCGGATCTGGGGACACCTTTTAGGTAAGTAGCAATAGACTGTGAGGGAACTGTACGGTGTAGACCGATACGATTGAAGTAGTAGCTACGTATATGTGGCACATTGGTTGGTACCGGTATCCTTTATGGAGAAACGAGGAGAATACGGGGCCGCTGCGTGCTGTCGTTAATCATCAATTGACCTTAGAACCTTTAATTGACCAACTTGGCCATTAGAAAGTAGTGAGATAGCTGGCCTCGGTGTAAAGCTAGGAACTGGTTGATACTCGATGCTACACTCATTGAGACCATACTCTCGAGATAGTTCCGGCCGCAAGAAAAGATTGTGTGAGCTGAAACCATGATCGATGGAGGATGGTCAATGATATTGAGATCCTCTAGAACCCGATTAATTTTTTTCTAGGACAGGTTGAAACCAACTTAACTTCAAGAGGGTATCACTTTTGACCTCATGTAAGCCTTAAACCTAAGGGCTTTGTTTGATTTGACTATGTTTGCAATATTTGTGTTTGCTATACCTGTGGTTTATCATGACATCATGCATCATAACATGCCATTCATGCTTCATTACACTAACCATTTCAAAGACCAAGGGAATTTATCTTTGTTCGGTTTTGCAGATTATAGCTTCCGTGTATAGACATATTGTGATCGGTGGATCTGGAACTGACTGTTTAACGCTGGTTCGCGAAATGTCGCGGTAAGCAAGAGTCGCCACCGTCTTTTATTTTCTCCAAATGGAAAGGACAAAAGCACAAAAAAATTCCTTATAGAGATTGCTCTCGGTTCGGGAGGTAGATTATAGAAAGGGAAGGTGTTAGCACCCTTTCTATCCATGGTTATCCATGGGCTCTTAGATGCTTGCTCATTGTGTTTTCAAAAATGGTTTGTTTGCTTTTCAACTGTGGGTTTTAAAAAAAGTTTCTTTGAAAATTCCAGTTCGACTCTTGTATCGGTCCTCAAGAGTATTTGAAAAATTGCTTTCGAAAGCTTTTTGAAAAGGTGTCGGTGTGAAAAGTATTTTTTGATTTGTTTTGAAATTAGAGCAAGTATCTAGAGTCGTCTACCTACCCTAAGGAATTCGTCTGTGTAAATGTCCTGTAAAGTAGTGCCATCCCACCATTGAGAGGTAGGTAGCACCACCGTTGGAGGTGTTCGGGTCAATTCGAGGTTCGGGACATGGTGATCACCAGAGCAGTGGGAAGACACCTTAGAAGCTACCCTCATGCCAGGTTCCCGGATCATGAGGACTTACTAAGACATCCTCTACTCGACGATCACCTTTCGAGGCAAGGCAACAGTGAGGCGTACCCTAGGGGTGGTGTGTGATTTGTATGTCGTTTTCAGATATTTTTGTCTTTTGTCATGTTATTGGTGATCTAGCGTTTGTTTTTATTTTTGTCCATTCATTCTTGCATGCATTATTAATAGTTAAAAATTGCGGGAAAGTAAAAATTCTAAGCTATTACAAAAGGTGCGGGTCCACATCGCCAAAATTAAACCAGGACCCGATTTGACAGAAAATAAAGAAAGTAAAAGAAAATAAGGAATTAAAAGTGCGAGAAATTAATTACATGGCTTCGGGAGAGATACATAAATATTTAAACGAAATAAAATAAATATGCGAATTAATAAGGGAATTAAAAACGAGGGCGTTGGACCCTTTTTGCAAAATTAAATTAAAGATGGAATTAATTAATAAAAAAAAAGAAATTATTTTGGTATTTTTTGGTATTTATGTTTAATGGGAAAAAAGAATTAATTGAAATTAAACGCTAACCCTAATTCTATTTGTTTTTTAATTTATTAAGAAAAGAAGATTAAAACCTAATATTAACCCTAATTAATTTACATGCAAATTTAATTATAAAAATAAATGTCTAATATTTAATTATTATGGAATAAAAGAAAAAAAAGATGGAAATTAACTAAACCCTAGTTCTATGTTTTTTAAATTTTTATTAAAAAGAATTAAAATTAAAACCTAATTTAAAACTAAATTAATTTATATGCAATTTAATTACAAAAATACTTAAAATAAAATATTTATCATTTTTTATCTTTCTCTAATTTTTTTGTGTGTTTTTTATATTTTATGAAAACATTAAATTAATTAAACAAACAATAATAAAAAGAAAATAAAAAAAATTATAAAAATAAAGAAAGTTAGGAAAATTTGCAAACCAAGGGGGTTCAGACCCCAAATAGGAGGTGAGGCCTTTAGCAATCTGGCCCATTTAAATTCCTGGCCTTGTAGACTTTTTTACTCACGTGCAGAAGCGTTGACCAGGGTGCATCATGTTCCTCAATTCTACGCCCTTGGATTGATGATGTTGAACGTATGGACGGCTTGATGGAGGAGCGTATGGTGTGTCCCTTAGGCTGAAACTATATGTGAACGTTAATTGAAAAAAAACATATGGAAAGGGTGAAGACCTGGGGCTCGAACCCAGGTCATGTACGTTACCAACCTACGCGTATGCCACTGAGCCATTCCAAGCGCGTTTAACATATAATAATTGACAAACATTATAAAAGTAAAGTGGTCAGTGGCTCCAAAAACGCGCGAAGCTTTTAAATGGTCCAATCAACGTCTTCCACTTCATCGTCTTCCTCATGTTTGTTTTTCCTGAAAATATAATAAAACATAGGCAACGGTTTTTACACCGTTGCAGAAAGCATCTTTACAGAAAATAGCGAACAGGCCATAAGGCCTCATAAATTAGGCGCGAGGGTTGCCTTGTGATCGTCTGAGCATGCTGGATTCAATGGTCCAAGTCTTGAAGGCCAATTTTTCCTTATTTGAAAAACCCTAATCTAAGGTCCTGTAAACCCTAAAATTTGATAATGGTGAAATCGTATATAGCATGTAATAATCCAATCAAAGCATATGGTTAGTTTCAGAACAAGTCAATTAGTATGAATGCATCAAAAAAACGCAATGAAAATATCTAAATATGGAAACACGATTATGCATTTTATTTGAAACAGTTTGAATCCATTGTACCAATTCTGGGCGTATGAAGGTTGGAAAGTGATCCAGTTAGCTTCAGGGGGACACGAGGAAGCTTTTGCAATTGGTCTTGTGCTTTGAATCAACCTAAAACCTGATTTTCAGTTTTTAGATTTTTTGCAAAAATTTCAAGTTTGATGGGTGCTTTTCTGCGCAGCCTCGTGGTTTTTTGCATTAGGTTTGTGTTCCTTGTATAAGTATGAGTGAATTAGGTCAAGAAAAACAAACCAAATCATTTGCATTCATGGTTTTTAAAATTTGATTTTCAAAGATCTTTTTCAATCTTTTTTCATGTGTTTTTGCTCTCAATCATATCCAATCAATCCAATTCCTTCCATATCTGATCATGCACGAATTATTGAATATATTTCATGCACAAAAAGATTTTATTTCATTGGTTTTATATTTTTCATGTATTTTATTTGATTAAATGAATTATTAATAATAAAAAATTCAAATAAATAAATAAAAATGGAGAAAAACTTCCCTTTGGGCCAAATGGTCGTGTGCATGCTTTGGATGATGAATTGTGGAAGAAAAATGGGCCCATTAGCAATTTTAGGTCATTTGAATAAATGTTGACTTTTCAAAATATCCAAACATTTCCCAATTTCCACAAGGCATAACTTGCTCAATTTTTAAGCTTTGCTCATGTGCTTGGACATTTTGGAAAGGTCTTTGAGTCCTCTAACCAATGCCGTTGGTCCCATGTCATTTTGATTTACAAATCTCAAGTTATGGCCTTTGACTTAAAGTCCCTTTTTGTTGACTTTTGAAAATGACCTATAATGTTGAAATTGATAACTTTTTGTGAGAGCATTTCTTGGACTTGGAATATGAAGATGAGTTGTAGGAAATGTCTTTCTCTTCAAAATGAGCTTTGGATGGAATTTTTCTGATAAGCCATGTGAAAGTTATGCCCTGGTCAATTTACAGTTGACTTTTCCAACTGTCCAAATAAGGAAACTTTTGCATCTTGATGATTTTTGAGCCAAGCTTTGAGAATCATGATCAAGCATTGATCAAATGATGTTTGTGACTTCAAAATGAGATGTTGACCAAAAATTTGAACTTTTGACTGCCAAATGACCATTTTGCCCCTACAGTTGACTGTAGTGCAATTAGGGTTTTTGACTGTGCAATTTTGTGCTGAAAGTATTGAAACTTGATATGAGGATGCTTGACCATATTTGTAGGCATGTGAGACTTGATTGGGCCTTTGGAAACTTCATTTTCTTGATCAGAATCAAAACCCTAATTTTGACTGTTCAAGAGGCCCTTGAACTGTGCAACCCTTGGGGAATTTTGAAGCTTGTCTTGGCAGATCTTTGAAGAATATGGGAGGGCAAATTTTGGGGTACAACACATACCATCCGAGTCAACTTTGTGCAAATACCTACCCAACTTAAAGAGCTAGCTTCAAGAGTTTCTGAAACTTCTATGTTCATTAAGAGACACGGTCAACTTCTCAGCATCGTCACTTCAAATCTTGATGAGCAGTTGATGAGCGTACTTTTTCAGTTCTTTGATCCCGTGCATCATTGCTTCACCTTTCCAGATTACCAGCTGGTACCCACCTTGGAAGAGTTATCTCACCTATTGGGTATATCCATCCTTGAATAGGTACCCTTCACAGGTATGGAAGAAGTTCCTAGACTAGAAGACATTTCCTCAACTCTGCATTTGAAACGGGCTGATGTAGTATCCAATTGGGAAACATGAAGTGTGGTCGAAGGTTTTCTAGCCAAATTTCTGATAGATCAGGCTCAGCTATTCTGGGATAATTTGGATTTTCAGGCTTTTGAAGATATCTTGGCTCTCCTTATCTATGGTTTGGTTCTCTTCCCGAATCCAGATTCCTTGGTAGATGTGAATGCTGTCAAGATTTTCCTTTCTCGCAACCCTGTGCCTACCTTGCTGGGAGATATCTTGCATTACCTCGATACTCGTACCATGAGGAAAAGAGGGACTCTTATGTGTTGCATGCCTTTGCTGTCGAGGTGGTTTATTTCTCACCTCCCTAAGTCTGTTCTGAAGAACGAAGAAGGTTTGGGTTGGTCCTACAGAATAATGTCACTTGCTCATACATATATTCTTTGGTGTTCCCGGGCTATGGAAGACACTGTTGTTATTGACTGTTTTGGGGGATACCCTAATATCCCGTTGCTTGGAATCAGAGGGGGTATAACTTACAATCCTTGTTTAGCTTTGCGACAATTTGGTCGTGCTCGGAGAGATGGTCCCCATGAGCTGCTTATTGAGGACCTTGTATTTGACTACAAGGAGGACATTAAGGAGCACCGCCGGAGGTTTATACGAGCTTGGGGCATGGTGAACAGAGCTGACCCCCAAGAGTTGGGAACAAAGACTTCCCTTCCTATGCAGCCTTACCTCCAATGGGTCCAAGCTCGTGTCCAGAAGCTTGGGATGCCCTATGAGGCCGTGTTACCAGTGATTGTTGAGCCCGCTAATAAAGAATGCATTCCTTACACGGTTCTCTATCCTTACATTCCCACCGATCCTGGGGAGTTACAGAGGTCTTGGATTCAGCCGAGGAATGAGCGGGATACTTACCCGGAAAAGTACCATGAGCAAGAGAGGAAGGTTTTGAAGCTCACCAGGCAGCTCAAGGAGGAAAGAGTGCTCAATGACTACATCAGCACAAAGAGAAAGCGTCCATGGGACTTTTGATTTTTCTTTTATAGTTTTGGATTTGTTTTATTTACTTCTTTGTAACGCCTTAAGGGCATTTTTGAACATTTCAAAGTTAATCTAATAAAGTTTGTTTATTTTTGGTTTGCAAATTTAAATCTCCCAAAGTCTTTGAAATCATTACATGCGCATCCCATTATCATGCACATCATTACAGGTACCCTTACAAGTTTCTCATCTTCTTCGCTGTTTATTTCAGCAGAAATGTCTTTCAATCAAGCCATCAAAGATCTTCAGGCACAAAACGCCCAATTCCAACAGATGTTCATAAATCTGGCTAAAGGGCAGGAGGATTTAAAGACCCTTATTCTGAAAGAGAAGAAGAAGAAGAAGAAGGTCGGTATTCTGAACATGGGTAGAAGATTCGGAGAAAGGTTGAGACAACCAGATGATCTGACCTCCTCATCCAAGGATGGAGAGAACCAGGAGAGGGCAAAGGACCCTAGTCCTGCAGTTTCTGAGGACAGTACTGATTACGATGATGAGCAATATCCTCCTGCTGAGGATAGGTACAAGTAGCTAGAAGACCGTCTGAGCGCTATGGAGATTCAGAAGATCCCTGGTTTGGATTTCGGAGAACTAGGACTGGTATCGGGAGTGGCGATCTCTCATAAGTTCAAAGCTCCAGTTTTTGCCAAGTACGATGGAGTATCCTGTCCAAAACTCCATCCCCGCTCTTACGTCAGAAAAATCCAACCCCACACTGTTGATAGATATTTATGGGTACACTTCTTTCAAGATAGTCTGTCAGGGAATCAACTTGAATGGTTTTATCAGTTGGAAGGAGCCAGTGTCCGAAATTGGGAAGATCTTGCTACTGCTAGTATCAGTACAACACCGGCCTTGCTCCCACTCGTACTCAGCTCTAGGGTATGTCCATGGGTGTAGGTGAAGGTTTTAAGGATTATGCTCAAAAGTTGAGAGACTTAGCTGGAAGAGTCCAACCCCCTTTGTCTGATAGGGAGTTGGTTGACATGTTTCTAGGGACGCTATCTGGTCCATTTTTCAATCACTTGATCGACAACTCGTCATCTGGGTTTACTGAGTTGATTTTGACGGGTGAAAGAGTAGAGGATGGAATTAGAAGTGGTAAAATACAGAAGGATGCTTCATCAAGTGCATCAAAGAAGCCTTTCACCGGCAAGAAGGAAGCTAGTCCAATCTATGGCCCGAGGGGCCAAAACAGACCTGAACAGCGTCAAACAGTAAATGCTGTAGTGATATCAAGACCAACAGTTGCTCCACAATGCAATAATCAACAAAGAGCGGAAAGACCACAAAGGCAGTTCACCCGGCTCAATATGACATTGTCTCAAATTCTACCACAATTATTGAAGACCAATCTGGTAACTCTGAAGGAAGCCCCGAAGAAACCCAACACCACATCTCCCCGCTATAACCCGAATGCCCGCTGCGCCTATCACTCCGAGAGTCCAGGTCATGATACAAACGACTGTTGGGCCCTGAAAAACAAAGTACAAGACTTGATCGAAGCTAAAGAGATTGAGTTTGACGCTCCGGAGAAGCCCAACGTCATAATTGCTCCCATGCCCAAGCATGGTCATGGAGTAAATGCTTTTGACAATGATTTATTTATGGCCTCTGTGGAGGAGATTTCCACTCCTCTTATGACCGTTAAAAGGAATTTGCTATTGGCCGGTTTATTTCTGGGTTGTGGTGAAGGTTGCCACATGTTCTCGATTCTACCTGTTGGTTGCCGCTTATTGAAGTCAGGTGTTCAGCGCCTGATGGATAATAAAGAGATCCTGTTCGAGAAGACTATGATTCCGTTGGTTCCAAATGAAGACGTTGCCATCATAACCATTTCCTCCAATCCTTCCAAGGTTTCCTCGAGAAAACCTGTTAGGATTACACCTGTTCCAAGAATTGCTCCGTTAATAATCACTGTTCCTAGCCCCATCCCATACGCTTCGGATAAAGCTGTCCCTTGGCACTATGGTGCTGATGTGTATCACCATGGTGTTAAACAAGACTAGAAGAATGAAGAAGTTGATATTGATGTCAGTAATATTGTCGGGGCTAGCAAGGTCACCAGAAGTGGAAGACTCTTTTCTCCCAAGATTTCCCCTCCGGCTATCCACAAACCTGTTGTCATTCCATCTACCAATACATCAACTATTGTCCCAGTTCCTATTCCAGTTATCACCCCTGTCACCGAGCCATCTGGGACTCAGGGCAAAGAAATCATAGGTGAGCCTGCCCGGACGGAGGCACCTAATAAGATCATTGTAGAAACCTCTAAATAAGAGATAGAGGAAATACTGAAGATTATCAAGAAGAGCGACTACAATGTGGTCGAGCAACTGGGGCAGACCCCGTCAAAGATCTCCATGTTATCCCTGTTATTGTGTTCTGAAGCCCATGCAAAGGCTTTAATTGAATTTCTCAAGACTGCGCATGTGCCGCAGGAAACTTCAGTCGATCAGTTTAAAGATTGCATAACTAGTCTGACTGCTGACAATGGGCTAGGATTTTCAGATGCGGATTTGACTGCTAAAGGGAGAAATCATAATGATGCTCTGCACGTCTCGATCGAGTGCAGGGGCACCACTATGGCCCATGTGCTGGTAGATATTGGGTCCTCACTAAATGTTCTTCCAAAGAAAGCGTTAGACCGTCTGGATTGTGAAGGTTTGATTCTAAAGCCGAGTAACATTGTGGTAAGAGCTTTTGATGGATCAAAGAGAATGGTGCACGGGGAGGTGGATATCCCTGTCAAAGTGGGTTCTCAGATCTTTGGGTCCACTTTCTACGTAATGGATATCAGGTCGTTATATTCTTGCTTGTTGGGTCGTCCTTGGATTCATAAGGCTGGGGCAGTGACTTCCACACTCCATCAAATGCTGAAATATCCGGTGAAGGGGAAGGCTGTCACGGTGCAAGGTGAAGAGGAGTATATAGTGAGTCATCTGAATTCCTTCCGCTACGTGGAGATGGATGGGGAATTCATAGAAACCCCTTGTCAGAACTTCGAAGAGGTCCCTCAGACTTTGGCGTCGACTGAAGTTACTACCAACAAACCTCCGCTGAAGATGGCTTCTCTTAAGGATGCCAGGGCTGTAATTGAAGAAGGTGGGTGTACCAATTATGGTCAGCTCCCTAATTTCACTCACAAAACTGACAAATTTGGTTTGGGCTTTACTACAGGGGCTCAAAGGGCTGTTAGGCACGCACGGATTGGAAGACCTCCTCTACACCTCAGCAATTGGGGAGTTAATGTAATTGAGGACAGTGAAGAAGATTCATACATCGACAGCTAGATCTACCCAGCAACCAATGGTGGACTGAACAACTGGACGACAAAGGACTTCATACCTGTTTCTTTTATTATGCAGTAATTGAATTTTGTTTTAAGATTTGTAATAAGCAATTTGAAACTTTACGGCCCGGTGCCTTGCCCGAGGCGCCTTGGCTTTGCTTGTAAGGGCTTATTACTTACCATTTTCATATATCATTAATAAAACATTGGACGTTTCTTGCATTACAAATTTTGCACTCCTTGTTTGTCTTTTCTGTCTCTCACTTTATCAAAGCAGCTATTCTCTTACACACACTCACGTATCATAATATAGATCCATATCCACTCTGGATCCCATTGATAATAGCTCTGCTACTGCCAGTTATGACATCGAAAATCCGATCAACCAAGCCGAGGACGAAAGTGAGGATGATTATGAGTTGCCTGGAGAGCTTGCTAGACTATTACAGCAGGAAGAAAGGGCCATACAGCCTCATGAGGAGCCAGTTGAGTCAGTGAATTTGGGTACAGAGGAAGACAGGAAGGAAGTCAAGATAGGTGCGAATATGGAGCCTAGTGTCAAACAATGGTTAATACAGATGCTACACGACTACGTTGAGATCTTCACCTGGTCCTATGAAGATATGTCTGGTTTAGACACTAATATTGTGGTACACCGCCTGCCGACCAAAGAAGACTGCCCTCCGGTAAAGTAGAAGGTTCACCGTATGCGCCCTGAAATGTCAAAGAAAATCAAGGCAGAAGTCATGAAACAGTTCGACGCAGGATTCTTAGCTGTCACTTCTTATCCTCAGTGGGTTGCCAACGTCGTTCCGGTACCTAAGAAGGATGGTAAGGTACAGATGTGTGTGGACTATCGAGATCTGAACAGGGCAAGCCCCAAGGATGATTTCCCACTACCTCACATTGATGTTCTGGTCGACAACACCTTGCAGCACAAGATCTTATCCTTCATGGATGGCTTTTCTGGCTACAACCAGATCAAGATGGCTCCTGAAGACATGGAGAAGACAACCTTCGTTACACAGTGGGGCACCTTCTATTACAAAGTAATGCCTTTCGGGTTGAAGAATGCTGGGGCAACTTATCAGCGTGCCATGGTCGCTTTGTTCCACGATATAATTCACCACGAGGTCGAGGTTTATGTTAATGACATGATAGCCAGGTCCCAGACTGAGGAAGAGTACCTTGATCATCTCCAAAAACTGTTTGACAGGTTGAAGACGTACAAGCTGAGGTTGAATCCGAACAAGTGCACCTTCGGGGTAAGGTCTGGTAAACTTTTGGGTTTTATTGTCAATGACAGGTATTCAGGTGGACCTTGCAAAAGTAAAAGCCATACAAGAGATACCAGTTCCCCGCACAAAAAAGGAAGTTAGAGGTTTCTTGGGACGTCTGAATTACATCGCCAGGTTCATTTCACATCTGACCGCTACTTGTGAGCCAATCTTCAAGCTGCTGAAGAAAGATCGGGTGGTAAAGTGGAATGATGAATGCCAGGCCGCTTTAGAAAGAATCAAGGAATACCTTCAAGAACCACCAATTTTGATGCCTCTGGTTGAAGGAAGACCTTTAATCCTATACTTGACAGTACTAGACAATTCAATGGGGTGTGTGCTGGGGTAGCATGACGAGTCTGGCCGAAAAGAGCATGCCATTTACTACCTTAGCAAAAAGTTTACCGACTGTGAGACCCGATACTCATTGCTCGAGAAAACTTGCTATGCTTTGGCATGGGCTGCTCGCCAACTGAGACAGTATATGCTGACTCACACCACCCTGTTGATATCAAAGATGGATCCAATCAAGTATATTTTCGAGAAGCCCGCTCTCTCCAGAAGGATAGCAAGATGGAAGATGATCTTAACCGAGTACGACATCCAATACACAACCCAAAAAGAAATCAAGGGGAGTGTGTTAGTGGATCATTTGGCGCATCAGGCCGTGGATGACTACCAGTCCATGAATTTCGAGTTCCCAGATGAGAATATCATGTTGGTAACCGACTGCGAAGAACCTGGACCGGATCAAGGACCTGAGGAAGGATCCCGATGGTCTATGTATTTTGATGGAGCTTCAAACACATCGGGTAATAGCATTGGCGCTGTAATTATATCTCTTGAGGGTTGTCATACTCCGTTCACCGCCCGATTATGTTTTAACTGCACCAACAATATGGCGGAGTATGAAGCGTGTATCTTAGGTCTTCGAGCTGCTATTGACCTGAGTATTAAGTTCTTGAGTGTATTCGGAGATTCCGCTCTGGTGATAAGTCAGATTAAAGGCGAGTGGGATATGAAGCACCTGAATCTTATTCCTTACAAAGAATATGTACTGACATTCCTCCCACACTTTGAGGAGGTAACCTTTGAACATTTCCCAAGAGAGGAAAATCAATTAGCGGACGCGCTAGCTACCATGTCTTCTATGCTCAAAGTCAGGTGGGATAACGAAGCTCCCCAGATTACCATTGAGAGGTTGGACGAACCCGCACATTGTTGTGACATTGAGACTGAAGAGGTAGCAGATAAACCCTGGTTTCACGAGGTAAAGAGGTATCTTGAGGCTCAAGAGTACCCCGAGGTGGCATTTGTTAATGATAAGAAGTTTCTGAGAAGATTCACTGCGAAGATCTTCATCAGTAATGATATCCTCAATAAGCGTAACCATGATTCAACCTTACAGCGGTGCATAGACAAGAGCGAGGCAGAAAGGATCATGGCAGACCTACATGAAGGTACCTTCAGAACTCATTCTAGTGGACATACCATGGCGAAGAAAATCCTACGAGCAGGATATTACTGGTCCACTATGGAAGCCGATTGTTATCAGCACTCTCGAACCTGTCATAAGTGCCAAGTCTATGCTGATAAGGTGCATGTACCTCTATTCCCCCTGAATGTTTTGACAGCTCCTTGGCCCTTTGCAATGTGGGGCATCGATATGATCGGCGAGATCATACCTACTGCATCTAACAGGCATTGCTTCATTCTGGTAGCAATTAATTACTTTACAAAGTGGGTTGAGGCAACTTCCTTTGCTACAGTAACCAAGAACGTCGTGGCGCAGTTTATCCGTAAAAATTTTATATGTCAATATGGTGTACCAGAGAGGATCATTACAGACAATGGTACAAATCTCAACAATACAATGATCACCGAGCTCTGAAAACAGTTCAAGATTTAGCATCACAACTCTTCTCCCTACCGACCGAAGATGAATGGGGGCTGTTGAAACGGCTAACAAGAACATCAAAAAGATTGTGCAGAAGATGACGGTGACATATAAAGACTGGCACGAGATGTTACCTTTTGCTCTTCATGGGTACCGTACCTTAGCACAGACATCGACAGGGGCAACACCCTACTCTTTGGTGTATGACATGGAGGCAGTCCTACCCATCGAAGTCCAGACACCCTCTCTCAGGATTATGAAGGATGCGGGTTTGAACGAAGACGACTGGATCCAAACCCGACTTGATCAGCTGAATCTAATCGATGAAAAGAGACTTACTATTATCTGTCATGGTCAGACGTATCAAAAGCGAATGATCAAGGCTTTTAATAAGAAAGTCATACGTCAAGAATATCAAGTCGGGGATCTAGTGATCAAACGCATCATACTACCGCAAGGTGATCCCAGGGGCAAATGGACCTCCACATACGAAGGGCTATTTGTGGTTAAGAATATTTTCTCGGGAGGAGCTATGGTTATAACCACCATGGATGGTGACGACCTTCCTCACCCCGTCAATGCAGACATAGTGAAAAGATACTACGCATAATCAAAGACCCGCTAGGTTCACTGGCCTAGGCAAAAATAAGAGCTTCCCGACGAACCAAAAGGGTTCGGGAAAAAGTAAGGGATGAAAATGAAAAAAAACTGTACACCCGGTAAGTCGAAAACTTGAAAAGGCGACTTGGGCAAAAAAAGGGTATCCCGGTGGGCTGAAAACCCGAAAGGGCGGTCCAGCAAAAAATTAGGGATCAAAGCATAACACTATGTCTCATTGGATCACCTCGCAGCCAGACTTTGGTATCGACTATCAAGCTCCGACGGCGCCAATCAATCTGATCCACCTTCGACCAAGCAGCAAAGTGATGAGACGCTTGAAGATATAAAGGAAATAGCAGAGTTGGAACCCAATAGGATTGTGTCACATAGCTATTTTTTCTTTCTTTTACACAAATTGTATAATTTTTGTCGTTCGGCGACATTCTCTTACTAGGACGTCAGCCTCTTTGTACAAAATGCCTATTACAGGCCAACTTCAAAGTCAATATAATTCATTTTCACAAGAAATTTCAATTTGTTTCTCTTTTTCTGTTTTTGTTTGCAAGAACGTCCAATGATTCATTTTTGATATATGCATTTGAAAATAATGACTGCTCACAAATATTTATATGAAAAACAAAAGACGATTACTCATAGTTCCAAGAACAGAGACAAACAAGAAGTGTCTAAAACCTTACAGTTACTCTCCCCATCAGGTACAGGGATAGAGCCAGCTTAAGAATATGAGAAGTGGTACATACACTCCCCACAGAGTAAAAAGTATCCAAAGATAGCGACGTCAGCTTTCCCAAACAAGACATAACTCTCCCCAGCTAAGGTTCGCAACCGCAAGCGAATCAGTAATTTTTCCCTTAAGCAGAGTTTATTGCTCTCACAAGCGGAAATTCAATCTCCAACAGAATTCATTATCACCAGCAATGGAAAATCCATCCCCAGTTGAGGTATTTCCTTAAATCAGCAGATCTATCAATAGAGTGTTTCCTCTCCAACAAAGTTATTCCCCGCAGAGTGGTCTTCACACAGAGTCTCGTTCGGCAGAATATTTATCCAGACAAGGGGCAAATCCCCAGCATAGTCATCTTTGTTCACCATCCCCGACAGAAGTAGAGGAACTATGGTTTTCATAACAATCAGGGATTTATTTTCCCAGATTCAAATATTATGTCAGCATTTCATGTTCATACATCATGACATGTGCATACATCACATATAACATGGTCTCATTTATTTTGAGAACGTCAGCACATAATTCATCTCATGCATCGCATATAAGTAACCCTATATTTATTTCAGGAAAGACAATTATTATCAACAATTTCCAGCAGGTCCATAATCAACGCTCGAAGCTAAACAGAGTGATCATCGGCGCGAAAAGAACAACCTTACCCAAGTTCCCTCTGCAGTTTTACCCAAATTCATATCGAAATAACCCTACTATCCAGTTTCCTTCTCACAGCCCTACTACCCCGACTTTCATATCGAAGTAACCCTACTATCCAGGTTCCTTCTCATAGCCCTACTACCCCGGCTTTCATATCAAAGTAACCCTACTATCCAGGTTCCTTCTCACAGTCCTACTATCCAAGATTTCATATCGAAGTAACCCTACTATCTAGGTTCCTTCTCATCGCCCTACTATCCAGGCTTTCATATCGAAGTAACCCTACTATCCAGGTTCCTTCTCAGCAGCCCTACTATCCAGGAAATCATATCGAAGTAACCCTACTATCCAGGTTCCTTCTCACAGCCCTACCACCCCGGCTTTCATATCGAAGTAACCCTACTATCCAGGTTCCTTCTCACAGCCCTACTACCCTGGCTTGCATATCGAAGTAACCCTACTATCAAGGTTCCTTCTCACAGCCCTACTATCCAGGCTTTCATATCGAAGTAACCATACTATCCAGGTTCCTTCTCACAACCCTACTATCCAGGCTTTCATATCGAAGTAACCCTACTATCCAGGTTCCTTCTCACAACCCTACTATCCAGGCTTTCATATCGAAGTAACCCTACTATCCAGGTTCCTTCTCAGCAGCCCTACTATCCAGGCTTTCATATCGAAGTAACCCTACTATCCAGGTTCCTTCTCACATCCCTACTACCCCGGCTTTCATATCGAAGTAACCCTACTATCCAGGTTCCTTCTCACAACCCTACTACCCCGACTTTCATATCGAAGTAACCCTACTATCCAGGTTCCTTCTCATAGCCCTACTATCCAGGCTTTCATATCGAAGTAACCCTACTATCCAGGTTCCTTCTCACAACCCTACATTCCAGGCTTTCATATCGAAGTAACCCTACTATCCAGGTTCCTTCTCACAACCCTACTACCCCGGATTTCATATCGAAGTAACCCTACTATCCAGGTTCTTTATCACAGCCCTACTACCCCGGCTTGCATATCGAAGTAACCCTACTATCAAGGTTCCTTCTCCTAACCTTACTATACGGGTTCGACCTCCCTTATCCCCAGACAACAGCCCATAACACTGTATGATCGGGACCTAGTCAAACACAATTGATTCCACATTTCCCTAGAAAGTCGCGGTGCAACATATATCCCGACCAAATACGCAGTTCACCTTCGCTCCCCAAACCGGAGTTATTCCCCAGTAGAGTAACGGACAACTGAAGCTCCTAAAACTCTATTTTTCTCAAGACATAGACCAACATTCCCCAGCGAAGTCCTCCTCAACAATAGGTACACGGGTTCTCTCAAAGGAATCTCTTATGCGATCGACACTTCTTCGGATGACATCTTTAAGCCTATTCCCGATAAGCATAAGCCAAGTATCACCTCATGCGAGTACAAAATTCTGGGCACTCTAGTGTCCAATTATCTTCCACCTTCAGATCACGAAAGGCAGACACGCCAATCTACATCCTCAGGTCTAAGAAGATTGAACAGGGGAAGTTGTTGTACCCCAAAATTTGCCCTCCCATATTCCTCAAATACATGTCAAGTGAGGTCCTCAAATGGCTCAAGGAAGTCCAAGGGTTGACCAGACAAACTCTCTCCTGAGACAGTCTACCTCAAATTAGGGTTTCATTTTGCATCAAGATGTTTGAGTCCAAAGGATCCCAAATGCTCACCATTGTCCTAATATGTTCTCAAGATCATCCATGTTAAGTTTCAGGCCTTGCAGAAGAAGTTTGCTCAGTTAATTGCTCAAAGGCCTAAAAATCGACTGTGCTAGGTCAAAAGTCAACTGTGGCCCACATACAGTCAAACTTCAAGATTTTTGGTCAAAATCCTCATTTTGAAGTATTATTCATCATTTGATCAAGGGTTGACCATGATTCATCAAGGATTGCTTACAATTCATCAAAACCCAGAAGTTGCTAAATTAGGGTTTTGCAGGAAAAGTCAACTCAACTTTGACCAAGCATAACTTTCTCATACTTTATCAGAAATGACCCATCCAATACTCATTTTGAATATAATGCAATTCCCTACAATTCATCTTCATCTCCCAAGTTCAAAATATGCACTCACCAGAAGATATGAATTTTGACATTATAGGTCATTTTGAAAAGTCAACAAGAACACCTTTTGGGTTAAAGCTCCATACATGAACATGGAAGACTCAATTGATATGAGACCAAAAGGGTTGTTTAGAGGACATCATAATATTTCTAAGAAGTCCAATAAAACCTCTCTAGGGTCAAAATTGAGAGAGTTATGCATTGGCCAAGTTGACCTTTTTTGCAAAATTGCCAAAAGTCAAATATGCTCAAATTTGCATTTTTTGCTAAATGGACCCAAACTTTTATGCTTGCACTTTAATGATAACATAGTCCACGACCTATGGGACCCTCCATGCTTTATTAATTCATTTATTTTGATTTTTATTCATTTAAAATTAAAATAAAATCAAATAAATCCTAATAAATTATATATTGTGTTTTAGGAATGATTTATGCATTGAAAGAAGATCCTATATGCTGTCAATTGAGAATCAACTTGTGCAAGGCCAATTTGGTTGGAAAAAGATTGGATTTGAAAAAAATTGGAAAGGAATCATATGCTATGAAAGATCAAATCAAATCTCCATGATGAGCAAGATTGAGGTTGTTTTTGTTGACCTAATAGTTTGTATTACATATACAGAAGGAGACCAAGGCATAAGAAGGTTGGAAGCAGTCGTGCAGAGGTGAAACAAAACTCAAAAAATTTCAAGAAAAGTGGAGATCCAATTTCCATATTAGAGGCCAATTCGTACCATTCTCACGACACCAACAGGTTCTTGGACACCTCCAGAAGGAATCCCAACCATTTGCAAGCTCTCTAACGCCTAGAATCATAGGTATAGAAGTCACAGTTTTGTCTCAAAACTTTGATTTCGTTTTCATTATTTTATGCATCATTAGCATGTTTGGTTCATATATCCTTGTTTGTCAATGAATTTGCAAGCTTTTGGTATTGTTTAATTGTGTTTTTAGTACAGAAATCTAGAGATGCCATGGTTAGGGTTTCGTGCTCTTGATTAGGGCTTTGCAGGATAGGTGAAATTGGACACTGATTCTGGTACCATGAGACTCGTGAGGATGAGACGAGTTGATTGGTACCATCTATGACCATTTATATTGCTTGTGGAGAGTTTTTGAAATACACAGGGATATACCTACAGTAAGTTTCTGTTGGTAAAAGTTGGCTACCTAAAATGACGGTTTGGGAGGAAGATGATGATGCGTGTCATCCCCTGGTTGGGGGATTTGAATTTGGCGTATTTTGCATTTCAGAGTTTTGTTTTTATTACATTATAATTGATTTCCATTATATATTCAAACAAAACAATTGGCTCAGCTGGTAAGCGTGCAGGAGGAAAGTGCAGAGGACCTGGGTTTGATTCCTTGGTCCCAACCTTTATTTCACATTTTTCTTCAATAGGTGATCCAGCGCATAGCAAGTCAGGAAGTTCACCATACACCATCAGGATCTGGCCATCCAATTCATCAACGCCTCAGATCAACATACCACCATTGGAGGACCACCGTGTGCCTCAAGTCAACAGCAATACTGGATCATGCAAAGTCAAATGGGCTTGGATTCTTTTGGGCTCAGAATTCCACAACACACCTCCCATAATTGCTATTACAGGCCCATATCTCTTTTTTTTTTTCTTTCTCTTAATTTTTTAAATCTTTCATTATTTATTTAATTTTTCTTTAATTTACAAATTAATTGATTTTTCATAAAAAAAATATAATCAATAATTCACAAAATTAGGGTTAGTTTTTTTATTAATCAAAATCAATTTAATTTGGTTTAATTTAGGAAATTTTAATTTGTTTTCAAAAATAAAATCAAGTAGAGATTAGGTTAGACTTTTCCTTTAATTTTATTTTGTTATTTTTTCTCAAATAAATAAAAATACAAAATATAGGCTTTTAGACAAATTAATTTATTTTTCTTAGTTTAAAATTAATTAGACTTAGGATTTTCCTTTAATTTAGCAATTCCATTATCTTATTAAATAACAAAGCAAAACAAAAAACATTTTCTTTAACTAATCGTGATTTGGTTTAGGCAAGGGTCAAAACCCTAGTTGCTCTTCATTCGATTCATCACGCGCGTATTATTATTTTTATCGATATTCCTATAAATGCTCTTGGTTTGTAACAGTTTAATCTAGGTTTTTTTTTATTTGTCTCTTTTTCCCGGTTTTTGGCTATGTAATTAATTCCCCTCCCCGAAGCCTTGTAATAGCGTAGATTTACTTTATCGCATTTTAATTCTCGCAAATAATTGACTGTTTAAATGTATGCTAATAGGATTGTATGACAAGAATGCATGACAAATTTAATACAGTTAGAAAACCCTAATGTGCAAAGATAAATAACTGAAACTAATCACTCGCACATATCACTCTTAGGGTATACCCCCACTTCGGTTGCCTTCGGTAAACGATCCTTAAGTATAGGGTGTCTTAGTGGTTTCCCCCCTGTCTAAAAAGATCAAATGTCCCGTTCGAATGTTGCCTCAGAAATGTTGCCTCGGAAATATCGCCTCGAATATGATCTTAAGACTCTAGGGTTATTACTAAGGTATCCTAACATTGCTTTAGTGATTGCACGTCCCTTGCGAATTGACCCTTACAACTCCAACGACGAGGCTACCTATTTCTCAATAGTAGGATAACGCTGTCTAAAGGAACGAGAATAGAAACGATCTTTTTTCAAGTAGGTAGATGCTAGTAGGTACTTGCTCAAATAAAAAATCTTCACACTTACACATTTCAAAACAATTTTCAAAAACAACTTCGTCACACCTTTGAGGACTGATACAAGGGTTATCACGAAGTCAAACTTTTTCAAAACAAAGCACATACACAAGCAATTTAAAAAGATGAGCAAGTACCTAAGAGCCCATGGAAAACCATGGATAGAAAGGGTGCTAACACCTTCCCTTTCTATTATCTACCCCTCGTACTCAGAATATCTCAAAAAATGATTTTTTCAGTACTTTTTTCCTTTCCGGTTGGATGAAATAAAAGTCGGTGGCGACTCTTACTTACCGCGACATTTTGCAAAATGCAAAACGCAAACCAACATTTTCAAAACAGTCGGTTCTGCCACCGTATCACACTCAGGTTTAAGAAGATTGAACATGGACATCTTTTGTACCCCAAAATTTGCCCTCTCATGTTTTCCAAGATTTTTCCTGACATGGTTGTTTACAAACACTTGCCTAAAGAAAATGAATATTTTTGAATGCTAGCGAAGTGTCTTTTGATTGGAAGGTAAACAATGTCCTTTGGTTGGCATGTCAACAATGTCTTTCGATTGGCATCTAAATGATGTCCTTCGTTTTGCATATCAGAACAAAGTCATTCGATTGGCATGTCAACAAGCTTCAACTGGGCTCCTGAAACCTTTCGATCAAGCATTGGCCCATTAGCTTCGATTACGTGTTAGTTCCCCTTATAGAAAGCGTTAGTCAAGTCTCATCTAGGCAAAAGGCCTCTACATGAAACCTTCGATCCCCCAGGCAAAGGCTCCCTCAGATTTGTCTGGGATTCACAAGAGCAGAGGTTTCTTCTATGATTACCTTCAATGTATAAGGCAAGGACTTCCTCTGAGCTTGCTTTCAATGCACAAGGCCAAGAACCCTCAACACAGTTTCTGCACTATGACACACAATATGACCCCTTCGAAAGAGCACTCCAAAGGTCCACTCGAAAAACACATATTGGTGGCCATTCGAAGGAGACACATAATTAATGAATGCAAGTTTATCCTATGATGAGTCTCGGTCCTACATGTGGCCAGGCCCGGGCTTCTAAAACAATGGCATTTGAAGGAAGTGACAAAGGAGGTTTCGATTGACAGAATGAAGTTCTCACTTGGGGCTATTTGAATTAAGCAGCTAAGTCAAATAGATGGATCCAATCTAAAGCCATTCGAAGGACATGTAAATGATCCATTCGAAGGAGTAATTCAAAGGCCCATTCGAAGGACACATAATGTTGTCTGAAAGAAATGGGTTTGGTCAAAGATTAGATCTAGTTGGCCAGAACGAAAGAGAAATATGCAAAGATTCTGGCTGACCCAAAATCCCACATATTTCCATACTCAAACTTCCCCTACAAGCATTCATGCCAAAGGAAGCTTCGATTGGCCTGGAAAGAGTTTTTGTTTGGGATAGCTGAGTAGGGGCTCAATCGAAGAGGCCCCAATAATGAAACTCGAGCCATTCGAAGAACGTAACTCAGAGTCAATCAAAGGGAAAGATTTGAGCCCTTCGAAGGAGACAATTCTTGGCCAATCGAAGAACAAGGATAAGTAGTACTTCAAAGGCATGTTAACAAGGTGTCCTTCGATTGGCATATCAGATCAAGATGTCTTTAGATAAGCATATCAACGAAATCAAGCAATCAATGTAGCTGACTGATTGAAGAAGCTCTAATAAGGATTTTTCTGAACACTTCGAATCAAGACTCTAGGCCAATCGAAGAGCAACGCTGGAGGGAATTCGAAGGAGCCAAATGTGTCTAGGTTCATCCCAAGGCTCAAGGAGGCATGAACATTTCAAAAATGGAAGTCTCTTAATGTGTCTGTGGTGACTCTTGCTTACTGCAACATTTGCAAACACAAACGCAAAACCAGTATAATAGTCGGTTCTACCACTGTATCACAGGCTGCTTCAGGATGAGTCTGTGTGAAACTGCATCTGGAAATATATGAGAAGGAACCTGGGTAGGGTTGCTTCGAGATGAGTCTGTGTGAAACTGCATCTGGAAATTATAAGAAGGAACCTGGGTAGGGTTGCTTCAGGATGAGTTCGTGTGAAACTTCATCTGGAAATATATGAGAAGGAACCTGAGTAGGGATGCTTCAGGATGAGTCCATGTGAAACTGCATCTAGAAATGTATGAGAAGGAACCTGGGTAGGCGTGCTTTATGATGAGTCCGTGTGAAACTTCATCTGGAAATGTATGAGAAGGAGCCTGGGTAGGTGCTGCTTTGGATGAGTTCGTGTGAAACTTCATCTGGAAATGTATGAGAAGGAACCTGGGTAGGACTGATTCAGGATGAGCCCGTGTGAAACTTCATCTGGAAATGTATGAGAAGAAATCTGTGTAAGATTTCTTCGGGATGAGTCCATGTGAAACTTCATCTGGAAATGTATGAGAAGAAATATGTCTAAGATTTCTTCGGGATGAGTCCGTGTGAAACTTCATCTGGAAATATATGAGAAGGAACCTGGGTAGGGCTGCTTCAGGATGAGTCCGTGTGAAATTGCATTTGGAAATATATGAGAAGGAGCCTGGGTAAGGCTGCTTTGGGATGAGTCTGTGTGAAACTTCACCTGGAAATGTATGAGAAGGAACCTGGGTAGGGCTACTTTAGGATGAGTCCGTGTGAAACTTCATCTGGAAATGTATGAGAAGAAATATGTGTAAGATTGCTTCGAGATGAGTCCGTGTGAAACTTCATCTGCAAATGTATGAGAAGGAACCTGGGTAGGGCTACTTTAGGATGAGTCCGTGTGAAACTGCATCTGGAAATATATGAGAAGGAGCTTGGGTAGGGCTGCTTTGGGATGAGCCAATATGAAACTTCATATAAAAACTTATGAGAAGGAACATGGGTAGGTTTTCTTCGTCTGGCCGTGTAGATAGTTTCTCTGGCTTATTTCAGGAATTAATCTATGACCTTAGAGAAAGAAATATATTTTCCTTGGTTTGTTTCGGGAGTTAATCTTCAATTTGCTTATTTTCAGGTATTAATCTATAATCAGTTGTTCACAGATAGTTGTCCTATCTTGTTTCAGGTATTAATCTGGAACCCGCTTTTTGTTGGCTGTAGAGATAGTTGTTCTGGATTGTTTCAGGAATTAATCTATGACCTATTTGAGAAAGAAAGATAGTTTCCCTACCTTATTTCGAGAGTTAATCTTCAATCAGTTGATATAGATAGTTATTATGTCTTGTTTCAGGTATTAATCTATAATCAATCGTTCACAAATAGTTGTCCTGTCTTGCTTCGGGTATTAATCTGGAACTTGTTTTTTGTTGGCCGTAGAGATAGTTGCCCTGGCTTGTTTCAGAAATTAATCTCTGACCTTTTGAGAAATGGTCGTGGTATTTTCCAAAAGAGGATTTTTGTTGATTGACTTTTCCTGCAAGGAAGAGGGTTAGTTGCATGCAGATGTATGCATGGCTTGATGATGTTCTCAAAATAAATGAGATCATGTTGTATGCATTTATCATGTATGTAATATGATGTATGAATGTGAAATTTTGTTGAAATGTATCTTTGCTTCGGAAAATAAATCCTTGACAAGTGCTGGGGAGCTTTGGGAAGTTAAATCCTGGAATGCTGTTGGGGATGAAGAGTATGCACATTTTCAAACCTTGTTTAAAATGTTTCTACTGGGGATCCCTGTTTTGTTGTTTGAGGAGAAATCCGCTAGAGAACATTGATTTTGCTTGAGGGAAACTCTATGGAGAGTGTTGATTTCTTCTTGAGGGAAAAGTTCAGGAGTTTTAGTTGTCTGTTGCTCTACTGGAGAGTTATCTCTTGATTGGAGAGAATGGAAGTTAACAACTTGTTAGGGATAAACAAGTTAACTGTTATCTGGTCGGCTTCAAGGATTTACAGCAACTTATTAGTGATAGTGGAAAAATATACTGGGGAAGAGGAGCTTTTAAATTTAATTTGTTGATGACTTCACTGGGGATTAGGGGTTGTGGTCCCTTAATTTGTAATAGTCTGAGAGGCAAACTCAAGCCGGGGAATCTGTAATTTGTTAGGGAAATAAACCCTGTTGAAGAGAATACTTGACGAACTGCTGGGGAAGATATTTTTCAGGAAGAATTCCAATAGGCTCTTGTAATACGGTGGGAGAACTGACTTGGGATGTTTTACGTTTTATCGCAATTGTTGCGGTTAGCAAGAGTCGCCACCGACTTTTCTTTTATCCAAAAGGAAAGGTGTAAAAGAACAGGAAAGACCTTTGAGGTTATTTCTTGAGTTCGAGGGGTAGATTATGAAAAGGGAAGGTATTAGAAACCTTTTCATCCATAACTATCTATGGGCTCTTAGTTGCTTGCTAGATCACTTTCTTTTGTTTGAAAATGTGCTTTGTAGTGGTTTTGAAATATTTTCACTACAAGAAAAATGATAGATTGGGACGGTTATTTTGGCTGATTACGACGGTTAAAACCGTCGCAATTTACAATCTACGACGGTAGAAGTACCGTCGCAGAATCGTGCGTCCCCAGCCTATTTCGCGACGGTTGCAAAAACTGTCACGCACAACAGATAGCGACGGTTATATACCATCGTGAATTTGACTTTATTTTTTGTTTTTGTTGTTGTTTGCGACGGTTATTCTACCGCCGTAGGTTAGAAATTGCGGCGGTTTTAACCGTCGTAATCTGATTTATAAATTTCAAATAATATTTTTATTTAAATTATTATTTAGTAAAATAATTTTAAATATAATATTATTTTACTATAATATTTTACTATTATATTTAAATTATTATTTACTTTAATATTTTTTTATTTATAGTATTTTTATTTTATTTTCTATCACTTTTCAACATAATAAAGTTAATTACAATAAAAACATTTAATATCAAATAATCATCAATAATATCAAAAAAATGTGATCAAAGGTAAAAAGAAGTGCAAATTTTACCAATAAACAAGAAAAATTCAAATATCATCAAAGGCCAAATTTCATTTTAATATTTACATTGGTTTGCTACAACTTGAGAGAATTACAAAAAATGTTACAATATTCTACAAAATTCATGAAAGTCCTTAGTGTTAAGTGATTTTGTGTTAAACTTCCATGCTAGGACCATGATCCTTCCTTGACTACCATTTGGTCCAAGCTACGCATACCTAGCAGCCTGCAAGATTCACACAAAATATAGAAACTGTCTTAGAGAGTCGGAGTAAATCAATAACAGCAGCACAAAATATATATGATATACCTACATAGTACATATACATAATCGAAGGGAAAAACATGATGTTAACTTTTATACTCTCTAAATTGATTCCTCAAACAAAAAGATCATTTGTTTTCCATCAATATATCTTCAACTTGTGGCTGCAGATCATTGTCCTATAAGAGCATTTTACTTGGCCAAATTTGGAGGGATCATCAATGCCTGTAATGCTCTCAAAGGTGTTTAGAGAAAGGCATCTCAGATCACTGTCCTATAATTATTAGGGAGAAAGTAGTGAATTGGGGTCTGAAACCTTTTCGGATGTTCAATGACTGGAGAAATTTGGAGGGATCATCAATGCCTGTAATGCTATCAAAGGTGTTTAGAGAAAGGCATCTCAGATCACTGTCCTATAATTATTAGGGAGAAAGTAGTGAATTGGGGTCTGAAACCTTTTCGGATGTTCAATGACAATAAGTAAAAAGGAACATGAAAAGTGTGTGGAGACATAGTTAAAGGAACCATGTCACTAAATTCAAAACAACTTAGATATTCTCCATTGCCAACCATCACTGATAAAGTGGACAATGAGGTAATATGGAGTTTGACAAAAGAGGTGATTCTTAGTTGAAGAATGTTATGGGAGCTTCTTGTATCAACAAGTACCAAAACAAGGTGACCTAAGATGGTTGCATGAAATCTTAGGGTTTTGGGTGAAGGTTGTCCTGCTACTGCATTCCTAATTTGTTCAGCCTAAAAGATCTAGTCAAGAGGTTTGGATCCATCAAAAGGTTGCAGTTGTAGCTTAGGTTGATACAGAATGAGTGTCATTGATGGTGAAGCATCGGGAGTTGGTTGTGGGGACTGGTGTTGTAAATCAGAGATCTAAGTTTGCAGTAGCTAAACTGATTGGAGTTGGTTTTCATATCTAGTGTCTTGGGTGAGGAAAAATTTAGTGAAGGTTGTGGTTAATTGTTGCAGGGTATCTAATATTTGTACAATATCTTGTTGTCTTGTCATATTGTTCGGGAATGAGAGCACCAGAATGTTAGGGAAAAAAGTTAAGAAATTGAATTCCCCAACGGGGAAAGCCTGATAAAGAGAAAAAGTAATTTTTGAATTAACATTGTCTTCCTTTTTCATTACATAGTGATCAAATAAATAGTAGATTTCTAACAGCTATTTTCCTTAGATTATATGATCCTAGGACACTTGTCACTATTTCCTATGATGGTGCTAATACAATTGTAGCTGAGTACAAAAAGATTTATTTGAAAATTGAAAAATAATTCTAGATTCTTCTCTTAGATGTAACCAGCTAGAAATTGATGTTTCTTTTGGGCCTAATGTTGATTCCTTCTTGTGGCCCACTATTGTTGGGTTGATCCATATCACAATCATTGTCAAACTATAGAATGTCAATTTTGATTTTTTTTCCATTAGATAAACCCAACACATCTATAAATGTTACCAATTATTTTTTGAATCCATTATTTAAGAATTAGAGTGGTTTTGGGAAGATAATGTCTAACAATCCTTACATGTATATGCCACAGTTCAATAATAATTTTGGGGGATAAATTGAGCTTTAGAAGCTTAAAAAGGTGATCAATCGACTCCTTCATAAAAGGAGATTAGTTAGTCTCATTGAATATAGATAAAAGACAGTCACAAAAATTATGAGCTTTGTCATTGTTTGGCCTCCTATTTAGTTTAAACCAAGTTTCCCGAGTGTGATGATTGCGACCATAATAGTCGCAAAATATATGTGTCTTGTCTCCATCTTATTGATTAGAAAATGTTTGAGATTGACATGGGAAACAACTTAGAAAGATCATGCTATAGTTTCTAGTACAATGACTATCTTGTCTACACCAACTTTACTTGGTTGTTTATTTTCTCCAATAATGTAACTAATCTTTCATATTCCCTTGAAGTACATGTGAACAAATTGCGACCGTCAAAAAATGATTAGTATCATTCAACCTTATTGTTGTGATCTAAATAATGTGTTTTCATTGTATGTCTGAGGTAGTTGGGATAATTCAGTTTTAGTTAAGGAATGTTTGGGTGACTATTGGGACGTTGTATCAGACATTATGTAGGATGGAATATAAACAAAACAGGAGGTAAGAATCTGGAGAATTTTTTCCTAACTCAACTATATCAAACCAACTTGTAATGTGAGGACGTCCCATATTTATAAAAATATTTCCTTTCATATATTGTCTTATGTGATGCTTTTTCTATAACCAGGATTGCGAAAGATTTTCTCATTTCTCCTCTTCCAGATAATCCACAAACACACGAACCATATTAATGAGAATCTTTGTTTTAAACTCTCCCTTCTCCGATTATCCCTCTGAAATGAACCAAATTCTTCACAATTGAAACAAGTGAAGCATGAGAGACAGAATAAAAATCGAGCCATCTTAGGACCTTGCTCCATGTAGCCTGAGCTAACAGACATTCGAAGAAAACATGCGTGATATTTTCCTCTCTATCGCAGCCATGAGGGCAGGAATTTTGAGATTCAACCCAGATTCCACTACTAACCAAATTGACTCTAGTAGGTATCATGTTCTGCCAAATCCTCCATACTAATGTCGAGACTTTGAGAGGAACTAATTTATTCCATGATATCGCTAACTCCCTATCTTCCATTCCGACATTGATAACTCCTTCCATTATCACCAAATACTCTTCTTTAACCGAATAAGAATTATTGGACCAGATCCATTTATCCCTCACATTTTCTTTCAATGAAATCCTTTGAATCCTTGCTAACACTTCTTCCTCTCTCCTCCTCTCTTCTTCATTTAAAATATCAACCAATATGCCTTCCCACACCATCCCCCCATTTTCATACCTGGATAACTCTCCTACTGTTTCATTTTTATTTCCAACCTTCCTATACAAATCAGGATACAAATTCCTTAACTTACTCCCTTCAATCTAGGGATCATCCTACAATGAAGTTTCACTCACATTCCCTATTTCTCTAACTAGCTTTTTGTCAAACCAATCATTCCCATATCCTCCTTCCCCTTTATCCAAAGACTGCAAATCTCTCCACCATAAATAACTAAGCCTATCACTCTTTTCTATTGTATGTCCAATCCCTCCAAACTTGCCTTTCGACACTTTATTCCATGACTTATCCTTTTCTACGAGAAATCTCCACTTCTGTTTTCCTACTAAGGCTAGACTAAACGCCTTAAGGTTTTTAATTCCCAACCCTCCTTCCTCCTTCTCCCTACATACATTGTCCCAATGAACCCAATTTACTTTACTTTTCTCTAAATCCCCTCCCCATAAGAAGTACTTAAATAAGGATTCCAATTTATCAATAACTCCTTTCGGGGCCTTGAAGATAGATAGGTAATATACTGGTAATGCGAATAAAATTGACTTTAAGAGAGTACACTCCGATAAGTTAAATCCTATTAAAGATCTCTTATGGAAATTTACTTTTAGCTCTGAAACTAACTCAAATAATTTGAGGGTTGCTTTGATTGCCCAGACATTGCTCCAACTTTTTTTACCCACTATAAGAGTGTCATCAGCATATTGGATATGTGACAGATTATCACACAACACCATGTAACTCTCGTACTCATTCTCAATTATCATCATCATTCTTTCAACTCTCACTCAATTATTACACACAACAGAAATACAACAAAGAAAAGGAAAATAAGCAGAGCAATTACAATCATACAGAAGAACACACAGAAGCAACAAAGAACATCAAAAAAGAAAAGAAAAGTCTCGAGAATTCAAAAAGAAAGAAGAAGGAGAAGATTAGAGAAAGAAACAAGGCCATCACAATTTAAAAGATTACCTTTTGAAGCTGCCAGAATCAGTGAGACCTCGCTGAAATCTGGGTAATCCCACCGGAAAGTTCATAGCCACTTAATTCTGACGAGTCTTTTAACAAGCCGTGTACATTTTTTTAGCCTAAGCCATGCCCTCGTCATGAATTGCGCTTCAACTTACTGTCTTCATCGCATTTGACCCAATTGGTGCGGTTAGGGTTTGGAGAGGTACCTTCAACTTTTCATCTTATGTAGCTTTAAGAATCTTCTTCCTCAACTGATCCTTCGCCTTAATTCTCTTCCTCTCCTTCTCCATTTCATCATTTTCAGCCGGACCCTTATCTTCCGGGAGTGGAGCTACCCGAACAGGGTAAGACACAAGAGTAATCGACGGGGCGTCCTTCAGAAGATAGAGAAATAAAAGGAAGTGAGAGACATGATTTGCGGTTGAATGTTTGACGGTTTCCGGACGGTGGACCTTCAACGACGGAGAAGCAAGACGAGTCTTGATTTTGGGACGGCTGCGCTAGGGTTCAGGTGACATTTTGGACGAAGGATACTGTAAAAGTAAATTGATATTTTGTTTAAAAATGAATTACTAACATTTTGTGATATCATATATATATATATATATATATATATATATATATATATATATATATATATATATATATATATATATATATATATATATATATATATATATATATATATATATATATATATATATTATTTGTTAACTTAAAATAATAAAATAAAAGATAAAAAGATAAAACTTCTTTCTTAAAATTAGTAATGTGGATGGAATTAAAATCTTAAATAAATAAAGAAGAAAAATATAAAGGAAATTGTAATTTAATAAATAAAATTATGAAAATCTTAAAATAATATTGATGGGTGTGAAAATTTATTTTGTTGGTAATTTATTTTATTATTATTATTATTATTATTATTATTATTATTATTATTATTATTATTATTATTATTATTATTATTATTATTATTATTATTATTATTATTATTAATAATAAAAGAGAAAAAGAAGGGGAAATGAAAGAAAAAAAGTGGGAAAGTAAAAGAATAAAAAAAAGTAGCAATTATGATTGGCTAATGTAGTTACGACAGTTCACCTAATTGTCGCGGATGTGAAAAGAGGGCGGTTTTTTGGTAACTGTCGCAATTATGTTACTCATAATGCTTGAAAAACTACGACGGTTGAGCCTAACCGTCGTGACAACTGTCGCAATTCAGGAATAAGGACGGTTTTGTGGGAACTGTCGCAATTTATGTGTCGTAAATCTCTTTTTTTCTTGTAGTGTTTGAAAAGGCGCCTTCGTTTAGGAAAACTTTGTAATGGTTCTTGTTCGTAAGAACGTATACAAAGTGTTGGACTTTTGAAAATATTTTATGTTTTGAAAGTATTTTTTTGAATGTGTTTGGTGTTTGTTTTGAAAGTGTTTGTTTTGAAAATGAGCAAGGATGTTTGTTTTGAAAGTGAGCAAGTAACTATGGATGTTTCTACCTACTCAAAAGTCTTTGTTCATTTCTTCCTTTCCTTTGAAATTTATATCTCACCATTGGTTGGTAAGAAGCCTTATCTTTGGATGTAAAGGGACGTGCGTGGGTCATCGTATAGTCATGATAGCAATGTTGTGAGATATCTTAACATTTCTTTTTGAGGGACTAAGATCATTTTGAAAGGCAACATTTGTAGCATCATCGAGGGACTATGATCTTGTATTTTTTATTTGCTTTTGCTAAGACATCCCACATGCATAACATGACAATTTTTATAAGGCAACAAGTGGAACTACCCTAAGGGTGTAAGTGTGCAAGTGTGTTTGATTTGCATGCATTGTTTATCTTGAATTAGGATTTACTAATTGTTGATTTTAGTCTTGCCATACAAACCCTAATTACTAACATTTATATGAAAGCGATATATTGCGGGAAGTAAAATTACTACGCTATTACATCATTAGGGGAGGGGGTATACAAATTTACAAATGAGGATTGCAAGAAAATTAAACCTAATTATCTATTACAACCATATTGAATAATGTACAAGAATTGAATAAATGTGCAATAAAATAAATGAAAAGGAAATGATTTTTGTTTGGTTTTTGTTAAGGTTTTTAACCTAATTGAAAAAAGAAAAATAATTAATTAAAGATAAATAAAATTAAACCTAAACTAATTAAAAAGTTAAGTTTGAAGCATTTTTAGGGTTTTTTTATAAAAGGTTTAAACTTAAATGAAAATAATAGGCTAATTAATTAATTAAAAGAAACCTAAACTCTAAGTTAAATTTAATTTAAAAGAAAGTAAAATAATCTTGAGTCTAATTATTATTTAAATTTAAAAAGAAAAGAAATTAAATTTGTTAAGAAAATGTTTTTTTGGGTCTTTTTTATCTTTAAAAGAAATAAAATAAAAAGTATTTTAAATATGTAAATAAACAAAATAAAATATTTTTGCACTTTTGATTAATAAAAATAATAATAATATTATTAATAATGATAAAAATGATAAAGAAAAATAAAATGAAATAAAATAAGAAAAAGAAAATAAATTAAAATGAAATGATAAAAAAATGTTTGGGCCTGGTGTGTGAAAGCAGACAGGGGGGTTAGGAGTCAGCAAAAATGACAAGGCCCACTATTGGAGGCCCATGCGCTAGCTGTTTGGAACAAAAGAAAGAAAATGTAAAAAAGTAATGAAAAGTGGCAGCGTTGGGGCTTGAACCCACGTCCTAGACATGAAACGTGCGCTGCCTTGCCACTGGGGTGGCTATACATCCGTTAACATAAGCAAAACAAAAAATACATAACATAAACCTAGACCTGAAAGTGACTTCATCTTTAACCTCCAGCCATGGTTCCTGTAACTTGCTCATTTCTCAATAAAAATGAAATATGTAAACATAGAAGCTGCTCCATTTTTTTATACGAATCCAACCATATAAATATCCTAAGCTATAAATCAAAGATGATGAGAATTTCAAAAGTACCAAATTATGACCTAACTTTTTTCAGAGATTCAAACCTAAAACTCTCTAAGCTCAATCAATATAATTGAAATCTATGGACATGTACAGTTTCAGGGCAATGATATATATGTTTTATCTTCACAAATGCAAGCTTAACAATGCCTAAATGAAAAGATAGAAGTTCAAAAAAGATACCTCAAAATTGGAAATCCTGAAATGCAAATGAGCTTGATTCAAGGTGCTGTAATGATCGGGTTAGCTTCCTCAAGTTCCCAGGAAGCTAATGCAATGATTAGCTTGAGCAATGGATAGCTGGAATGGCCTGGAGAAGTCAACTTGCAGTGCTCTATTTTTGAGTTTGGAAAATGATAAAGATGGAGTTACAGTTGTGGAAAAGGGATGGAGATGGACTATATTTGATGTGTAAGAGCTTTGTGATTGATTAGGTATGAGAACGCACGAGGGAAATCTGATTTTTGGTTTCAAAGTCAGAATATGGACATAAATGGAGTTTTGATACAAGTTTTGATTTGAGGGAGTTTGGGAGAGTTTCAGGGTGCTTCTGCTCGTGTGTTAGCTCATAAATAAGGCCTCTATTTATAAGCAACAAGTTTTGAGACTTGTAGTTGATCAAAATTCAAAATAAAATGTTTAAGCTCAACATGTGATTTTCTTGAAAAATCAAGTTTCAATGCTTTATACTTGCTATTGTAGAGTTGTTACACTTTAAACAAGCTTGCTTCTGAATTTGTAGATGGAGTGTGATCAAATGGAACAAGTGAGAGGCTTATGAATTGACTTTGTGCATAAAGCTTGCTTTTCAAGAATGGCAATGTTAGCTTTCTTCCCAAAATGGCAAATGGACTTGGACAATGCTTAAACCACTTGGATTATAGCTCAAAAGTTTGTGTAATCCATTAATTATGGATATATACAAAAGTTATAAGACCTTCAAAGTAAGATTGTGCAGCCTAACATTGAGATTGGATTATGTGTTCGTCAAGAAATGGCTTGTAATTCAAGTTTGAAACCCTAACTTCTTGCCTTCGATTCTCCTAACTCAAGTATGATCTCAATGAGTTCTTGGACATTTTGGAAATCTTGTAACATCCTCTACAACCTCTATGTTGGACATTTTTGAATTATCATCTTGTAACTATGTGAAAAATTGTCATGAAGTTAGGTCAAAATCCTGCTTAAACTAGGGGAAAATTTCACTAAGTCTTCAAGTTTCATGAGCATGTCTTCAAAAAATCATATCTTAAAATCCAAGAATTTATATAAAAAGTTCTTCCCTACAATGTTTTAGATCTCATTAATATCTACAACTTTCATGTTGGAAGTTTCCTTTGAATCATCTTGCATCATGGTGAAAATTTGGCTCAAAGTTATGAAAAAAGTGAACTTATCCAACACTTAGAAAAAATTCTAAGTTTTAGGAATTTTGACTTTTCAAAATGAAATTTGACTTTTTGATTTCTTGATGAACAAGTTTCATACTTTTACATGTATTGATGAATTGTAATCTTTGAAACTTGATTTTGATCAAAAAGTCAAAGTTTAACTTTTCAGTGTACAATTGACTTTTCATCAGTTGACTGAAATTCAACTATCAATTAATTTATCTTGAGAAATGTTTTGAGCCATGCCATTAGTTCAAATGGTGCATTTGTATCCTTGATATCATGTCTTAAACCAATAAGTCATTTTTTAGGTCAAAAATAAAAAATTGCACCTTCTCAGTCAAAACCCTAATTTTGACCATTTTGCCCTTTTGATGATATGATCAAATTTCTTGAGGAATTTTTATCAAAACTTGATAAATTGACATATATGAGTTCATAATGTTGATATGGATAAAAATGATGAAGTTTGACTGCAAATTGACCACATTTGACTTTTTCCCCAATACAACTGATTTTAGGTCAACTGATCAATTGACTGAGCAAAAATATGATCCAAGACTTGAAACTTGACATGAGCAATCTTGAGGGTCAAAAATGAACCATGAAAGTCATATGGGGCCTTAAAAGTCCATTTGTCCTTGTGCAAACTCAAACCCTAATTTTCAGTTGTTAGTGCTTGAGGAGGTGTGTTGAGCTGATCAAACCTTGTGTAGTCTTGAATCCATGGAGATCTTGTGAGAGATTACTTGAGAAATGAGAGGGAAAATTTTGGGGTACAACAGCTTCCCCTGTTTAATCTTCTTAAACCTAAAGAGTTAGATTGGCGGATCCGCCATTCGTGACTTGAAGGTGGAAGGTGACTGAACACTAGAGTGCCCAGAAATTTGCACTCGAAGATGGATTGGGAATGGGCATATAGATTCCATTTGGAGGAATGTTGGTAGACACTGGAAGAAGTATCGACATAAATCTTTGGTTGATTTAGACTAAAACTTGATGTTTTACCTGTGGAAAAAAGGGGTAGTTAAATGCAGATGTATGCATGATATTCACCAGATGAATGAGATCATGCTAAATGCATTTCTTATGTATATGCTATGATGTATGAATGTGAGATGCATGTTCGTCCGGGAAAATAAATCCCTGACTACTACTGAGAAGTTCCTGGGAAGATGAATCCCGGATTGTTGCTGGGGATGAAGAATATATACATCTTCAAATTTGTTAAAAGAATGCTTCCGCTGGGGATTATCTCTTGAATGTTAGCTGTTATCTGGTCGGATCCAGGCTTCATAACAAACTTGCTGAGGATTGGGAAGTCAAATGCTATTTGGTCGAATCCAGGCTTCACGGTAACTTACTGGGGAAGGATAAATTAACTGTTATCTGGTCGACTTCCAGGATTCGCAGAAGATTTCTTAAAATTGAAACTGTTATCTGGTCGAATCCAGGCTTCGTAAATTTCTTGAAGTGGTAACTACTATCTGGTCGGGTCCAAGCTTCGTGGTTTTTGAAAAGTTATACTATTATACGATCGGGTCCAGGCTTTATAGTGATTCGCTAGGGATTGTAGCTAGTTGTTATCTGGTCAGACTCTAGGCTTCACAATAACTTAATAACATTAAACGCTATTTGGTCGGATTCCAGACTTTGTAGATTTATGAGGTGGATGAAGTTAATTGCTATCTGGTCAGGTCCAGGCTTTACAATAATTTGCTTTAAAAGATGAAGTTAAACTGATATCTGGTCGGATCTAGGTTTCACAGTAACTTGCTGGGGTAGAGGCAAACTCTACTGGGGAAAATAAGTTATACCCTGGTCTTGTTAAGTCCATGTTCTTCAATATCTCGAAGAGTTTTAAACTTTTATCTGGTCGGGTCCATGTTTCAAAGTATTTGGAGAAGTTACACTATTATCTGGTCGGGTCCAGTCTTCATAGCATTTGGAAAGTTGTACTATTATCTAATCGGGTCCAGTCTTCATAGTATCTGAAAAGTTACACTAATATCTGGTTGGGTCCAGGCTTCACAGTGTTTTGAATGAATGAAGTTGACTGTTATCTGGTCGGATCCCGACTTCATAACAACTTTTGGAGATAGTAAAGACTTTGTTGATGACTTTACTGGCGATTAGGGGTTTTGGCCCTCTGATTTGTAAAAGTATGAAAGGCAAACTTTAGTTGGAGAGGATATGCTCAGCCGGGGAAGACAGACTCAGTTGGGGAAGATAAACTATGTCGGGTGTGATACGGTGAGAGAACTGACTTGAAGGTTTTGCGTTTGTTCGCAAATGTTGCTGTTAGCAAGAGTCGTCACCGACTTTTCTTTTATCCAAAAAGGAAAGATGAAAAAGCACAGGAAAGACCTTTGAGATTGTTTCTTGAGTTCGGGGGATAGATTATGAAAAGGGAAGGTATTAGAACCCTTTTCATCCATGGTTTTCCATGGGCTCTTAGTTACCTTCTAGATCACTTGCTTTTGTTTGAAATTATGCTTTGTGTGGTTTTTTGAAAGTATTTTGTAAAGATACCATTGTTTAGGCAACCTTTGTAATGATTCTCGTTCGTAAGAATGTATATAAAGATGTTGATCTTTTGAAAATGTTTTCAATTTTGTAAGATGTTTTGAAATGTGCAGGTGTTTGTTTTGAAAATAGAAAGGATGTTTTGTTTGAAATGGAGCAAGTAATTAGGAGCAATCTACCTACTCAAATGTCTTTTTTGTTCATTTTCTCTTCCTTTGACATTGTTGTCTTACCATTTATTTGGTAAGCAACCCTATCTTTGGATGTTAACGGAATGGGTGTGGGTCATCGTATAGCCATGATTAACAATGTTGTAAGGTATCTTAGCATTCTTTTAGAGGGACTAAGATCATTTTGTAAGGCAACTTTGAATAACGTCATCGAGGGACTATGATCTTATATTTGTTTATTTTTGCTAAGATGCCTTACATGTGTAATATGACCATTTTGTATAAGGCAACAAATGGAGTAACCCTAGGGGTGTTTGTTTGCAAGTGTGTCATTTTCATGCTTGATTTTGTCTTGAATTAGGATTTTCTATTTTATTGATTTTATTCTTTCCATACAAACCCTAATTACTAGCATATTATGTAAAAGCGATAAATTGTGAAATTTAAAGTTACTACGCTATTACAACACTTGTGGGAGGGGGTATACAATTTATGAATGGGGATTGCAATAATATGAACCTAATTAATCTATTACAACCAAATTGAATTATTGTACAAATACTTGAAGAAATATATAAAGTGCAAATGCAAATTGAAAGAAATGATTTTTTTGTGCTTGGATTTTTATATGAAAAAGTTTTAACCTAAACCTAATTAGAGAAAGATAATTAAATCAAATTAACTTATGTTAATTAAGGAAAGAAATTAATTAAGAAAATATTTTTTTTAATAAAACCTTAAATCTATTTTAGTTGATTAAAAGAAAAAAATATTTAGAGAAAAAAGTAATTTTTTTATATTTTTTGTCATGAAAATAATATGTGGTGTTATGAAATATTTTTGGTCTTTTTTATATTAAAAGGAAATATATTAAAATAAATAATAATTTAGTTTTAAATTAATTTACAAGGAAATTAGTAAAAGTAAATAAAGTATAATGAACAAAAATAATTTTTTATGTGGAAAAATATTTTTATTATGTCAAAATATAAATTTATCATTTTTATACATTTTATGATTTTTTTTGGTATTTTTAGAAAATATATTTTAAAAGAAGAAGAAATAAATTAATATGAAATGGGCCAAGGTGGTGTCACAAGTAAACAGAGGATATGCTAGCAAAAAATAAAAATAATGTCAGGCCCAGCGCCTGCAAACAAAATCCAAAAAGTGTCAAAAAGATGGAAAAAAAAGCAAAATGGTCACGCTGGGGCTTGAACCCAGGACCATTGGGTGAACAGGCGCGCGCTTTACCACTGGGGTGGCTATACATCCATTTATATAAACAAAACCATAAATATATAAGGCAAATCAAGTCCTGATGACTTCATCTTCAACCTCCATCTGGTGTACCTGTAACTTCTTCATTTCTCAACAAACATGGAAAGTGACAAAATGAAAGTTGTTGCATTCTTCCTCACGAATCTAACCATGTAAATAACTAAAGCTGAAAGTCAAAGATAAAAGAGAATTTCTATGGCCCTAATTTAAACCCTAAAATTTTCAGAAACTTCAACTCTAAAATTCTCTAAGCTCAGGCCATATAAATGCAAACTATGGATATGTACAACTTCGTGGCAATGAGGTCTACATTTTATCTTCACAAATGCAAGCCTAACAATGCCTAAGTAATGAGATATAAGTTCAAGAAAAATACCTCGAAACTGGAAATCATGAAATGCAAATGAGCTTGTTTCAAGCAGTGTTGATGATCAGGTTAGCTTCTTTGCACCTCTAGGAAGCTAATGCAATGGCTGGCTTGAGCTAAGGATGGATGGAATGGTCTGTAGAAGTCCAACTGTGATGCTCTGTTTTTGGTTATGGAAGACAGGGAAAATGGTGTTACATAAATGAAATAGGCACAAGGATGAGTTACTCTTGATGCAAGGAAGCTTTAGAAACTAAAATGCCAAGAAACGCACGAGGGAAATGTGAGTTTGGTATGTAAAGTCAGAACTTGCACAACAATGGTGTTTTGGAACAATTTCTGGCTAGAGGGAGTTTGAGTGAGTTTCAGGGGCTTCTTGCTCGTGTGTCAACTTGCAAATAGTGTGTATACTTATAAGCAAGAGGTTTTGAGGCTTGTAACAACTCAGAATTTGAATTTGCATCCTTAAGTTAAACATGTGATTTTTTGAGAAAAATACGTTTCAATGTTTGTGTACTTGCTAAGATAGAGTGTTTAATATTTAAACACACTTCCTTCTGACTTTGTAGGTAAAGTGTGATCAGAGGGAACAAGTTAGAGGCTCAAGAGTGAACTTTATGCAAAAAGCTTGCTTTACAAGAATGATATTGTTAGCTTTCTTCCCAAAATGGCAATGTGAATTGGATAAAGCTTAAATCACTTGGATTATAGCTCAAAAGTTTTTGTAATCCATTAATTATGGAGTGAAAAACAATTTTGTGGCCTGCAAAGCAAAGATCATGCATCCTAACATTGATTTGCATTTGTGTTCATCATGAAAATGACCTATAATTCAAGTGACAAAACACCAACTTCGTCTCTTCGATTCTCCCTAATCAAGAATTATCATAAGGAGTTATTTGACATTTTGTAAAGCTTGCAATGTGCTCTACAACTCATCTTTGAATTGCTTTTGAGGATTCCCCTTGGAACCATGTGAAAAATTGCCATGAAGTTAGGTCAAAAATCTGCCTAACTAGGGCAAAATTTTACTAAGTTATTTTTAGTTCATGAGCATGTATTCACAAAATTATACCTTGAGATCCAAGCATTTTTATGAGAAGTTGTGTGAAGAAAATTTTTATATTTCATGGAGATCTACAAATTTCATGTTGGAAGTTTCTCTTGAATCATCTTGCATCATGGTGAAAATTTGGATCAATGTTATGGAAAAACATGAAATTTCCAACACTTAAAAAAATTTCTAAGTTTAGAAATTTTGACTTTTCAAAATGAAATCTTGACTTTTTGATTTCTTGATGAATAAGTTTCATATTTTGACATGTTTTTATGGATTATGATCTTTGGCACTTGAATTTGACCAAAAAGTCAAAGTTTGACTTTTTAGTATACAGTTGACTTTTGATCAGTTGACTGCAAAATTCATCTGTTAATCCAATGGATTTGCAATGTTTGGAATCATGTAATTAGGTTAAAATGATGTAATTGGACTCTTGAGATCATGCCTTAAACCAATTGATCATTTGCTAGGTCAAAAATCAGAAATTGCTCTTTCCTAGTCAAAACCCTAATTTTGACCATTTTTCCCTTTTGTTGATTTGATTAAATTTCTTGAGGATTTGTGGTCCAAACTTGATCAAATGATACATATGGGTCTAGAATGTTGATGTGGATCAAAAATTGTGAAGTTTTACTATAAATTGGCTATGGTTGACTTTTTCCCTAATACAGTTGATTTTCAGGTTAACTGTTCAATTGATTGATCAAAAGTGTGATCCAAGGCTTGAAACTTGACATGAGTAATCTTGGGGGTCCATAATGATCCTTGAAAGTCATATGAAGCAATTATAGTCCAAAAATCCTTGTGCAAACTCAAACCCTAATTTTGGTCATCAATGCATGAGGAGGTATCTTGAGCTGATCAAACCCTAATGCAGTCTTGAGTCAAAGAGATCTTTGTGAGAAAATTCTTGATGAGTGAGAGGGAAAATTTTGGGGTACAACACCGGGGGAAGACAAACTCAGCTGGGGAAGATATACTATGCCGGGGAATTTTGTTGTTCGTTGATTGCTGTATGTTTTATGTTGTTTGTTGGGGAAATAAACCCTGTTGGTGAAATGCTGACGAGGTGAGTTCTTTTTTAGGAAGAGATCCACAAGGATTCTTCTTTTAGGACTAACTTAGTTAGGGAGATAGTTGTCAAGAGATTAAGACTCTGGTTGGAGATCAACCTATGCAAAGAGACTTTGTGGGTAACTCTGTTAAGGGAAAGGTTTATTGTAGTCGGTCTTGTGGGGATAGTGTTAATGAAACAACTATGTGGGGATATTCCATATACATTAAAGAGATGCTCGATGCTTCTTAGCAGGACACATGTGCCAAATAGTTTTAATTATGTTCATATGCATATGTTCGTTCAATTTTAGTCATTGGATATTTTTGTATTCAAAATAAAACAGAAAGTTTGCACTTCAAAATATATTTGTATTGATATTTTGCCCATGAATAGGCGTTTTTTGTACAAAGAGATGGAGATCCTAATGAGAGGAAATCATCGAAGGGAAAACAAAATTTTGAAAACAAAAACAAATAGCCATGTGGAAGTGATATCATTGCATTCCAACTCTACTATTGCCCCAATGTCTTCGAATGCCTCTTGCCGTTGACAAAAATTGATTGGATTGATCTTGGACCATTTGAACTCGGACCTTGGTAATAAAGTTGGCTGTGGTGATTCCATGGGACATAGTCATATGCTTTCAATCCTTAATTTTTTCCTGGACTGCCCTTTCGGGTTTTCAGCCCACCAGGATACCCATTTTTGCCCAAGTCTCCCTTTCGAGGTTTCAACCTGCCGGGTGTACAATCTTTTGCATATATCACTAATTTTTGCCCAAACCTTTTGGTTTACCAGGATGCCCTTATTTTTCCTAGGTGTTTAAACCTAGCGGGTCTCTTATGCATAGTATTTTTTAACTATGTCCACGTTCACAGGATGTGGGAAGTCTTCGCCATCCATGGTAGTCAGCATCATGGCACCACCAGAGAATACTCTCTTGACAACAAATGGTCCTTCGTAGGTGGGAGTCCATTTTCCCATGGGGTCGCCTCGTGGTAGAATCATGCGCTTTATTACCAAGTCACCAGCTTGATATACTCGAGGCTTGATCTTTTTTTTGAAAGCCTTGATCATGTGTTTTTGGTACATCTTACCATGACAAACAGCAGCCAATCACTTCTCATCGATCAAGTTCAACTGATCCAATCTTGTCTGAATCCACTCGTCTTCGCCTAGGCCTACCTCATTCATAATCCTTAATGAGGGAATCTGAACTTCCACTGGCAGAACAACTTCCATGCCATAGACTAAAGAAAAGGGAGTTTCCCTAGTTGACGTTCTAGCTGAAGTGTGGTAGCTGTGAAGAGCAAATAGTAACATCTCATGCCAATCTTTGTAGGTTACTACCATCTTCTGCACAATCTTCTTAATGTTTTTGTTGATCGCTTCGGCTGCGCCATTCATTTTAGGTCTATAAGGAGAAGAATTGTGATGCTTGATCTTGAACTGAGTGCAAAGTTCAGTAATCATAGCATTGTTGAGGTTAGTCCCATTGTCGGTGATGATCCTCTCAGGGATACCATAGAGGCAGATGAGGTTATGTTTGATGAATATGGCTACCACGTTCTTGGTGACTGAGGCAAATGAGGCGGCTTCGACCCATTTGGTGAAATAGTCGATAGTGACAAGAATGAAGCGATGTCCATTGGAAGCAGTGGGCTTGATCTCTCCAATCATGTCAATGCCCCACATTGCAAATGGCCACGGAGCGGTCATGATGTTCAGAGGGATAGGAGGCACATGGGCCTTATCAGCATAGATTTGGCATTTATGGCAAGTTCTTGAATGTTGATGGTAATCAGTCTCCATTGTTGACCAATAGTAACCAACTCTTTGGATTTTCTTTTCCATAGTATGTTCGCTTGAGTGAGTCCCAAAGAGACCATCATGCATGTCTTCCATAATTTCCTCTGCCTCCTTCTTGTCCACACATCGGAGTATAGTAGAGTCATGGTTGCGTTTGTACAAGATTCTGTTACTTAGGAAGAATTTGGCTGCAAATCTTCGTAAGAACTTTCTGTCATTGATGGATGCTCCTTCAGGATACTCTTGTGCTTCAAGGTATCTCTTCACCTCATGGTACCAAGGCTTTTCTGTGTCAGTGTCAAGCTCATAGCAGTGTGCAGGCTCGTCAAACATTTCAATTGTAATCATATGAGCTTCATTGTCCCATTTTACCTTGAACATAGAAGACATGGTGGCTAAAGCATCGGCTAGCTGATTTTCTTCCCCAGGGAAGTGTTCAAAGGTGATCTCTTCAAAGTAAGGAATCAGAGATAGCACAAGCTCCTTGTAAGGAATAAGATTAGGGTGTTTAGTATCCCAGTCTCCTTTTACTTGGCTAATAACTAGAGCAGAATCCCCAAACACATTCAAATGCTTGATCCTCAAATTAATGGCAGCCTTCAGACCCAAAATACACGCTTCGTACTCAGCCTTGTTGTTCGTGCAATCAAAGCATAGTCTGGAAGTGAAAGGGGGTGTGGCAACCTTCAGGGGAGATGATCATGGCACCAATTCCGTTACCCAAGGCGTTGGAAGCCCCATCGAAGACCATAGTCCATCGGGATCCTTGTTCAGGTTGGTCATACGGTCCAGGTTTCGTGCAGTCGGTCACTAGCATGACGTTCTCATCTAGGAAATCAAAGTTCATAGACTGATAATCATCAACAGCTTGATGGGCCAAATTATTTACTAGTACGCTTCCTTTTATGGCCTTTTGCATTGTGTATTAAATGTCATACTTAGTCAAGATCATTTTCGATCTGGCTATCCGTCCGGAAAGAGCAGGTTTCTCGAAGATGTACTTGATTATGTCCATCTTAGAAATCAACAGAGTGGTATGAGTCAACATATATTGTCTTAGTAGGCGAGCAACCCATGCCACAGCGTAACAAGTTTTCTCGAGCAGTGAATATCTAGTTTCACAGTCGGTAAACTTTTTGCTCAGGTAGTAAATAGCATGCTCTTTTTGGCCAGACTCGTCATGTTGGCCCAAAACACACCCCATAGAGTTCTCTAGCACTGTCAAGTACATGATCAAGGATCTTCCTTCAACTGGAGGCATGAGAATAAAAGTTTCTTGCAAATACTCTTTGATTTTGTCGAAGGTAGCTTGGCATTCGTCATTCCATCTTTCTTCAAGAGTTTGAAGATTGGCTCGCAAGTAGCAGTCAAGTGAGAGATGAAGCGGGCGATGTAATTAAGACGACCCAAGAACCCTCTAACTTCCTTTTTAGAGTGGGGGACTGGAATTTCTTGGATGGCCTTTACCTTGGCAGGATCGACTTTGATGCCTTTATCCCTGACCATAAAACCTAGAAGCTTTCCAGATCGTACTCCAAATGTGCACTTGTTAGGGTTTAACCTCAACTTGTACTTTTTCAACCTTTCGAATAACTTGTACAGGTGATCGAGATGTTCCTCCTCAGTTTATGATCTGGCAATCATATCATCCACATATACCTCTATTTCATGATGGATCATATCATGAAACAAATCTACCATAGCCCTTTGATATGTTGCCCCTACATTCTTCAATCCGAACAGCATGACCTTGTAGCAAAAGGTGCCCCATTACATAACGAAAGTGGTCTTTTCCATGTCTTCGGGAGCCATCCTAATTTGATTATAGCCGGAGAAACCGTCCATGAAAGATAAAACTTTATGCTGAGAGTATTGTCAACCAAGACATCAATATGAGGTTGAGGGAAATCATCCTTGGGGATTGCCCCTATTCAGATCCCTATAATCTACGCACATACGAACTTTTCCGTCTTTCTTTGGCACTGGAACCACATTGGAAACCCATTGGGGGTAAGATGTCATTGCTAGGAATCCGACATCAAATTGTTTCATCACTTCAGCTTTTATCTTTTCAGACACGTTAGGCCTCATGCGACGAACTTTTTGTTTGACAGGAGGACAATCTTCCTTTGTCGGCAGGCGATGAACTAAGATGTCAGTATCCAACCCTGGCATATCTTCATACGACAAAGCAAACACTTCCACATAGTCAAGCAACATCTGAACTAATCTTCTTTTGACACTGCTTTCCAAGTTAGTGTCGATCTTGACCTCTTTCTTGTCTGTCCCGGTACCTAGATTGATAACTTCAACTGACTCTTCGTGCGGCTGAATAGCTTTTTCCTCTTGTAACAGAAGTCTGGCTAGTTCTCCCAGTATTTCACAATCTTCCTCGCCTTCGTTGTCGGCTTGGTTAATTGGACATTCGAAGTCATAGTAAGCAATAGTAGAGTCATTGGCAATGAGATCCAGATTGGATAAACACCTGCAAGAGTGTGTATGTGTGTGTGTGTGTGCATGTAAGATACATGGCTATTGTGAAAAACGTATTTGAAGAGAAAGAAAGACAATGAACACAAATATTTGAATGCAAAAGAGTCCAATGGATTGTATTGAATGATCATATGATAAGATGAATATAAATAAAAACCCTTGACAAATGGACCATAGTGCCTCGGGCTAGGCACATTCCTTAAAAGTCATTGTTTAATATTACAGACAAAATGTTCTTGAATTAATAAAAAGCAATAAACGAGTGATTACTCCTCAATGAAGGAAATGGGAACGAAGTCCTTTGCTTGCCAATGGTTGAGTTCCGTTGTAGTAGGATACACCCAATCTTCAAATGCACATTCATCATCAGAATCACCTACAGCGTTGATTTGTGGCTTCCAATACGGAGAGGGGGCTTCCCTGCACGAGCGCGCCTCACTTCCTTCTGAGCCTTAACGGTGAAACCCAAACCAAATTTGTATGCTTTGAATGGGATCTCGAGGAGTTGCCCCCAAGTATCACAACTTCCTTCTTCAACTGCAGCACGGGCATGTTTTAACAAAACCATCTTTGGCACGACCTTACCAGCTTTGGACACATCAGGGGAACATGTGGCAGTAGCAATCATTGGTGGCACAACTTTAAAATCCTGACATGGAGTCTCTATAAATTAGCCATCCATCTCCACGTATTTGAAGGAGTTGAGGTGGCTTACCATGAACTCTTCCTCACCACAGACAGTGACAATTCTTCCTTTGACCGAATACTTGAGCTTTTGATAGAGAGTCGACGTTACTACCCAAGCTCCATGGATCCAAGGGAGACCCAACAAATAGGAGTAGGCATGATGGATGTCCATGATGTAGAAGGTAGAGTTGAAAATTTGTGAACCCATCTTGATCAGGAGATCCACCTCTCCATGAACTGTCCTTTTTGATCCGTTTAAATCCCTCACAATAATATCACTTGGTTTCAAGACTAGTCCTTCACAGTCTAGATAGTATAACGCCCCCTTGGGTAGTATGTTTAAAGAAGAGCCAGTGTCAACCAGAACATGTGCTAGGGTGGTCCCCTTACACTCGACAGAAACATGTAGAGCTTTTTTATGGTTCTTCCCAAGCGGTGTCAGATCAACATTTGAGAACCCCAAACCATTATCGACCGTCAAGCTTGCCACACAATTTTCAAACTGGTCAGTTGTGGTCTCATGAGGGACACAAGCCTTCTTCAAGAATTTGATTAATGCCCGAGCATGAGCATCAGAACAGGGTAGCAAAGACAACATAGAAATATTGGAAGGGGTTTGCCCCAACTGCTCCACAATCTTGAAATCGCTCCATTTTATAATTTTCAATATCTCATCCATCTCACGAGCATAAGTTTCTCCATCAGCAATGTCTTTTGCGGGTATTTCCGTCACAACAGGCTCAACTACCTTCTCCTTTCCCCTTGGTTCAACACTTGGCTTAACAACAGTGATGCAGACAGGTGCTTTTGTAACAACTGGTGGTGAGATGTTAGGTGAAAAGATTCTCCCAGTTCTGGTTACCTTACTTGAACCAGTAATGTTCCAATGTCATCAACTTTGTTTTCTTCAATCCAAGCGTCTTGTTTTATCCCATGTTAAAACACCCCAGCACCATAGTTCCATGGCACTGCATTGTTGTAAGAGTGGAGAATTGGTAATTATTAAGGGAGCAACAATTGGTTCATTTGAAATACTGATAGGACCCTTTGAGGAGATCCTAAGAGGCTTGTTTGAGATGGTTATGATGGATAGATCTTCACATTTATTAGTCAAACTTTTGGCAAACAAAGTCTTCTCAAATAGGATCTCATGGCTATTTATCAGGCGTTGAATGCTTTTCTTCATCCCTTTGCATCCATTGAGTTGGTTGGCACAACAAACACAGTCCTTTACACAGCCATGGAAAATCGCGGCTTTCAACAGATTCTCTTTGATGATGATTACCGGATTAGTCAATTCTTTGACAAAGGCAACGAAAATGGGATCTTCAACGGCATTGACACCCTTGCCATGATTTGGCATAGGCGTGGTGATTACATTCAGAGTTGGAGGAGGATCAAATTCAATAGTCTTGTTATCTATCAAATCTTGAATTTTATTCTTTAGTGCCCAACATTGGTCAGTCTCATGCACGAGACTACTTGAGTGATATGCACATTTGGCGTTCAGATTGGTGAAGAGGTATCTGGATTGGCCAGAGGATCACACAGTGTCAACAAATTAGCCTTTAACAAGTGTTGTAAGGCTTGGGATAGTGACATGCTTATCCTTGTGAATTGTCTTCTCGGAGTTTCAAACCATTGACGATTGGCAGATGGTCTTTGAGCAGGAGTTGGATTGGAGATTCAGACAGCATTAACAGACGGACGATCATCCTTCTTGGTACGGGCCCTTGCCCCATACACAACATTTGTTTCTTTCTTAGCGGTAAAAGGTTTCTTTATAGGATTGGAGGTGGAGGAAAATGCCATGGGAATCTTCCCTCTTTTTATACCACTTTCAACTCTTTAACCGGTTAAGATCAGTTCGGTGAAACCGAAAGAAGAACAACAAACCAATAAATTAAAGAAAGGAACAGATAAAGTGCCCATAAACATATCAATATGCTCCCTATCAGTCAAAGGTGGTTGAACCCTACTGGTAAGGTCTCTCCACTTTTGGGCGTATTCTTTGAATCCTTCATTCTTCCCCATTGTCATATCTTGCAACTGAACTCTTGTCGGCGCCAATTCGGCATTATACTGGTATTGGTGGTAGAAAGCGGTGGCTAAGTATTTCCATGTATTGATATGGGAACCATCCAACTGGTAAAACCACTCTAGTTGCATTTCGACCAAGATTTCTTGAAAAAAGTGAACCCAAAGTTTCTTATCAGTGGTGTGTCGTTGTATCTTGCACACATAAGATTTCATGTGAAGTTTTGGAAAGGAAACCCCATCGTATTTTGCAAAGACTGATATCTTGAATTTGTGGGGAATGATAACCCCAGATATTAAACCTAAATCATCAAAATACAAATCGGGAACGACTTGAATATCAACAGCCTTTAATCTATCTTCTAGCTGCTTGTACTTGACATCAGCAGGAGGATATTGCTCATCAAAATAATCATCATCATCAGATGCTTGATTGTTGATACACCCAGCATGGGTACTCCTAGCTTCTCCAATCTGATTCTCCTCTTCCACAGATGAGTCTTCTACTACCGGGATCTGACGGACCGACTCTTTGAATATTCTACCCATGTCAACGGAAGTGTTTTTCCATTTGAAGTGATTATGTTTCTTGAGAGAATTTTCGTTCATTGGATATTCGTCGTGTGAATTTCTCCGCTGTCAAACAATTAGCCATATGCAAACAATGATATTCAAACAATGCAAAGTTTATATTTGTCTTGAAGTTTTGAAAATGCATTTTTAGCAAATAAAAGAATTTTGTAAGAATATGAATTCAACTCGGGATTTACAATAAGCCTTACAGGAGTTAGGATACCTTTTGTAATAGTATGCTTTCGAACCAACGCATGCTTCAATTAGGACTTTAAGGGATTGTAACGTGGTCTGGTTCACAGTTTAAGAAACAAAGAATAAGGCTCAATGTTTATTTGTAACCACCTATTCTTCATGATATTCTCCAGTCCTAAACACAGTTAATTATGCGTTTGAATTCCAATTGAGTCTGGAATGACATTTTGGTGATGGTTCAGATACTGAAAGTTTGTTCGATAAGGAAGTTATTTTTGCAACATTTTTCATGTTTGTCGAAGATTTGTAGCACCCTCTTTTTGATTTACTGTCCCTAATTTATTCCCGAGTGTTCTTGTTTTGAGATTACAGCTAGCGGGATGCCCCGGTTTTTCTTAAGTCTCCTTCATAGGTTTTGACCTAGTGGGCTTTTCTTTTGAGAGATAATGATTGCCTATTTCATGGGGAACCATCACTGTATTTTTATTCAGAAGGATGTTTGTGTATGGAGTGAAAGCTCTCGACTGAATGCACGTTTGAATTAACTGAGAAACTAACTCTGCCCCAGGTTTTGATTAAAGGTTTCAATTTGTGTGAAAAATAAAACTCCTACTTCTTTGGTTCAAAAGGGTTGACTAGGGATCAACTTCCTTATAATTTCAGTGTTTAGGGATTGAAAAAACGCCTGTACATCGTCAGCAAGGTCTATCCAAAAGCATACTGTATGAGATTATAGTATTGTTTTTGTCATCCTCCCTCTAAAGGCTTGCAACTTTTAACGAGAGTTGAATATCACGAAAACAAAGGAATAAAAGCACAATTAAAATATAGTGAAAACGAATGGATTAATTCAAGACAAACATATGCAATGCATTAATGAAAGAAAGTTTGACATGATAGATAAGTGTTCGAACAAACAAAAGTAATTACAATTGAAAATTTAAAAATGAACTAGATGCTCTCAATGATTTGGCATGGGAGAAGTGATCAAGTTGGAAGTCTCTGGAGGGTCGAATTCAATCTCCTTGGCGTCAATCATATCTTGAATTTTGTTCTTCAGAGCCCAGCAGCCATTCGTATCATGTCTAGGGCTATCGGAATGGTATGCACACCTTTCATTGGGATGGTAACTAGCAGAAGAAGTATTGGGATTCTGCAAAGGAGCCTTCGACATAATCAACCCTGCTTCAACATGTGTTGTAACGCTTGAGCTAGTGACATGTTGATCTTGGTGAATTGTCTTTTAGGCGCGACCTCCTTATGTTGATTCCCCTGTTGATGTTGTTGCACAGTCGTAGGATTAGAGATTAGCACAACTCCCACAGATTGATCATGGTTACCCCTTTGAATTTTACCGCTCTTGATGCCAGCTTCTACTCTTTCGCCTGTCAATATCAGCTCGATGAACCTAGTTGAAGAGCTTCCGATCAGATGGTTGAAAAATGGGCCTGACAAAGTACCCAAAGAACATATCTACTAGTTCTCTATTAGACAGAGGAGGTTGGACTCTTCCTGCAAGATCTCTCCACTTCTCGGAATAATCTTTGAAGCCCTCACTGGAACCCATAGACATGCTTTGAAGTTGTGTATAGGTTAGAGCAAGGTCAGCATTAAATTGGTACTTCCTATAGAAAGCAGCAGCCAGATCCTCCTAATTATGGATGTTGGTTCCCTCCAGCTGATAGAACCATTCCAATTGAGTCCCCGATAAACTTTCCTGGAATAAGTGCATCCACAAATTCCTGTCAGTGGTGTGAGGTTGGATCTTCCTGACATAAGACCTCAGATGCAGCTTAGGACATGAAACTCCATCGTATTTATCAAATAAGGGAACCTTGAACTTCAATGGAATGACCACTCTAGAAACCATCCCTAATTCTTCAAAATCCAGACCAGATACTCTCTGAACTTCCATGGTGTTGATACGATTGTGATACGGTGGGAGAACTGACTTGGGGTTTTGCGATTGTGTTCGCAAATGTTGCGGTTGAGCAAGAGTCGCCACCGACTTTTTTTTTATCCAATAAAGAAAGGTGAAAAAGCACAGGAAAGACCTTTTGAGACTTTTTTTCATGAGTTCGGGGGGTAGATTATGAAAAGGGAAGGTATTAACACCCTTTCCACCCATGGTTTTCCATGGGCTCTTTTACTCGTTAGATCACTTGCTTTTGTTTGAAAATTGTGCTTTTGTGTATTTTTTTAAAGTATTTTGAAAAAGGTGCCATCGTTTAGGCAAACTTTGCAAAATGATTCCCGTTCGTAAGAATGTATGCAAAGTGTTGAGCTTTTGAAAATATTTCAATGTTTGGAAAATGTTTTGAAGATGTTTTGGAAAGTGTATGTGATTGTTTTGAAAATATCAAGGATGTTTGTTTTGAAATTTGAGCAAGTAACTAAAAGTAATCTACCCACTCAAAAGGTTTTAGATGTGTTTTTTCTCCTCCTTTAGATGTTGCTATCTTACCATTGATTTGATAAGAAGCCCCATCGTTGGATGTGAAGGGACGAGCGTTGGGTCATCGTATGACCATGATAGCAATGTTGTGAAATGACTTATCACTTTTCTGTAGGGACTAAGATCATTTTGAAAGGAAACTTTTGATAGCGTCATCGAGGGACTATGATTTTTTCGATTTTGTTTGTGCTAAGACATCCCACATGCATAACATGGCAATTTTTGTAAGGCAACAAGTGGAATTACCCTAAGGGTGCATGTATGCAAGTGTGTTTGATTGCATGCATTTTGTCTTTGATTTTTGGGTTGTCTACTTGTTGATTTTATCTTGCCATACATACCTAATTACTAACATTAATATGAAGGTAAAAAGAGTGCAAAAGATAAATCCTACACTATTACAACCATATTGAATTGAATGGAAATATAAAGGTAAAAGCAAGAAAAAAGATCTTTCGACTTAGGGCAGCAAACCCCTTCGGCTCTGCCATTTTTGGTCTTCTTCGACCTTACCTTTCGACTGCCTCTTTCGTTTGGCCTGAAGGTTAGTATGGAAGCCAAAGGCTTCGTTCCTAACTTTTTGTCTCCTGTTTCTTTCATTTGAGTTTGAATAGCAATATGGCCCAAGGCCATGTCAACATCACCTTAAGACTAGATTAGTTCTTTAAAGCGTATTTAAATGCACCAAGAGCAAAAGCCAAGAAGATTGTTAACCACGACACATATTAAGAGGGTGAAAACAAAACAAAAAGAAGAAAATAGTATGTACATGTTTTAAATGAAAAAGAAACTTATTTACATGCTATGCTGGAAACGAAAGGGCGAAGGTTAAAAATGACTTACCTTGCTGGAGGTTGGAGCGTGTTCTGGACTTTGAAGCTGTTGCTTTGAATGCCTCTGGATTCGAAGGAAAAGGCCCAGGGTAGTCCTTTGACACTGAATTTGAAAGAGCAAAAACAGGTGAAATAGACTTCTCTGCTGGATTCAATGGAAAGAACAAATGGGATGTCCCTTGAGTCGAAGGGAACTGGAAGGTGTTATTTGAAGGAGGTAACAATGATTCTGGTTTTTGATTTCACAAGTGTTGAAGTGTTTTAGAATTTTGTGGTGTGTGAGTATTTTTTTGAAGATACGTTCCCCTCTTCTCTCCCTTTTTTTTCTTTTTTTTCTTTTTGTGCAAATGAACTCTCTATTTATAGAGAAAGGCTTCTGGGAAGCTTGGGGAGCAAAAAATAATAAAATAAGGCTCAGCTGGAAAGTAAGTATCCACTTGTGCCATAAAAGCAAAATGGATGGTTCAGATGGGGTTGCTTCCTTCTTAAGGAAAACAGGCGAAAGGATCAAGACAAACTTTTCTAAAAGTATTATTATGCTGTTAAGTACAAGTGGTCTTGGACAACAAATGGGTAAAGGCCTAAAAAGGGAAGACACGTAGCCTAGCCTATGGGTCTAAATGTTCAACTTGATCTTTTGAGTCAAATCCTCCATCTTTCTACACCTTTCGACCAGATTAGGACAACTCAGCATTAGTTTTCACCAGTTGCGTCATAATGCAGGACAATGGCGTGTCAAAGGGTTTGCAGATGGATTTGAAGGTGATATGAAGGCGCATTTGAATCCTACATGATGAATTTGAAAGTCACAGGAAGGTAGCCATTCATCCAATCGAAAACTCATGAATCCAAGGCAAACAGGTGAGGGGCGAATGGTGCATCAAATGACACTTTTCAGAAGGTTATTAACTTCTGAATCGAAGGAAGCTTTTAGAAGATTATTGACTTTTTGAATTGAAGGAAAGGTGGCCTTTACTTCCTGAGTCGAAGGACATTCCTGAGTCGAAGGACATTCCTGAGTCGAAGAACATTGTTTCAAAGGGAAACAAAAACTCAATTGAAGCTTGTATGAAGATCATTTCCTTCTGAGTCGAAGGAAGCCTTTTTGAAGTCACATGCCCAGACGAAAGAGGCACGCTAGCAACAACTTTTGAGCAGTCGAAGGAGGTGCAAAGTCCAGTCGAAGGGGACTGAATCGAAGGAGACCGTTTTCCTCCAAATTCGTCAAAATGTTATTTTTATCTGTTTTCTCTCTTTTTAATAGTTTCCTTTTAATTCTGGTGCTGGAAAATCCCAATGTACTTGTGCAAGCTTGAATTTTGAGAATCTTTGTGAGGAAATCCTTGAAAAAGTAGAGGGAAAATTTTGGAGTACAACAATGATCCTCCAGCTATTTATATTTGTCATCAGCAGGAGGATATTTCTCTTCAGCATAATCAGCCTCTTTTTCATCAAACTCTGGACTGTGGTCCTTTTCTTTTGTCTTCTCTTCTTGATTGTCCCCCTCGCTTGACGGAGTTTCGAATTCTAGAGCTTGCTTTGCTGGTCCTCTGAGTCTCCTTCCCATATTAAGAACACCCACTAATTTCTTTATCTTTTTCTTCTTGCCTTTGAGAATGAGAGCCTTCAGGTCTTCTTGTCCCTTAGCCAGAGCCAAGAACATCTACTGGAATTGAGCATTCTATGCTTGAAGATCCTTAATATTATGTTCAAGATCCATCTCTACTGAAATAAACAGTATGCAGATGAGAAAACCTGTAAGGGGAAAACTTGTCATGATATGATGCATGATATGTGGATGCAATGTTTTCAAGGATCTCGCGGGGTAAACACAAGAAAATGTTAGAAGTTGAACTTTGATTACAACTTTGATTGAAGAACTTCGTGTTGTTGAATGTCCTTCTACAAGAGTCAGGCTCACCATGTCAAGTGGGTCATAGCCCTTGACTCAAGTTATCGTGCTTTGGTCTTTGACAATGTTTGGTTAGAGGAAAATAAATCCCCTTTCCCCTTGATAGACGTCTGGTTCATCATGACCCTGCATCACAAACCCTTGAGATTCTTGAAATGGTTATTGACAATGCTATGGTATGATGTCATGATGTTATGTACAAGTAATCATACACAAGCATTGGTGAACAAGTCGTTATGTACAAACAAAGCAAATAAGTCCCTAGGTTTAGGCTTGCATGGAGTCATAAGTAAGTACCCTCTTAAAGTTTAGTTGGCTCAACCTGTTCTAGAAAGTAACCGGGTTCTAGGGGATCTCAATATCATTGATCTTTCTTCATTGGGCATTGTTTCAGCACAAGCCTCTTTATTGGTGACCGAGATGTCCCAAAATTTAGATCTCAATGAGTGTAGCTTCGAGTATCACCCAACTTCAGACTACACCAAAGCCGGCTATCTCACTACTTACTAATGGCCAAGTTGTTCAATTAAAGGTTCTAAGGTCAATTTCATGACACCATACATCGGCCCCATATTCTCCTTGACTAAACTCAAGGGCTACCGCTACCAACAAATGTGTTACACTAACGTAGATATCGCTTCAACCATGTTGGCATACCCCACACAGTCCCCACGATCTATTGCTACTTACCTAAAAGGTCTTCGCCAATTCGGGTGTAGGATCAAAAACCCAAACAAGGACCCAAAATGTAAAGCAAGCAAGTCAAACAATGAAAGAAATTTAAATGTGATCTAGCTCTAAGGTAACCCCACTTTTAAGTAAAATTCCCTAGCAGAGTCTCCAGTTCTGTAATACAGCGGGAGAACTGACTCGGGTGTTTTGCGTTTTATCGCAATTGTTGCGGATAGCAAGAGTCTCCACCGACTTTTCTTTTATTCAATAAAGGAAAGGGTGAAAAGAACAGGATATACCTTTGAGGTTATTTTCTTGAGTTCGGGGGGTAGGTTATGAAAAGGGAAGGTGTTAGCACCCTTTTCATCCGTAGTTATCTACAGGCTTAGTTGCTTGCTAGATCACTTGAAAAATGCTTGGTTTGAAAATGTGTTTGTGGTGGGTTTTTGAAAGTATTTTCAAAACGCCTTTGTTGCGTCTAAATTTTTAATAATTCTCGTCTCTATAATAATGTATACAAAGTGTTGGTTTTGAAAATAGTTTAAAGAGATGTTTGTTTTTTAAGATGTTTTGAAAGTGTAGGTGTGGAAATGGTTTTATTTTGCGAGTAATCAACTACGAGCTTCCTACCTACTCAAAAGGTCTATGTTCTTTTCCTCCTCCTTTAGATGTTGCTATCTTACCATTGATTTGTAAGAAGCCCCATCATTGAATGTGAAGGGATGGGTGTGGGTCAATCGTATAGTCATAGAAGACAACTTATGAGACGTCTTAGCAATTTTTGTAAGGGACTAGATCGTTCACCAGAGGCAACATCAAGGGACTACGATCTTTTTTATTGAGCCCATATTCGAGGGACATGACTATTTTCCGAGGCAACAAGCATGGTTACCCTAGAGGTGCACGTGTGTGAATAGTATGTTTGATTGCATGCATTTTTGTCTTTAAATTTAGGGTTTTCTAACGGTTGATTTTATCTTCCCATACACACCCTAATTACTAACAATTTATATTAAAGCAGTAAATTGCGGAAATTAAAATCCTAAGCTATTACATCACTTTAGGGGATGGGGGATACAAATGTACAAATGGGGGTGGAAAGCAATAAAAGTCCTAATTATTACAACCATATTGAATAGCAATGAAAGAAAATATATAGAAAATATAAAAAAAAACAAAAACAGCGCAAAGGAGAGAAAAACAAATCTTTCGATTCATGCAGTATGTTCGAAGCATGCATCCTTCGATTCACAGAAAAAACAAATCTTTCGATTCATGCAGTATGAACCCTTCGATTCACACACCATTTTTTCCTTCTGTTTGAGCCTGTAAAGCAGTGTGTGTCAATGCATACTGTAATTTCTCACTCCAACATTGTTTTATGGTCTATACAGGTTAGTTCTTGACAAGAAAGGAAAACAAACAAAAAGAGTATATTCGAAGGCAATGATTAATGATGTTTGAAACAAAGGGTTTAGAGTCAAGAAGACTTACCTTGAAGCTGGAATATGCATTTTGGACTTGAGTTGCTGCCTTCGAATGTTCTTGGGTTCGAAAGAAAAGAAAAGACATGTTGCCTTTGTTGGTTCTGGGTTCGAAAGAAAAGAAACAGAGGTGTTGTGTTTTTTTTGTTCTGGGTTTAAGAGTGTTCTAAGGCTTCAGCGTTGGGTTCTCTCCTCTCTATTTTCTTCTTCTTCTCATTTTTCCTTGTCCAAAATCCCCCTTTTGTGTGTTGTGGAAATAACTTATTTATTGAAGAATCTAGCTGGGATTTTAGGGGGAAAACAAATAAAATTTGAACAGTTTGGGTATGTTCTTTTCATAGCTTTCGAGGTGCAACTCTTATATGCTAGTTTGGTTCAAATATGAGACTGGTTTAGGAGCAGCATAGCAGGACTATTTTGCAGTAATTTTGGAGTGTTGTGGCAGCTTGGTGCATGGTTGTTTCATAGCAGTACAACAGACTGTTTTTCACATGGTTTTAGGCTGTTATGTGGACAGTACAACAAGCATGGGCTTGGCAGTATATTGGACTTTATTCAGAAAGCATCTTGAATACTTCACCCTTTTGTTTTGATCACATAGATCTACAACCTTCGACCAAACTGATCAACAAACGAAATAATATTTGTTTCCACCAAATGTGTGTCCTTCGAATGGACCACACAACCTTCGACCAGACTCAACAATAGCCGAAACAATATTTGTTTCCACCAAATGTGTGTCCTTCGAATGGACCATACAACGTTCTACCAGACTCATTAATAGACGAAACAATATTTGTTTCCACCAAATGTGTGTTCTTCGAATGGACCACACAACCTTTGACCAGACTCAACAACAGACAAAACAATATTTGTTTCCACCAAATGTGTGTCCTTCGAATGGACCACATTCATCTGAATGTACCACTTTGAGAATGCAAGATGATCTCATTGGCATAGTCAAAACGAAAGAATTTCTGGATTGCTTTCCTACCAGTAACCATCTGTTAATTAAGTGGTCTAAAGTTCAAATGTCCAAACCTCAAATTGTAATTCATAGTGTAGAAACTATGTGTTTCGAAGGATTTAGAGGTGGAACCGAAGCAAGCATGAAGGAAGCCATTGCCTTGTGGATCGAAGCAAACATGAAGGAAGCCATTACCCAGTCGAAGCTTGTGGATCGAAGCAAGCATGAAGGAAGCCATTACCCAGTCGAAACTTGGGAAATCAAAGTAAGGTTTCTCTTCTTCGACTTTCCAAAATTTTCCAACCACTCCTTTCGATCAGTCATGTGGTTCGAACTGCCTGAACTAGATTTTGAATTCGACACTCCTTTTTTGTCTGCTTTGCCCTTTCGATAGTTTCCTCTTCGACCTGATGCTTGAAAACCCAATTGTACTTGTACAGACTTGAGCTTTTGAAAATCTTTGTGAGAAATGTCTTGATAAAAGAGAGGGAAAATTTTGGGGTACAACAATCGGTTTCGGTGGAAAGCTGAAAATTGGTTGATACTTAATACTACGCTCATTGAGATCGGACTTTTAGGATATCTCGGCCACAAGAAAAAATTGATTATGCTGAGACAATTCCAAATGAAGAAAGATCAATGATATTGAGATCCCCTAGAACCCGTTTACTTTCTAGAACAGGTTGAGCCAACTAAACTTTAAGAGGGTACTTACCTATGACTCCATGCAAGCCTAAACCTAGGGACTTATTTGCTTTGTTTGTACATAACGACTTGTTTGCTTTTGCTTGGTATATACTTGTACATAAACATCATGACATCATACCATAACATTTTTCAATAACCATTTCAAGGATTTCAAGGGCCTGTGATGCAGGGACATGTTGAACCAGACGTCTATCAAGGGGCAAGAGGATTTATTCACCTTTAACCAAATGCCGTTAAAGACCAAAGAATGATAACTTGAGTCAAGGGCTATGACCCACTTGACATGGTGAGCTTGATTCTTGTGGAAGGACATTCAACGCTATGAAGTTATCCAATCAAAGTTATGATCAAAGTTCAACTTCTAACATTTTTCTGTGTTTACCCCATGAGATCCTTGAAAACATCACATCCACATAACATGCATGTCATTATAACAGGTTTTCCCCATACAGTTTTTATCATCTACTTACTATTTATTTCAATAGATATGGCTCTAGAGCAAACTATTAAATATATCCAAACTCATAACGCCCAGTTCTAACAAGTGCTCTTGAACTTAGCCAAGGGGCAGGAAGATCTGAAAGCACTCTTCAGTAAAGGGAGCAAGAAGAAGGCAAAGAAACGAGTTGGCATCCTAAACATGGGGAAGAAGTTCAAGGGCCCCGTTCAACAAGTCCAAGTTGAAGAGGATTCTTCCAAAGAGGATGAGAATAAAGATGAAGATGATAGAAGAACCCATGCTGGGGGTGGAAACAATCAAATCTCTCAAGACGAGGATTATTCTAATGAGCAATACCCACCGGCCGAAGACAGATATAAGCATATAGAAGACAGACTAAAGGTTCTGGAGATCTAAGTTGTGCCTGGCTTGGACTTTGGAGACTTGGGTTTGGTTCTTGGGGTGGTCATTCCCCACAAATTCAAGATCCCTGCTTTTGCCAAGTATGATGAGGTCTCATGTCCGAAGCTTCATCTAAGATCCTATGTCTGTAAGATTCAGCCACACACTACTGACAAAAAACTATGGGTCCACTTTTTCCAAGAGAGTCTAGCTGAGACTCAACTCGAATGGTTCTATCAATTGGAAGGTTCCCGCATCCACACCTGGGAGGATCTAGTTGCTGCTTTCTACAAGCAGTACCAATACAATGCTGATCTTGCACTAACTCGTGTGCAGTTGTAAAATATGACCATGGGTTCAAATGAAGGCTTTAAAGAGTACACCCAAAAGTGGAGAGACATGGCTGACAGGGTGCATCCACCCTTAACTGACATGGAGTTGATTGATATATTTATGGGAACTTTGACAGGACTTTTCTTCAATCACCTAATAAGAAGCTCCTCAGTTGGGTTCACTGAGTTGATTCTAACTAGGGGACGAGTCGAAAACAGAATTAAAAGCGGAAAATCCATATGGCTGCATCTTTAAGTACTGAAAAGAAGACATACATTGGGAAGAAAGAGTCTAATGTTGTGTACAGCCAAAATGGTCATAACAAGAATAACCACGATCAATATGTTCGGGCAGTTTTAATTTCCAATCCTACATCTACTCAATCACAACGAGAGGGTAGGCGTAGGACGAAATTTCAAGAAAGACAATACACCAAGATTGGTATGTCCTTACCAAAAGCCCTACAACATTACTGGAGCTCATTTCACTAAGATACCCTCCACAAAATCCCAATACATCTTCATCTCAATACAACCCCAATGCCAAATGTGCTTACCATTCAAATAGCCCCAGACACGATACCAATGATTGTTGGACTCTAAAGAATAAAATCTAAGACCTAATTGATAACAAGATAATTGAATTTGACCCTCTGTCAACTCCCAATATGATCACTGCTCCCATGCCGAATCATTGAGAGTGTCCAGATTATTTTGAATTTTCAATTGTAATTTCTATTGTTTGTTCGAACACTTATCCATTATGTCAAACTTTATTGTCATTAATGCATTGCATATGTTTGTCTTGAATTAATCCATTCGTTTTCACTATATTTAAACTATGTTTTTATTCCCTTTGTATGATATTTAACTCTCGACTACAAGCCTTAAGTCTTTAGAGGGAGGATGACGAAAACAATACCATAATTTCATACAGTATGCTTTTGGACAGACCTTGCTGACGATTTACAGGCGTTCTTTAAATCCCTAAACACTGGAGTTATAAGGAAGATGATCCCTAGTCAACCCCTTTGAGCCAAAGAAGTAGGAGTTTTATTTTTCACACAAATTGAAACCTTTAATCAAAACCTGGGGCAGGGTTAGTTTCTTAGTTAATTCAAATGTGTGTTCGGTCACCAGATTTCACTTCATACACAACGAATGACATAAAAAAACATCCTTCTAAATCAAAAGACGACGATGGTTCCCCGTAAAATAGACAATCATTATCTATCAAAAGAAAAGCCCACTAAGTCAAAACCTACAAAGGAGACTTAATAAAAACCGGGGCATCCCGCTGACTGTAATCTCAAAACATCAGGCAAAAATTAGGGATAGTAAATAAAAAAGAGGTCACTACAAATCCTCGACAACATGGAAAATGCTGCAAAAATGACTGCCTTCTCAAATAAACTTCCAGTATCTGAACCATCACCAGAATATCATTCAAGATTCTATTGGGAGATAAACGCACAATTAACTGAGTATAGGACTGGAGAACATCACGGAGAGCGGGTTGGGGACAAATACACTTTGAGTCTTATCCTTTGTTTCTTAAACCGTGAACCAAGCCACGTTAAAACCCCTTAAAAGTCCTAATTGAAGAATAAGTTAGTTCGAAAGCATACTGTTACAAAAGGTATCCTAACTCTTGTAAGGCTTGCTGTAAATCCTGAGTGGAATTCATATTCTTACAAATTTCTTTTATTTTTTAAAAATGAATTTTCAAAATTTCAAGGCAAACATAAACTTTGCATTGTTTGAATATCGTTGTTTGCATATAGCTATTTGTTTGACAACAGAGAAATTCACACGAAGAATATCTAACGAACGGAAATCCTCTCAAGAAACAAAATCGCTTCAAATGGAAAAACACTTCGAAATGACAAACTCTCCATGACCAAGGGGGCATGACATGTTATTGTCCAACTCATCAGTGGCAGTCAAGTCAAAATTCCAAGAAATCTCTCATAAATTCCTGAATAGCCAGGGGCAGTTCTTCATCTAAATCACTTGGGGCGTTAAAATTGAGTTCCAGCAAAAGGGTCATGTACGACCAAGCACACATTTCTCTGGCAGTGCTACAATACTTACTACTATGGACATCAACAAATCCCCACAAAGTCCTTTTCATAAGGTGATCCCTGTTGAAGTCGCCAGAGCCACCTCTATAAGGTTATCCCCAAAGAATAATCTTCATAGATAAGGGTACAAACCCCACAAGGCCAAATTCATGGATATCCCCACAAACTTGGATCCATGCAATCCCTAGCCAGAGTTTCAATCTCCGGAAAACCTCTCCCCAGCTGAGTTGGTCTCAAGAAGAATCCTCGAGGAGTTTCTGCCAAAAGAAAACACCTCCCCAACAGATTGTCAAATGTTCTCTTCAACAGGGTTTATTTCCCCAACAACCTACAGATTCCCCTGCTTGAGTTTGCCTCTCAGGCTATTACAAATCAAGGGACCACAACCCCTAATCCCTAGTGAAGTCGTCAACAGAGTCATTGATATCTTTGAAAGTTGTTGTAAAGCCTGGACCCGACCAAATAACAGTTCGAGTTGCTGAAACCTGGACCCGACCAGATAACAGTTTAATTCTTATAGATCACTAGCAAAACTCCTTCTCCCCCAGTAGAGTTTGCCACTATCCCCAGTGAGTTGCTGTAAAGCCTGGGATCCGACCAGATAATAGTTAACTTCCTTATCCCCAGCAAGTTGGTGTGAAACCTGGAAGCCGACCAGATAACAACTAACTTTCAAGATGTAATTCCCCACTAGAGAAAAGGAAGACTAGAACTACTGAACTCTTTCCATCAAGCAGAAATCAATATCCCTTGCAGAGTTTCCTCAGAGAAAACATGAATTCTCAGCGGAAGCACTCTAAGAAAGGTTAAAGATACACATAATCTTCATCTCCAACAGTAGTCCGGGATTTGAGCTTCCCAAATCTCCCCAGCAGTTGTCAGAGATTTATTTTCCCAAACATAGACACATTTCAATAACATTACACATTCACACATTCACACATCATGACATATGCATACAAAATGCATATAACACAATCTCATTTATTTTGAGAACATCATTACGCAATGTATGCATTATGACATTGCATATAACTAACTCTTTACCTTTTCAGGAAAAGATCAATCAACAGATGAACGTCATCAACTATCTGTAAACTTCTCAGAGACAAAATCAAGCTTGGATTTTTTCCTGATATATGTTGAAGTAGTAGTCGTCAGATTCCTTCATTACCTGTTGAAGTAGTAGTCATCAGATTCCTTCATTATCGGTCGAAGTAGTAGTCTTCCAAGATTCCTTCATTACCTGTTGAAGTAGTAGTCGTCAGATTCCTTCATTACTTGTTGAAGTAGTAGTCAGATTCCTTCATTACCTATTGAAGTAGTGGTCGTTAAAGATTCCTTCATTACCTGTTGAAGTAGTAGTTATCTAAGATTCCTTCATTACCTGTTGAAGTAGTAGTCGTTAGATTCCTTCATTACCTATTGAAGTAGTAGTCGTCCAAGAATCCTTCATTATATGTCACAGTCAAGCTTTATACTTACCAGCAGTCACTTTGGATGGAATCTATAAGCCCATCTTTGATAGCTCTCCATCATCTCTCCAAATGGCATATTTAAGCTGATTACCTACACAATCAACTAGCACATAGTCGAGGGCAAATTTCTGGGCACTCTAGTGTTCAATCATCTTTCACCTTCAAGTCACAAATGTCAGACCCGCCAATCTAACTCTTCAGGTTTAAGAAGATTAACCAGGGGCAGCTGTTGTACCCCAAAATTTGCCCTCTCATTTCTCAAGAATTTTCTCACAAGATCTTTATTGGTTCAAGACTACACAAGGTTTAATCAGCTCAAGATACCTCCTCAAACACTGATGAATCAAAACTAGGGTTTGAGTTTGCACAAGTACAATTGGACTTTTAATTCCCCATATAGTTTCCATGGATCATATTGGGCTCTCAAACATCAGGTCGAAGAAAGGAGGGAGAGGAAACTGTCGAAAGGGCAAAGCATATCGAAAGGAGTGGTTGCAAATAACCATGTCAAATTCAAAATTTGGTTCAGGCTATTCGAACCACATGACTGGTCGAAAGGGGTGGTTGGCAGATTTTGACAAATCGAAGAAGAGAAAGCTTGCTTCGATCCCCAAGCTTCGAATGGGAAATGGCTTCTTCAAGAAGCTTTCTTCGATCCACAAGCTTCGACTGGGCAATAGGCTATCTTCATGCTTTCTTCGACCACATAGTTCCGACACTATGAATTACAAGTCTATCTTCATGCATGCTTCGATCCATAAGCTTCGAATGGGAAATGGCTTCCTTCGAGCAATCTTCTTCCATCCACCTCTAAACCCTTCGACACACATAGTTTTGATACTATGAATTACAATTTAACAAAAAAACTTGCTGATAATAGTTCATTGCAAGACAATGATCAATCTGGCAGAAGTTCAATGTTTGAAAACTGTTCGACCACAAGGATAGTTGGTTGTGGCATTTGAAGTTTGGACATTTGAACTTTCGACCAATTAATCAACTGATTACTCAAGATATAGTTTTCCAAGTCTTGAGATGCCTGAAAAAACTTTGTGAAGTTTGTTTAGTAGGAAAGCAATCCAGAAATTCTTTTGTTTCGACTATGCCAATGAGATCATCTTGCATACTGAAGGTGGTACAATCAGATGAATGTGGTCCATTCGAAGAACATATAATTGGTGGAAACAAATATTGTTTTGTCCGTTGATGAGTTTGGTCAAAGGTTGTGGATCTATGTGATCAAAATGAAAGGACGAAGTAAGTGGTACATTCAGATGAATGTGGTCCACTCGAAAAACCTATAATTGGTGGAAACAAATTTTTGGTTTTCTGTTGATGAATTTGGTCGAAATTTGTGGATCTATGTGATCAAAATGAAAGGACGGAGTATTCGACCAGAGTAAAGAAAAATATCAAAGTTCTACAGAGATTCAAGATCTTTGTAGAAGGAATCAAGTCAAAGACATAATTTTGAAGAACATTTATCAAATCCATAGGCCATGCTACATGATCTTGCTTTGCAGGCCTCAATTCTTGTGTTTCACTCCATAATTAATTGTTTACACAATGAATTAAGCTCTTACCCAAGTTATTAAGCCATTGTCCAAAAGATATTTCCATAAAGTAAGCTTGTTGGTACAAAATTTGTCTTGAGCACATACCTTGCTTACTTATGATTATACTCCACCATAAATCATGGAAAGTAGCCCCTCTATACCAACAACTTTGTTCTTCATCTTGGGATCATGGCAAACTTGACATAACTTGATATTTGCATTCCAACCAAACCATAATTTGTTATCTTGCAAATCTGGTTATTTCAACCTCCCAAACCTTTTCTCTATATATAGAGAGTCCATTTGCAAGTTAAAGGGGCCAGATTCTTATTTGTTGAAAAATCCTCAAAACCTCTTATACTCTAAAAAAAACTCAGAACCTGCACACAAGCACAAAACTTGTCACATCCTGACTTTACACAAAAAAATCTCAAATCCCTTCGTGTGTTTTTTGGCCTTTCGATTCACTAAGATTAGAACACTCCCAAAGCCCTCAAAAAACCTCTCAAGGAATGTAGTGATCCTTTCGATTCACTCCCAGCTTCCATATACCAGCCTTAGAACACTCTCAAAATTCCTTGAACTCAGAATCTGCATCCAAAGCCACATTGCTTGCCATTTTTGACTTTAAAGATCCAACTCCAAAATCCTTTGAGCATTTTCCATTTTTTTTCATTCGAACATCATCTATATACCGCATAGACAATATCCCAGCCCTTAAACCACCTCTGTAATTCCTTCTACCTCATCCACCATTTTCAAAAAAATCCACCTTTACAACTTGACTTATCCAGAACAGTTGGGAAAGCTACGGGACATTCTAGCAATTGGACTAGCTTCAAGAAATTCTGGAATTCATGTAGAAGTCCTTCAAATTTCCCTTCAAGAGGTAAGTTTTTCAAACTTGGAACTCTTCATTCAAGCATCATTTGTATATACATTGTGAACAAAATATGTAGATATCATGTCTAGGAAGATGACCATGTACGATATTTTGATTATCTTTGCTTGTACATTGAGAATTTATTCTCTGATCAATTAGGTTTTAGTTTTAGTATTAAACAAAATTCATGCTAACCTTCAGCCCCTAACTTTTGAAAATTATGTGGTTAGATTCATATTCAAATTTTAGGCAGGTTTGATATTTACATCTTTCGATTTGGCTGAGAAATGAAGCTTTTAGAAGTTTAACAATGGTGATGTGCATCCTTGCGTGTGAGAAGGAAGAAGATGAAGCCATGTTAAAATTTTCAGAAATGAGTTCATTTTATATTTAGTGCAAGTTGTATAACTAACGGATGAAACAGACCACCCCAGTGGTACAAACAGCGCGCGCTAAAGCCTTGCCATGTAGAAGGTCCTGGGTTCGAGCCCCAACGAGACCTTTTGTCATCTTTCCAAATTTTCTCACTTTTTCTGTATTTGCAGGAAGCGCGCCTGGGCCTCTATTGGCTGGGGCCTTGACATTTTTTATTTTTCTGACCCCCCCCCCCCCCCCCCCCCCCCATTTTACTTCAGCAATGCAGCCCATTTTTATTATTTTTTTTAGTTCTCTAATTAAATGATTATTGGGATAGGCCAAACAAAAACTATTTTCATGCAAAAAAAACCCTGAAATTGCACCTTTGATTAATTTCATTTTTAACTTAATTCAATTTTCCTATTTTAATTAATTACCCTTATTTAATTATTTAGGTCAAAATCTTTTCTTAACAAAATCCAAAAAGAACCAAAACCCATTCCCTTTCCATTTCTATCCTTGTACATCATATACATTTTAATTCTTGTACATTATTCAAGTTCAATATAATTGTAATAGATAATTAGGTTTAATTTCTTGTAATTCCCATTTGTACAACCCATTCCCAAAATAATGTAATAGCGTAGGATATTTATTTTCCTCAATTTATCACTTCTCATATAAATACTAGTAAATTAGGGTTTGTATGGAAAGATAAAATCAATGCCTAGAAAACCCTAATTCAAGATAAATCAAGCATGAAATACAAAAACTTGCACACTTGCACCTCTAGGGTTAACTCCACTTGTTGCCTTATGAAAAATGGTCATGTTATGCATATGAGACGTCTTAGCAAAAACAATAAAAAATACAAGATCATAGTCCCTCGATGACGCTTCAAATGTTGCCTTATAAACGATCTTAGTCCCTTAAGGGAAATGCTAAGATATCTCACAACATTTCTATTCATGACTACACGATGACCCACGGCCGTCCCTTTACATCCAAAGACAAGGCTTCTTACCAATCAATGGTATGATAGCAATATAAAAGAAAGGAAGAAATGAACAAAAGACTTTTGAGTAGGTAGAACGTTCTTAGTTGCTTGCTCACAATCCATCTTCAAAAACAAACATCTTTTCAAACACATCAAACACTTTCAAAAACATGAAATATTTTCAAAAGTCCAACACTTTATATGCATTCTTATAGAGACGAGAATCATTACAAAGTTTGCCTAAACAAAGGCGCTTTTGAAATTTCTAAACCCACCAAAACAGATTTCAAACAAAGAAATTTCAAAAGTGATCTAGCAATCAAATAAGAGCCCATAGATAATTATGGATTAAAAGGGTGCTAACACCTTCCCTTTTCCTAACCTACTCCCCGAACTTAAGAAAATATCTCAAAGGACTTTCCTGTTCTTTTCACCCTTTCCTTATTGGATAAAAGGAAAGTCGGTGGTGACTCTTGTTATATGCAACAATTGCGATAAAACGCAAAACAACCAAGTCAGTTCTCCCACCGTATTACAATCATCATCATCTTCTGTATAATATTCTTAATGTTCTTATTGGCGGCTTTCACTATGTCGTTCATCTTTGGTCAATATGGAGAAGAATTGTGGTGCTTGATCTGGAACTGCATGCAGAGTTCTGTGATCATAGTGTTATTGAGATTGGTACCATTGTCTGCGATAATCCTTTAGGGGATACCATACCGACAAATAAGGTTATGCTTAATGAACCGGGTGACCATATTCTTAGTAACAGAGGTGAACGAGGCTGCTTCAACCCACTTTGTGAAGTAATCAATGGCGACGAGGATGAAGTGTTGCCCGTTGGAAACAATAGGTTTGATCTCTCCAGTCATATCAATGCCCCACATTGCGAATGGCCAAGGAGCAGTCAAGACATTTAGAGGTGCTTGAGGCACATGTACATTGTCAACATAGATCTGGCACTTGTGACAAGTTCTTGAATGGTGATGGAAATGTGTTTCCATAGTCGACCAATAGTAACCTGCTCTCAAAATATTCTTAGCCATAGTATGTCCACTGGAATGAGTGCCAAAGATACCTTCATGCATATCTTCCATTATTTTCTCAGCTTTCTTCTTGTCCACACAATGAAGCAGAGTTGAATCGTGATTGCGCTGGTAAAGGATTTCGTTGCTCAGAAAGAACTTGGCAGAGAACCTCCGTAGGAATTTCTTGTCGTTAATAGATGCTCCTTCAGGATACTCTTGAGCCTCAAGATATCTTTTCACTTCATTAAACCATGGCTTCTCTTCTACTTCGCCAGTGTCAACTTCGTAGGAGTGTGCAGGTTCATATAGCCTTTCAATGGTAATTTTGGGAGCCTCGTTATCCCATCTGACTTTGAACATAGGCGACATGGTTGCTAATGCATCTGCCAATTGATTCTCTTCTCTTGGGATGTGCTTAAAAGTGATCTCCTCGAAGTATGGAATCAAGGTTAGCACATGCTCTCTATAAGGAATGAGATTCAAATGCTTAGTATCCCATTCTCCCTTAATCTAACTGATTACCAGGGACGAGTCTCCATAAACATTCAGAAACTTGATTCTTAGGTCAATAGCAGCTCTGATGCCCATGATGCACGCTTCATACTCAGCCATGTTGTCGGTACAGTCAAAGCATTATCTGGCGGTGAAGGGCGTATGGAAACCCTGAGGAGAGATAATTACAACACCAATTCCATTGCCAAATGCATTATAAGCTCCATCGAAAACCATAGTCCATCGGGATCCTGACTCAGGTCCTTCATATGGTCCAGGTTCTTCACAATCTGTAACTAGCATAATTTTCTCATTAGGGAATTCGAAATTCATAGATTGGTAGTCGTCTACGGCTTGATGAGCCAAATGATCTGCCAGTATAATTCCTTTGATTGCTTTTTGAGTGGTGTACTGAAAGTTTCTTCCGGAGGGAGCAAGTTTCTTGAATATGTACTTTATGGGATCCATTTTAGAGATCAATAAAGTAGTATGAGTCAACATATACTGTCTTAGTCGGCGAGCAGCCCATGCCAAAGCGCAACAAGTTTTCTCGAGCAGTGAATATCTTGTTTCACAGTCGGTAAAGTTTTTGCTAAGGTAGTATATTGCATGTTGTTTTCAACCAGACTCATCATGCTACCCCAGTACACACCCCATTGAGTTCTCTAACACTGTTAAATACATGATTAGAGGTCTTTTTCAACTGGTGGCATCAAAATTGGATGTTCTTGGAGGTATTCCTTGATTTTGTTGAAGGCTGTTTGATAATCGTCGTTCCATTTTACAACCTGATCTTTCTTTAGCAACTTAAAGACCGACTCACAAGTAGCGGTCAAATGAGAAATAAATCTGACAATATAGTTCAGTCGTCCCAAGAAACCTTTGACCTCCTTCTCAGTATGGGGATGAGGCATTTCTTTAATAACTTTGACTTTAATGGGGTCAACCTCAATTCCTTTACCACTGAAAATAAAACCCAGGAGTTTACCGGACCTCACCCTAAAGGTGCACTTGTTCGGATTCAATCTTAACTTGTACTTTTTTAGCCTCTCAAATAACTTATGTAAATAGTCCAGATGATATTCTTCAGTCTGTGACCTGGCTATCATATCGTCGATGTATACCTCTATCTCGTGATGAATCATGTCATGGAACAAAGCTACCATAACACGCTGATAAGTTTCCCCGACGTTCTTCAACCCAAAAGGCATAACCTTGTAATAGAGAGTGCCCCACTGTGTGACGAAAGTAGTTTTTTCCGTGTCTTCAAGTACCATTTTGATCTGATTATACCCTGAGAAACCATCTATGAAGGAGAATACCTTATACTGAGTGGTGTTGTTAACCAGAATATCAATACGTGGAAGTGGGAAGTCATCTTTGGGGCTTTCCTTGTTCAGATCCATGTAATCTACACACATGCACCTTGCCGTCTTTCTTTAGTACCGGAACAACATTTGCAACCCATTGAGGATATGATGTCACTTCTAATAAACCTGCACTGAATTGTTTCATAACCTCGACTTTAATATTTTCTAATATCTCGGGACACATGCGACGAACCTTCTACTTTATCGGAGCACAACCCTCTTTCATCGGCAGACGGTGAACCACAATATCAGTTTCGATCCATGGCATGTCTTCGTATGACCAAGCAAAGATCTCAACATATTCATGCAACATCTGTATTAACCTGCTCTTGACATTGTCCTCTAAGTTGGCGCCTATCTTGACTTCTTTCCTGTCTGTTTTAGAACCCAGATTTACCACTCCAACTGGCTCTTCATGTGGTTGAATAGTTGTTTCTTCTTGCACTAACAATATGACAAGTTCTCCTGGTATCTCACAATCTTCTTCACCTTTGTCCCCGTCTTGGTAGATCGGATTTTCAAGGTCATAAATGGCAATAGCAGAGCCGTTACCAACGGGATCCAGAGTGGATGTAGATCTGCAATGTATTATGTGGGTGTGTATAAGAACACATAGCTTGAAAGTGATGAAAATAAAAGAAAGACAGAGAGCACACAATTTAAATGCCAAAAGTCCAATACTTTATTAAATGAAAATATGTTTATGAAATGACAATCCTTAACAAATGCACTGTTGTGCCCCAGGTAAGGCACAAGGCTTAAAGTCATTGTTCAAATATTACAAAGCCAAAGCAATAAAAAACATAAATGTAGCTATTACTCATGACTAAAGGAGATAGAGATAATGTCATTGGCCTTCCAGTTGCTGAGCCCATTGCCAATGGTAGGAAAGATCCAACTGTCAAGGTCATAATCCCTGTCAGCATCTTCTATTATGTTAACTCCGTTGTTGCTGATGTGGAATTATGGTCTTCTAGCTCGAGCACGACGAACAACTCTTTGACCCTCTGCAATGAAACCCAAACCAAAATTGTTATATTTATAGGTAATGTCAAGGAGTTGACCCCAAATAGTACAACAACCTTCTTCTATAGTAGATTTAGCATCTTTTAATGAAGCCATCCTGGGCAGAACCCTAGTAACTTTGGGAATGGCAGTAACATCTTCAGTTGAGGCAGGAGGGATGACTTCAAAAGTTTGACAAGGAGTCTCGATGAATTCTCCGTCCATCTCTACATATCAGAAAGATTTCCAATGGCTAACCATATACTCTTCTTCACCGCAGACTGTAACAATATTTCCGTTCACAAGATATTTTAATTTCTGATGTAGGGTAGAGGTAACGGCGCCTGCCCCATGGATCCACGGGCATCCCAGTAAGCAAGAATAAGTTGTTCGAATGTCCATTATATAGAAGGTAGATTCAAAGATCTGCAAACCCACTTTGATCAAAAGATCCACTTCCCCGTGTACCATCTTTTTTGACCCATCAAAGGATCGAGCTATAATATCATTGGGTTTCAGTAAGACCCCTTCGTAATCAAGTCTTCCAAGAGCGCCTTTCGGTAGAACATTCAACGAGGAACCAATATCAACCAATACATGAGCCAAAGTAGTGCCCCTGCATTCAATGGAGACATACATGGATTTATTGTGGTTTCTTCCCTCAGGAGTCAAATAAAAATAAGAGAAACCTAATACATTGTCACTCGTTAAGCTAGTAACATAGCTTCCAAATTGATCGGTAGAGATCTCTTGCGGCACGTGACCAGTCTTCAAGAATTTTACTAAATCCTGTGCATGAGCTTCAGAACACAGTAACGGGGATAACATAGAGATCTTGGATGGGGTTTTCCCCAGTTGTTCAACAATTTTATAATCACTTGTGCCGATAATTTTCAATACCTCTTCCAACTCTTGTCTAGAGGTATCTTCAACTGTAGCTTCCTTAGGTGCCTCCTTATGGGCAAGCTCTATTATTTGCTCTTTAACCCGAGCCTCAGCAGATGACTCGATGGTTGTAACTTTAACAGGTGTAGCAACAGTCTTCAGAGAGACTTTCAGGGAGAAAACCCTTCTACTTCTAGTAACCTTACTAGTCCTAGAAATAATGTCAATTCCAGAATCAGCAACTATAGTAACTTTATCTTCAACAGTCGGTAGTTCTTGTTTGACGCCATGGTAGTAGACGTCAGATCCATAGTTCCAAGGAATAGCTTTATATGAAGAATATGGGATAGGTCCAGGTGTAGTGATTATCAGAGGAGCAACTTTCAGATTGGTAGTAATCCTTACAGGACCTTTGGAGGTGATCCTGACAGGAGGGCCAAAAATTACGGATAAGACTTGACACAGATTCTTAGCAGACGAAACCTTCTCGATCATAATTATATGATTGTCTGTTAGGCGTTGAATGTCTTCCTTAAGTAATTTGTAGCCATTGGGTTGGGCTGCGCAACAGTAACATTTTTCAATACAGCCCGAAAATAAACCGGCCTGCAGTAAATTTTTCTTGATTATTTGGTAGAGGATTCACCAATTCACTTACAGTAGCAACATAAAGAACATCGGAAATAGCACTTATGCATTTGTTATGCTTTAGAATTGGTTCAAAAATCACATTCAGAGTCTCTGGAGGATCTAACTCAATTTCCTTGTTGTCAATCATGTCCTGAATTTTGTTTTTCAGGGTCCAGTAGTTGTTGGTGTCGTGCCCAGGACTGTTAGAATGGTAGGCACATTTTGCGTTCAGATTGTACTTAGGAGAGGAGGTGTTAGGGTTCTGATGAGGATCCCTTAGTGTAATCAGCTTCACTTTTAGTAAATGTTGTAACGCCCGAGACAATGGCATATTAATCTTGGTAAAATTCCTTCCTGGAGCGTCTGGCATATGCTTATTACCTTGTTATTGTTGAACAGGCACATGATTAGAAATCAATACCGCTCCCATAGATTGATTACGATCATTTTTACCACGGCCCTTCTGGCCATAAACAACATTGGTCTCCTTCTTACCACTAAATGTTTTCTTCACAACACTCGAAGATGTATTCACTTGAATTTTTTCGCTCTTAATACCACTTTCAACTCGTTCCCCATTTAGAATCAGCTCAGTAAAACCAGATGAAGAACTCCCAATTAGATGATTAAAGAATGGACATGTTAGAGTGCCCATGAACATATCAGCTAGCTCCCAGTCTGACAAGGGAGGTTGCACCCTTCCAGCTAAGTATCTCCACTTCTGGGCATATTCTTTAACCCTTCCCTCTAGCTGATAGAACCAATCGAGTTGTGTACCAGACAAAATTTCCTGAAAGATGTGAACCCAAAACTTTCTATCAGCAGTATGGGGTTGGATATTCCGAACATAGGACCTCAGATGAAGTTTCGGACAAGACACACCATCATATTTATAAAAATTAGGGACTTTGAACTTGTGAGGATAACCACCCCCGGAATAAGACCCATCTCTCTGAAATCTAATCCATGAACTTTTTGGATTTCCATGGCCTTGAGGAGATCTTCCAGCTGTTTTTATCTTTCATCATCGGGAGGATATTATTCATCAGAGTAGTCTTCGTCCTCAAGCATCTTACCAGAACCAAGGTTGCTTCCACCTTCAGCCCTGACACTTCTACCATCCTCATCTTGGTTGTCCTCTTCATAAGAGGTGATATCAACAGTTTGAACTGGTTTAGTAGGACCTTTGAATATTCTTCCCATGTTGAGGATAGAAATTGGCTTCCGATTCTTCTTCTTTTTGGCGATGAGCGCCATCTTATCTTTCTGTCCTTGAGCTAGGTTCAGGAGGGTCTCATGGAATTGGGATTTCTGAGCTTAGAGTTCCTTAACAGTTTGTTCAAGAGCCATCTTTTACTGAAATAAATAGCAAGAAGATGAGAAATCCTATATGGGAAAACCTGTTATGTAATGATGCATGATATGTAGATGCAATGTTTTCAAGGATCGTTGCGTGATTTAAATTTGTTTAAACAAAAGGAAACAAGAGAAATTTTAGCAACTAGCTCGAATTATAATTGCTTTTAATAAAAAGAGTTACAAAATAGAAAAAATATAAATTCAAAGCTCCCATGGATGCTTCCTCTTTGTGTTGACATATGTGTTAAGGCTTTGTTCTTCATGGAGTCATTTCGTCAGCCCCAGTACTTTCTTCTCGCTAGCATAAAACTGAGCTTCGAAGGTATCTCTTTCTTCCTTGAGCTGAATCCAGAACTTCTGTAGCTCTTTGAACTTAGTAGGCATATAGGTATGAAGAACAGTATGAGGAACATCCTCTTCAACAGCAGGCTCTACGATCACTGGTAGGATAGCAGGATATGGCATTTTGAGATTTTGAGCACGAGACTGCACCCATCTGAGGTAAGATCTAGAGGAATGGAATTCTTGTGTCCCAAAGTCTTGATATAAATCTTGTTGACTATGCCCCAAGCACATATAAACCTTTGATGGTAGTTTTGAGGATCGTTCTCATAGTCGAATATAATACCCTAGATGAGCATATCATGAGGACCGTCCCTTCGAGCATAACCAAACTGATGCAGAGCTAGAGAAGGGTTGTAAGTGATGCCCCCTCTTATACCAAGGAGTGGTACATTAGGGAATTCTCTACAGCGATCAATAATAGTGAAATCTTCCTGGGATCTAGAACATCAATGGATATTTGCATGAGTGAGCGACAGCAACCTTTGAGACCACTTCAAACCTTATTTGTTCTTTATCACTCATCGGGGATGGTGCAAAATAAATCACCAGGACAATAGAAGTATGCAACACATAAGAGTTCCTCGTTTCTTCATAGTACGAGTGTGGAGGGAATGCAGGACATCTCCAAGAAAAGTAGGTACCAAATTATGAGTGAGAAATATTTTGATGGCATTCACATCTATGAATTGGTCCGGATTAGGGACTAGTACCAACCCATAGATCAACAAAGCCAACATATCCTTAAAAGCACGAAGGTTCATGGCATGTAGAAATCCCCGAGCCTTCTCTATCAGAAATTTAGGAGAGAAACCCTTGACTCCATTCCTTGTTTCCCAATTAGATACAATGTCCGTTCGATTCAGGTGTAAGGCTACTGCAACGTCTTCAGGTTTCAGAACTTGTTCTAAACTGGTGAAAGGTATCTGATCAAAAATAGGCACTTCGAGCAACTTAGAGAATTCTTCTAATGTGAGTACCAACTGATAATCTGGGAAGGTGCAACAGTGATGCTTCAGATCAAAGAACTGGAAAAGAACGCTCATCATATCTTCCTGAAATCCAGGAGTAACCAGACTGAGTAGATGTCCATGTCTCTTGGTGAATTGAGAATTGTCAGGAACCTTTGAGACTAATTCCTCAATCTTGGAAGGTATCCTTACGAAGTTGATTCAGATGGTATTCCTACTACTAGAAGCCATGACCTTGCAACACATAACAAATATAAATCCCCTAGATCCTTGAAATTGTTAGTCATGATATGATGTTATGATGTTATGATGTTATGATGTTATGATGTCATGATATAATGTTCACATAGATAATTAAACAAAAGCAAATAACGCAAAGGCCTTAGGTTTAAGGCTTGCATGGGGTTTATAGGTAAGTACCCTCTTGAAGTTTAGTTGGCTCATCCTGTCCTAGAGAAGTAACCGGGTTCTAGGAATCTCAATATCACTGGTTTTTCCCACAAGTTTCATCTTGCACGACAACTGACTTTCCATCAAATAAAACTCGAGAGTCGAATCTCAATGAGTGTAGTATCGAGTATCAACCAACTTTGGACTACACCAAAGCCCTCTATCTCACTACCTTATAATGTCTTAGTTGGGTCAATTAAGGTTCTAAGGTCAGTTAGTGCTTATGACACCACACAGAAGCCTAGTATGCTCCCTGATTGACTCGAGGGATACCAGTACAAACAAATGTGTCACACTAACATAGCCATCACTTCAACCATATCGGTATACGCCATATAGTTTCCATGATCTATTGCTACTTACGAAAAATGTTCCCCAAATCCGGGTATAGGATCTTTGCAAGAAATAACCCCAACAATCCTTTAAAAATATGCAGACAAATCAAACAAGGAAAGCATTTAAAAGTGATCTAACTCTAAGGTAACCCCACTTTTTAGTTTTCTCCAGCAGAGTCGTCGGTTCTGTAATATGGTGGGGGAACTGACTTGGTTTGTGTTTTATCACAAATGTTACGGATAGCTAGAGTCGCCACTGACTTTTCTTTTATCCATTAAGGAAAGGGTGAAAAAATTAGGAAAGACCTTTAAGAATTTTCTGAGTTCGGGGGGTAGGTTATGAAAAGAGAAGGTGTTAGCACCCTCTTCATCTGTAGTTATCTATGGGCTCTTAATTGCTAGCTCACTTTTGAAAATTTGCTTTTTGTTTAAGTGTTTGAAAATATTTTGAAAAATGCCTAAGTGTGGTAACTTTGTAACGATTCTTGTATAAGTTAAGAATGCGTACAAGGCGTTTGTTTTTGAAATATTTTAGAGAAAAGTGTTTGTGAACAAATATGTTTTTTTTGCGAGCAAACGATTACGAGCTATCTACCTACTCAAAAGTATTTCGTGTTATTTTCCGCCTCCTTAGATAGTTTTATCCTACCATTAGTTAGTAGGAAGCCCTATCACTGGATGTGAAGGGACAGACGAGGGTCATCGTATAGTCATAAAGGAAACTTGTAGGGGCGCTTTAGCAATTTATCGTAAGGGACTAATATTGTTTAGCGAAGGCAGCATTGTAAGGGTCATCGAGGGGCTATAATCTTTTTAACTGTGGGTCTTTGCTAAAGCGTCCCCCCGTTCGAGGGACATGACTATTTTTCGAGGCAACGAGTGAGGTTACCCTAGAGGTGAGTGTGTGAAAAGTGATTTAATTCAGTTATTTATCTTGTATTTAGGGTTATCTAACGATTTGTTTTAAATCTTGCCATACAATCCTATTAAACTAAATAGTTACAAGGAAATCAGTAAATTGGGGAAAGTAAAGGTCCTACGCTATTATAGGGCTTCAGGAGTGGGGATACAAAACCACAAAATCGGGGAAAATAGTAAACACTAATTGAGACTATTACAAACCATAACAGTTACATAATTGGGAAAACAAGATAATGCCAAAGTAATAAAGTGCGCGAAAATTGTAAAACAAAGAAAAAAAAGGAAATTGAAAATCGTTTTGTGATTGTTTGATGATTAATCTAAAAACCCTAATTGATTTTAATTTAGAAAAAATAATTAATTGATTTAAAAACCTAAGTTGTTTTTAACTAATTAAACCCTAAAAACTAAGTTAAATTAATTTAATTAATTTAATTAATTAAAAAAATAAAATTAATTTAATTAACTTAATTAAAAACCTAAGTCTAAATTAATGTTAATTTAAAAAATTTAATTAAGCTGTGTTAAAAAAAGTTAAAGCAAAATAAAAAAAAAGGGATTTGGGCTTGTTAAAGCAAACCGAAGGGGAGTAAGGAAAACAAATCATTAGGCCCAAAGTTACAAGCCCAAACCTTGCGTGAGATCTAGTGTGGCTGGCTCTAGGAGATCCATGGTGTGCGTGCATGTTCTGGCGCGTCAGATCTGAACTTGTGGAGATCTGATGGTGATGAGATGAGAGTGTATGGTGTACGCATGAGCTGGCCCGCATTAGATCTATAAAAATCACAAAACATAAAAAATTGCTTCGCGCCAGGATCATACCCGCGTATGGGCACAACAATGACTTAGAGGCGAGCGCGCTACCACTGGGGTGGCCATACATCCATTAACCTATGTCAATTCATAAATATATAATGTAAAACAAATTCCAAAAATCAGATACACAATCACGCGCGCATGAGTGAGACCCCTATATTTTGTATGGGCCAATAAGAAGATCATGTTGTGCCACACATCTTCAAACACCGGTCAGACCACCATGGACGATGGTTCCGGTTATCTTCTCCGTTTGTACAAAAAACAAAAACCTACAAAATCAATCAAAACGAAAAAAGAAAACAACCCTAGTTTACTAATTGAAGTCTTACGATTTCAATTGTATGGTTAGCTTTGTCTAAAAATGCTTGCGTCGTGATATCCAGAGCTTCAAAAGCTTCATGCCCTTACAATGACATGATTATGTTTCTGCACCAAAACTTGCATGTAAGACGTTAGAATAATTCTAATAATGCATATGAGTTATGTTGGCATGTTAACAACGATTGAAATAGTGCTAAACCTTAAAAATAAAAACTCACCAACTTACCAATCGGAGTTCACGCAAGGAAGGGTTCTGAGGTTGATTTGTGATGGATAAGAATCGGTACCAACTCTTGGAAGCTTCAGGAAGATGATGTGAAGCTCAAAATTGTTTGAGAGCGGCAGGAGAGTAGGGTTTGTCTTTGCCCTAATCTTTGGAATTTTTGAGAACTTTTTAGGGGTGTTTTGAGGTGGGTTGCATGTCCTTATACATATGGTATTGCTTGCGTATATATAGAGGAAGATATTAGGTCAACATTTGTGGTACAAATCTTTGTGGTTTATGATGAAAATATATGATTTGCATTTATGTGGAAACTTGCTATTTTTGACCAATCTTGCACCAATCTTCCTTGCAAAAATTTTCCAGCTTGTATATGCGATCTTGGGCCTCCAATATGACTCATAGCAAAGCCCACGTGCCTTGGTCCATTGTTTTATATTTATTTAATTTATTTTGGATTTAATTGAATAAAAAAATAATTATAAAAAAAAAATATAATTCATGAATGGACTTATGGGTCTTTAAACATGTCATGAACACGTTTGGACCTGAAAACTTAGGCCTAATAGTCCAAAATTACAAATTTGCTCACTTTGAACTTCATGCATTTGCTCAAAATTTCCCAACTTGCAACGGTCATAACTCACTCAATTTTTATCTTTTGAAGTTGATCTTGGACATTTTGGAAAATTGACTTTTTTCAATGGTCCTTCAAAATGAGCTTTGGTTGGGGAAAAGCTGATGAAGTATGTGAAAGTTATGTTTGGTCAAAGTTCAGTTGACTTCTCTTAAGGAAACCCTAATTTGGAAACTTTTGAATTTTAATGATTTGAGGTTTTTTCTTGAGGAATCATGATCAACCCTTGATCAAATGATGAATGTGAATTCAAAATGTTGATGTTGACCAAAAATCTTGAGGTTTGACTGTATGTTGACCATAGTTGACTTTTTGTCCAATACAATTGATTTTCAGTCATCTAAGCAATTGGCTGAGCAAACTTATGATGAAAGGCTTGAAACTTGATATGAGCATCATTGAATACATACTAGGACCCATGAAAACCACTTGAGACCTTGGAAACTCAATATTCTTTGAGAAATACCAAACCCTAGTTATGGATCCATTGCTCAGGAGGGGAATTTGTCGGATCAATTCTTGAGCAACCTTGAGCATTTGGGGACCCCAGGAGAATATCTTGAATGAAAATGGGAGGGAAAATTTGAGGTACAACAACATAAAAAAACCTTCCCCACAATAATGGGATTTTTGGTGTGCTTATATGAAATGTTATAATACAAAATAACATCTAAGGGATGTTATAATCAATCATTGTGGTTGTGATGAATTTATTCAAAATTACACAAAATAGGTAAGGCATGGTGAAGGGATAAAAAAGAGACCCATGTCACATATAGTTGAAGATAAAGATGATGTATTTATGACTGATAATCTAGAAGACATCATTTATGATATTGAAGTAGATGTTTTCAAGAAAGCTAATATGGTAGATACTTTGCGAAGACACATGGAAAATTCATTGTATCTGGGATGTAAAAGTTTAATAAGATTGTCAGTTGTGTTAAGACTATATAATCTTAAGGCAATGGGTGAGTGGAAGGATAAAAGATTTACTGAATTGCTTGAATTGTTGGAAGAAATGCTTCTCGAAGGTAACACGTTGTCGAACCGTACTTATCAGACCAAAAAGATATTGTGTCCAATGGATTTGGAACATGTAAAAATACATGCATGTCATGATGATTGCATCTTATATTAGAAAGTGTTTGAAAACTTGAAGGAGTGCCCGAGGTGTGGGGAGTCGCGCTACAAGCAGAAGGAAAATGATGGTGCAACTAGCAAAGGTCTTTTTGTCAATGTGATGTGGTACCTATCAATAATTCAAAGGTTTAAGAGATTGTTTGCTAATGTTGGTGATGCTAACAATAATAGATGGCATGCAACTAAAAGAGTGTGTGATGGAAAATTTCTCCATGTAGCTGACTCATTGAAATGAAATAAAATTGATTCCTTATTTCTAGACTTTTCCCTTGAACCAATAAACCTTAGGCTTGAACTTGCCATTGACTGAATGAACCCTTTTGATAATTTGAGTACTAACCATATGTCATGGCATATTTTTCTCATAATTTACAAGCTGTCTCCATGGTTGTGCATGAAGCGCAAGTATATGGTGTTATCGATGATGATTTGGGATTCAAGATAACTAGGGAATGACATAGATGTTTATTTAACACCATTGATTGAATGTTTAAGACTTTTGTGGGAGGAAGGTGTTGTTGCTAGTGATGTGTATACATGTGATAAGTTTAAGTTGCGTGACATGTTGTTTTTCATAATCAATGACTTTCCTACATACGGTTATTTGTATGGGTACTCGTCAAAGGTCATAAAGTGTGTTCTATATATGCAATTGATACATGTCACCACCAATTACAAAAAGGAAAAAAGATAGTTTATCTTTGTCGCGCCGCAAAAAATGAACAACAGAGTCGCCACCTAACTTTATTTACTTAAAGAGGAAAAGAAAAATATCGAGAAAACCCCCAAGAGGTGAAGAAAATGGTCTCACAACCAAATTCGGGTTCGAAAGTCGATTATGCAAGGGGAAGGTTTTAGCACCCCTCACATTTGTTGTACTCAACGAGATCCATTTTATTTGTTTATTTATAAGGGTGTTTATCTAAAGGTTTACTTGTTATAAATGATAAAGGGAAAAAAGTTTTTAATTAGTGTGATCGCCTCGGTTTTGAAACCTCGTGCCTACGTAGCTGTAGTGGTAAAAAGTTGAGAATAAGCTATTGATTAACTTAACTCACAAAGTGAAAGTTACCACCGCACTTTATTGTTTCCAAAGTAATGAGAAAAGAGTGAACAAAACCCAAAGAAGTTTTTAGCACAAAAAACTAATAAAAATAAAGATCTAGGTTAGGGGGTTGGTTATGCAAAGGGAAGATATTAGCACTCTAAACATCTACGATACTCCGCAGGAACCTACTTGAAAATCTGTGTATTTTATCTAAAAAAGAGTTGTTTGCAAAAGATTGTGGAGATGAGAAAAGAAATGGTTTTTACAATTTTGATTCGGCAAGACTTCAATGAGCTTTGTGCCTACGTACCATTAATGTACAATGATGAAATAAGAACCTCATTGTTCTTCTAAAAAAGAACAAAATTGTTGGTTGGTTAATTTTAACAGAGGAGAAATTTTGTCATCTTAGGGTGAATACTCAACCAAATATCTATAAACATGTGAATGACGGACCTCTGCATCACAAGTAAAAGGAGGGCTCCAACCTAGATAACTCGACAGGTATGCCATTAACCTCTTCGAGTGGAAAAGATTCAACATCACATAAATCAAGGTTATGGACATGGGAGAATTATATCTCAATTATAGAGATGGCTCACATATAATCTTTAAGAAAAGGTTTTAAATCAAAAAGGCAAATGATAAAAAGTTTGAAGTGAGGTTTTGTATTTTTATTAGTCTTAAAATAAAAAGGTTCAACTATTATTACATGGATTAAAGTTTGATTAAGAAAAAGGTTTTGAAAATGCACTTGACAAAGTCAAGGTTTTTATTTTATTATGAAAGTGTTTTAAGTTTTCAAACAAAGAAAGTTTTTGAAAAGAGGGAGAAGATTTTAAAATTAAAGAAGATGGGCAAGAGATAAAGGGACTATCCTAAATCATAAAATAAAAGCTAAGGTAGGAAAGATCTAACCAAACAGGAAGCGAACACTTGACATAATAAAGTCAATATAGTATTCTCATCCTTTGGATTAAAGCCACACACAATGAAGTAATAAACATCAGATGAATTAAAAGTGCCTCATGTGCAAGTTTGCATCAGATGAATTCAAAAATAGACATATGACTTGGCATGTATCAGATGAACTTGGTGTCTCAGATAAGTTATTTTTGCATTAGATGAATTTCAGAGTGACATCTGCATACAAAAAAGTTTTCAATATAGACAAAATAATAACAAGATCCCAAAGAGTACAAAGGTATCAAAGTAACAGGGTCATATCCCAAGTCCAAAGGTTAAAATACTCCAATATGCCAAGGGATAGTAACCATAGTCCACAAAGAGCCTTAAGTCTTTTAATTTTTAAGTTGATTATTAATGATTTAAGAACAAGAAAATAAAAGTCTAAGTAGATGAAGGAAAAGAGAGCATAAACATAAACAAATGTCCAAGTGGACAAAGGAAAAATAACATAAAATAAAAGTTTAAATGGACCAAGAGAAAATGACATAAAATAAAGAGCAAAAGGATAAATCACATGAATGATAAAGATACTAAAATTAAATGACATAAAGTAAATTGCGGGAAATTTAAATTGCATTAAAGGAAAAAGTTAGTATAATAAATGTTAGAGTTAGTATGTTAGTTTTCTGATTCGGTACAAATTTAACGCTATGTTAAGCAATCGCAAACAGACTAATATGGAAGTCAATACTATACAAGGTCGGTCAATAATAATGTATGTACCATACATGTTAGAGATATAATAGAAATCATACTCCTAAAACATATATCACAATTAAAAACAAAGGTATATCAAGACCTAAGTCAAAGAGATGAGATCATTACATCAATCAAATCCTTCATAATACCTTAGGACAAACTTTTAGTAATCCAAAGTACCTTGAGTGATCAGTTAATCACTTAGAGGTAGATTTGAAATTATGAAAGTTCATCCAGTATCAATTCACATTCAATTGAACAAGATGAATCATCAATCCTACAATTGATCCAAAAAGAAAAAAAAGAAAGAGATGAATCAGAGGTAAGGTGAACCAGACAAAATAGAAATTCAAGTTAGATCAAAGGTCTTGATCAAGTTGTCATCAACATCATTCATTCATTTTGGTAGATTAGGGTTTTCACCCCATCAACACTCAAGATCCAATGAGGTTGATGAAACTTATAATCAAAGGGAACATGAACCAAGGCCAAACAGTCAACAAAGTCAAACCAATATTAAAATACAATTAACCAACTAATAAATGAGTTTTAAATTGATTTTTAAATAAAAAATAAAAGGGAAAATATCAAATTATACTCAAAACATCAAATAAAAATGAAATTAGATCAAAGAAAAATCAGAAGTAAACTATAATATTTTTAGAAAATAGTTTTATCATTTTTAGAGATCAGAAACTATTTTAAAATTATTTAAAATCAAACCAAAAGATCGAAAATAATAAAAAATTAGAAAGGCTAAAAATAAAAATCAAATAAAATCACCTTAGGTCAGAAACCCTCATAGGATCATATAATATATTTTTTCCAAAATTTAAAAGTATGAAAAAGTATTTATAAACTAATTAAAATTATGCAAACAATGCAAAAGTTATAAAAATAGAAAACATCAAAATAAAAATCTGAAAAAGAATCCATAATATCATAAATGATTCAAATATTTTTGTGTAATTTTTCATATTTTTTGGATAGAAAATGAAAGAGTTATAAATTTTTTAATATAAAATAAATTTAAAAACAATTTTGTAAAATAAAAACAAATCATAAAAATGTGGAAGTGTTGGATCTAAGTCACTTAAACACAGTGGCACATCAAATGGATATGAGGTGATGGTGTATGGTGGGCACAAGTCAAAACATGCGCATTTGATCCAAAAGTTCACACCAATCATATTATTTTATTTGTCACACTTTCATTGGTTGAAGTGATCCACGTGATCATCTTCGATCTCCAGCCTCATCCTTTTGCTGAAAACTTAGGGAAAATTGTATCTGAAGAAATGGGAATTCGTTGCTCATGAGGCTGGTATCATTAGAAGCGTCTCATCAATACGATCTTAACCATGCCTTCACGGAAAATTAATTCAAACTGTAAGCTACTCGATTTAAGAAAAATCAGAAGAGTTTTCAAACACAAAATTAAAAAATAGACACATCAAACAAATCAATTAATGAAAACTAATGATGTAGTAAGCATCAATGTATATATGAAGCAACTCGAGAAATTAAATCTCTCAAAAAACAAATAATGAAGTTGTAACACCATTCTAAACTCCAAGGAGTATTCACAATTATTTTTAATAAATAAATCAGAGTATATCACCAACAAGGGTGTCCCATCTTCATATAAAACTTCACAGTAATACATCCTGCTCCGTAACACGGGTTTTAAAAATATTTAACAAGCTTTTGAATTCTTCAAATCATGGAAGCGAAAATCATAGTTCAAAACACCTCATTATAATACTTCATAAAATTTATTCATATTTCATAACTCATACTTATAAATTAAAACATCTTGATTACCATATAGAGTAACTCAACAACTTAAAGCAAAACAAAGAACAAAAGTTACAAATCAAACGATCCCAACCCCGATGTTACATATCAGAGCAAGACTCCCTTTGTTCAACAAAAGCAAATAGAAACACTCCATATCTATCCTCTAATGCTTCTATGGACTATTCTCGATCACCTATGCTTTACCCACATGGAGGCAACATTCAAGCAGAGAGGGTGAGTAAATCATAATCATCATATAAAACATAAGGAATAGACATAGTAAATATGCACATAAGGAACGCATGATACATCATCATATCTTAATGTTATCCTCACACCTCCACAACTTCATCAATACACATACACATATCATCATACACAATGTATCATCAAACATCATAAATAAATCATTATGCAATATCATATAGAATCTAAATTCACTTCATTTGACTCATGCATGTGGTACCAAAACTTCACTGATGACTCAGTCATCATTATCTCCAAAGATCCCTACCATAGGATCGATTCTCGCTTAGAACCAGAGCTCTTCACTGTTACACCCAGTAATATAGTGGGAGAACGAACTTGTTTTGCATTTTATTGCAAATGTTGCGGATAGCTAGAGTCGCCACCCACTTTTATTTTATCCAATAAGGAAAGGGTGAAAAGAACAGAAAAGACCTTTTAAGATTTTCAGTTCGGGGGGTAGGTTATGAAAAGGGAATGTGTTTAGTACCCTTTTCATCTGTAGTTATCTACGGTCTCTTAATCGCTTTGCTCACTTTGAAAATTTGCTTTTTGTGTAAGTGTTTTGAAAATATTTTGAAAGTTTACAAATGTAAGGAGAACTTTGTAATAACTCTTGTATCGGTCCTCAAGAGTGCGTACAAAGTGTTTGTTTGAAAATATTTTGTTTTGAAAGTGTGATATGAAAATGTTTAGTTTTGAAAAATTTGTGAGCAAGGTCGTTATTGTACTTTTCCTTCTCCTTTAGATAGTGCTATTCATACCATTAGTTAGTAGGAAGCCCTGTCGTTTGATGTGAAGGGACAATCGAAGGGTTATCGTTCAGTCATTGAAGGAAACTTGTAAGGATGCTTTAGCAATTTTTGTAAGGGACTAGATCATTTATCGAAAGGCAACATCAAAAGGGTCATCGAGGGACTATGATATTTTATTTGAGGGACTTTACTAAAGCGTCCCTACTTTCGAGGAATAAGACCATTTCATTCCGAAGGCAACAAGAGAGGTAACCCTAGAGGAGCGAGTGTGCAAGTGTGTTATTTTCAGTTATTTATCTTTCCAGTTAGGGTTTTCTATCATTCATTTCTATCATTCATTTTTATACTTACTAAGCAGTAATAGTAAGTATAAAAAACAGTAAAATGCGGAAACTAAAGTTCCTACGCTATTACATGGCTTCAGGGAAGATACATAATGGATGTGAGAGAAATAAACCTAACTATTATATCACGAGAGGAAGGTACATAATAATAAAAAAAATAAAGCGGGAAATCTAGGCTATTACAATTGCGAAACCTATACAATTTATCTAAGAAAATAAAATGAGAGGAAAAGGAAATAAATGTTTTTTTAGTGATTTTTTATGAAAAAAGGTTTTTGATGATGATTAAAATAAACCTAAAAAGCTAATTAATTTCAATTAATAAAAGATTTAATTAATTAAATTAATTAAAAAAGACTAAAACCTAAATAATTAGGGTTTGTAAAAAAGGATTTTGTTGTTAATGGTTAAGTGAAAAGTTAGGTTAAAAAGATTAGGGTTAACCAAAACTAGGGTTAAGTAAAAACAAGTTAGAAACAAAATCAAGCAAAATTCCAGGGTTGGGTGTTGAACCCACACCCTTATCCTTTTCCATTGCATGCCTTGCCACTGCGCCAGGCGCGCGCCCGTGTTAGGAGAATGGGATCAACACGCTACATATCAAAACATGTAAAATATGGAAAATATGAAAAATAAAATATCAAAAGGCAGGATCAAACCCTCGCCTTTGTACACAAATGCCTTAATGCGCGCTTCCTTGCCACTGGGGTGGATAAGTCATCCGGTAACATTTTAAAAACAATTAAATAAATAATAAACAAAATCCATTAGGTCAGAGAAGCGCCTGAGCACTAGCTCCGGTCGTCTTCTCCGGTGAGCTTATTCTTCAATCCTGCAAAAATAGAAAATTTTAATGACTCAGTGGTACCCTACCCCCCTAATTTGGGCCTTGCAGTTTCAATGGAAGTGTTAGTTTTGGCTAAATCATGTTGGATTGTGAGATACGAAGAAGGCAACTTAAAATGGTGTAAACATGGCCAAACGTGATTCAATCATTATGGGGGCCATGCGATGGTCTCATCATGCACATTGATATCTCAGAAACATATTAGTAAGGTTAGTATGCATCAAAATGCAAAGAAAACCAAAAAAACATGAATGTCATGTAATATTAGAAACCACCAAAGCATATACGAGGGTTTCAGGCCCTTTGGGTCTTCAAAGCTGATCCATTCTTACCCTTCAGTGCTTTTGGAAGTGAATGGGACAAGTATTTGGCCTTGAGGGAGGCTGCAAGGTAGGGTTTTGATTTTCCCTAGTTTTGATATTTTTTTGGAATTTTGGAAAGATGATCTTGTGAAAAGTTTTTCCTGTCATGCTTTGTCTGAAATACATGGAATATATAGGGATGAATTAGGTCAAACAAGTGTTGGCTTGGACCTTGTATGAAAGGCTCTTATTTTATCTAATTTATTTTGAGTTTTACATATATAAAATCAAAGATAAATAGAATAAAAATCCAAGTGGTGTATGAATAAGTTCATAGGTTCATATTGATGCCTATAACAAGCACGGACCTTGAAACACAAGCTCACTAGCCCAAAAGTCAAGTTTGGTCACTTTAGGTTTCATGCATTTTCTCAAAATTACCCAACTTGCACTAATCATAACTCTCTCAATTTTTATCATGTAAAAGTGATCTTGGACTTTTTGGAAATCATAATTTGTCCCCTACAATCTATATGTTAGTCATTTTTGCAGTTGAATACTTTATCTTGATGTAAGTTGCCTCGACAAAAAGTGTCTTTTTGTTGAATTTTGAAATGACTTATAATGTTTTGTCTCATATCTCTCAAACGAAACATTTTTTGGACTTTAGCTTAGAGATACAAAGTTGTATAGAATTGAATTTCCTTTAAAATTAGCTTTGTTTGAGAAAAAAATCTGATGAAGCATGGGAAAGTTATGCTTGGTCAAAGTTCAGTTGACTTCTCCTTAAGAAAACCCTAATTTAGTAACTTTTGACTTTTAATGAATTGAGAGTTTTCTTGATGAATCATGGTCAAACCTTGATCAAATGATGAATGTGACTTCAAATTCTTGATTTTGACCAAAAACCTTTAAGTTTGACTGCATCTTTACCGTAGTTGACTTTTTACCCAATACAATTGATTTTTTAGTCATTTGAGCAATTGGCTGAGCAAACTTGTGATGCAAGGCTTGAAATTTTGCATGAGAGTTACTTAAGACATATGAGGAACCATGAAATCCACTTGAGGCATTATAAGCTCAAATTTACTTGAGAAAAGTGAAACCCTAGTTGTAGGTTAACTGCTTAGAAGGAGAATTTGTCTGATCAAACATTGTGTAGCCTTGAGAAATTGAAAACCCTAGGAGCATGAGGTGGTGTCTTGAAGAAAATGGGAGGGAAAATTTTGGGGTACAACAACTGCCCCTGTTCAATCTTGTTAAACCTGAAGAGTTAGATGGCATGTATGTCATTCGTGATCTGAAGGTGGAAGAGGATTGAACACTTAAGTGCCCGAAAATTTGCACTCGTCGATGCAGGAAGTAACACTGTTGGTTGATAGTATTTCTTGAATGGGCTTGAAGATGCCACTCAGAGAGATGATAGAATATCGCCGGAGATGGGCTTATAAATGCCCTCTAAAGGAACCGTTGGCGGGAGTATCAGGATGATTATACGCCTGACTGTGAAGAATGTTATCCAGAAGGAAAATGCTTTCTAGAATTCAGTCTCTGGGGGAATGCTTTTTTCAGAATAGAGGCCCTGAAGGAGAATGCTCGTAAGAATTCGGTCTCTGAGGAGGAATGCTTATCAGAATTCAGTCTCTGAAGGGAATCTTTTGGTCACGCAGATAGTCGCCCCGTCCTGTTTCTGGAATTGATCTGCAATATATTTTTGTTGGTAAACCCGTCCTGTTTTCAAGAATTCATACCACTTGGTCATATAGATAGTTGCCCCGTCTTGTTTCGGGAATTTAATCTTTGCCTGATCATATAGATAATTGCCCCGTCCTATTTCGGGAATTAATCTCTGACCCACTTTTTTGTTGGTAAACCTGTACTGTTTCGGGAATTAATACCTCCTGGTCATATATATAGTTTCCCCGTCCTGTTTCGGGAATTAATCAGTGACCTATTTTTTGTTGGTAAACCTGTCCTATTTCAGGAATTCATATCGCCTGGTCATATAGATAGTTTCCCCGTCCTATTTCGAGAAATAATCTCTGACCTATTTTTTGTTGGTAAACCTATCTTGTTTTGGGAATTCATACCGCCTGGTCGTATATATAGTTGCCATGTCTTGTTTCAGGAATTAATCTTTGACCTGTTTGAAAATTGCTGATGATATTCGTCTATTTGCGGACTAACCTGCAAGAAACAAAGTTAGTTTTATGCAATGTCATAATGTATGTAATGTATTGCATAATGACGATCTCAAAATTAATGAGAGTGTCGTATGTGTTTCATATGCATATGTTATGATATTTTGTAAATGATGTATGGATGTAAGATGTCGCTGACAGCAACGGTAGCTTCATATAACATCTTTGGCCAGGGAAAATAAATCACTGATTATTGCTGGTGATGAAGAATATGAATCTTAAATCTTGCCTAGAGCGTCTTCGCTGGGGATTCTTGCTTTCCGTTTGAGAATATTCCGCTGGGGACGTTTGACTTCTGCTTGGGGATGGAAGAGATGGATACTCCTCTGATCTGTGGATGTCAAATTTTCTGGGGAGGACAAAGTTGAATGACATCTGACCTGGGAAGAGAATCTTGTCTGGGAATTGCAAGAATCAGAGAAATAACCTCGGTTTGGGAAATAAACCTTGTTGGCGAAATAAATCCTGCTGGGGAAATAAACCCTGTTGGAGAAGAGAATTATGCCGGGGACTTTACAGTGTTGGAGAGATAAACTCTGTTGAGGAAGTTTCCACTGTATGCTTGGGAATTGATCAAACTTCCTTATCTACTAGGGACCCCTTGGGGAAGTTGATCATGTCAAGCTATTCATAAGAAAGGAGGTGAACTTCTGGAAGATGCCTCAATTTCTGTCCGAAGGCATATTAGACTTGGTGGGGAATACATCTCTGTCGAAGATGAGCTTGTAAAGGTAGCTTTGCGGGGATTTCTCTATGGGGATTTATGGAATACTTGAACGTTATCCCAACTCCTAGAGTCTCTAGTAAATGCTAAACCTGTTTCCATGCAAATATTTGTAAAAAGTTATCATATTCAAATGCATATGTTCATTTAATATAATCATTGGACGTTTTTGCAAACAAAACAGGGAAAGTGAAACAAATTTGAATTTTGAAATATATTTGTATTGAGAGTTTGCCTATAAACAGACAGTTTTGTATGAGGAGACATATCCTAGTAAGAGGAAATCATCATAAAAATAAAGAAAGTACAAAGAAAAATAAAGAAAAATAGCTATGTGGAAACAATCCCATGGGGTTTCAACTCTGCTATTTCCCTTATGTCTTCAAGCATCTCATCCCTTGTTGTCGGAAGAAGTTGACTGGATTGATATGTACCATTTGAACTTGAAGCTAGTAATGAAGCTGGTTGTAAGTAGATGAGTGATTCAATGGGACATAGTCGTACACTTTAATCCCTAACTTTTGCTTGGACCGCCCTTTCAGGTTTTCAACCCACCTTGATACCCTTTTCTACTCAAGCCGCCTTTTCAGGTTTTCGACTTATCGGGTGTACAAATTTTTATATATATCCCTAATATTTGCCCGAACCCTTTTGGTTCTCAGGGATGCCCTTATTTTTTCCTAGGCCAGTCAACCTAGCGAGTCCCTTTCATGCGTAGTATTTTTTTACTATGTCCGCATTCACAGGGTGCGGGAAATCTTCACAGTCCATGGTGGTAAGTATCATAGCACCGCCATAAAATATCCTCTTAATCACAAATGGCCCTTCGTATATGGGAGTCCACCTGCCCCTGGGATCACTTTATGGTAAGATGATGCGCTTTATTACCGAGTCGCCATCCTGATATACCTTTGACTTTCTTGTTGAAGGCTTTGATTATGCGCTTCTGGTATATCTGACAATGGATAACACCCGCAAGCCTTTTCTCATCAATAAAGTTTATCTTGTCCAGCCTATTATGAATACACTCGTCTTCGTGTAAACCTGCGTCTTTTATAATCCTTAGAGAAGGAATCTGGACTTTGACAGGTAAGACAACCTCCATATCATATACCAGAGAGAATGGTGTTTCCCTAGTCGATGTCTGTACTGAAGTGAGATAGCCATGAAGAGAAAATGGTAACATCTCATGCAAATCTTTGTATGTCACCGTCATATTCTACAAGATCTTATTGATGTTCTTGTTGGTGGCTTCCACTGTGCCGTTCATCGTCGGTCGATACGAAGAAGAATTGTGATGCTTAATCTTGAACTGCGTACATAGTTCCTTGATCATAATATTGTTGATATTGGCACCATTATCCGTGATGATCCTTTCGGGGATTCCATAATGACATATAATGTTATGCTTAATGAATCGAGCCACAACATTCTTGGTAACGGAGGCAAATGAGGCTGCTTCGACCCAGTTTATGAAGTAATCAATAATGACTAGGATAAAATGATGCCCATTAGAAGTATTAGGCTTAATCTATCCAATCATATCAATTCCCCACATTGCAAACGGCCAAGGAGAATTCAAAACATCTTGAGGAACCAGAGGCACATGGACTTTGTCAGCATAAATCTGGCATTTGTGACAAGTTCTAGAATAACGATGGCAATCAGTTTCCATGGTCGACCAATAATAACCCGCTCTCATTATTTTCTTAGCCATAGTATGCCCGCTAGAATGAGTACCAAATACTCCCTCATACATATCTTCCATAATCTTCTCAGCTTCCTTCTTGTCCATATAACAAAGCAAAGTCGAATCATGATTGTGCTTGTACAAAATTCTGTTACTCAGAAATAATTTGGCAGAGAACCTCCATAGGAATTTCTTATCATTGATAGATGCCCCTTCAGGATATTCTTGAGCCTCGAGGTATGTTTTCACTTCATGGTACCAAGGCTTTTCCTCTACTTTATCAGTATCAACTTTGTAGCAATATGCAGATTCATCTAATCTCTCAATAGTGATTCGAGGAGCTTAATTTTCCCATCTGACTTGAAACATAGATGATGTGGCAGCTAATGCATCTGCCAAATGATTCTCTTCCCATGGAATATGTTTGAAAGTGATTTCCTCGAAGTACGGAATTAATGTCAACATATGCTCTCGATAAGGAATGAGATTTGGGTGGTTCGTATCCGATTGTCCCTTAATCTGACTGATCACTAGGGCTGAGTCCCCGTACAAACTCAAGAATTTGATTCTCATATCAATAGCAGCCTTAATACCCATGATGCATGCTTCGTATTCAGTGATGTTGTTGGTACAGTCAAAGCAAAGTCTAGCAGTGAAGGGCGTATGAAAACCCTTGGGAGAGATAATCATAGCACTAATTCCATTCCCCACCGCATTAGAAGCTCTATCGAAAACCAAAGTCCATCAGGATTCTCGCTCAGGTCCTTCATACGGTCCAAGTTCTTCACAATTTGTAACTAGCATGATATTCTCATCCGGGAACTCAAAATTCATAGATTGATAGTCATATACAGCTTGATAAGCCAAATGATCTGCCAATACACTTCCTTTGATTTCCTTCTGAGTGGTATACTGAATGTCGTATTTTGTTAAGACCATTTTCCATACGGCTATCCTTCTGAAGAGAGAGGGTTTCTCGAATATGTATTTTAATGGATCCATCTTAGAGATCAACAAGGTAGTATGAGTCAACATATATTGTCTTAGTCGGCGAGAAGTCCATGCCAAAGTGCAGCAAGTTTTCTTGAGCAGTGATTATCTTGTTTCACAGTCGGTAAACTTTTTGCTAAGGTAGTATATTGCATGCTCTTTTCGACCAGACTCGTCATGTTTCCCCAATACACACCCCATTGAATTCTCTAACATTGGTAATTACATGATAAGAGGTCTTCCTTCAACTGGAGGCATCACAATCAAAGGTTCTTGGAGGTACTCCTTGATCTTGTCAAAAGTTGTCTGGCATTCGTTGTTCCACTTCACTACTTAATCTTTCTTCAGTAACTTGAATATTACCTCACAAGTAGCCGTCAAATGAGAAATAAATTTGGAAATATAGTTTAATCGTCCCAGGAAACATCTGACTTCCTTCTCAGTACAGGGAGCTGGCATTTCTTGAATGGCTTTGACCTTGGCGGGATCAACCTCAATACCTTTACCACTAACTACGAAACCTAGGAGTTTGTCGGATCTTACCCCAAAGGTATAATTTTTTAGATTTAATCTAAGCTTGTACTTCATCAATCTCTCAAACAGTTTGTGTAGGTGGTCGATATGTTCTTCTTCAGTATGAGATCTGGCTATCTTGTCGTCAACGTAAACCTCTATCTCGTGATGTATGATGTCATGGAACAAAGCTACCATAGCATGTTGATATGTTGCACCGGCATTCTTTAACCCAAAAGGCATAACCTTGTAGCAGAAAGTGCCCCCTTGTGTGACAAAAGTAGTCTTCTCCGTGTTCAGGTGCCATCTTGATTTGATTATAACCGGAGAAACCATCCATGAAGGAAAATACTTTGTGCTGAGCGGTGTTGTCAACCAGAACATCATTATATGGAAGCAAAAAGTTATCTTTGGGGATTTCCCTATTTATATCCATGTAGTCTACACACATATGAACCTTGCCATCCTTCTTCGGTACTGGAACCACATTTTCAACCTACTGAGGATAAGACGTAACAGCCAAGAAACCTACATTGAACTGCTTCATAACCTCAACTTTAATCTTTTCAGACATCGCGGGACGCATACGACGAACTTTCTGCTTTATTGGAGAACAACCTTCTTTCAATGGTAGATGGTGAACCACAATATCAGTATCAAGCCCTGGCATGTCTTCGTATAACCAAGAAAAGATCTCAACATACTCCCGCAACATCTAGATTAATCTGTTCTTGACACTGTCTTCTAGGTGGGCACCTATCTTAACTTCTTTATTATCCTCTTCAGTACCCAAGTTTACAACCTCGACTGGCTCTTCATTCGATTGTATGGCTCTTTCGTCCTACATTAACAGCCTAGCAAGCTCTCCAGGTACTTCACAATCTTCCTCACCTTTTCCTAGACTTGGTAGATCAGATTTTCGAAGTCATAATTGGCAATAACATAATTGTTATCAATGGGATCCAAAGTGGATATGAATCTGTAATTTCTTGTGTGGGTGTGTGTAAGAACACATAGCTATTTCGAAAGTAATAAAGTAAAAGAAAGACATAGAGCACAAAATTTGAATGCAAATGTCCAATGTTTTATTGAATGAAAATATACGAATGGAATGACAACCCAAACAAATGGACCATTGTGCCTCGGGTAAGGCACACAGCTTAAAGATATTGCTTAAAATTACATATCCAAAACATTGAAGGAAAAAAGAAACAGAAAATAGCATTTAGTCCTGACTAAAGGAGATTGGTATAACGTCTTCAGTCTTCTAGTTGCTGAGCCCGTTGTCGATGGTGGGAAAAATCCAGTTGTCTAGGTCGTAGTCACTATCAGCATCTTCTACCGCGTTGACTCCATTGTTGATGATGAGGAATGGTGGTCTCCTAGCACGAGCACGACGAACAACCCTCTGAGCCTCAGCAGTGAAACCCAAACTAAATTTGTTAGACTTGTAAGGAATGTCGGGAAGCTGACCCCAAATAGAACAACCACCTTCTTCAACCACAACATTGGCATATTTCAAAGAAGCCATTCTAGGTGGAGCCTTGGTAATCTTAGGAATAGCAGAAACATCTTCAGTAATAGTAGTTGTCCGAGGAATAACTTCAAAAGTCTGGCAGGGAGTCTCGATGAATTCGCTGTCCATCTCAACATACTTGAATGAGTTCAAGTGACTTACCGTGTACTCTTCTTCACCATAAACTGTGACAACCTTTCCTTTCACGGGATATTTCAGCTTTTGATGTAGAATGGAAGTGACAGCGCCTGCCCCATGAACCGAGGGGTGTCCAAGTAAACAAGAATAGGCCGGAGGAATGTCCATCACATAGAAGGTAGAGTCGAAGACCTGCGAACCTACTTTGATCGAGAGATCCACCTCTCCATGCATCATCCTCTTCGAACCATCAAAGGCTCTGACCATAATGTCACTGGGTTTCAGCATAACCCCTTCATAGTCAAGCGTGTCTAAAGCACCCTTCGGTAAAAAAAATTAATGAGGAACTCGTATCAACCAACACATGAGCTAAGGTAGTTCCCCTGCATTCAATCGAGACATATAGGGCGTTGTTATGGTTCTTTCCTTCGGGATTCAAGTCAGCATCAAAAAAGCCTAGCCCATTATCAATGGTCAGGCTAGCAACATAATGTTCAAATTAATCAACAGAGATTTCTTGCGGTAGATGCGCAGATTTTAAGAACTTCACCAAAGCCTGAGCATGGTCTTCTGAGCATAACAATAGGGATAACATAAATATCTTAGAGAGGGTCTGTCCCAGTTGTTCAACAATCTTGTAGTCACTTTTTTGGATGATCTTTAGTACTTCCTTCATTTCTTGCTGAGAGGTATATTCAGTGGTAAATTCTTTAGGTGACTCCGTCTGGGTAGGCTCAGTCATTTGTTCTTTGCCTCGAGTAATTGACTCAGTAACAGTAACACGAACTGGTGTAGTAATGGTCTTCGGAGAGATTTCTGAAGAGAAAACCCTTCCATTTCTGGTAACTTTACTGGTCCTAACGATATTTTCAATGTTGGAATCAGTAACTTCAATATCTTCAATTTCAATATTCAATGGTTCTTGCTTGACGCCATGGTAGTAGACGTCGGCCCCATAATTCCAGGGGATAGCCTTGTCAAAGGAGTATGGAATTGGCCCGGTGCGGTAATGATCAGAGGAGTAACTCTAGGTTCAGCAGTAATCTTCACAGGACCCTTGGAAGTGATCCTTACAGGAGTACCAGAAATTATAGATACCTCTTAAAGCTCCAAGTCTTGAAATGAATTCGCAATAGAAGGAGTCTTCTCAACTAGAATGATATGGTTATCCATCAGACGCTGAATACCTTCTTTCAGCAGTTTGCAGCCATTGGGTTGGGCTACACAGCAGTAGCATCTTTCAATGTAACTTGGAAATAAACATGATTGCAATAGATTCTTCTTAATAATCAAGAGTGGAGTAGTCAAGTCACTTACAGTTAAAACATATAAAACATCATCGATAGCACTAATGCCTTTGTCGTGCTTAGGCATAGGAGTGGTAATCACATTGGGGGTCTCGGGAGGATCAAATTCAATCTCTTTATTGTCAATCATATCTTGAATTTTATTTTTCAAAGCCTAACAACTATTTTTGTCATGTCCGGGACTATTGGAATGATAGGCGTATCTTACATTAGGATTGTACTTGGGAGAGGAAGTGTTGGGATTGAGGCGGATCTCTTAAATTTATCAACTTTTCCTTCAGTAGATGTTGTAACGCCTGAGACAATGGCATGTTGATCTTAGTAAATTGTCTCCTGGTTGCGTCTGACCTACGTTGATTGCCTTGTTGATGTTGTTGCACTGGCGCAGGATTAGAAATTAGCACAACTCCCACAGACTAGTTACGATCATTTCTAGCATGACCCTTCTGGCCATACATATAATTAGTTTCTATTTTACCGTTGAACGTCTTCTTCATAGTACTTGCAGACACAACCACCTGAATTTTTCCACTCTTGATTTCACCTTCCACCCGTTCCCCTATTAATATCAGCTCGGTGAATCCAACTGAAGAGCTTCCGATCAGATGATTGAAGAATGGACATGTCAAAGTTCCCATAAACATATCAATTAGATCCCTATCAGATAAAGGAGGTTGAGCTCTTCCATCTAGATCTCTCCATTTCTAGGCATATACTTTGAAGCCTTCGTTCGAGCCTATAGTCATACTTTGTAATTGCACGCGAGTTGGTGCAAGATCAGCATTGTACTGGTATTGTTTGTAAAAAGTAGCTGCCAAGTCTTCCCAAGTACGTATATTGGTCCCTTTAAATTGATATAACCATTCCAATTGTGTTACTGACAAGCTTTCTTGAAATAAATGCATGCATAACTTCCTATTAGCGGTGTGGGGTTGAATCTTCCGAACATAAGACCTTAAATGAAGCTTAGGACAAGAAACACCGTCATACTTCTCAAAAGTAGGGACCTTGAATTTGTGAAGAATAACAACTCCCAAAACTAAGCCCATCTCTTCAAAATCCAACCATGGCACTCTTTGGATATCCATAGCATTGAGACGATCTTCCAGTTGTTTGTATTTTTCATCAGTAGGAGGATATTGTTCACCTGAATAGTCTGCTTCTTCTTCATCAAAACCCTGGTTGTTATTCTCTTCAGCTTTAACACTCTTATCATCTTCCTCTTGGTTATCATCTTCATTTGATGGGACCTCAAAATCTAGAGCCCTCTTCACCAGACCTTTGAATATTCTACCCATATTAAGGATGACGGCTGTTTTCTTAGTCTTTTTCTTCCTGTCTTTGGCGACGAGGGTCTTCAGCTCTTCTTGCCCATTGGCTAAGTCCAAGAACATTTGTTGAAATTGAATGTTCTGAGCTTAAAAATATTTGACGGTTTGTTCGAGAGCCATCTTTTACTGAAATAAATAGCAAGAAGATGAGAAAACATGTCTTAGGAAAACCTGTTATGTGATGATATGTATGGTATGTGGATGCATGTGCAATGGTATCAAGGATCTCGTGGGATAAACAAAAAAGAGATGAAATACTATAAGTTGAGTCTGCAGCTTTGTCCGAAGAGCTTCGGGTCTTCATCTTTGAATGTTCCTCTATAAGAATCAAGCTTATCATGTCAAGTGGGTCCTTGATTTTGACTCACGAGGATGTACTTTGATCTTGACGGCATCTGGCTAGAGGAAAATAAATCCTCTTTCCCCTTGCTAGAAGTCTGGTTCATGATAAACCTGCACCGCAAGTCCCTAAGATCCTTCAAAAGGGTTAGTGAAAATGCCATGGTGTGATGTTATGATGTCATGTTTAAACAAGATAGCAAACACAAACAAATCACACAAAGGCCTTAGGTTTAAAGGCTTGCATGAGGTATGTAGGTAATTACCCTTTTCTATTGAAGCTCAGTTGGCTCAACTTGTCCTAAAATAGTAATCGGGTTATAGGAATCTCATATCACGGATCTTTCTCGAAGATTTTATTTTAGTACAACAACTGACTTACCACCAAAATATCCCGTGAGTCGAATCTCAATGAGTGTAGCATCGAGTATCAACCAACCTTGGACTACACCAAAGCCGACTATCTCACTAACTCCTAATGGCCAAGATGGGTCAATTAAGGTTCTAAAAGTCAATTAGTGCTTATGACACCACGCGATAGCCCAATGTTGTTCTCGACTGACTCAAGGAACATCGGTACAAACCAAAGTGTCACACTAACATAGCCATCACTTCAACCATATCGGTCTATGTCGTACAACTTCCATGATTTATTATTACTTACCTAGGGTACCATGGATCCAGGTGTAGGATCTTTGCCACAAATTAAACCTAAGCAGCCATCAATTTTAAAGAAAACAAAGAAGACAAGTAAACACAAGTAAAACTGATCTAAGACTCTAAGGCAACCCCTCTTTTTTTAAGTACTCCCCAGCAGAGTCGCCAGTTCTATAATACGGTGGGAGAATTGACTTGTTTTGCAATTTATCGCAAATGTTGCGGATAGCTAGAGTCGTCATCGAATTTTCTTTTATCCAATAAGGAAAGGGTGAAAATAACATGAACGACCTTTTAAGATTTTGAGTTTGGAGGGTAGGTTATGAAAAGGGAAAGTGTTTAGCACCCTTTTCATCTGTAGTTATCTACGGGATCTTAATCGCTTAGCCCACTTGGAAATTTTGCTTTTTGTGTAAGGGTTTTGAAAATATTTTGAAAGTTTTCCAATGTAAGGAGAACTTTGTAATAACTCTTGTATCGGTCCTCAAGATTGCGTACAAAGTGCTTGTTTGAAAATATTTCATTTTGAAAGTGTGATGTGAAAATGTTTTATTTTGAAAAATTTGTGAGCAAGCGATTAAAAGTTCTACCCACTCAAGGTCGTTCTTGTACTTTTCCTTCTCCTTTAGATAGTACTATACGTACCATTAGTTAGTAGGAAGCCCTATCATTGGATGTGACGGGACAATCGAAGGATCATCGTTCGGTCACCGAAGGAAACTTGTAAGGGCACTTTAGAAATTTTCATAAGGGACTAGATCATTTATGGAAAGGCAGCGTCAAAAGGGTCATCGAGGGACTATGATCTTCTATTCTAAGGACTTTGCTAAAGCGTCCCTACGTTTGAGGGACATGACTGTTTCATTTCAAAGGCAACAAGAGAGGCTACCCTAGAGGTGAGAGTATGCAAGTGTGTTGTTTTCATTTATTTATCTTTGCAGTTAGGGTTTTCTATCATTCATTTTTATCTTTCAATACAAACCTTAGTTACTAAGCAGTAATAGTATGTATAAAAAACATTAAAGTGCGGAAAGTAAAGTTCCTACGCTATTACATGGCTTCGAGGCAGATACATAATAGATGTGCGAGAAATAAACCTAACTATTACATCCCCGAAGGCAGGTACATAATAATAAAAAAAGAAAGCGGGAAATCTAGGCTATTACAAAAGTGCAACCTATACAATTTATCTAATAAAATAAAATGAGAGGAAAGGGAAAGAAATGTTTTTTTAGTGATTTTTTATGAAAAAAGGTTTTTGATGATTATTAAAATAAACCTAAAAAGCTAATTAATTTTAATTAATAAAAGAGTTAATTAATTAAATTAATTAAAAAAAACTAAAACCTAAATAATTAGGGTTTGTAAAAATGGGTTTTGTTGTTAATGGTTAAGTAAAAAGTTAGGTTAAAAAGATTAGGGTTAACCAAAACTAGGGTTAAGAAAAAACAAGTTAGAAACAAAATCAAGCAAAATGCCAAGGGTGGGTGTTGAACCCACGCCCTTAGCCTTTTCCACTGCCTGCCTTGCCATTGCGTCAGGCGCGCGCCTGTGTTAAGAGAATGGGATCAGCACGCTACATATCAAAACCTAAAAAATATGGAAAATATGAAAAATAAAATGTCAAAAGGCAGAATCGAACCCTCGCCCTTGTACTCAAATGCCTTAACGCGTGCTTCCTTGCCACTAGGTGGCTGAGTCATCCGCTAACATTGTGAAAACAATTAAACAAATAATAAAGAATAACCATTAGGTCGAAGAAGCATCGGAGCCCTAGCTTCGATCGTATTCTCTGGCATGCTTGGTATTCAATCCTGCAAAAATAAAAAAATTTAATGACTCAGTGGTACCCTACCCCCCTAATTTGGGCCTTGCGATTTCAATGGAAATATTAGTTTTGGCCAAATCGTACTAGGTTGTGAGATACGAAGAAGGCAACTTAAAGCAGTGTAAACATGGCCAAACGCAATTCAACCATTATGGGGGCCATGCGATGGTCTCATCCTGCACATTGATATCTTAGAAACATATTAGTAAGGTTAGTATGCATCAAAACACAAAAGAAAACAAAAAACATGAATGTCATGCAATATTGGAAACCGGAAAAGCATATATGAGGGTTTCAGACCCTTTGAATCTTCAAAGCTGATCCATTCTTACCCTACAGTTCTTCTGGAAGTGAATGGGACAAGTATTTGGCCTTGGGGGAGGATGCTGTAAGAACATAGTTTGATTCTACAACCCTCGTAAGAGTTTTGATGATAACAAACACAAAGAACGATTATGCACTCTAAAATTATATTCTATTTTTTAGAGAAGTTCTGATGGAAGTAGATCAGAAGATAAGCTACTAGGTTGCTCCTACTGTGTACGTAGACTATTCTCAGAAAGTTATGATGAAAGAAGATCAGAAGTTGCGCCAAGAGAAAGATGTTTTAACTCTGATTACATAACTCCGTGAAAGTAAGTCTAACGCTGCAAACAAGATCTTATGATTCTGACCTTCCAAAGTTTTAAAGCAAGCAGCAACAGATACCTCAATGTTCTGAAGCGTTACAATTCATCAAAGCTATATCTAATGCAACGACTACAAACAGACCGTGATCTTTCATTTAAGGAAAGCGCATTAACTGTCATTTATCAAGTTTCCAAATGCTCAATTATGTTGCGCTTATTTAAACAAGGGATGAGGATAAATCATTTATGATTTACACAACAATTTACAATATACATCAACGCTGTTATCCTTTCTACTCCTCATTCATACTATTCTTTCAACTGTGAGATACATCACAATACTGCGATACTACTTTTGTAAGAAAACATACTGTACATTGTTTTATTCATATTTTATTTAGTGCAATTCCTTGAGAAAAACCAGGTTATGGTGATACTCAAGAAGACTTTGGCAGTAGTCAAATTAGATTTGTAGTCAAGATTGATTAGTGAATTAAGACCTTGTTGGAGAGAGGCGAAATCACCTTGGCGGGTGGACTAGAGTAGTTTGAGTTAAAACGAACCAGGATAAAAATCATCGTGTCATTTCCATTTATTTTTAAGATTCCAATTCAACCCCCCCTTCTTGTGTTTTTCAATTCTTCAACTGCAAGGTAGGATTTCGATTTGCCCTAATTTTGATATTTTCTGGAATTTTGGAAATGTGATCTTGTGCAAAGTTTTTGTGTCATGCTTTGTCTGAAATACATGGAATATATAGGTATGAATTAGTTCTAACAAGTGTGGGCTTGAACCTTGTAAGAAAGGCTATTATTTTATCTAATTTATTTTGAATTTTAAATAAATAAAATCAAAGATAAATAGAATAAAAATCCAAGGGGTGTATGAATAAGTTCAGAGGTTCATATTGAGGCCTATAACATGCATGGACCTTGAAACATAAGCCCACTAGCCCAAAAGTTCAAGTTTGGTCACTTTAGGTTTCATGCATTTTCTCAAAATTACTCAACTCGCACCAATCACAACTCTCTCAATTTTTATCATTTGAAAGTGATCTTGGACTTTTTGTAAAGCTCAAGATGTCCCCCACGATCACTATGTTGTTTATTTTTGCATTTGAAGAATTTATCTTGATGTAAGTTGCCGTGACAAAAAGTGTCTTTTTGCTGACTTTTGAAATGACTTATAATGTTTTGTCTCATATCTCTCAAATGAAGCATTTTTTTGACTTGAGCTTAAAGAGACAAAGTTGTAGATAATTTAATTTACTTAAAAATGAGCTTAGGTTGATAAAAATATGATGAAGCATGTGAATGTTATGCTTGGTCAAAGTTAAGTTGACTTCTCCTTAAGAAAACCCTAATTTAGTAACTTTTGACTTTTGATGAATTGAGAGTTTTCTTGATGAATCATGGTCAAACCTTGATCAAATGATGAATATGACTTCAAAATCTTGATGTTGACCAAAAATATTGAAGTTTGACTGTATGTTGACTACAATTGACTTTTTATTCAATATAGTTGATTTTTTAGTCATCTGAGCAATTGACTGAGCAAACTTGTGATGCAAGGCTTGAAATTTGGCATGAGCATTCCTTGAGACATATGAGGAACCATGAAATCCACTTGAGGCATTATAAGCTCAAATTTCCTTGATAAAAGTGAAACCCTAATTGTAGGTCAACTACTTAGAAGGAGAATTTGTTTGATCAAACATTGAGTAGCCTTGAGCAATTGAAAACCCTAGGAGCATGATGAGGTGTCTTAAAGAAATTGGGAGGGAAAATTTTGGAGTACAATAGCTGCCCCTGTTCAATCTTCTTAAACCTGAAGAGTTAGATTGGCATGTCCGTCATTCGTGATCTGAAGATGGAAAAGGATTGTACAGTTAAGTGCCCGGAAATTTGCATTCGCCGATGCATGAAGTAACATTGTTGGTTGATAGTATTTCTTGAATAGGCTTGAAGATTCCATTCGGAGAGAGGATAGAATTTCATCGGGGATGGACTTATAGATGCCCTCTTAAGTAACCGTTGATGGGAGTATCAGGATGAGTCTACGCCGAACTATGAAGAATGTTATCTAGAAATAAAATGCTTTCCCGAATTCAGTCTCTGGGGAGAATGCTTTTTTCAGAACAGAGGCCCTGATGGTGAATGTTCGTCAGAATTCAGTCTCTGTGGGGGAATGCTTGTCAGAATTCAGTCTCTGAAGGAAATAATTTGGTCATGTAGATAGTAGCCCCGTCCTATTTCGCGAATTGATATACAATCTATTTTTTGTTGTTAAACCCGCCCTGTTCTGGGAATTCATACTGCCTGGTCATATAGATAGTTACCCCTTCTTGTTTCGGGAATTTAATCTTTTCCTGGTCATATAGATAGTATCCCCGTCCTGTTTCGGGAATTAATCTCTGACCCACTTTTTTGTTGGCAAATCCGTCCTGTTTCGGGAATTCATTTCCTGTATAAACTAGTTTAGTTCTCTGGTGATTTCATAATTTACAGGTCCTAAAACACCATCTACTCACAGGGTTTCATCATCTATCAACAACCTATAATTTTATACTCAATATACATCAATTATACACCCTTATTCATCACCAATTCATCAATTTCTCATCAAATAACACCAAATCACCATCTACCAAAACCTAAGGCAATCTACCAATCATCAAAAATTTAAATAAAATAAAATAACAATGATAAAACTCTCCTTACCTTAAGATTATAACGGAAATTCAACTTCTCTTTGGTTCTCTACCAAAATCTCTTGCCTCTTTGTGCTCTAGCCTCATTTCTCCACATCATCTGTTTCTTTCTCCCAATTCTATGATCGTCCCATAATGACTTTCTTTTTCCCTAATTCCTTGTATAACCCTTAGACCTCTAATATCAAACTTCCCACCTTGTCCTTACTTATTCTCCACTAATTACCATCTTGCCCTTATTTTCTCTACACTTCTATTATTCTATTTGTACCATTTAAAATAATTCTAAACAAATATTCTAATTATTCCAAAATGCTAATAATCCTCTTAATTAGTCTAATTCCAACTATACTACTTATAGTAACTTATCACACATCATATTAAAACTTCATGTTTACCTCATTCATCATGGTACACTTCATATTCATCATAATCTCATAAATTACTATAAAGGCTCACATATAATCATCAAAAAATCAAACACTTCACATTGACTCATATAATCACGCAAAATTAATTAAATAATTAATCTAGAATTCGGAGTGTTACAACTCTCCCCACTTAAAAAAAAATCACCCTAGAAAATTTGCCTGACGAAAACAACATCCGATAAGACTCTCTCATTTGATCCTCACGTTCCTAAGTCCAAATTTCACCAGATGGCCCGCCCCATAATACCTTCACTAAGGAAATATCCTTACCTCGTAATTTCTTTACTTCCCGGCCTTCTATTCGCAATGGTAATGCCTCAACAATCAGGTTATCTCTCGCCTGTACATCATCCATTTTAATCACATGCGAAGGATTTGAAATATATTTTCTCAACTAAGACACATGAAACACGTCATGCAGATTCGTAAGTGATAGAGGCAAAGTGTTGTACCCCAAAATTTGCCCTCCCATATTCTTCAAGATTTGTCAAAAGCATGCTTCAAAATTCCCCAAGGGTTGAACAGTTCAAAGGCCTCCTAACAGTCAAAATTAGGGTTTTGGTTCTGACAAAGTAAATGAAGTTTCCAAGGGTCAAATCAAGCCCCACATGCCTATAAACATGGTCAAGCATCCTCATACAAAGTTTCAAGACTTACAGCACAAAATTGCACAGTCAAAACCCTAATTGCACTACAGTCAACTGTAAGGGCAAAATGGTCATTTGACAGTCAAAAGTTCAAATTTTTAGTCAACATATCATTTTGAAGCCACAAACATCATTTGATCAATGCTTGATCATGATTCTCAAAGCTTGGCTCAAAAATCATCAAGATGCAAAAGTTTCCATATTTGGACAATTGAAAAAGTCAACTGTAAATTGACCAGGGCATAACTTTCACATGGATTATCATAAAAATTCCATCCAAAGCTCATTTTCAAGAGAAAGACATTTCCTACAACTCCTATTCATACTTCAAGTCCAAGAAATGCTCTCACAAAAAGTTATCAATTTCAACATTATAGGTCATTTTCAAAAGTCAACAAAAAGGGACTTTAAGTAAAAGGCCATAACTTGAGATTGGTAAATCAAAATGACATGGGACCAAAGGCATTGGTTAAAGGACTCAAAGACATTTCCAAAATGTCCAAGAACATGAGCAAAGCGTAAAAATTGAGCAAGTTATGCCTTGTGGAAGTTGGGAAATTTTTGGATATTTTGAAAAGTCAACATTGCTTCAAATGACCTAAAATTGCTAATGGGCCTCTTTTTCTTCCACAATTCACTACCCAAGGCATGTACACGACAATTTGGCCCAAAGGGAAATTCTTCATCATTTTTATTTTATTTATTTGAATTTTAATTACTAATAATTCATTTAATTAAGTAAAATATATGAAAAATATCAAAACTAGGTTTTCAAATCTTTTTATGCAAGACAATTACTCATGATTCACTAAGGATTTCGTGCCTATCAAAAGTGGAAAGAATTGGTGTAAACTGAGAGAGTTCTTCATGAAGAAATATTGAAAAAGATCCTAAAAAATCAAATCTTGAAAACCATTAAAAGCAAGGCTATGGGCTTGGATTATTGATCAAATTCGTTCTATATACAAAGGCAAACCTAACCCTAATGCTGATAACCATAAAGCTGCGCAGAAAAGCCATATGCAAACTTGAATTTTTTCAAGAAAACTCCAATACTGAAAATTGAGTTTTATGACGATTCAAGGCCAAATATTTGTTCCATTAGCTTCCTGAGGCTTCAAGGAAAGTTTTCCAATCAAAATCAATCATCCTAACACCCTGAATTGGTAACACGATCGCAACCTGTACAGAAAATATTTCATATTCGTGCATCTCAATTCATGCATCTTTTGCAATTTTTAACATTTGATTTATGTTCATTATTCAATTCTGAAGCTAACTGCGTGGTCTGATTTTGTTTTCGTGCACCATGGAAGGATTCACCATTGTTATCATCTAGGGTTTTCTAAGTTCTAAATTGGGCATTTTTAGCTATTGTAAAATTAGGACAGGCCAATACCATGAACGAATTCAGCGTGTTCAGACGAAAACAAATTGATCCTCGCGCCTAATTTATGAGGCCATATGGCCTATTCGCTATTCTTAGATATGGCGTATTTTGGGGGGGTTAAAAACCCCCGCTAACCATCTTTTGTTTCAGGAAAAAAGAACAAGAGAGGAAGAAGACGCTTAGGTGGCCATCAGTGATTGGGTCATTCAAATTCTCGCGCGAAAAAGAAGCATTAACGTTTGTTTATTTTATTATGTTTATTGATTATATTATCTACAGATAAACAAAGCAGCATGGTTGGCAAGCGTGTACGTTGGTAATCTCCAGGACCTGGGTTCGAGCCCCAGGTCCTCACCCTTTCCATATTATTTTTCAATTAATACTCCTATGCAATTTCAATACAGGGAACACCATACAACCTTTGATCCAGCTATGCCACGCGCCCACTGAGATTGATCCGTTGGCTCTGATCAGAGGAGCACCATGACCGTTGGTCAACACACATGCATGTTAGTCAAAAGGTCAACAAAGTCAGAAGCTTAATGGGCCTAAAGTGTTAATGAAAACCTCCCAAATGGGGACAGACCCCCCTAGGTTTGCAACATCTTTTCTATTTTATTATATTATTTTGATTCAATTATTTCTTATTTTTAATTAGTTAATTAATTTAAATATTTTCATAAAAAATATAAAAAACAATATAAAAATCATAAAGACAAAAATAAGTATTTTTTATTTAATATTTTAGTATTTTGTAAATAAAGCCTTTATTAATTAATTAGTTTTAATCTAGGGTTAACCTTAATATTTTTCAATAAAACTTAAAATTTGGTAGAATTAGGGTTTGTAATAATTCTTACCCTTTTTTCTTTTTTTTCACTAATAATTAAATATTATTTATTTTTATAATTAAATTTGCATGTAAATAATTAGGTTAATTTAGGTTTAACTTTAATACTTTCTTAATAAACAAAAAAAAAACAATTAGAATTAGGGTTAGTATTTTAATTTCAATTAATCTCATTAAATTCTCATAAATACAAAAAAACCAAAAAATAATTTCTTTTTCTTTAATTTAATTAATTTAGCAATTTAATTTAATTCCATTAAGAAGGGTCCAACGCCCTTGTTTCTAATTTAAATTTCAATTCGCGTATTTATTTCTTTTCCTTTTAATATTTATGTACCTCTCCCAAAGCCATGTAAATATTTATTTCTCTCACTTTACTTTAATTCTTTATTTTTCTGTCAAATCGGGTCTTGGAAATTTTGGCGATGTGGACCCGCGCCTTTTGTAATAGTTTAGAACTTTACCTATCTCGCACTTTTTAATTGTTAAATAAATGCATGCAAGAATGAATGGACAAAAAATAAAAACAAACGCATAGATCACTTTGACATGACAAGATAAATATAAACGAACGTGACACCCAAATCACACACCACCCCTAGGGTACGCCTCACTGTTGCCTTGCCTCGAAAGGTGATCGTCGAGTAGAGGATGTCTTAGTAAGTCCTCATGATCTGGGAACCTGGCATGAGGGTAGCTTCTAAGGTATCTTCCCATTGCTCCGGTGATCACCATGTCCCGAACCTCGAATTGACCCGAACACCTCCAACGGTGGTGCTACCTACCTCTCAATGGTGGGATGGCACTACTTTAAAGGACATCTACACAGACGAATTCCTTAGGGTAGGTAGACGACTCTAGATACTTGCTTTAATTTCAAAACAAATTCAAAAATACTTTTCACACCGACACATTTTCAAAAAGCTTTCGAAAGCAACTTTTCAAACACTCTTGAGGACCGATACAAGAGTCGAACTGAAATTTTCAAAGAAACTTTTTCAAACCCACTCACACTTTGAAAAGCAAACAAACATTTTTAAAAACACAAAGAGAAAGTATCTAAGAGCCCATGGATAACCATGGATAGAAAGGGTGCTAACACCTTCCCTTTCTATAACCTACTTCCCGAACCGAGAGCGATCTCTTTAAGGAATTGTTTTGTGCTTTTGTCCTTTCCATTTGGAGAAAATAAAAGACGGTGGCGACTCTTGCTTACCGCGACATTTCACGAACCAGCGTTAAACAGTCAGTTCCCGATCCACCGATCACAGAACTGGCGACTCTGCTGGGGACCAAACTTAAAGTGAGGTGTACCTTAGGGTAGTTCATAACTGTGTTTTCAATTGTATTGACTTGCTTGCTTTATTATTGTGGGACTGTCTTGGGAGTTCTATAGATCCTAACCAGGATCTGGGGGATACCTTCTTAGAAAGTAGCAACAAGGCTGTGAGGGAACTGTGCGGGGTATACCGACATGGTTGAAACAGTCTGCTACGTTGATGTGGCACTTTGGTGTGTACCGGTAACCCTTGAGTTCAGTCAAGGAGAGTACGGGGCCTCCGCGTGGTGTCGTGAAGCATCAACAGACCTTAGGAACCTTAATTGAACTATCTTGGCCTCTTTAGGGTAGTGAGATAACTGACTTTGGTGCAGTCCGAGGTTGGTTGATACTCGATACTACACTCAATGGAGGGTTGCTTTCCTGGAATATTTCGGTCGCCAGTTCAGTGGCTAAATCGAAACAATGAACAATGAAAGCAATCCCGTGATATTGGGACCCTTAGAACCCGGTTACTTCTAGTAGGACAGGTTGAGCCCACCAACTTCAAGAGGGTAATACCCAGACCCCATGCTGGCCTAAACTCTAAGGGTTTCTCTTGTGTGACTTGTGTGCCTTCGTACTTGACTACTTGCATGCTTGTTATCTGACACATGAACTACTTGCAGGTTTGGTTCATAGTCCTTAATTGGGACTCATAACAGGGTTTACTAAGTCTCTTGCAGATTTTGTTTATAGTCCTTAATTGGGACTCCTAACAAAGTGTACTGAGTTTCTTGCAGGTTTTTGGTTTGCAGTCCTTAATTGGGACTCGTAACAGGGTTTACCTACATTACCCCATGCATAGCATGACATCATATCATTGCATACATCCTGCATAAAAAAACTAATCCATTTCAAGGATCTCAAGGGCTTGTGATGCAGGTCATGATAAATCAAACATCTAGCAAGGGGCAAAGAGGATTTATTTTCCTCTAGCCAAAGATTGTCAGGGGCTATGACCCACTTGATATGGTGAGCTCTGACTCCTGAAGAAGGTTCCCCTAACCAAGGTTGTTTGGAAATCAAAACCAGACATGATGATTAAAGTCAGGGGCTATGACCCACTAGATATGGTGAGCCTTTGACCCTTTGAAGAAGGACTCTCAACAACATGCAGTTCCTTCAATCAAACTACCGGACCCGAGTTCTAACAAATTTTCTTGTTTACCCCGCGGGATCCTTGGAAACATTGCATATGCATACATACACATCATTGCATGACAGGTACCCTTGTTGCAGGTCACTTACCTTTCCCACTGTTTATTTCAGCAATGGCTTCCCAACAAGACAACCAGGACTTTCTTGCTCAAGAGACCCGGTTCGGGGAAATCCTCTTGAATCTATCCAAGGGGCAGGAGGAGCTAAGGACACTTCTCATGGAGACTTTGGTCAGGAACAGTGCTGAGGATGAACGGCTGAAACATCTGCAAGCTGAAATGGATACAATGAAAGCCCAAATGCTGGGGCAGGTGACTGCAATTCAAGGCTTAGCTCAAAGACAAGAAGAGCTCGGAGTTCTCGTCAACCAACTGCTTCAGGGTAACCAACTGGGGAAAAAGTCTAAGGGTAAAAAGCCAGTTATCGTTCAACCAACTTTGAGATAAGGAGATAAGGGGAGAGCTCCTCAAATGGCTCCAGCACCGCAAATTCAGCATCAACCTCACCAGCTTCAGCCAGACAAGCCCAGGAGGCAATTCACCCAGCTCAACATGTCGTTGTTCCAAGCTTTACAACGCCTGTTAAGATTGAACCTGATCACATTAAGGGCTCATCCCCGGAACCAGAACACAGCATCTCCTATCTATGATCCCAATAAAAGGTGTGCCTACCACTCTGCCTGTCCAGGACATGATACAAACGAGTGTTGGGCTTTGAAAAACAAGATCCAGGACCTGATTGATGAAGGAGCACTGGAATTCACACAAGATGGTCAGGCTGAATTTTTCTACCATCCCTCCAAGGCTCACCATTTGAAGTGACAAGCCCTGAGACTAGAAAATTTTGTTCATTCGAATGTTCAAGTTGCAATTTTCTTTTGTTCAAACATTTACTCATGATTAAACATTGTTATTTCATTAATGCATCGCATGTGTCTGTCCTGAAACAATATATTCGTATTCACTAAATGCAAATTATTTTCATATTTTTTCTGATGTCAACTCTTGATCAATAATTCTAAGCCTCTTGAGGGAGGATGACGAAAACGATACCACGATCTTTATAGTATGCTTTTGAACAGACCCCGCTGATGAGGTACAGGCATTGTTTCAATTCCTAAACACTGGAGTTATAAGGAAGATAATCCCTCGTCAACCCCTTCGAGCCAAAGAAGTAGGAGTTTTTCTTTTCGAAAATTAAAACCCTTATCATAACCTGGGGGCAGGGTAGTTCTCTCAGTTGATCCAAGTGCATAACGAATGGCACCAAAGGGGTACTTACAGAAAAAAAGAAGACAGTGATGGTTCCGAATAATCAATAAAGAAAGGCAGTCATTATCTCAAAAAATAAAAAAAAACCCATTAAGTCAAAACCCATGAAGGAGACTTACAAAACTGGGTCATCCCGCTGACTATAATTCCAAAAAAGGAAACAGTTCAGGCAAAAAAAAGAAAGGGATAACAAAAAAATCAGACAAGAAAGAGGTCTTACAAACCCTCAACAAAAAGGAATGACTGCCTATTCAAAATAAGTTATCAACATCCGAACCGTCACCGGAAAATTAGAGCAAAGACTCAAACAAGGCCTAACGTATGATCAACTGAGTTTAGGTTTGGAGAACATCACGAAGAGCGGGTGGGTACAAATAAAAGTTGAGCCTTTATCCTTTGTTTCTTAAACCGTGAACCAGGCCACGTTATAACCCTTAAAAGTCCTAGCTGAAGCATGGGTTAGTTCGAAAGCATACTGTTACGAAAGGTATCCTGACTCCTTAAGGCCTACGGTAAATACGGAGTTGACATCACGTTTTACAAACATTCACTTGTTTTATGAAAAAGAATGCATTTTCAAAATCTTCAAGACAGACATAGGCTTTGAATTTTTAACATAACTTTGTTTGCATATGAATTTTTGTTTGAACAGCAGGGAAATTCGCACGATGAAAAGCCTAGTGAACAAAAGCACTCCCAATCAAGGGGCACGACATGATCATTGTCCATCATCTGGGGCAATCCAATCAAGATTCGGAGAATCTCTCAAAGGCCAAATAACCTGGGGCAAATCTCCGCCTGAGTCACTTGGGGCATTCCAACAACGAATCTTGCCTGATCAAATACCTTCTGGTGTCATGACAAAACACTTCTAACAGGGGCAACTCCCTACTTTCTGAGAATGAACATAGTCGGAAAAATACTACGCACAATCATAGACCCGCTAGGTTGACATACCTAGGCAAAAATAAGGGCTTCCCGGCGAACCAAAAGGGTTCGGGCAAAATGAAGGGATGAAATGAAAAAAACATGTACACTCGGCAAGTCGAAAACCTGAAAGGGCGGCTTGGGCAAAAATGGGTATCCCGGTGGACTGAAAACCCGAAAGGGCGGTCCAGGCAAAAGTTAGGGATCAAAGTGTACGACTATGTCATGTTATCTTGTCACCTGTCTACCAGAAGAAGGGCTGTCCATCAACAACTATCAGCACCTCACAGGTCTGCCTCTCCCACCTCAGAAACAGGGGCAATAAAGAGTTGTCTGAGCAGTCCAATTGTTCTATCCTCCAAGGTATCAAGGAGGGTTCAACCAGTACATCCCAATTCCCCAGAGAGTGAGCTAGCAAGTCAGTGCACTCTCCCCAAGCAAAGCTACAATCAAACCTTAAGGACGTTGGGTATCCTCCCGCAGATCTCAACGTTCCCCAGCAGTATATATATACATTCTTAACAAGCACCCCGACAGTCTTGGTCTAAAGATTGTTCCCCGGCGGTATATCAAACATTCAGCAAAGTCATTTCCAATACAGTTCAAAAACTTCCCCAGGAGAGTCCAATCCAGTTTCCCCAAGAAAGTTGGAATTATCTCCCCAAGCAGTAAGCTTATCCCCAGTAGATTCTGGAAGCTTATCCTCGCAGAGCACGAACGCATCCCCCGGCTTTATGCAAAGAGTTATTTCCTTACTAGGATATAACTGGGTTATCCTCAGCCAAAAGCCACGGAAAGAGCGTCCTCGACGGAGTCTTCTTATCCCCAGCGAAGTCTATCAACACTTCCAACAACAACAAGGGTATCCCCAGCAAGTTATTATCAACAGCTCAACAAAGTATCTCTCTCCCCACAGAGTATTGCTTCCCAGCAAGATCGCTAGAGTACTTTTCTCCCTGCAGAATAATTCATTCGCCAAGTTTATTCCCCAACGGAGTTATCTTCTCCTGCCGGTATTCTTGCAACTATCATCCCCAGCGGAAGCGAAATCTATTCTTCAACATTAGCCCAGGAGTGACTTCCCGGCACCCTTCAAGGATTTATTTTCCTAAGACGAAAACATACATTCATAAACATCTTCATACATCATAGCATGCATATACGCATCATATCTTACGAATCTCATTTATGTTGAGAACATCATTGCTTGATCCACATCACGCATTGCATATGACTGACCTTTACCTTTCAGGAAAGATTCAGTTAAATCCTCAATCATATTTCAAGACCTAGACCGGTTCAATTAAATCGACTCCAAAGATTTCTTATCCAGTCAAAGGCCTTCTCTGGTCCAGTTAAATCGACCCCAAACAGATTTTTCTGATAAAAACCCAGTTGAAGACATTCCAAGACCTAGACCGGTTCAGTTAATCGACTCCAAAGATTTCTTATCCAGTCCAAGGCCTTCTCTAGTCCAGCTAAATCGACCCCAAACAGATTTTCCTGATAAAGACTCAGTGAAGTTATCCAAGGTTCTCTCAATGTTTGCTGTTGAGGTGGTAATCGCCTATGGTTCTCTCCCCAATACTGCGGAGGTGGTAATCCCAGTCTTCGCTCAACGATTGCTGTTGAAGTTGAAGTTATCCAAGATTCTCTCAATGTTTGCTATTGAGGTTGTAGTCGCCTATGGTTCTCTCCCCGATACTGCGGAGGTGGTAATCCCAGGCTTCGCTCAACGATTGCTGTTGAAGTTGAAGTTATCCAAGATTCTCAATGTTTGCTGTTGAGGTTGTAGTCGCCTATGGTTCTCTCCCCGATACTGCGGAGGTGGTAATCCCAGGCTTCGCTCAACGATTGCTGTTGAAGTTGAAGTTATCCAAGATTCTCTCAATGTTTGCTATTGAGGTTGTAGTCGCCTATGGTTCTCTCCCCGATACTGCGGAGGTGGTAATCCCAGATTTCGCTCAATGATTGCTGTTGAAGTTGAAGTTATCCAAGATTCTCTCAATGTTTGCTATTGAGGTTGTAGTCGCCTATGGTTCTCTCCCCGATAATGCAGAGGTGGTAATCCCAGATTTCGCTCAATGATTGCTGTTGAAGTTGAAGTTATCCAAGTTTCTCTCAATGTTTGCTGTTGAGGTGGTAATCGCCTATGGTTCTCTCCCTGATACTGCGGAGGTGGTAATCCCAGATTTCGCTCAATGATTGCTGTTGAAGTTGAAGTTATCCAAGGTTCTCTCAATGTTTGCTGTTGAGGTGGTAATCGCCTATAGTTCTCTCCCCGATACTGCGGAGGTGGTAATCCCAGATTTCGCTCAACGATTTCTGTTGAAGTTGAAGTTATCCAAGGTTCTATCAATGTTTGCTGTTGAGGTGGTGATCGCCTATGGTCCTCTCCCCGATACTGCAGAGGTGGTAATCCCAAGATTTTCTCAACGATTGCTGTTGAGAATAAAGTCATCCAAGGTTCTCTCACCGTTCCTGTTGAGGTAGTAACCATCCCTGGTTCATTCATCACCATTTGAAGCTCCAGATCCAGCTCCTGTAACCAGTCAGGACACATCTACACAAAGAATTTGAAGACCAGCTCCCGAAACAGGTCAGGTATTCATTTTTCTTTTTTGTAGGTATGCAAGTTCTCGCTAAAGAAGCTCTTACGCGATCAACATCCAGATGGCATCTATAAGCCTATCCGCCATCCATCATCTCTTAGCATGGCATCTATAAGCCCATCATCCTATCCATCAATCTCCAAATGGCATCTATAAGCCCATTCCCATCATCATACTGCTACTATGTGAGCGCAAATTTCTGGGCACTCTAGTGTTCAATCATCTTCCACCTTCGGATTACGAAAGGCACGTCAGCCAATCTGCATCCTCAGGTCTAAGAAGATTGAACAGGGGCAACTGTTGTACCCCAAAATTTTCCCTCCCATATTCTTCAAGATTTGTCAAAAGCATGCTTCAAAATTCCCCAAGGGTTGAACAGTTCAAGGGCCTCCTAACAGTCAAAATTAGGGTTTTGGTTTTGACAAAGTAAATGAAGTTTCCAAGGGTCAAATCAAGCCCCACATGCCTATAAACATGGTCAAGCATCCTCATACAAAGTTTCAAGACTTACAGCACAAAATTGCACAGTCAAAACCCTAATTGCACTACAGTCAACTGTAAGGGCAAAATGGTCATTTGACAGTCAAAAGTTCAAATTTTTGGTCAACATCTCATTTTGAAGCCACAAACATCATTTGATCAATGCTTGATCATGATTCTCAAAGCTTGGCTCAAAAATCATCAAGATGCAAAAGTTTCCATATTTGGACAGTTGAAAAAGTCAACTGTAAATTGACCAGGGCATAACTTTCACATGGATTATCAGAAAAATTCCATCCAAAGCTCATTTTGAAGAGAAAGAAATTTCCTACAACTCCTCTTCATACTTCAAGTTTAAGAAATGCTCTCACAAAAAGTTATCAATTTCAACATTATAGGTCATTTTCAAAAGTCAACAAAAAGGGACTTTAAGTCAAAGGCCATAACTTGAGATTGGTAAATAAAAATGACATGGGACCGAAGGAATTGGTTAGAGGACTCAAATACCTTTCCAAAATGTCCAAGAACATGAGCAAAGCTTAAAAATTGAGCAAGTTATGCCTTGTGGAAGTTGGGAAATTTTGGATATTTTGAAAAGTCAACATTGCTTCAAATGACCTAAAATTGCTAATGGGCCTCTTTTTCTTCCACAATTCACTACCCAAGGCATGTACACGACCATTTGGCCCAAAGGGAAGTTCTTCATCATTTTTATTTTATTTATTTGAATTTTAATTACTAATAATTCATTTAATTAAGTAAAATATATGAAAAATATCAAAACTAGGTTTTCAAATCTTTTTATGCAAGACAATTACTCATGATTCACTAAGGATTTCGTGCCTATCAAAAGTGGAAAGAATTGGTGTAAATTGAGAGAGTTCTTCATGAAGAAATATTGAAAAAGATCCTAAAAAATCAAATCTTGAAAACCATTAAAAGCAAGGCTATGGGCTTGGATTATTGATCAAATTCGTTCTATATACAAAGGCAAACCTAACCCTAATGCTGATAACCATAAAGCTGCGCAGAAAAGCCATATGCAAACTTGAATTTTTTCAAGAAAACTCCAATACTGAAAATTGAGTTTTAGGACGATTCAAGGCCAAATATTTGTTCCATTAGCTTCCTGAGGCTTCAAGGAAAGTTTTCCAATCAAAATCAATCATCCTAACGCCCTGAATTGGTAACACGATCGCAACCTGTACAGAAAATATTTCATATTCGTGCATCTCAATTCATGCATCTTTTGCAATTTTTAACATTTGATTTATGTTCATTATTCAATTTTGAAGCTAACTGCGTGGTCTGATTTTGTTTTCGTGCACCATGGAAGGATTCACCATTGTTATCATCTAGGGTTTTCTAAGTTCTAAATTGGGCGTTTTTAGCTATTGTAAAATTAGGACAGGCCAATACCATGAACGAATTCAGCGTGTTCAGACGAAAACAAATTGATCCTCACGCCTAATTTATGAGGCCATATGGCCTATTCGCTATTCTTAGATATGGCGTATTTTGGGGGGGTTAAAAACCCCCGCTAACAATCTTTTGTTTCAGGAAAAAAGAACAAGCGAGGAAGAAGACGCTTAGGTGGCCATCAGTGATTGGGTCATTCAAATTCTCGCGCGAAAAAGAAGCATTAATGTTTGTTTATTTTATTATGTTTATTGATTATATTATCTACAGATAAACAAAGCAGCATGGTTGGCAAGTGTGTACGTTGGTAATCTCCAGGACCTGGGTTCGAGCCCCAGGTCCTCACCCTTTCCATATTATTTTTCAATTAATACTCCTATGCAATTTCAATACAGGGAACACCATACAACCTTTGATCCAGCTATGCCACGCGCCCACTGAGATTGATCCGTTGGCTCTGATCAGAGGAGCACCATGACCGTTGGTCAACACACATGCATGTTAGTCAAAAGGTCAACAAAGTCAGAAGCTTAATGGGCCTAAAGTGCTAATGAAAACCTCCCAAATGGGGACAGACCCCCCTAGATTTGCAACATCTTTTCTATTTTATTTTATTATTTTGATTCAATTATTTCTTATTTTTAATTAGTTAATTAATTTAAATATTTTCATAAAAAATATAAAAAACAATATAAAAATCATAAAGACAAAAATAAGTATTTTTTATTTAATATTTTAGTATTTTGTAAATAAAGCCTTTATTAATTAATTAGATTTAATCTAGGGTTAACCTTAATATTTTTCAATAAAACTTAAAATTTGGTAGAATTAGGGTTTGTAATAATTCTTACCCTTTTTTCTTTTTTTCACTAATAATTAAATATTATTTATTTTTATAATTAAATTTGCATGTAAATAATTAGGTTAATTTAGGTTTAACTTTAATACTTTCTTAATAAACTAAAAAAAACAATTAGAATTAGGGTTAGTATTTTAATTTCAATTAATCTCATTAAATTCTCATAAATACAAAAAAACCAAAAAATAATTTCTTTTTCTTTAATTTAATTAATTTAGCAATTTAATTTAATTCCATTAAGAAGGGTCCAACGCCCTTGTTTCTAATTTAAATTTCAATTCGCGTATTTATTTCTTTTCCTTTTAATATTTATGTACCTCTCCCAAAGCCATGTAAATATTTATTTCTCTCACTTTACTTTAATTCTTTATTTTTCTGTCAAATCGGGTCCTGGAAATTTTGGCGATGTGGACCCGCGCCTTTTGTAATAGTTTAGAACTTTACCTATCTCGCACTTTTTAATTGTTAAATAAATGCATGCAAGAATGAATGGACAAAAAATAAAAACAAACGCATAGATCACTTTGACATGACAAGATAAATATAAACGAACGTGACACCCAAATCACACACCACCCCTAGGGTACGCCTCACTGTTGCCTTGCCTCGAAAGGTGATCGTCGAGTAGAGGATGTCTTAGTAAGTCCTCATGATCTGGGAACCTGGCATGAGGGTAGCTTCTAAGGTATCTTCCCATTGCTCCGGTGATCACCATGTCCCGAACCTCGAATTGACCCGAACACCTCCAACGGTGGTGCTACCTACCTCTCAATGGTGGGATGGCACTACTTTAAAGGACATCTACACAGACGAATTCCTTAGGGTAGGTAGACGACTCTAGATACTTTCTTTAATTTCAAAACAAATTCAAAAATACTTTTCACACCGACACATTTTCAAAAAGCTTTCGAAAGCAACTTTTCAAACACTCTTGAGGACCGATACAAGAGTCGAACTGAAATTTTCAAAGAAACTTTTTCAAACCCACTCACACTTTGAAAAGCAAACAAACATTTTTGAAAACACAATGAGAAAGTATCTAAGAGCCCATGGATAACCATGGATAGAAAGGGTGCTAACACCTTCCCTTTCTATAACCTACCTCCCGAACCGAGAGCGATCTCTTTAAGGAATTTTTTTGTGCTTTTGTCCTTTCCATTTGGAGAAAATAAAAGACGGTGGCGACTCTTGCTTACCGCGACATTTTGCGAACCAGCGTTAAACAGTCAGTTCCCGATCCACCGATCACAGAACTGGCGACTCTGCTGGGGACCAAACTTAAAGTGAGGTGTACCTTAGGGTAGTTCATAACTGTGTTTTCAATTGTATTGACTTGCTTGCTTTATTATTGTGGGACTGTCTTGGGAGTTCTATAGATCCTAACCCGGATCTGGGGGATACTTTCTTAGAAAGTAGCAACAAGGCTGTGAGGGAATTGTGCGGGGTATACCGACATGGTTGAAACAGTCTGCTACGTTGATGTGGCACTTTGGTGTGTACCGGTAACCCTTGAGTTCAGTCAAGGAGAGTACGGGGCCTCCGCGTGGTGTCGTGAAGCATCAACAGACCTTAGGAACCTTAATTGAACTATCTTGGCCTCTTTAGGGTAGTGAGATAACTGACTTTGGTGCAGTCCGAGGTTGGTTGATACTCGATACTACACTCAATGGAGGGTTGCTTTCCTGGAATATTTCGGTCGCCAGTTCAGTGGCTAAATCGAAACAATGAACAATGAAAGCAATCTCGTGATATTGGGACCCTTAGAACCCGGTTACTTCTAGTAGGACATGTTGAGCCCACCAACTTCAAGAGGGTAATACCCAGACCCCATGCTGGCCTAAACTCTAAGGGTTTCTCTTGTGTGACTTGTGTGCCTTCGTACTTGACTACTTGCATGCTTGTTATCTGACACATGAACTACTTGCAGGTTTGGTTCATAGTCCTTAATTGGGACTCATAATAGGGTTTACTAAGTCTCTTGCAGATTTTGTTTATAGTCCTTAATTGGGACTCCTAACAAAGTGTACTGAGTTTCTTGCAGGTTTTTGGTTTGCAGTCCTTAATTGGGACTCGTAATAGGGTTTACCTACATTACCCCATGCATAGCATGACATCATATCATTGCATACATCCTGCATAAAAAAACTAATCCATTTCAAGGATCTCAAGGGCTTGTGATGCAGGTCATGATAAATCAAACATCTAGCAAGGGGCAAAGAGGATTTATTTTCCTCTAGCCAAAGATTGTCAGGGGCTATGACCCACTTGATATGGTGAGCTCTGACTCCTGAAGAAGGTTCCCCTAACCAAGGTTGTTTGGAAATCAAAACCAGACATGATGATTAAAGTCAGGGGCTATGACCCACTAGATATGGTGAGCCTTTGACCCTTTGAAGAAGGACTCTCAACAACATGCAGTTCCTTCAATCAAACTACCGGACCCGAGTTCTAACAAATTTTCTTGTTTACCCCGCGGGATCCTTGGAAACATTGCATATGCATACATACACATCATTGCATGACAGGTACCCTTGTTGCAGATCACTTACCTTTCCCGCTATTTATTTCAGCAATGGCTTCCCAACAAGACAACCAGGACTTTCTTGCTCAAGAGACCCGGTTCGGGGAAATCCTCCTGAATCTATCCAAGGGGCAGGAGGAGCTAAGGACACTTCTCATGGAGACTTTGGTCAGGAACAGTGCTGAGGATGAACGGCTGAAACATCTGCAAGCTGAAATGGATACAATGAAAGCCCAGATGCTGGGGCAGGTGACTGCAATTCAAGGCTTAGCTCAAAGACAAGAAGAGCTCGGAGTTCTCGTCAACCAACTGCTTCAGGGTAACCAACTGGGGCAAAAGTCTAAGGGTAAAAATCCAGTTATCGTTCAACCACCTTTGAGACAAGGAGATAAGGGGAGAGCTCCTCAAATGGCTCCAGCGCCGCAAATTCAGCATCAACCTCACCAGCTTCAGCCAGACAAGCCCAGGAGGCAATTCACCCAGCTCAACATGTCGTTGTTCCAAGCTTTACAACGCCTGTTAAGATTGAACCTGATCACATTAAGGGCTCATCCCCGGAACCAGAACACAGCATCTCCTGTCTATGATCCCAATAAAAGGTGTGCCTACCACTCTGCCTGTCCAGGACATGATACAAACGAGTGTTGGGCTTTGAAAAACAAGATCCAGGACCTGATTGATGAAGTAGCACTGGAATTCACACAAGATGGTCAGGCTGAATTTTTCTACCATCCCTCCAAGGCTCACCATTTGAAGTGACAAGCCCTGAGACTAGAAAATTTTGTTCATTCGAATGTTCAAGTTGCAATTTTCTTTTGTTCAAACATTTACTCATGATTAAACATTGTTATTTCATTAATGCATCGCATGTGTCTGTCCTGAAACAATATATTCGTATTCACTAAATGCAAATTATTTTCATATTTTTTCTGATGTCAACTCTTGATCAATAATTCTAAGCCTCTTGAGGGAGGATGACAAAAACGATACCACGATCTTTATAGTATGCTTTTGAACAGACCCTGCTGATGAGGTACAAGCATTGTTTCAATTCCTAAACACTGGAGTTATAAGGAAGATAATCCCTCGTCAACCCCTTCGAGCCAAAGAAGTAGGAGTTTTTCTTTTCGAAAATTAAAACCCTTATCATAACCTGGGGGCAGGGTAGTTCTCTCAGTTGATCCAAGTGCATAACGAATGGCACCAAAGGGGTACTTACAAAAAAAAAGAAGACAGTGATGGTTCCGAATAATCAATAAAGAAAGGCAGTCATTATCTCAAAAAATAAAAAAAAACCCATTAAGTCAAAACCCATGAAGGAGACTTACAAAACTGGGTCATCCTGCTGACTATAATTCCAAAAAAGGAAACAGTTCAGGCAAAAAAAAGAAAGGGATAACAAAAAAATCAGACAAGAAAGAGGTCTTACAAACCCTCAACAAAAAGGAATGACTGCCTATTCAAAATAAGTTATCAACATCTGAACTGTCACCGGAAAATCAGAGCAAAGACTCAAACAAGGCCTAACGTATGATCAACTGAGTTTAGGTTTGGAGAACATCACGAAGAGCGGGTGGGTACAAATAAAAGTTGAGCCTTTATCCTTTTTTTCTTAAACCGTGAACCAGGCCATGTTATAACCCTTAAAAGTCCTAGCTGAAGCATGGGTTAGTTTGAAAGCATACTGTTACGAAAGGTATCCTGACTCCTTAAGGCCTACGGTAAATACGGAGTTGACATCACGTTTTACAAACATTCACTTGTTTTATGAAAAAGAATGCATTTTCAAAATCTTCAAGACAGACATAGGCTTTGCATTTTTAACATAGCTTTGTTTGCATATGAATTTTTGTTTGAACAGCAGGGAAATTCGCACGATGAAAAGCCTAGTGAACAAAAGCACTCCCAATCAAGGGGCACGACATGATCATTGTCCATCATCTGGGGCAATCCAATCAAGATTCGGAGAATCTCTTAAAGGCCAAATAACCTGGGGCAAATCTCCGCCTGAGTCACTTGGGGCATTCCAACAACGAATCTTGCCTGATCAAATACCTTCTGGTGTCATGACAAAACACTTCTAACAGGGGCAACTCCCTACTTTCTGAGAACGGACATAGTCGGAAAAATAATACGCACAATCAGAGACCCGCTAGGTTGACATACCTAGGCAAAAATAAGGGCTTCCCGGCGAACCAAAAGGGTTCGGGCAAAATGAAGGGATGAAATGAAAAAAACATGTACACCCGGCAAGTCGAAAACCTGAAAGGGCGGATTGGGCAAAAATGGGTATCCCGGTGGACTGAAAACCCGAAAGGGCGGTCCAGGCAAAAGTTAGGGATCAAAGCGTACGACTATGTCATGTTATCTTATCACCTGTCTACCAGAAGAAGGGCTGTCCATCAACAACTATCAGCACCTCACAGGTCTGCCTCTCCCACCTCAGAAACAGGGGCAATAAAGAGTTGTCTGAGCAGTCCAATTGTTCTGTCCTCCAAGGTATCAAGGAGGGTTCAACCAGTACATCCCAATTCCCCAGAGAGTGAGCTAGCAAGTCAGTGCACTCTCCCCAAGCAAAGCTACAATCAAACCTTAAGGACGTTGGGTATCCTCCCGCAGATCTCAACGTTCCCCAGCAGTATATATATACATTCTTAACAAGCACCCCGGCAGTCTTGGTCTAAAGATTGTTCCCCGGCGGTATATCAAACATTCAGCAAAGTCATTTCCAATACAGTTCAAAAACTTCCCCAGGAGAGTCCAATCCAGTTTCCCCAAGAAAGTTGGAATTATCTCCCCAAGCAGTAAGCTTATCCCCAGTAGATTCTGGAAGCTTATCCTCGCAGAGCACGAACGCATCCCCCGGCTTTATGCAAAGAGTTATTTCCTTACTAGGATATAACTGGGTTATCCTCAGCCAAAAGCCACGGAAAGAGCGTGCTCGACGGAGTCTTCTTATCCCCAGCGAAGTCTATCAACACTTCCAACAACAACAAGGGTATCCCCAGCAAGTTATTATCAACAGCTCAACAAAGTATCTTTCTCCCCACAGAGTATTGCTTCCCAGCAAGATCGCTAGAGTACTTTTCTCCCCGCGGAATAATTCATTCGCCAAGTTTATTCCCCAACGGAGTTATCTTCTCCTGCCGGTATTCTTGCAACTATCATCCCCAGCGGAAGCGAAATCTATTCTTCAACATTAGCCCAGGAGTGACTTCCCGGCACCCTTCAAGGATTTATTTTCCTAAGACGAAAATATACATTCATAAACATCTTCATACATCATAGCATGCATATACGCATCATATCTTACGAATCTCATTTATGTTGAGAACATCATTGCTTGATCCACATCACGCATTGCATATGACTGACCTTTACCTTTCAGGAAAGATTCAGTTAAATCCTCAATCATATTTCAAGACCTAGACCGGTTCAATTAAATCGACTCCAAAGATTTCTTATCCAGTCAAAGGCCTTCTCTGGTCCAGTTAAATCGACCCCAAACAGATTTTTCTGATAAAAACCCAGTTGAAGACATTCCAAGACCTAGACCGGTTCAGTTAATCGACTCCAAAGATTTCTTATCCAGTCCAAGGCCTTCTCTAGTCCAGCTAAATCGACCCCAAACAGATTTTCCGGATAAAGACTCAGTGAAGTTATCCAAGGTTCTCTCAATGTTTGCTGTTGAGGTGGTAATCGCCTATGGTTCTCTCCCCGATACTGCGGAGGTGGTAATCCCAGGCTTCGCTCAACGATTGTTGTTGAAGTTGAAGTTATCCAAGATTCTCTCAATGTTTGCTATTGAGGTTGTAGTCGCCTATGGTTCTCTCCCCGATATTGCGGAGGTGGTAATCCCAGGCTTCGCTCAACGATTGCTGTTGAAGTTGAAGTTATCCAAGATTCTCAATGTTTGTTGTTGAGGTTGTAGTCGCCTATGGTTCTCTCCCCGATACTGCGGAGGTGGTAATCCCAGGCTTCGCTCAACGATTGCTGTTGAAGTTGAAGTTATCCAAGATTCTCTCAATGTTTGCTATTGAGGTTGTAGTCGCCTATGGTTCTCTCCCCGATACTGCGGAGGTGGTAATCCCAGATTTCGCTCAATGATTGCTGTTGAAGTTGAAGTTATCCAAGATTCTCTCAATGTTTGCTATTGAGGTTGTAGTCGCCTATGGTTCTCTCCCCGATACTGCAGAGGTGGTAATCCCAGATTTCGCTCAATGATTGCTGTTGAAGTTGAAGTTATCCAAGTTTCTCTCAATGTTTGCTGTTGAGGTGGTAATCGCCTATGGTTCTCTCCCCGATACTGCGGAGGAGGTAATCCCAGATTTCGCTCAATGATTGTTGTTGAAGTTGAAGTTATCCAAGGTTCTCTCAATGTTTGCTGTTGAGGTGGTAATCGCCTATAGTTCTCTCCCCGATACTGCGGAGGTGGTAATCCCAGATTTCGCTCAACGATTGCTGTTGAAGTTGAAGTTATCCAAGGTTCTATCAATGTTTGCTGTTGAGGTGGTGATCGCCTATGGTCCTCTCCCCGATACTTCGGAGGTGGTAATCCCAAGATTTTCTCAACGATTGCTGTTGAGAATAAAGTCATCCAAGGTTCTCTCACCGTTCCTGTTGAGGTAGTAACCATCCCTGGTTCATTCATCACCATTTGAAGCTCCAGATCCAGCTCCTGTAACCAGTCAGGACACATCTACACAAAGAATTTGAAGACCAGCTCCCGAAACAGGTCAGGTATTCATTTTTCTTTTTTGCAGGTATGCAAGTTCTCGCTAAAGAAGCTCTTACGCGATCAACATCCAGATGGCATCTATAAGCCTATCCGCCATCCATCATCTCTTAGCATGGTATCTATAAGCCCATCATCCTATCCATCAATCTCCAAATGGCATCTATAAGCCCATTCCCATCATCATACTGCTACTATGTGAGCGCAAATTTCTGGGCACTCTAGTGTTCAATCATCTTCCACCTTCGGATTACGAAAGGCACGTCAGCCAATCTACATCCTCAGGTCTAAGAAGATTGAACAGGGGCAACTGTTGTACCCCAAAATTTGCCCTCCCATATTCTTCAAGATTTGTCAAAAGCATGCTTCAAAATTCCCCAAGGGTTGAACAGTTCAAGGGCCTCCTAACAGTCAAAATTAGGGTTTTGGTTCCGACAAAGTAAATGAAGTTTCCAAGGGTCAAATCAAGCCCCACATGCCTATAAACATGGTTAAGCATCCTCATACAAAGTTTCAAGACTTACAGCACAAAATTGCACAGTCAAAACCCTAATTGCACTACAGTCAACTGTAAGGGCAAAATGGTCATTTGACAGTCAAAAGTTCAAATTTTTGGTCAACATCTCATTTTGAAGCCACAAACATCATTTGATCAATTCTTGATCATGATTCTCAAAGCTTGGCTCAAAAATCATCAAGATGCAAAAGTTTCCATATTTGGACAGTTGAAAAAGTCAACTATAAATTGACCAGGGCATAACTTTCACATGGATTATCAGAAAAATTCCATCCAAAGCTCATTTTGAAGAGAAAGACATTTCTTACAACTCCTCTTCATACTTCAAGTCCAAGAAATGCTCTCACAAAAAGTTATCAATTTCAACATTATAGGTCATTTTCAAAAGTCAACAAAAAGGGACTTTACGTCAAAGGCCATAACTTGCGATTGGTAAATCAAAATGACATGGGACCAAAGTCATTGGTTAGAGGACTCAAAGACCTTTCCAAAATGTCCAAGAACATGAGCAAAGCTTAAAAATTGAGCAAGTTATGCCTTGTGGAAGTTGGGAAATTTTTGGATATTTTGAAAAGTCAACATTGCTTCAAATGACCTAAAATTGCTAATGGGCCTCTTTTTCTTCCACAATTCACTACCCAAGGCATGTACACGACCATTTGGCCCAAAGGGAAGTTCTTCATCATTTTTATTTTATTTATTTGAATTTTAATTACTAATAATTCATTTAATTAAGTAAAATATATGAAAAATATCAAAACTAGGTTTTCAAATCTTTTTATGCAAGACAATTACTCATGATTCACTAAGGATTTCGTGCCTATCAAAAGTGGAAAGAATTGGTGTAAATTGAGAGAGTTCTTCATGAAGAAATATTGAAAAAGATCCTAAAAAATCAAATCTTGAAAACCATTAAAAGCAAGGCTATGGGCTTGGATTATTGATCAAATTCGTTCTATATACAAAGGCAAACCTAACCCTAATGCTGATAACCATAAAGCTGCGCAGAAAAGCCATATGCAAACTTGAATTTTTTCAAGAAAACTCCAATACTGAAAATTGAGTTTTAGGACGATTCAAGGCCAAATATTTGTTCCATTAGCTTCCTGGGGCTTCAAGGAAAGTTTTCCAATCAAAATCAATCATCCTAACGCCCTGAATTGGTAACACGATCGCAACCTGTACAGAAAATATTTCATATTCGTGCATCTCAATTCATGCATCTTTTGCAATTTTTAACATTTGATTTATGTTCATTATTCAATTCTGAAGCTAACTGCGTGGTCTGATTTTGTTTTCGTGCACCATGGAAGGATTCACCATTGTTATCATCTAGGGTTTTCTAAGTTCTAAATTGGGCGTTTTTAGCTATTGTAAAATTAGGACAGGCCAATACCATGAACGAATTCAGCGTGTTCAGACGAAAACAAATTGATCCTCGCGCCTAATTTATGTGGCCATATGGCCTATTCGCTATTCTTAGATATGGCGTATTTTGGGGGGGTTAAAAACCCCCGCTAACCATCTTTTGTTTTAGGAAAAAAGAACAAGCGAGGAAGAAGACGCTTAGGTGGCCATCAGTGATTGGGTCATTCAAATTCTCGCGCGAAAAAGAAGCATTAACGTTTGTTTATTTTATTATGTTTATTGATTATATTATCTACAGATAAACAAAGCAGCATGGTTGGCAAGCGTGTACGTTGGTAATCTCCAGGACCTGGGTTCGAGCCCCAGGTCCTCACCCTTTCCATATTATTTTTCAATTAATACTCCTATGCAATTTCAATACAGGGAACACCATACAACCTTTGATCCAGCTATGCCACGCGCCCACTGAGATTGATCTGTTGGCTCTGATCAGAGGAGCACCATGACCGTTGGTCAACACACATGCATGTTAGTCAAAAGGTCAACAAAGTCAGAAGCTTAATGGGCCTAAAGTGCTAATGAAAACCTCCCAAATGGGGACAGACCCCCCTAGGTTTGCAACATCTTTTCTATTTTATTTTATTATTTTGATTCAATTATTTCTTATTTTTAATTAGTTAATTAATTTAAATATTTTCATAAAAAATATAAAAAACAATATAAAAATCATAAAGACAAAAATAAGTATTTTTTATTTAATATTTTAGTATTTTGTAAATAAAGCCTTTATTAATTAATTAGTTTTAATCTAGGGTTAACCTTAATATTTTTCAATAAAACTTAAAATTTGGTAGAATTAGGGTTTGTAATAATTCTTACCCTTTTATCTTTTTTTTCACTAATAATTAAATATTATTTATTTTTATAATTAAATTTGCATGTAAATAATTAGGTTAATTTAGGTTTAACTTTAATACTTTCTTAATAAACTAAAAAAAACAATTAGAATTAGGGTTAGTATTTTAATTTCAATTAATCTCATTAAATTCTCATAAATACAAAAAAACCAAAAAATAATTTCTTTTTCTTTAATTTAATTAATTTAGCAATTTAATTTAATTCCATTAAGAAGGGTCCAACGCCCTTGTTTCTAATTTAAATTTCAATTCGCGTATTTATTTCTTTTCCTTTTAATATTTATGTACCTCTCCCAAAGCCATGTAAATATTTATTTCTCGCACTTTACTTTAATTCTTTATTTTTCTGTCAAATCGGGTCCTGGAAATTTTGGCGATGTGGACCCGCGCCTTTTGTAATAGTTTAGAACTTTACCTATCTCGCACTTTTTAATTGTTAAATAAATGCATGCAAGAATGAATGGACAAAAAATAAAAACAAACGCATAGATCACTTTTTGACATGACAAGATAAATATAAACGAACGTGACACCCAAATCACACACCACCCCTAGGGTACGCCTCACTGTTGCCTTGCCTCGAAAGGTGATCGTCGAGTATAGGATGTCTTAGTAAGTCCTCATGATCTGGGAACCTGGCATGAGGGTAGCTTCTAAGGTATCTTCCCATTTCTCCGGTGATCACCATGTCCCGAACCTTGAATTGACCCGAACACCTCCAACGGTGGTGCTACCTACCTCTCAATGGTGGGATGGCACTACTTTAAAGGACATCTACACAGACGAATTCCTTAGGGTAGGTAGACGACTCTAGATACTTGCTTTAATTTCAAAACAAATTCAAAAATACTTTTCACACCGACACATTTTCAAAAAGCTTTCGAAAGCAACTTTTCAAACACTCTTGAGGACCGATACAAGAGTCGAACTGAAATTTTCAAAGAAACTTTTTCAAACCCACTCACACTTTGAAAAGCAAACAAACATTTTTGAAAACACAATGAGCAAGTATCTAAGAGCCCATGGATAACCATGGATAGAAAGGGTGCTAACACCTTCCCTTTCTATAACCTACCTCGCGAACCGAGAGCGATCTCTTTAAGGAATTTTTCAGTGCTTTTGTCCTTTCCATTTGGAGAAAATAAAAGACGGTGGCGACTCTTGCTTACCGCGACATTTTGCGAACCAGCGTTAAACAGTCAGTTCCCGATCCACCGATCACACAAAGTAATATGATAAGTCACCTCACCTATCTTCCTTGATATCTGATATGGACCAACAAAACAGGGCATAAGCTTTCTCGAGTTCAAAGCTCTAGCAACACCGGTTACTGGAGTAACTCTCAAAAATACATGATCATATACTGGGAAATCAAGTCCTTTCTCCTCTTATCATGATAGCTCTTCTAACTACTCTGAGAAGACTTAATCTTCTCTTGGATCATCTTTATCCTTTCAGTTGTCTCTTTCACAACCTCAGGTCCGAGCACATCACTCTCGCCTAACTCATACCAACACAATGGATTTCTACACCTCCAATCGCACAACACTTCATACGGCGTCATCCCAATACTAGAATGGAAACTATTATTATAAGTAAACTCAATTAATGTCAAGTGACTATCACAAGCTCCTCTTTGTTCTATGACACAAGCCCTCGACAAATCTTCTAAAGACTGAATCGTTCTTTCTGTCTGTCCATTCGTTTGAGGATGATATGCGAAACTCAACATCAACTTAGTACCAAAGGCATTCTGAAAACCTGTCCAAAATTTTAACGTAAACCTCAGATCTCTATCTGACACGATACTCGAGGGTATTCCATGCAATTTCATAATTCATCTAATATACATCTCAGCTAACTTCTCCATAGGATAATTGATCTTCATCGGTAAGAAATGAGACGACTTAGTCAACCTATCCACAATCACCCAAATTGAATCATTACCTTTAACAACATTCGGTAAGCCCGACAAAAAATCCATGGAAATATTATCCCACTTCCATTCTAGAATATTCAATGGTTGCATAAGACCCATAGGCTTTTGATGTTCAATTTTCAACTTCTGACAAGCCAGACAAGCATAAACAAATTTGGCAACTTCTTTCTTCATACCAGGTGTAATACAGTGGGAGAACTGACTTTTGGTTTTTGTGTTTTATCGCAAATGTTACGAATAGCAAGATTCGCCACTGACTTTTCTTTTATCCAATAAAGGAAAGGGTGAAAAGAATAAGAAAGACCTTTGAGAATTTTCTGAGTAAGGGGGTAGGTTATGAAAAGGGAAGGTATTAACACCCTTTTCATCCGTAGTTATCTACGGGCTCTTAATCGCTAGCTCATTTTTGAAAATGCTTTGTGAATATGTAAGTTTGAAAATATTTTGAAAATGCCTAAGTGCATCAAAATTTGTAATGGTTCCCGTATCGTTAAGAACGCATACAAAGTGTTTGTTTTAAAAATATTTCAAAAAAGAAGTGTTTTGTGTGAAAAATGCTTTTGTTTATGAGCAAGCAACTACGAGCTATCTACCTACTCAAAAGTATTTCGTGTTATTTTCCTCTTCCTTTAGATAGTGCTATCCTACCATTAGTAAGTAGGTAGCCCTATCGTTGGATGTTTGAGGGACATGCGTGGGTCATCGTACAATCATAAAGGAAACTCGTAGGACGCTTTAACAATTTATCGCAAGGGACTAAGATCGTTTATCGAAGGCAGCATCGGAGGATCATCGAGGGACTACAATCTTTTTAACCGGGGGTCTTTGATAAAGCATCCCACATTCTAGGGACATGACTGTTTTATCCGAAGGCAACAAGTGAGGTTACCCTAGAGGTTCGCGTGTGAAAAGTGCTTTGATTCAGCTAATTTGTCTTGAGATTAGGTTTTCTAGCGTTTGTTTTTATGTCTTGCATACAATCCTATTAAACTAGACAGTTATAAGGAGAGCAGTAAAGATAGAAAATAGATTTCCTACGCTATTACAATGCTTCGGGAAGGGGATACAAACCAAAAAAATGGGGGGAGAAACATTAAACCCTAGTTTAAGCTATTATAACCTTTATCAGTTACATAATTATGAAAAAATTCATGCGAAAATAAGAAAAAAGTGCGAAGATTGCAAGAAGAAACGGGGAGATTATTTGATAGAAGATAATTGATTATTAATTTATTTTAAATTGAGAAAAAGGAATTAAAACCTTAAAAAACCTATGTTATTTTTAATTGAAGAAAAGTTTAATGAATAAAACCTAAAAGAAACTAAGTTAATTTTTCTAATTAAATTTAAAAAGTTAATTTAATTAATTTAATAAAAAAAGTTTAAGTTAATTTGATTTTAATTAAAAAGATTAAATTAATTTAATTGATTAATTAGGGAAAAAACTTAATTATGTAAAAATAAAAATCAAAACAAAATAAATATTAAATAAAAAAGAAATGGGCCTGAAAGTAAATCTGGGGGGGAGGTATGAGAAAGAATTCACTTGGGCCCAAAACATGGAAGACCAGATTGCTTGTGCTAGATCTGGTGAGGTTGGCTCTTGAAGGTTCATGATGGGGGACACAGTTGATGCATTGGATTTGGATCTATTGAGATCTGATGGTCAGGAAGTGAGATGCATGGTGCGTGCGCTAGACTAGTATTGGATCTATAAAAAACATAAAATATGAAGAAAAAAAGTCCCACGCCTGGATCAAACCCAGGTTTAGGAATACAAAGGTCTTTAAGGGAAAGCACACTACCACTGGGGTGGCCATACATCTGTTAGCATAAATCAAATAAAATGTATATAGTGTGAGTCTGCTTGCGTTGACCGGAGAGACGCCGGAGCCCTAGCTCTGGTCGTCTTCTCCGACTACTCCTTTCATCCAACCTGTGAAATAAGCGTTATGAGACAACAAATAAAACCATATCCCCCTATTTTGGGGTCCACCAATCCAATGGTGTGGTCCTTTTGGGCTAAATGTGTTTGTAAAGTGAGTTTCGAACAAAAAAACCTAGCACAACTCAAACATGGTGATCCAAGATCTGGACGTTAGCAACCCCATGTAATGATTGCATCATGTACTAAACACTCATATAAACATATCTAAATGGTTAGAAATACTCAAACAATGCATATAATTAAAGTATGACAAATGAAAAAAATGGCAACTGGAGGTGATAAACATGGTCATTTCAGGCATGGGAGACCATCATGGATGGCTCTGACTTACTCTACCAATGCTCAGGAAGTGATTAGAGTGCTTAATTTTGATTGCGAGTGGCTATATCATGCACTATAAGTTTGCACTTTTATTGAAATTTTTTATGAATTTTAGAGGTGTGTTTGAGGCAGAATTTTCGTGTGTTTTGCTTTTGACCTTGTTGTGTATATATAGAGGAATGGAGTGAGGTGAACAAATGATGGCAAGGAGACCAATGCATTCATAGCCATGAGACAAAAATCAAACACACTTATAATCTTCCATTTTTGAGATTTCTCTTTCCATTTTCATGCTCACACGGCTTTGGCATATTCTTCATGTGTTCTTTGACTTCCATGTGTTTGAAATTCAAAGCCCACGCGCCTTGGCCCAATTATTTTGTATTTCATTTGATTTATTTTGTATTTATTTGAATAAAAACAAAATAAATATAAATAAAATAATAATAAAACATAAGGAAAGGTATGAGTGAGCTTAGGAGGCTCCCACAAGGTCATGGACATGTTTAAAACCTAAAAAGTTAGGCCCACTAGTTCAAAATTTCAAGTGTGCTCACTTTGCATTTCATGCATTTCCTCAACATTTCCAAACTTGCATGGTCATAAATCTCTCAATTTTCATATTTTAAAGGTGATCTTGGACTTTTTCGAAAGCTCAATATATCCTCTTCAATTTCTCTTTTGGTCATTTTTGCATTTGGAGAATTTATGTTGATGTAAGTTGCCTTGACAAAAAGTGTCTATTTGTTGACTTTTGGAATGACCTATAATGTATGGGCTCATATCTTTCAAATGAATCACTTTTTGGACTTGAGCATAAATTCAAAGTTGTAGTGAATTGAATTCCCTTCAAAATTTCCTTTGGTTGGGGGAAATTTGATGAAGCATGTGAAAGTTATGCTTGGTCAAAGTTCAATTGACTTCTCCCAAGGAAACCCTAATTTGGCAACTTTTGACTTTTGATGATTTGAGGGCTTTTCCCTGGGGAATCATGATCAAACCTTGATCAAATGATGAATATTACTTCAAAATGTTGATGTTGACCAAAAATCTTGAAGTTTGACTATATGTTGACCATAGTTGACTTTTTACCCAATATAGTTGATTTTCAATCATTTGCGCTATTGAGTGAGCAAACTTGAGATGCAAGACTTGAAACTTGAAACGAACATTGTTGAAGAAATATGGAGAATCATGGAAACCACTTGAGACCTTTGCAACCAAATCTTCCTTGAGGAACTCAAAACCCTAGTTGTAGACCCTTTTCTTAGGAGGAGGTTTGATTGGTCAACCCTTGAGTATCCTTGAATACTTGAGACCCTTAGAAGAATGTTTTGAAGAAAATGGGAGGGAAAGTTTTAGGGTACAACAACTGCCCCTGTTGAATCTTCTTAAATCTAAAGAGTTAGATTGGCATGTCCTCCATTCGTGTCTTGAAGGTAGAAGATGATTGAACACTTAAGTGCCCAGAAATTTGCACTCGCACATGCATCAAGGAACATTGTCAGTTGATTATACTGGGAATGGGCTTAAAGATGCCATTTGGAGAGGTTACGGAGAGTCGTCGGAGATGGGCCTATAGATTCCATCCAAAGTGAATGTCGGTAGAAGTATCAGAAGGAGTCTATGCTTGACTGCATCTTAGGAATGCTTTTCAGGATGAACCTATTCGATCATGTCTGAAGGAGATGCTTTTCATAATGAATTTCTGAAGAAAAGTGATTTTCATAATGAATATCCTGAAGGGGAGTGTTCGTCATATAGATAGTCACCTTGTCCTATTTTCGGAATTGATCTACAGTCTGTTTGTTAGTAAACTCGTCCTGTTTCAGGAATTCATATTGTTTGGTGATAAAGATAGTCGCCCCGTCCTGTTTTGGGAATTGATCTTTATATTACCATAAAAAATATAGTTTCCCCGTCCTATTTCGAGAGGTAATCTTCGACCTGTGTATGTAGATATTCGCCCCGTCCTATTTCGAGAATTGATCTACAATCAGTTTGTTGGTAAACTCGTCCGATTTCGGGAGTTCATACCATTGGTGATAAAGATATTCGTCCCTTCCTATTTCGGGAATTGATCTTTATTTGACCATAAATAAATAAATATAGTTTCCCCGTCCTATTTCGGGAGTTAATATTCTATCTGTTTATGTAGATAGTCACCACGTCCTGCTTCGGGAATTGATCTACAATTAGTTTGTTGGTAAACCCGTCCTATTTCGGGAGTTCATACCATCAGTGATAATGATAGTCGCCATGTCCTGTTTTAGGAATTGATCTTTATCTGACCATAAATAAAGAAATATAGTTCCCCTGTCCTATTTCGGTAGTTAATCTTTGATCTGTTTATGTAGATAGTCGCTCTGTCTTGTTTCGGGAATTGATCTATAATCAGTTTGTTGGTAAAACCGTCCTGTTTCGGGAGTTGATACCATTGGCGATAAAGATAGTCGCCCCGTCCTGTTTCGGGAATTGATCTTTATCCGACCATAAAGAAAGAAAGATACTTTCCCTGTCATGTTTCGGGAGTTAATCTTCGATCTGTTTATGTAGATAGTTACCCCATCCTGTTTCAGGAATTGATCTACAATTATTTTATTGGTAAACCCGTCCTGTTTCGAGAGTAAATACCATTGGTGATAAAGATCGTCACCCCGTCCTGTTTCGAGAATTGATATTTATCCAACCATAAATAAAGAAAGATAGTTTACCCGTCCTGTTTCGGGAGTTAATCTTTGATCTGTTTGAAAATTGTTGATGATATTTGTCTATTGGTAGACTTTACCTGAAAGGATATGGAGTTATTTGTATGCAATATCATGATGTATGAAATGCATTGCATAATCATGTTCTCAAAGTAAATGAGATTATGCTATATGCGTTTTGTATGCATATGCTATGATGTTTGTAAATGATGGATGAATGTGAAATGTCGTTGAAGTGTAGCTCCGTATAACATCTCGTCGGGGAAAATAAATCCCTGAATGGTTCTAGGGATGAGGAATATGTGTAATCTTCAATCTCGTCTTACCGCTAGGGATTCCTGCTTTCTGTTTAAGGATATTCCGTCGGGGAACGTTGATTTCTGTTTGGGGATAAGAGTTCAAAATCATTAGTCGTTCATCGCTTTACTGGAGAATTTAATTCTTACATACCCTGACTAGGGATAGAAGAGATGGATAACCTCTTGAGGAGTTGTCTAACCGAGTTTCTGATATGGACGCCTACTCGTCTGGAGAGGATAAGTTTTAATGATATCTGGTCTGATTTCAGATTCTGTAGCAACTTTCTGGGGATAGCAACCTGGACTATCCTTTTCTGGAGAAAAGGATTTTGCCGGTGATTTGTAGTAGTCAGAGAAATAGGCTCAAGCTGGGAAGAGTGTTTTCTGTTGGGAAAAAAAACCTGATTGGGGGAAATAAAACCTGTTGGGGAAATAAACCCTGTTGAGGAAATAAACCCTAAAACTGTTGGAGAAACACTTTGCTGAGGAATACTCCTGCTAAGGAAATAAGCTTTGCTGGAGAAAAGAATTCTGCAAGGGACTTTATAGTTTCAAAGGAATAATCTCAACCGGGGAAGAGAATTCCTACGAACTGTGCTGACATCATAATCTTTAACAAGTATTGGGACTCTATTGGTTAGCAATGTTGTCGGGGAAAAGATCATATTCCCTCATCCGCGAGGGAAATCTGCTGGCGAATTAAGTTATTTCAGCCTTTCGGGGAGTGTATCTTTAGTGAAAATGAGCTTGCGAATATGACTCTGCGGGGATAATCCTGTCAGGATTAATGGGCGACTTGAACATTATCCTAACTCCTAGATTCTTGAGCAAATGCTTATTCCTGTTTTTATGCATATATTTGTTAACAGTAATCATATTCATATGCATATGTTCATTCAATTTAGTTATTGGACGTTTTTTGCAAACAAAACAGTAAAAGTAAAACAAAACATTTGAATTTTTGAAATGGTATTTGTATTGATATTTTTCCTATAAACATGCGATTTTGTACAAAGAGACAGAAATCCTAGTAAGAGGAAATCATTGCAAAAATGAAGAAAGATTACAAAGTGAAAATATATAGCTATGTGAAAATAATCTCGTCGTGTTTCAACTCTGCTATTGCCCCTATGTCTTCGAGCATCTCATCCCTTATTGTCGAAAGAAGTTGATTGAATTGATTTGTACCATTTGAACTCGATGTTGGTAACAAGGCTCGCTGTAAGTGATCCAATGGGACATAGTCGTATGCTTTAATCCCTAACTTTTTCTGGGACCGCCCTTTCGGGTTTTTAGTCCACCTGGATACCCTTTTCTGCCCAAGCCGCCTTTTCAGGTTTTCGACTTGTCGTGTGTACACTTTATATATATATATATATATATATATATATATATATATATATATATATATATATATATATATATATATATCCCTAATTTTTGCCCGAACCCTTTTGGTTTGCCGGGATGCCCTCATTTTTTCCTAGGCCAGTCAACCTAGCGGGTCACTTTTTCATGCGTAGTATTTTTTGACTATGTCCGTGTTTACAGGGTGCAGGAAATCTTCACCGTCCATGGTGGTTAGTATCATGGCACCGCTTGAAAATATCTTCTTGACTACAAATGGCCCTTCATAGGTGGAAGTCCATTTTCCCCGGGGATCACCTTGCGGTATAATGATGCACTTTATTACCAAGCCACTAGCCTGACATGCCCGATGTTTGATCTTGTTATTAAATGCTTTGATCATATGCTTCTGATACATCTGACCGTGACAGACAACCGTAAGCCTTTTCTCGTCAATTAGATTTAACTGATCCAACCTAGTCTTAATCCACTCGTCTTCGTCTAAGTCTTCATCTTTCATAATTCCCAGAGAGGGAATCTGAACTTTGACAGGTAGGACGACTTCCATACTGTAGACTAGAGAGAAAGGGGTTTCCCCAGTTGATGTTCGAGCTGAAGTGCGACAGCCGTGGAGAGAAAACGGTAATATCTCGTGCTAGTATTTATAGGTCACAACCATATTTTGCACGATCTTCTTTATGTTCTTATTGGCGGCTTCCACTGTTCCATTCATCTTTGGTCGATACAGAGAAGAGTTGTGGTGCTTGATCTTGAATTACATGCAGAATTTAGTGATCATAGTGTTGTTGAGATTAGTACCATTGTCTGTGATAATCCTCTTAGGGGTGCCATACCGATAGATCAGGTTATGCCTAATGAATCGGGCCACGATGTTCTTGGTAACAGAGGCAAACGGGGCTTCTTCAACCCACTTTGTGACGTAATCAATGGCGACGAGGATGAAGTGATGTGCGTTAGAAGCGGTAGGCTTAATCTCTCCAATCATATCAATGCCCCACATTGCAAACGACCAAGGTGCAGTCAAGACATTTAGAGGGAACAGTGGCACATGTACTTTGTCAGCATAGATCTGGCATTTATGACAAGTTCTCGAGTGGTGGTGACAGTCAGTTTTCATAGTCGACCAATAGTAACCTACTCTCAAAATCTTCTTAGCCATAGTATTCCCACTAGAATGAGTGCCAAAGATGCCTTCATGCATATCCTCGATAATCTTTTATGCTTCTTTCTTGTCCACATAATGAAGCTGAGTTGAGTCATGATTGCACTTATATAAAATTCTATTACTCAAGAAGAACTTAGCATAGAACCTCCGTAGGAATTTCTTGTCATTGATCGATGCTCCTTCAGGATACTCTTGAGCCTAAAGGTACCTTTTCACTTCATAGGACCAAGGTTTCTCTTCTACTCCGTCGGTATCAACTTCGTAACAGTGTGTTGGTTCGTCTAATCTTTCAATGGTGATTTTGGGTGCCTCGTTATCCCATCTGACCTTGAACATAGATGACATTGTAGCCAATGCATTCGCCAACTAATTCTCTTCTTGTGGGATGTGCTTATAAGTGATTTCTTCAAAGTACAGGATTAAGGTTAACACATTCTCTTTATAAGGAATGAGATTCGGGTGCTTTGTATCCCATTCTCCCTTTATCTGACTGGTCACAAGGGATGAGTCCCCATATACGTCCAAAGATTTGATTCTTAGGTCAATAGCATCTTTAATACACATAATGCATGCTTCGTATTCAACCATGTTATTGGTAAAATCAAAGCATAATCTGGCGGTGAAGGGCGTATGGAAACCTTGAGGAGAGATAATTACATCATCAATTCTGTTTCCAAGTACGTTGGAAGCTCTGTCGAAAACCATAGTCCATCAGGATCCTAGCTCAGGCCTTCATATAGTCCAGGTTCTTCAAAATCTGTGACTAGCATAATATTCTCATCCGGGAATTCGAAATTCATGGATTGATAGTCGTCTATAGCTTGATGTGCCAAATGATCTACCATTACACTTCCCTTGATTTGCTTTTGAGTAGTGTACTGAATGTCGTATTTCGTCAAGACCATTTGCCATCGGGCTATTCTTCCGGAGAGATATGGCTTCTCAAATGTGTACTTGATGGGATCCATCTTAGAAATCAACAGAGTAGTATGAGCCAACATATACTATCTTAGTCGGCGAGCAGCTCTTGCCAAAGCGCAACAAGTTTTCTCGAGCATTGAATATCTTGTTTCACAATTGGTAAATTTTTTGCTAAGGTAGTATATTGCACCCTCTTTTTAACCAGACTCGTCAGGTTGCCCCAGTACACACCCCATTGAGTTCTCTAGCACTGTTAAGTACTTGATTAGAGGCCTTCCTTTAACTGGTGGCATCAGAATTGGAGGTTTTTGTAGGTGCTCCTTATTTTTGTCAAAAGCTGTCTGGTAATCGTCATTCCACCTTACTACTTGATCTTTCTTCAGCATCTTAAAGATTGGCTTACAAGTAGCAGTCAAATGAGAAATGAATCGGGCAATGTAATTCAGTCATCCTAAGAAACCTTTGACTTCCTTCTCGGTACAAGGAGCCGACATCTCTTGAATGGCTTTGACCTTGGCAGGATCAACCTCGATACCTTTTCTTATGACGACGAAACCCAGGAGTTTACCAGACCTCACCCCAAAGGTGCACTTGTTCGGATTTAACCTTAGCTTATACTTCCTCAGTCTTTCAAACAGTTTACGTAAATGATCAAGGTGTTCTTATTCATTTTGTGATCTTGGTATCATGACATCGAAATAGACCTTTATCTCGTGATGAATCATGTCATGGAATAAAGCTACAATGGCACACTGATAAGTTGCACCGATGTTCTTCAACCCAAAAGGCATAACCTTGTAGCAGAAAGTGCCCCACTATATGACGAAGGTAGTTTTCTCCATATCTTCAGGTGCCATCTTGATCTGATTATAACCCGAGAAACCATCTATGAAAGAGAATACCTTGTGCTGAGCGGTTTTGTCGACCAAGACATCAATATATGGAAGTGGGAAATCATCTTTGGGGCTCGCCCTGTTCAGATCCCTATAGTCTACACACATACGCACCTTGTTGTCTTTATTTTGTACCGGCACAATATTAGCAACCCATTGAGGATATGATGTCACTGCTAAGAAGCTTGCATTGAATTGCTTCATAACCTCAACTTTGATCTTCTCGGACATCTCGGTACGCATGCGATGAACTTTCAGTTTAATCGGAGAATAACCCTCTTTCATTGACAGATGATGGACCACGATATCAGTCTCAAGCCCTAGCATGTCTTCATACGACCAAGCAAAGATCTTAACATATCCATGCAACATCTGAATTAACCTGTTCTTGACACTGCTCTCTAAATTAGCACCTATCTTGACTTCTTTCCGGTCTGTCTCGGTACCCAAGTTTACAACTTCGACTAGCTCTTCACGTGGTTGGATAGCCTTTTCTACTTGTATTAAGAGTCTGGCAAGTTCTCCTGGTATTTCACAATCTTCTTCACCTTCGTCCTCGGCTTATTAGATCGGATTTTCAAATTCATGAGTGGTAATAACAGAATCAATATCGACGAGATCCATAGTGGATGTGGATCTGCAATGTAATGTGTGGGTGTGTGTAAGAAACACACATATATATTTGAAGGCAATAAAGTAATGAAAAGACAAAGAGAGTAAAATTTGAATGCAAAAACGTCCAATGTTTTATTATATGAGCATATGCGGATGAAGGATAATAACCCTAACAAGTGAACTGTTGTGCCCCGGGTAAGGCACAAGGCTTAAAGTTATTTTTTTAAAAAATAACATATCCCAAAAAATAGCATCAATTACTCCTGACTAAAGGAGATTGGTATAAAGTCTTTAGCCTTCCAATTATTGAGTCCACCACCAGTAGTAGGGAATATCCAGTTGTCCAAGTCACAGTCACTATCAGTGTCTTCTATAGCAGAAACAACATCAATAGAATTCACACCTTTGTCGTGCTTCGGCATTGGTGTAGTGATTACATTCGAAGTCTCTGGTGAATCAAACTCAATCTCTTTGTTGTCAATCAGATCTTGGATTTTGTTTTTCAAAGACCATCAGTAGTTGGTTTCGTGCCCAAGACTGTTGGAATGGTAGGCGCACTTCACATTCAGATTGTACTTAGGAGAAGAGTTATTGGGATTAGGATGAGGATCTCGCAGTGTTATCAATTTTGATTTCAACATATTTTGTAATGCCTGAGACAATGGCATATTAATGTTGGTGAACTGCCTTCTCGATGTGTCTGACTTATGCTGATTGCCCTATTGTTGTTGTTGAACGGGTGCCGAATTAGAGATCAACACCGCTCCCATAGACTGATCGGGGTCATTTTTACCACGGCCCTTCTGGCCATAAACAACACTAATTTCTTTCTTATTATTGAACATCTTCTTTATATCACTGGAAGATGCAGCTACTGGAATCTTTCCACTCTTGATACCACTTTCAACTTGTTCCCTAGTTATAATGAGCTAAGTAAAACGAGATGATGAACTCCTAATCAGCAGATTAAAGAATGGACCTATCATAGTGCCCATGAACATATGAACAAGCTCTCGATTAGACAAGGAAGGTTGCACCCTTCCAGCTAAATCTCTCCATTTTTGTGCATATTCCTTGAACCCTTCATGCGAGCCCATAGACATGTTTTGCAATTGCACTCGATTTGGTTCAAGGTCAGCATTATATTGATAATGCTTGTAGAAAGTGGCAGATAAATCTTCCCAAGTGCGAATGTTGGTTCCTTCCAGTTGATAGAACCATTCGAGTTGAGGGCCAGACAAATTTTCTTGAAAGTAATGGACCCATAACTTCCTGTCAGTAGTATGTGGTTGGATCTTTCGAACATACGATCTCAGATGAAGCTTGGGACAAGAGACACCATCATATTTGGAAAAAGTAGGGATCTTGAACTTACGAGGGATGACAACCCTCGAGATAAGGCCCAGCTCTTCAAAATCTAATCCAGACACTTTTTGGATCTACATAGCCTTGAGACGATTCTCCAATTGTTTGTACTTATCACCCACAAGGGGATACTTATTATTGTAATAGTCTTCATCTTCAGGAATCTTCCCAGAGCCTTGATTGTTTCCACCTTAAACCCTGACACTTCTACCATCTTCTTCATGGTTGTCTTCATCAGAGGAGATATCAGCAGTTGGAAATGGTTTAACAGGACCTTTGAATCTTTTTCCCATATTGAAGAGAACAACAGACTTTTGAGTCTTCTTTTTCTTGGAGATGAGCGCCATCATGTCCTTCTGTCCCTGTGCTAAGCTTAGGAGAGTCTCTTGGAATTGAGCGTTCCGGGCTTGGAGTTCTTTAACGGTTTGTTCGAGGGATATCTTTTACTGAAATAAACAGTAAGCAGATGAGAAAACCTGTATCTGGAAAACATGTGATGTAATGATGCATGATATGTATATGCAACGTTTTCAAGGATCCGTGGGATTTAATTTTGTTAACAAAAATGAAACAGAAACAAAAACTTTTATTAGTAAGCTCAAATCAAAATTGCCTTTTAGGCTTACAATGAAAACAAAAGTATGAACTCCTAAGACCTAAGACTCAAGTCTCCCATGGATGCTTCCTCTTTGTGTTGACATATGCATTAAGGCTTTGCTCTTTATGGATTCGTTTTGTCAGCTCCAACACCTTCTTCTCACTAGCATAGAACTGAGTCTCAAAGGTGTCTTATTCTTTCTTGAGTTGAATCCAGGACTTCTATAATTCTCCAAAGTCAGTGGGCATGTCTGGATGGAGGATTATGCGAGAAACATCTCCTTCGATAACAGGCTCTATAATCGCTGATAGGACAACAAGATATGGCATCATAGGGTTTTAAGCACGAGCTCGTACCTATTTGAGATAGGGCTCTAGAGGGATGGAATTCTTATGTCCTAAAGCCTTGCTATTAATCTTGCTCACCATGCCCCAAGCATGTATAAAACTTTGACAATAACCTTGAGGATCATTCTCATAATCTAATACAATACCCTGGATAAGTGTGTCATAAGGACCATCTCTTAAAGCATAACCAAATTGGCGTAGAGCTAGAGAAGGGTTGTAAGTAATACCTCCGCTAATGCTAAGGAGTGGAACATTAGGGAATTCCCCACAGTGGTCAATGATAGTGACATCCTCGAGAGATCAGGAATGCCAATAGATTCCTGTATGAGAGAGTAGCATTATTCTTTGAGACCACCTCAAACCTTGTTCATTCTTCATTATCGAGCAGGGAAAATGCAAAATAAACCACCTGGATAGAAGAGGTATACAACACATGAGATTTCCCTGCCTCTTCATAGTACGAGTGTGAAGAGAATGCAAAATGTCTCCGAGTAAGGTAGGCATAGGATTACGAGCAAGAAATATCTTGATGGCGTTCACATCTATGAGTTGGTCTAGGTTAGGGAACAATACCAATCCATAGATTAACAAAGCCAAGATATCCTCGAAGGCCTACAAAATCATAGCATCCAAAAATAGTTGGGCCTTCTCTATCATAAATTTAGCAAGAAAACCTTTGACTCCACTTCTAGTTTCTTAATTAGATATAATGTCGAACCGCTTCAGATGTAAGGCTGCTGCAATATCTTCTGTTTTCGGAGAATCTTCTAAACTAGTGGAGGGTGTCTGATCAAGAACAGGTACTCCCAGTAGTTGAGAGAACTATCCTTTCGTAGGTACCAACTGATAATCTAGAAAGGTGAAATAATGATGTGCAGGGTCAAAGTATTGGAATAGGACACTCATCATGTCTGCGAGCGAAGGCCATAACCTACAACAAAGAACAAAGATAAATCCCTTGGTCCTTGAAATGTTTAGTGAAAATGATATGGTATGATGTCATGATGTTATGATGTCATGTTTGAACAACTAATCATACACAAACAAAACACACAAGGTCATAGGTTCAAGCTTGCATGGAGTTTGTAGGTAAGTATCCTCTTGAAGTTTTAATTGGCTCAACCTGTCCTAAAAGAAGTAACCAGGTTCTAGGAGCCTCAATATCACTGATCTTTCTCCCAGGCATTATTTTAGCACAAGCATCTGATTTGTGACTGAAATATACCGATAGTCTGATCTCAATGAGTGTAGTATCGAGTATTGACCAACTTTGGTCTGCACCAAAGTTGGCCATCTCACTACTTTCTAATGGCTAAGTTGTGTCAACTAAGGTTCTACGGTCAGTTATTGCTTTATGACACCACGCGGCAGCCCAACATTCTCCTTGACTTAACTCAAGGGACACCGACACCAACCAACGTGTCACACTAACACAACCATCGTTTCAACCGTATCGGTATATGCCGTACAGTTTTTCACGATCTATTGCTACTTACCTAAAATTCCCCCAAATCCGGGTATAGGATCTTTATAATAAATACCCAAACAACCCCGAAATGTAAAACATACAAATCAAGCAAGTAAAGCATTTTAAATGTGATCTAACTGTAAGGTAACACCACTTTTAACTACCCCTAGTAGAGTCGCCAGTTTTGTGATACGGTAGGAGAACTGACTTTTGGTTTTTGTGTTTTATCGCAAATGTTGCAGATAGCAAGAGTCGTCACTGATTTTTCTTTTATCCAATAAAGGAAAGGGTGAAAAGAACAGGAAATATTGTTGTACCCCAAAATTTTCCCTCTCAATTCTCAAGGGTTTTCTCACAAAGATTCTCAGGATTCAAGCTTGCACAAGTGCATTGGGATTTTCCAGTACCAAAATTAAAAGGAAACTGTCAAAAAGGGAGAAAACGGATAAAAATAACATTTTGACAAATTTGGAGAAAATTAGGCCTCCTTCGATTCAGCACCTTTTGATTGGACTTTTCACCTCCTTCGATTGCTCAAAAAAATTGCTGCTAGCGTGCCTCTTTCGCTTGGTCATGTGACTTCTTGTTGCACGCTTCTTTTGTGCCTCTTATTGCCTACATGTTTGCTTTGATTTCCAATTTTTCTGCCATAAGTGCCCCAGGCAGGGCAAGCCTTTCAATTCACCCAACATGTTGCCTGCATGCTTGTTTTAAAAATCAATTTTTCTGGCCACATGTACCCTCTGCAAGGCAAACTCTTCGTTTAGACTCAGGTGCTTGCATGCAAGTCTTCGTTTGGGCACTCACCTCATGTATGTTTGCATGCAAGTCTTCGTTTGGGCATTCATCTCTTTCCATGCCTGCACACAAACTTCAGTTGAGAAAGGGCCTCATGCAACTTGGGTTTGTCCTTTGTTTTGAGCAAGAGCCTCCTTCGAATGCAACTTGGGTATGTCCTTCGTTTTGAGCAAGAGCCTCCTTCGAATGCAACTTGGGTATGTCCTTCGTTTTGAGCAAGAGCCTCCTTTGAATGCAACTCGGGTTTATCCTTCGTTTTGAGCAAGAGCCTCCTTCAAATGCAACTTGGGTATGTCCTTTGTTTTGAGCAAGAGCCTCCTTCGAATGCAACCTGGTCATGTCGTTCGTTTTGAGCAAGAGCCTCCTTTGAATGCAACTTGGGTATGTCCTTCGTTTTGAGCAAGAGCCTCCTTCGAAAGCAACTTGGGTATGTCCTTTGTTTTGAGCAAGAGCCTCCTTCGAATGCAACTTGGGTTTATCCTTCGTTTTGAGCAAGAACCTCCTTCGAATGCAACTTGGGTATGTCCTTCATTTTGAGCAAGAGCCTCCTTCGAATGCAACTTGGGTATGTCGTTCGTTTTGAGCAAGAGCCTCCTTCGAATGCAACTTGGGTATGTCCTTCATTTTGAGCAAGAGCCTCCTTCGAATGCAACTTGGGTATGTCCTTCATTTTGAGCAAGAGCCTCCTTCGAATGCAACTTGGGTATGTCCTTCGTTTTGAGCAAGAGCCTCCTTTGAATGCAACTTGGGTTTGTCTTTCATTTTGAACTTAAAGCCCCCCTTTGAATGCAAGTTTAGGTGTATCTTTCATTTGGATTTGAAACCTCCTTCGAAGCTACCTGCTTGATCTATTTCAAAGAAAACCTTTGTTTAGGGTGTTTGGTTTCTGTTGCTGTAGTAGGAAGGTAATCCAGAGTTCCTTTCGTTTGACTATGCCATTGAGATTTTCTTGCCTATTCAAAATGGTACATGCAGTTGAATATGTCCAAATCGAAAGACAGGCCATTGTTGGAAGACATTCAATTTTCGTTTGCTCTTGAGTGTGGTCGAAGGCTGAATCTGCAGGGCCAAAATGAAAGACAGTGTATTCGATTCAAGGAATCAAGTTGAACATTAGACCCATAGGCTAGGCTACGTGTTTCCCCTTTTCAGGCCTAAAACCTATGACTCTATGCAAGTTGAAATAGGCTTTACTAACTTGTTGTCCAAGGCCACTTGCCCTTAATAGAATAAGATTACTTTTTAGGAAAAAGTTCTTCTTGAGCCTTGCGCTTGTTTTCCTTCTAAAGAAGTAATCTATCTGAACCACCCATCTTGGCACAAGTGGGTGATTACTTTCCAGCTGAGCCTTTATTCTATTATTTTTTGTCCCAAGCGTTTCAAAGTTTTTCCTCTATAAATAGAGATTATATTTGCACATGAAGGGAGAGGAAGAAAAAAGAGATGAACGAATCTCCAATTTTCTCAAACACCACAAAAACTCTCAAGTGTTCAAACACTTGTGAAAACAAACCCAGAATCTCAAACTCTCAAAATCTAAAAATCTTAAAACTCTCAGATCCTCCAACTCAAAAACTCTCAAACTCTCAAAAAAATAATCAAAACCCTTCATTAGGTTAGCGAGCCTTTCGATTCACCTTCCTAACTCATATATATCATCCTTCCGATTCACCCTCCCCCCAGCTTCCATACACTATCTTTGGAACACTCCACAAAAACCACTCAAGGAAGTCAGTGAATCCTTCAATTCACTCCTAACCTCCATATACCAACCTTCGATTCAGTGACCTTATTTTTTTCAAAAAAAAGCAAAGCCATAACTGAAGTGGTTCCAGGGAGATCCCATCCAAGTCTAATTAATCATCAAGACATACATAGCTCCTTCGACTGGAACTTCAAGAGGTAAGTCTTTCCTTAACTTGAAACTTTTTCGTTCTAGCTTCATTTGTACATACATTGTAAAAAAAAGAAAAATGTAGATATCATAGGTAAGACCATGCCTTAACCTTCAATTACTACTGCTTGTTTGATGAGAATCTTAACTCTGATTTGTTAGCCTTTGGGTTGGTGCCAAACAAATTTATACTAATCCTTGGCCTGTTAGATTTTGAAAAATTGAATTGTTAGATTTGTTTCAAACTTTAGGCAGGGGTTTTCCATGTCGTTCGATTGGATAAATATTGAGGTCCTTTGAATCTCAATATGGGAATCTTGGCATCCTTGTATTCGAAGGAAAATCTGGTTATTCTAAAGCAGGTTCATCTTGTACCTAATCAAAGTCATCTTGTGAATGAATGAAACAAACCACCCCAGTGGTACAAACAGCGCGCGCGAAAGGTATCTATGTATTGGGTCCTAGGTTCAAACCTTGGCAGGGCCAGAATGATTTTTATTATTTGTTTGTTTCCTTTTCCTCATTAACAAACCTCCAACATTTTTAACCCATCAAAACAACTCCTTTTGAGTTGTTTTTTTGCACACTATTTATTTATAATGTTTATTTTATGAACATATAAAAATATCATCAAAAATATTTTATTTTAGTAAAAACCTTTTTTCTTAACAAAAATCCCAAAAAAAGTAAAATTCATTTTTCTTTTTATTTCAATTCTGGTATATTTATGCGCATTCAATATAGTTGTAATATATTATTAGAATTTTATTACTTGCAATCCCCATGTATACATTTGTACCCCCATCCCTAAATGATGTAATAGCATAGTAAATTTACTTCCCGCAATTTACCGCTTTCCTCTACATGTTAGTAATTAGGTTTTGGCAAGACTAAAATCAACAATTAGTAAACCCTAATTCAAGACAAACAATGCATGTAAGTCAAACACACTCGCACACTTGCACCCTTAGGGTAATTCCACTTGTTGCCTTACAAAACTGGTCATGTTATGCATGTGGGATATCTTAGCAAAAAGCAATAAAAAAATACAAGATCATAGTCCCTCGATGACGCTATAAAAGTTGCCTTTCAAAATGATCTTAGTCCCTCAAAGAGAATTGCTAAGATATTTCACAATATTGCTATCATGGCATACGGTGACCCACGGCCGTCCCTCTACTTCCAAAGATAAGTCTTCTTACCAAATCAATGGTAAGATAGAAATATCAAAGGAAAGGAAGAAATGAACTTAGACTTTTGAGTAGGTAGATTGTTCCTAGTTGCTTTCTCATTTTCAAGTCAAACACTCTTTCTTACTTTCAAAACACTTTCAAAACCTTTTCCAAACATGAAATATTTTCAAAAGCTCAACACTTTATATACGTACTTACGAACGAGAACTATTACAAAGTTTGCCTAAACAATGGCGCCTTTTCAAAATACTTTCAAAAACCACAAAGCACATTTTCATACAAAAGCAAGTGATCTAGAAAGCAACTAAGAGCCCATAGATAAACTATGGATAAAAAGGATGCTAATACCTTCCCTTTTTATAATCTACCCCCCGAACTCAGAAATAATCTCAAAGGTCTTTCCTGTTCTTTTCAGCCTTTCCTTTTGGATAAAAGAAAAGTCGATGGAGACTCTTGCTAACGGCAACATTTGCGATAAAACGCAAAACACCAAGTCAGTTCTCCCACCGTATCACAGAACTAGCGACTCTGCTGGGGACTTACTTAAAAAGTGGGGTTACCTTAGGGCTAGATCACCTTTATTTGCTTTCATTGTTTGATTTGATTTCTTTACATTTTGGTTCTTTGTTTGGGCTTAAATCCTCTACCCGGATTTGGGATACCTTATAGGTAAGTATCAATACATTGTGGAAACTGTGCGGGTTATATCGACATGGTCTAAGCAATAGCTACATTAGTGTGACATATTTGTGGGTACCGGTAGCCCTTGAGTAGTTAAGCAAAATATGGGGCCGCTGAGTGATGTCATGAAGCACTAACTTACTTTTAGAACCTTTATTTGACCAACTTGGCCATTAGGACGTAGTGAGATGACCGGCTTTGGTGCATTCCTAAGTTGATTGATACTCGATACTACACTCAGTGAGATTTGACTCCCGAGCTTTGTTTGGTGGCAAGTCAGTTGTCGATCGGAACAAAGCTTGTGGGAAAGATCACTGATATTGAGATCCCTTAGAACCCGATTACTTTCTAGGACATGTTGAGCCAACTAAACTTCACGAGGGTACTTACCTATGATACTAAATGAAAGCCTAAACCTAAGGACTTGTTTGTATATATTTACTTGTACATGACATCATAAACATCATAACATCATAATCATTCTAACCATTTCAAGGATTTTAGGGATTTATCTTTGTTCTATTTTGTAGGATATGGATTCCATCCGCAGGAACACTATCCAAGTCAATCTCGTAAGGATTCCTCCTTAACTCAAAGAGTTAGCATCAAGGGTCCCTGAGAATTCTCCATTCATCGAAAGACACGGTCGTCTCCTAAATTTGGTTACCTCCAACACTGATGAAGATATGATGAAGGTACTCTTCCAATTATTCGATCCTCTACACCATTGCTTCACTTTTCCCGATTATCAACTTGTGCCAACTTTGGAAGAATTCTCCCAACTCTTGAGGATTTCCATTCTCAATCAACTACCCTTCAATAGTACGGAAAGAGATCCAAAACCTGAAGAGATTGCTCAAGCCCTACACTTGCAACAATCTGATGTCACAACTAATTGGGAAACAAGGAGTGGTGTCAAAGGTTTCTTGGACAAGTTCTTGTTTGAAAAAGCTCAAGATTGTTGGAACTCCTTAGACTTACAAGCTTTTTAAGAAATTGTGGCCCTTATCATATATGGGATGGTTTTGTTTCCAAATCCTGACCAACTCATAGATGTAAACACTGTCAAGATCTTCATATCTCGCAACCCAGTGCCTACTTTGTTGGGAGACATCCTACATTATTTTCACTCTCGCACTATGAGGAAGACAAGTATCCTCATGTGTTGCACTCCTCTCTTGGCAAGATGGTTTATTTCTCATCTTTCCCAATCTGTGTTGAAAAATGAGCAAGGTTAGAGATGGTCCCATAGGTTGATGACGCTCAGACATTCAAATATTCATTGGTGTTCCCTATATTTGGATAATGTTACTATCATCGAACATTGTGGAGAATTTCATAATGTCCCCTTGCTTGGCATTAGAGGAAGTATCACTTACAACCCCTGCTTAGCCTTACGAAAATTTGGTTACGCCCGAAGGGATGGTCCACATGATATTCTTATCCAAGGAGTGGTATTCAACTATGAGAACGACGATCAAAGCTACCGTCAGAGGTTTATCCAAGCTTGGAGGATGTTGAACAAAGCTACACAAGAATTCCATTCCCCTTGAACCTTACTTTAAGTGGGTGAGAGCTCGTGCTCTGAAACTTGTAATGCCTTATCCCTCCATCTTACCAGTCATCATGGAATCTGTGGTTGTAGGAGATGCCCCATACACTGTCCTCCATCCAGACATTCCTACTTCTCTCGAAGACTTGCAAAAGGGTTGGATTCAGCTTAAGGAAGAACGAAATACTTTCGAAGTTCAATTCTATGCGAGTGAGAAGAGGGTCTTGGAGCTTACGAAGCAGCTACAAGAAAAGAAAAGTGTGAACGCATACCTTGCACTGAAGAGGATTTTTTTGTACCCCAAAATTTTCCCTCTCATTTATCAAGTAATTTCTCACAAGATCTCCTTTGGTTCAAGACTGCATTAGGGTTGATCAGCTCAAGACACCTCCTCAAGCACTAATGACTGAAAATTAGGGTTTGAGATTGCACAAGGATAATTGAACTTTTAATGCCTCATATGAACTTCATGGATCATTTTGGACCCTCAAGATTGTTCATGTCAAGTTTCAAGTCTTGGATCATATTTTTGCTCAGTCAATTGATCAGTTGGCCTAAAAATCAGCTATATTGGGGAAAAAGTCAACTGTGGTCAATTTACAGTCAAACCTCATAATTTTTGATCCATGTCAATATTATGAACCCACATATGTAATTTGGTCAAGTTTGGATCATAATTCCTCAGTAAATTTGATCATATCATCAAAAGGCAAAATGGTCAAAATTAGGGTTTTGACTGAGAAAGGGCAATTTCTGATTTTTGACCTAGCAAATGATTGACTGGTTTAAATTATGATATCAAGGACTCAAATGCATCATTTTTAAATAATGACATGGCTCAAAACATTCCTCAAGTCCAATTGGTTGACAGATGAATTTTCAGTCAACTAATCAAAAATCAACTATGCACTGAAAAGTCAAACTTTAACTTTTTGGTCAAAATCAAGTGTCGAGGATCACAATTCATCAAAACATGTAATAATATGAAACTTGTTCATCAAGAAATAAAAAATTCAAGATTTCATTTTGAAAAGTCAAAATTTCTAAACATAGAAATTTTTCTAAGTGTTGGAAATTTCATATTTTCTCACAACTTTGAGCAAATTTTTCACCATGATGCAAGACGATTCAAAGGAAAATTTCAATATGAAAGTTGTAGATCTCAATTAGATCTAAAACATTGTATAACACAACTTCTACTATAAATGCATGGATTTCAAGTTATGATTTTGTGAATACATGTTCATGAAACTTGGAAACTTAGTGAAATTTTGCCCTAGTTTAGGCAGGATTTTGACCTAACTTCATGGCAATTTTTCATATAGTTCCAAGGGGAATTTTCAAAAGTGACCAACATAGAGGTTGTAGAGGATGTTATAAGCTTTCCAAAATTTCCAAGAACTCAATGAGATCATGTTTGAGCAAAGATAATCAAAGAGATGAAGTTAGGGTTTCATTCTTGATTTACAAGTCATTTCCATGATGAACAAGAATTCAAATCCAAGCCTAGGCTGCATAATCTTTGCTTTGAAAGCCTTAAACTTGTTTGGCACTCCATCATTAAATGTTTGCACATCTGTTAGAAGATTTAATCCAAGCATTCAATGTATTGCCCATGCTTAATACCATTTTAGGAAGAAAGGCAACATCCCATTTTGGAAAAGAGGCTTTTATGCACAAAGTCAATTCTTGAGCTTTGCACTTTTTTTCTTCTAATCACACACAATCTAAAATCCATGAGAAACTTGTCAAAATCCTCTAACAACTCATGCCATGCTTGTACTTTGCCTTGAAACTATATTTCCACTTTTCTTCAAAATCAAGTAACATAGCCATAAGTCTATATCTTGTGCTTCCGACCCTCTCAAGTGCTACAATCTTTTCCATACATATGCACAAGTTGTTTGCAAACTAACACATGAATATAGAAGCTCTCAAACTCCCCCAAAGTCATATTTGTATAACCGACCTCCATTGTTGCATATTCTGGCCAGAAATCCCAAAATCAAAAACTACTCGTGCGTTTCTTGGCCTTTTGCTTCCAAAAGCTTCAAAACATCATACATAACCTATCCTTGCCCCTATTACATGACTGTAACACCATCTTCACCCACTTCCAAGTTCAAAAATAGGGCATCACAGTTGGACTTCTCCAGACCATTCCAGCCACCTCCAGTTCAAGCCAGCCATTGCATTATCTTCCTAGAGGTCCAAGGAAGCTAACCTGATCATCACCATCACTTGAAACAAGCTCAAACTCATTTCAAGATTTCAGTTTTTGAGGTATTTTTATTGAACTTCTATCTCATTATTTAGGCATTGTTAGGCTTGCATTTGTGAATATAGAACGTAGTTATCATTGCCCTGAAACTATACATGTCCATAGATTTCATTTATGTTGCTTGAGCATGGAGAATTTTGAGTTTGAATTTGCTGAAACATTTAGGTCAGAATTTGGTACTTTCATAAATTCATCCTTATCTTTGAATGTTAGCATAAGTTAGTTACATGGTTGGATTTGTGGTGAAAAAATGCACAAGTTTCATGTTTACACTTTTGAAAATAGTTGAGAAATGAACAAGTTTGAAATCCTTTGGCTGGAGGTTAAAGATGAAGTATAGTCAGGGTAAAATTTGTGTTATGTATTTATTGTTGTGCACAAGTTAACGGATGTATCACCACCCCAGTTGTTAAAGCGCGCGCCTGTAACCCGAGGGACCTGGGTTCGAGCCCCAGTGGTACCCTTTTGCCTTTTTTTTCTTCATATTTTCTCACTTCCATTTGATTTTTTGCAGCACTGGGCCTCCAGCATGGGCCTGGCATTTTGTTTGCTTCTTCATACCCCAATCTCATTATTGCACCCCTGACTTTCTTATTTCAATTTCTTTTTCTTTGTTTTATTTTTATTTTTCATTTTCCTTTTATTATTTTATTATTATTATTATTTTATTATTATTATCATTTTTGTTAATAAAAATATAAAAAATATTTTACTTATTATTTATACTTACTTATTTTTATTTTCTCTATAAATACAAAAAAGACCAAAAACATTTTTTTAACAAATTAATTTCTTTTTATGAATTAATATTTAGACTTAGGATTAATTATTACATTATTTTATTTTCTTAATTAAAATTAATTTAGAACTTAGGTTTATTTCAATTAATTAATTTTCCTATTATTTTTTTAATTTAAAACCTTTTCATGAAAAAACCCTAAAAAAATCATTTTTAACTTGTCATTCTCTGTTAATTAACTTAGGTTTTAGTTTTAGCTAATTTTAATTAATCATTTTCTTAATTAGGGTTAGGATAAAATCCTTTCATAAAAATCAAATAAAAATCATTTCTTTTTCCATTTTGCATTCTTGCATTTTATCTTCAATTTTGTATATTTATTCAATATGGTTGTAATAGTTAATTAGATATAATTTTCTTGCAAAATCCCCATTTGTAAATTTGTATATCCCCTCCCCTAATGATGTAATAGCTTAATATTTTTATTTTTCCGCAATTTAATGCTTTATATATAAATGCTAGTAAATTTGGGTTTGTATGGAAAGCTTAAAATCAACAAGTTAGCAAACCCTAAATCAAGACAAAACAATGCATGTAAATTAACACACTTGCACACCTACACCCTTAGGGTAAATCCACTTTGTTGCCTTATAAAAATGGCCATGTTATGAATGTGGGGTATGTTAGCAAAAGTAATAAAAAAATACAAGATCATAGTCCCTCGATGACGCTATCAAAGTTGCCTTTCAAAATGATCTTAGTCCCTCAAAGAGAATTGCTAAGATATTTCACAACATTGCTATCATGGCTATACGATGACCCACGTCCGTCCCTTTACATCCAAAGATAGGGATTCTTACCAAATCAATGGTAAGATAGAAATATTAAAGGAAAGGAAGAAATGAACTAAGACTTTTGAGTAGGTAGATTATTCCTAGTTGCTTGCTCATTTTCAAATAAAACATATTTGCTATTTTCAAAACAAACACCAACACTTTCAAAATATATTTTCAAACTTGAAACATTTTCAAAAGATCAACACTTTGTATACGTTCTTACGAACGAGAACTTTTACAAAGTTTGCCTAACCGATGGCGGCTTTTCAAAATACTTCCAAAAAACACACAAAGCACATTTTCAAACAAAAGCAAGTGATCTAGAAAGCAACTAAGAGCCCATAGATAACTAGGGATGAAAAGGGTGCTAACACCTTCCCTTTTCATAATCTATCCCCCGAACTCAAGAAATAATCTCAAAGGTCTTTCCTGTTCTTTTCAGCCTTTACTTTTGGATAAAAGAAAAGTCAATGGCGACTCTTGCTAACCACAATATTTACGATAAAACGTAAAACACCCAAGTCAGTTCTCCCACCATATCACAGATGTGTTCAGTCTTTTTATCTTAGAGAGTTATTTTGTAAGCCTAAGAGGCATATTGTAATCTTTTCAAGTTAATTAATGAAAATTAACGTTTGCTCATGCAAATTTAAATTCCATAAATCCTTAAAATCATTTGCATATACATATTCCATGCATCATAACATGACAGGTTTTCGCATAGCAGGTTTCCTTATCCTTCTGCTATTTATTTCAGCAAGATGGATCTAGAGAAAACACTGAAGGAGCTCCAGGAACAAAACTCTCAATTCCAAGAAACTCTACTAGCCCTAGCCAAGGGACAGAAAGACATGATGGCAGTTAAGAAGAAGCCCAAGAAAAAATCTCTACTCAACATGGGAAGAAGGTTCAAGGAGACAGTCCATCAGATCCCGGTAGGAGAAGACTCATCTGAAGGGGAAGAGAACCAGATTGGTGAGGTCAAGAGTACTCGGGTTGACTGTGTTAATGATCAAGCATCTGATGATGATTATTTCGACGAGCAGTATCCACCCGCCGATATCAAGTATAAACAGTTAGAAGACAGATTGAAAGCTATTGAAATCCAAGCCGTCCTTGGTTTAGATTTTGGTGATTTGGGTTTGATCTCCGGGGTTGTCATTCCACACAAATTCAAAATACCAGTCTTTGCAAAGTATGATGGATTTTCTTGTCCAAAACTTCATCTGAAATCCTATGTGCGCAAGATACAGCCGCATACTATTGATAAGAAACTCTGGGTTCACTTTTTCCAAGAGAGTTTGGACGAAACGCAACATGAATTGTTTTATCAGTTAGATGGTTCCCATATCAATACCTGGGAAGATTTAGCTACCACATTTTACCATCAGTATCAGTATAACGCCGTTTGGCGCCAACGAGGGTTCATTTGCAAGATATGACCATGGGGAAGAACGAAGGATTTAAGGAATATGCATAAAAATGGAGAGACCTGGCTAGTATGGTTCAACCACCCTTGACTGACAGAGAACACATAGACATGTTTATGGGCACTTTATCTGGTCCATTCTTTAACTTGTTGGTAGGTTGTTACTCCTCCGGATTCACTGAGTTAGTCTTAACTGGTGAAAGAGTGGAAAGCGGCATCAAAAGTGGAAAGATCTCTATGGCGTCTTCCTCCACTTCAAATCATGTCAAGAAACCTTTTGTTGCAAAGAAGGAAATCAATGTTGTGTATGGGGAGAGGGCTCGTACCAAGAAGAATAATCATCCATCTGTTAATGCAGTTCGAATCTCCAATCCAACTCCCGCTCCAAGACTATCTGCTAATCATCAATGTTTTGAAACTCCGAGAAAATAATTTACAAGGTTGGGCATGTCACTGTCTCAAGCCCTTCAACATTTTCTAAAGGTTAATTTAGTGACATTGCGCAATCCACCTGCCAACCTGAATACCTCTTCGCCAAAGTATAATCCGAACGCCAAATGTGCTTACCACTCAAACAACCCTGGGAACGAGACTGACCAGTGTTGGGCCTTAAAGAATAAAATCCAAGATTTGGTTGATAACAAGACAATTGAGTTTGATCCTCCTCCAACTCCAAATGTAATAACTACACCTATGTCAGAGCATGACAAGGGTGTTAATGATGTTGAGGATACAATTTTTGTTGCCACTGTTGAAGACTTGACTACTCCTTTGAATATCATCAAAGAGGATCTGTTGAAAACCGGGATTTTCCATGGTTGTGTAAAAGACTGTGTTTGTTGTACCCAACAACTCAATAGATGTGAAAGGCTGAAGAAAGGCATTCAACGCCTAATGGATAGCCACAAAATTCTATTTGAAAAGACTCCTCTTGCCGAAAGTTTGACTAACAAATATGAAGACCTCTCCATTATTACCATCTAAAACAAGCCTTTTAGGATCACCTCCAAAGGTCCTATTAAGATTTCAAATGAACTCGCCCTTAATAATTACCAATCCCGGACCAAATCCCTACTCTTCAACCAAGACAATACCATGGAATTATGGTGCTGAGGTGTTCTATCATTGGATTAAACAAGACCCTTGGATCGAAGAAGAAAAAGCTGATGATGTTAGTATCATAATTGGCTCAAGCAAAGTAACTCGAACTGGAAGAATATTTTCACCCAATATATCACCTCCAGTTGTTACAAAGGCGTCCATCCGCATTACTACTACCAAGCAAAGTACCGATACAAGAGGGAAGGAGAAGGTTGTTGAGCCAGTTGTGACTGAATTACCCGTAAAGGACGTTGCCAATGAAGAACCCTCCGCTTGTGAGATGGACGAGATCTTGAAGATAATAAAAAAGAGCGACTTCAAGATTATGGAACAGTTGGGGAAAACCCCTTCTAAGATTCCGATGTTGTCACTACTACTCTGTTCCGATGCCCATGCTCGGACATTAATCAAATTCCTGAAAAAGGCTCATGCCCCCCATGAGACAACAACATACCAATTTGAGAATTGCGTGGCTAGCCTGACAGATGATAATGGCTTGGGATTTTCAGATGTTGACCTAACACCGCTTGGGAAGAATCACAATAAAGCTCTACATATTTCGGTCGAGTGCAAAGGGACTACCTTAGCACATGTGCTAGTCGACACTGGTTATTCTCTTAATGTACTACCCAAGGGGGTGTTAGATCGTCTAGACTGTGAAGATTTAGTCTTGAAGCCAAGTGATATCATTGTAAGGGCGTTCGATGGATCAAAGAGGACAGTTCATGGGGAGGTAGATCTTCCAATCAAAGTGGGCTCCCAAATCTTCAACTCCACCTTCTATATTATGGATATTCATCCTGCCTATTCTTGTCTGTTAGGTCGCCCGTAGATCCATAAAACTAGGGCAGTAACCTCAACTCTCCATCATAAACTCAAGTACCCGGTCAAGGGAGGGATCGTCACTGTTTGTGGTGAGAAGGAGTTTATGGTAAGCCACCTTAACTCGTTCAAATACGTAGAGATGGATAGAGAATTCATTGAGACCCCATGTCAAGCCTTTGAAGTCGTACCACTAATGGTTGCTGCCACCAAGTGTTCCTCTGATGAACCCAAAGCTGTTAAAGCCGTGCTGAAGATGGTTTCAGTCAAAGATGCTCGTGCTGCTATTGAAGAAGGAAACGGTGATGCTTGGGGGAAACTCCAAGACATCCCATTCAAAGAGGACAAGTTTGGTTTGGGCTTTACCGTCAAAAATCAGAAGGAAGTGAGGCATGCGCGTGTAGGAAAACCACCTCTCCGCATCGGAAGCCATGAAGTTAATGTTGTGGGTGATTCAGATGAAGAAGCTGCATTTGAAGAGTGGGTGTATCCAACTACAACGGAGCTGAACAATTGGAATGCAAAGGACTTTGTGCCCATCTCCTTCCTTGAGGAGTAATCTACTTGTTATTGCTTTTCTTTCAATTTAAGAACCCGTTGTATGTAATATGTAACAATGACTTTAAGCCATGTGCGTGGCCCCGGGGAACTTTGGTCCATTTGTCAAGGGTTTTATTTATGTTCATATAAAATCATATGATCATTCAGTACATTGGACTCTTTTGCATTCAAATATTTGTGTTCATTGTCTTTCTTTTCTTTCAAATACATTTTTAAAATAGCCATGTATCTTACATGCACACACACACACACACTCTTGCAGGTCCTCATCCACTCTGGATTCTATTTCCAATGACTTTAATATTGCCGACTATGACTCTGAATGTCCAATTAACCAAGTCGTAGATGAAGGCGAGCAAGATTGTGAATTACCGGGAGAACTAGCTATACTTATATTACAAGAGGAAAATGCTATTCAACCGCATGAAGATTCAATTGAAGTCATTAATTTGGGTACTGAGGCAGATAAGAAAGAAGTTAAGATCGGGGCTAACTTAGAAGACAGTCTCAAGAGCAAGTTGATTCAGATGTTGCATGATTACATGGAAGTATTTTCTTAGTCTTATGAAGATATGCCAGGGTTGGATACCGACATCGTAGTTCATCCGTCTGCCGACAAAAGAGGAATGTCCTCGTGTAAAACAAAAGGTTCGTTGCATGAGGCCTAACATGTCTGAAAAGATTAAAGCTGAAGTAATGAAATAGTTTGATGCAGGGTTCCTAGCTGTGACATCCTATCCCCAATGGGTTACCAATGTGGTGCCAGTGCCGAAAAAGGATGGAAAAGTTCGCATGTGCGTAGACTACAAGGATCTGAATAGGGCAAGCCCCAAGGATGACTTCCCTCTACCACACATTGACGTCTTGGTCGATAATACTGCTCAGCATAAAATCTTCTCTTTTATGGATGGCTTCTCAGGCTATAATTAGATAAGGATGGCTCCCGAAGACATGGAGAAGACAACCTTCATTACGCAATAGGGCACCTTCTTCTATAAGGTCATGTCGTTCGGATTGAAGAATACAGGTGCAATGTATCAAAGAGCTATGGTAGCTTTGTTTCATGACATGATACATCATGAGATAGAGTTATATGTGAATGATATGATTTACAGATCACAAACTGAAGAGGAACATCTCGATCACCTGTACAAACTATTCGAAAGGTTGAAAAAGTACAAATTGAGGTTAAACCCTAACAAGTTCACATTTGGAGTATGATCTGGAAAACTTCTGGGTTTTGTTGTCAGTAATAAAGGCATTGAAGTTGATCCTGCCAAGGTGAAGGACATCCAAGAAATGACATTCCCTCATTCTGAAAAAGAAGTTAGAGGATTCTTGGGTCATCTCAATTACATTGCTCACTTCATATCACACTTGACTGCTACTTGTGAGCCAATCTTCAAACTCTTGAAGAAAGATCAGGTAGTCAGATGGAATGATGAATGCCAAGCTACCTTCGACAAAATCAAAGAATACCTACAAGAACCTAATATTCTCATGCCTCCAGTTGAAGGAAGATCCTTGATCATGTACTTGACAGTATTAGAGAACTCTATGGGGTGTGTTTTGGGCCAACATGACGAGTCTGGCCGAAAAAAGCATGCTATTTATTACCTGAGCAAAAAGTTTACTGACTGTGAAACTAGATATTCACTGCTCGAGAAAACTTGTTGCGCTCTGGCATGGGCTGCTCGCCGGCTAAGACAGTACATGTTGACTCATACCACTCTATTGATTTCTAAGATGGACCCAATCAAGTACATCTTCGAGAAACCTTCTCTTTCCGGACGGATAGAAAGATGGAAAATGATCTTAACTAAGTACGACATTCAATACACAACACAAAAGTCCATCAAAGGAAGCGTACTAGCAGATCATTTGGCCCATCAAGCTGTTGATGGTTATCAGTCCATGAACTTCGACTTCCCTGATGAAAACATCATACTAGTAACTGACTGTGTGAATTCTGGATCATATGACGGACCTGAACAAGGATCCCGATGGACTATGGTCTTCGACGAGGCTTCCAACGCCTTAGGTAACGGCATTGGTGTTGTGATCATCTCTCCTTAAGGTTTCCATACTCCTTTCACTTTCAGACTTTTCTTCGATTGCACGAATAATATGGTTGAATACGAAGCGTGCATCTTGGGTCTGAAAGCTGCCATTGACTTGAGGATAAAGCATTTGAATGTGTTTTGGGATTCTGCTCTAGTGATTAGCCAAGTAAAAGGAGATTGGGAAACTAAGCACCCTAATCTCATCCCATACAAGGAACTCGTGCTATCGCTAATTCCTTATTTCGAAGAGATTACATTTGAGCACTTCCATAGGGAAGAAAATCAGTTGGCTGACGCCTTGGCAACCATATCTTCAATGTTCAAGGTCAGATGGGACAACGAAGCCCCTATGATTACAATTGAAAGATTCGACGAACCTGCACATTGCTGTGAGCTTGACACTAACACAGATAAGCCATGGTACCATGAGGTGATGAGGTATCTTGAAACACAACAGTATCCTGAGGTAGCATCAATCAATGACAAAGTTCTTACAAAGATTTGTAGCCAAATTATGGGATATTGTACAAGTGCAACCATGACTCTACTATACTCCGATGTGTGGACAAAAAGGAGGCAGAGGAAATTATGGAAGACATGCACGATGGGCTCTTTGGGACTCACTCAAGTGGACATACGATGGCTAAGAAAATCTTGAGAGCTGGCTACTATTGGTCAACAATGGAGACTGATTGTCATCAACATTCAAGAACTTGTCACAAATGTCAAATCTATGCTGACAAGGTCCATGTACCTCCTATCCCTCTGAACGTCATGACCGCTCCATGGCCATTTGCAATGTGGGGTGTGATGCGGTGGGAGAACTGACTTGAGGGTTTTGCGTTTTATCGCAAATGTTGCGGTTAGCAAGAATCGCCACCGACTTTTCTTTTATCCAAAAGGAAAGGTGAAAAAGCACAGGAAAGACCTTTGAGATGTTTTCTTGAGTTCGGGGGGTAGATTATGAAAAGGGAAGGTATTAGCACCCTTTTCATCCATGGTTTTCCATGGGCTCTTAGTTACTTGCTTAGATCACTTGCTTTGGTTTGTTTGAAATGGTGTTTGATGTGGTTTTGAAAGTATTTGTAAAATAGGCCATTGTTTTAGGAAATCTTTGTAATGATTCTCGTTCGTAAGAATGTATACAAAGATGTTTGTCTTTTGAAAATGTTTTCAATGTTTTGTAAGATGTTTTTTAAATGTGTGTGTGTTTGTTTTTGAAAATAGCAAGGATTGTTTGAAATGGAGCAAGTAACTAGAAGCTATCTACCTACTCAAATGTCTTTCCTATATATTTTCTATTCCTTTGATATTGTTGACTTACCATTGATTTGGTAAGCAACCCTATCTTTGGATGTAAACGGGACGGGCGTTGGTCATCGTATAACCATGATAGCAATGTTGCCAAGTATCTTAGCATTTTTGAGGGACCAAGATCATTTTGTAAGGCAACTTTTGAATAGCGTCATCGAGGGACTATGATCTTATACTTGTTTTGTTTTGCCAAGATACTTCGCATGTGTAACATGGCCATTTTATTTTAGGCAACCAAGTGGGAGAAACCCTAAGGGTGCTTGTGTGCAAAATATATCATTTTCATGCTTTTGATTTTGTCTTGTATTTAGGGTTTTCTATTTTTCTTTGTTTTGTTCTTGTCATGCAAACCCTAATTACTAATCATGGCATATAAAGCGATAAATTGCGTAATGTAAATATACTAAGCTATTACAACAATTTTATGGGAGGGGGGAATACAAGTTTGAATGGGGATTTGCATAAATATAAAGCTTAATATATTATTACAACCAAATCGAATTTGCACAAATTAAATAAATATAACACAAATATTTAATATATAATGCAATATGCATGTAAAGAAAAGATTTTTTATGTCTTGTTTTTGTGTAAGAAAAATATTTAATTTAAACCTAAAAAAGGGAAAAAATAATATTTAATTTTGAAAGGGGATTAAACCCTAGTTTTTATTCAAAAGAAAATAATGTTCTATGTTATTATTTTGTGCATGTTTATATAAAAAATAATAAATAATATTATGCCTAAATATTAAAAATTAAATATGTGCAAAAAATAAGTATTTATAAGTATAAAAATAAAAAATAAAAATATTAAGTATATTTGATTATTTACAAATTTATTAAGAAAATAAATTCTATTCTATCAAAATAAATTAATTTTTATGTGTGAAAATAATTAAAAAAAATAAAATAAAAGGGTGAAAATAAATAAATTATTTTTTAGTATTTTTTATCATTAAGAAAAGATAAATAAAAGTATTAAATATAAAAATATGAAAAAAGTATAGAAATATAAAAAAGTTAGCAAAGGGGGTGCAATAGCAATTCAGGGGGGGGGGGGGGGGGGGGGTGTTAGCAAAAACAAAAAGGCCATGCAGCAAAAAAGCCCAAAACCAGACGTCATCCCTGTCCTTCGTTCTCTTCTTCACGCTTTTGCTAGTCAACTTGTAACTTCCTCATGCTTGCATAAAAATGAAAACTCATAACATGAAAAATATGACATTTGAGCTAACGATTCCAACCATATAAATTATGTAACCAAACTATCAAAGATCAAAGAGAATTTTGGAATCCCTAAATTGTGACCTAATTTTTTCAGAGATTTCAAGCTTCAAATTATCTTAGCACAAGTAATATAAATGCAAAGTAAGCATATGTACAACTTCGTTATGATGAGAACTACATTTTTTCTTCACAAATTGTGGCTTGAGGTTGCCTGTATAAAGAGATAGAGTTTAAGAAAATACCTCCTTCAGCTGGAATCGTGTATGGCAATGTAGGGACTTTAATGGAGGCATGATGATTGCTTGAGCTTCCTTGAGCTTCCCTGAATCTATTCCAACCCTTATCTTGCTCTGAGGATGGCTGGAACTCCCTGACCAAGTCCAACTGCAAGCTTCCAAGTTGAAAATGGCAGATGGTGAAACAAAGGTTACAGAACCAGGATGATGGCTTGGATTGACTAGGTATCAAGTGTATAAGATGTTTGAATCAATTAAACACAAAGTGCACGAGTCAAATGAGAGTTGGTTGATTTTTTGCTGAAACTGTATGCTTAGGCAGATTTTTTGTGTTTTTCAGTTTGAGAGGGTTCTAGGTTCAAGCCAAGCGTGTAATGTCTTGTACAATGTTTGCATATTAGTATAGAAGTGATCCAAAGTAAGCTTCTTACTAGTTGTGCAGGCCTTAGCCCTTTTGCAACTTTTCTTGTACTTGAAGCAAAGTTGACAAGACGAAACCCACATGCTTGTACCTGCTTGCTTTAGGGTTGATATAAGTTTGTACCAATTGCTTGAGACCTGTGTAGTTTTCTTGTATCAAAGGGACAGGTCCAATGCTCCAAGTTGACAAAATTGCAAAAGTGCATCTTTATGAAAATGGCAATGAAGCCTTTTTGCCCAAAATGGAATTACAACTTGTGTAAAGTTTCAAAAGAAAGGATAAAGAATTTGTCAACTAAGTATGCATTTAATTAAGGAGTGTATAGCAAGTTTAGGACCTGTAAAGCAAGAAATATCCAGCATAGGTTTGGTTTGCAACTTGATTCTTCATGAAAATGTCTTGAACAAAAAGTGAGAAAATGCTAACTTCCTCTCTTAGATTCTCCCTACTCAAAAATGATCTTGGAGAGTTCTTGGACATTTTGGAAAGCTTGAAATGTGATCTATAATCCATATTTGAAATTAATTTTGAGATACCTCTTGGAACTAGGTGAAAAATTGCCATGAAGTTGGGTCCAAAACCTGCCTATATTAGGGCAAAAATTTACTAAGTTAAGAAGTTCATGACCATGTATTCACAAATTCATAACTTGAGATCCAAGCATCTTTAGGGAAAAGTTTGTGAAGTAAAGTTGTAGATTTCATGGGGATCTAAAACTTTCATGTTGGGGACTTTCCTTGAATCAAAATGCATCATGGTGAAAAAGTGGTGAAAAGTTGAGAAAAAATAAGGAAATTTTTATACTTAGAAAAATTCTAAGTTATGAAAATTTTCAAATTAAAACCCTAATTTTCAAATTTAGTTTTCTTGGTCAACAAGTTTCACATTTTGACATATCTTGATGAATTATGACCTTGGCACTTGATTTTGACCAAAAAAGTCAAAGTTTGACTTTTCAGTGTACAGTTGACTTTTGATCAGTTGATTGCAAATTTCATTTGTCAATCCAATAAACTTGAGATGTTTTGAACCATGTAATTAAGTAAAGATGATGCCATTGAATCCTTGAAATCATGCTTGAACTCAATTGGTCAATTTCTAGGTTAAAAATCAGAGATTGCCCTTCCTCAGTCAAAAACCCTAATTTTGACCATTTTGCCCTTTTGATGATTTGGTCAAATTTCTTGAGGTGTTGTAATACAAACTTGATCAAATGGCACATATGAGTCTAAAATGTTGATGAGGATAAAAAATTATGAAGTTTGACTGTAAATTGGCCATGGTTGACTTTTTCCCCAATACAACTGATTTTTAGGTCAACAGTCCAATTGATTGATAAAAAATATGGTCCAAGGCTTGAAACTTAACATGAGCAATCTTAGGGGTCCAAGATGATGTATGAAAGTCAAATGAAGCATTGGTGATCCAAAAATTCTTATGAAAACTCAAACCCTAATTTTGGGTTATCAGTGCAAGATGAGGTGTCTTGAGCTAACCAAACCCTAATCTTGTCTTGAGTCCAAAAAGTCTTATGAGAAAAGTCTTGATAAATGAGAGGGAAAATTTTGGGGTACAACAGCTGCCCCTGTTCAATCTTCTTGAACCTGAAGAGTTAGATTAGCGAGCTTCGCCGTTCGTGACTCGAAGGTAAAAGATGATTGGACACTAGAGTGCCCGTAAATTTGCACTCAACAAAGTGTAGTTGAGGGAATGGGCTTAAAGATTCCATTTGGAGAGGTGATAGAATCTTGTTGGAGATGGGCTTGTAGATGCCATCCAAGAATGTTTGTTGAATTATAAGTTGTAAGTCAGAAGAATAAGTATCAGAATGGTGTCCGTGTCTGGAACGTATCTGAGTTGTATCTAGAGACTTGAAATCTGAATGAGAAACAGAATAGCATCCGTGTCTGGAGCGTATCCGAACTTTTGGAAATCCGAATGAGTATCAGGATGGCATCCGTGTCTGGAGTGTATCTGAACTGTATCTGAATTTGAAAACTGAATGAGTATCAGAATGGCATCCGTGTATGGAGCGTATCTGGACTGTATCTGAACTTGAATCTGAATAAGGGACAGAATGGCATCCGTGTCTGGAGCGTATCTGAACTTGAAATCTAAATGAGTATCAGGATGGCATCCGTGTCCGGAGCGTATCTGAACTATATCTGAAATCTGAATCTGAATGAGTATCAGGATGGCATCCGTATCTGGAGCGTATCTGAACTGTATCTGAAATCTGAATCTGAATGAGTATTAGGATGGCATCCGTATCTGGAGCGTATCTGAACTGTATCTGAAATCTGAATCTGAATGAGTATCAGGATGTCATCCGTATCAGGAGCGTATCTAAATTGTATCTGATTGCATATTGTTAATGGTAGCATGTTAATCTTATCCTGAAAAGGGTAAAATGTTAGATGAAACACAAAGTTATGATGCATGAAATGTATGATGCAATATATGCGTTTTATCGATGTTCATGATATGTGGATGTAATGTATGCACATGTAAGCTAATTCGTTGTATTGCTGAGGAAAATAAATCCTTGACTGCTGTTGAGGATATGTGGATTCTTCATATCTTGAAGTTGGAGTAATTAACAAAAATTTTGTTGTGAGAAAAGCCATATACTGCTTGAATAATCTGCTTGGGGAATCCAGAGAATTTGACGACTTCTATTGGGGATCTAACAATGGGATTCCTCGTTCTGTTGGGGAACAATGAAAACTCTGTGGGAAAAAGCTTATTCCTTTTTGGAAAAAGTTCAGGAGTTTCGGTTGTTTGCCACTCCACTGGGGAATTATCCCAGGTTAAGGAGAAACAGAAGTTAGCCGTTATCCGGTTGATTTTCAGGCTTCAAGAAAACTTGCTGGGGGATCTGGAGAAACTGGATGGTTTCCACCGAGGATTATTAGTTTGAAGTTTTATCCCTGCTAGGGATCTTAATGACGTACTGTAGGGATTGCTCATGGAATAGCCTAAAGACGTTTTCCTATTCTTTCAACTTGTCAGTAATTATTCTTTTTCATTTTGTTTATTTGTAAACAGTAATTATGTTTAAATGCATATGTTCATTAATTAATCATTGGACGTTTTTGCAAATAAAAACACAAGTGTAAAGAAAAAGGCAAATAGTTTTTTGTACTTTGAAAGAATATATCTTTGTATTTACTTTGAATAAGTATTTTGTACAAAAGAGACATAAATCCTAGTAAGAGGATGGTGTCATAAAAATAAGAAAAAATTTATACAAAGATAGCTATATGTGATAATCCCATGGGGTTCCCATTCTGCTATAGCCTCCGTATCTCTGAATATCTTGTTTGTTCGTTGCTTCGTTCGAAGATGATTGAATCGATCAGAACTCCGAGTTTTTCAGTGAAGAGGTTGAAGTTGTCCTCAAAGTGATCCGACGAGACATAGTCATACGCTTTAATTCCCTAACTTTTTCCTGGACCGCCCTTTCGGGTTTTTAGTCCACCGGGAAACCCTTTTTTGCCCAAGTCGCCCTTTCGGGTTTTTAACTTGTCGGGTGTACAATTTTTTTTAAAATTTTATCCCTAATTTTTGCCCGAACCTTTTTGGTCCACCGGGATGCCCCTGTTTTTCCTAGGTGTGTCAACCTAGAGGGTCTCTTATGCGTAGTATCTTTTGACTATGTTTGTGTTTGCAGGGTGTGGCAGGTCGTTTCCGTCCATGGTGGTCAAGATCATTGCCCCATCGAAAAAGATGTTCTTGATTACAAATGGTACTTCATAGGTAGGAGTCCATTTGCCCCTGGGATCACTTTTTGGCAAGATGATGCGCTTGATCACCAAATATCCAACTTGATATACTTGGCATCTGACTTTCTTGTTGAATGCTTTGATCATCCGTTTTTGATACATCTGACCATGGCAAACAAAAGTACGCCTCTTTTCATCAATTAAGTTCAGTTGATCAAGCCGGGTCTGGATCCAATCGTCCTCACTCAAACCTGCATCTTTCATGATTCTCAAAGAGGGGATCTGAACCTCAATAGCTAAAACAGCCTCCATGCCATAAACCAAAGAATAGGGTGTTGCCCCAGTTGATGTGCGGGCCGTGGTACGATATTCGTGGAGAGAAAACGGTAGCATCTCATGCCAGTCCTTGTAGGTGACTGTCATTTTTTGTATGAGATTTTTAATGTTTTTATTAGCAGCTTCAACTGCACCATTCATCTTTGGCCGATAGGGGGACGAATTGTGATGTTTAATTTTGAACTGCTCGCACAAGGCGGTGATCATAGTATTGTTAAGGTTCGTACCGTTATTAGTGATGATCCTTTCTGGGATACCGTACCGGCAAATAAGATTCTATTTGATGAAGCGAGGAACAACATTCTTAGTAACGGATGCGAAGGAAGCTGCTTCAACTCACTTCGTGAAATAGTCAATGGCCACTAGAATGAAGCGGTGTCAATTGGAGGCTGTAGGCTTGATCTCCCCAATCATATCGATTCCCCATATATCGAAAGGCCAAGGGGCTGTTAAGACATTTAGAGGAACCAGAGGCACGTGCACCTTGTTTGCATCGATTTGACACTTATGACAGGTCCGGGAGTGTTGATAGCAATCTGATTCCATGGTAGACCAGTAATAGCCTGCCCGTAGGATTTTCTTCGCCATTTTATGCCCACTGGAGTGAGTGCCAAAGGTACCCTCGTGCAATTCAGCCATGATATTTTCAGCCTCAATCTTATCCACACACCAGAGCATAATAGAGTCATGATTGCGCTTGTATAGGATGCCATTACTCAGGAAGAACTTAGCAGAGAATCTCCTCAAGAACTTTTTATCATTGATTGAAGCTCCTTCTGGATATTCCTGAGCCTCGAGATACCTTTTGACTTCATGAAACCAAGGTTGGTCCACTACTTCTTTAGTATTAATCTCGTGACAGTGTGTTGGTTCGTCCATTCGTTCAATGGTGATCTGAGGAGCCTCGTTATCCCAATTAAGTTTAAACATAGATGACATTGTAGCTAGAGCATCTGCTAGCTGATTTTCTTCTCGTGGAAAATGCTCAAAGGTAATCTGCTCAAAATGTGGTAGCAATGTCAAAACATGTTCTTTGTAAGGGATAAGGTTTGGATGTTTAGTGTCCCACTCTCCTTTGATCTGACTGATGACCAAAGTTGAATCTCCAAACACATATAAAGATTTGATTCCCAAGTCTATGGCAGCCTTGAGACCAAAGATGCATGCCTCGTATTCCGCCATGTTGTTCGTACAGTTGAAGCAAAGTCTGGCAGTAAAGGGAGTATGGCACCCTTCCGGAGATATGAGTACAACGCTGATACCATTACCAAGTGCATTGGATGCCCCATCAAAGAACAGGGTCCATCGGGGTCCTTGTCCAGGTCCATCATATGGTCTGATTTCTTCAAAGTTGTCTAATGTCATTATGTCTTCGTCAGGGAATTCAAACTTCATGGACTGATAATCCTCTACAGCTTGATGAGCCAGATGATCAGCCATCACACTGCCCTTTATAGCTTTTTGGGTCGTTTATTGTATGTCATATTGTAACACCCCGTTTTTGATTAAATGTTATTTAAGTTTTTTTTTTTTTTTCCTTTTCGAAATTATCAAATTAAATCTATTTTAAGAAATATATTTATTTGATATCAATTAAAATGTTAATTCGGTTATTTGAAATAAAAATATTCATAATGATAAAATACTATTTTGAGTAATATTATTTTGGTGTGTATTTAGCTTCGTTTGATTTATTGGTATAATTTAGTTTTTATGGAATAAATATTAATTAAATGTAATATGGTTTTAATAGAATTATATGATATAATTTGAATTAAATAGATTGGGCCAAATTAGAATTTTAGAAAGTTAGGGGGAGGAAAGTAAGTAGTAGTAAAATTTGTTTTATAAGATAGAAAGTAGGATAGTTGGTAAGAATAGAAATAGAAAGAAGAAAGAAAAGAAGAGAGAAAGAGGAGAAGAGAAGAAAGGAAGCTAGGGTGAAGTTGCAACATCATCATCATCTTGTTTCAAGAAAACCCACACCAAGGTAAGGGTTTGACTTCCACCAATTATTTAGTGTGTGATTTTATAGTTTTGATTTTGGAATAAATTAGGGGTTTAGGGTATTAGTTTCACTACTATGTTATGATGGAAAAAAAATTGGTAGATTGATGAAATTGAGAGATGATTTTAGGACCCAATTTAATTAGTTATGTATAAAGTAATATTTAGTAGCATTTGGAATTGTTTTGGCAATACAGTAGCGCAAATGAAGAAGTATATAGAAGGAATTATCTTACTTACTGTAGCAATGAAGGGAAATAATAATTAGTGGCTAGAGGCCTGCTTTTTCAGCGAATATATAAATGAATATAATTGATGGCAATTAATTACTCACTGTATGTAGTATGGAAGTAGAAATTAAAGGTGCCTATTTTACAATACTGTAGCAAGTAAGAATGAATTAGTGCTTAGGACAAGTGCATTGTTGCTGTAGTGAATTCATATGAAGCAGTGCTTAGAAGCACTTGTTTTGAAATACCTTAGCATAAGGTAGAATAGCATTTTGAAGTAGTATTATGAAGTGATATTTTAAAAAACAATATTTTGCAATGTTGTAGCGATGAAAAGAAGAATATTTAATGGCACTTGATTTGGAAAACTGTAGCGAACTCTTGTAGTAGTGGTTAAAGGCACATGGAATGTTAACTACTTGTTGTAGCAATACTTAGGAAGTAGTATTTTTAAAAAAAAAAACATGATTGCTACGGTAGCGCAAGAACTGAAATAATATTTAATGGAATATGTTGCTACTGTAGCGATTACATGGAGTAGTGTTTAGAAGCACTTAATTGATCACTGTAGCGCAAATTAGGAAGTAGTATTTAGGAATATTATTTTGCAATATTAGAATAACACCTAAAGACAATTGGCTAGTTACTGTAGCGAATTTTGAAGTAGTATTTAGAGGAAATTACTTGCAGTACTGTAGTTACTACGTTCCGGTTTACAAATACGAAATATTTAATAATAATGATTTAATATCTTTAATAAATAATTTGTAGAATTTATAAAGTAGAAATAATAGAATTTTTGGCTGATAATTAATTAATTGATTTTAGCCAAATAGTTTGAATTATTATGCGGTTTATGAAATTGTGTTTGATTTGAATAAATCATGGAAGTAATATTGTTTAAACTTGTACATTACTTGATTTGTGAATTATATTTGCAATGCATGTACAATTGTTGGTATTTCATTGTGTTGGAATATGTGGTATGTGTATGTTAAGGTCGGAAGTGATCTTAATTGCATACGAGTTGTTGGTTGTATATTGCATGGCATGGTTGGTCTTGAAATAGAGACGGTGGAACAGTGAGTTCATATTTTATAGACGTTGATCCTTGAATGGAGATAGACGTAGTGGCTTTGACCCGGAAAGGGAACATAGGCGGTGAAACATGGGTTCACAAAAATAGACGTTGATCCTATAGTGGAAATAGACGTAGTGGCTTTGATCCTATGTGGAAAAATAAGCGGTGGAACTTTGGGTCCACAAGTCGGTACCGCATTCGCATACGTTGAATCGTGTTGTGAGTCACATGCATAATTGTGCATGTTATGTATGTGTGTTGATGTGTTTGATTATGTGCCAATGTTGTTGTTGTTTGGATTATGGTTATGTGCCAAGGATGTGAGTATTCAGATAATCGGTTTACATGGTCAATGCGTTGGAAATGGATTCCTTGAGTAAGGATATTATAGGTGATAAAATGAACATGATCATTATGTATTGCTTTATTTATTGCCATTGCTTTACCTTAATTACGTGTTATATGATTATTGGAATTCTTACCCTTCTGTTTGAAAATGCTTTTGATGGCATTGTTCAGGTACCGAGGATGGTAGCGCGAGGCGCTAGTTAGCGGATGCATTGGATTGCAATCTGTTTTATTTTGATTAGAGTCGAGTCGATGCTCTGGTAGTAACACCTGGAGGGGGGTATATTTAGTGTCGAACTCGTCTATTTTGTGTTCGGATTATGATGTATATAATCCTTACTTTGTATACATTATTTTGTGTATGTGAGACTTGATAACATATGCTTTATGTGAATTATCATGGCTTGATGCCTTGAATTATGTTTTGATTCCTCCATGAATGGAGATGAAGTTAAATATTGAAACTCCGTTGCGTTTGCACGAGAGAAAGAAGTTAAACATTTATGTATGTTTGTTTTGTATTGATATGCTTAAATTTACAAACGTACCCTGTCCGTTTTTCTTTAAAAACTTTGGAATGTGTTATGTGTTGTGGCATCCCTTCCGTGCAAATTTTATTTCTCTGATTTTAATCCTTACCTTTAATTGGGGTATTTAGAAGGGGTGTTACAATAGTGGTATCAGAGCATAGTCGGTCAGTTGTCAGGTCTTATGTTGTTAATCCCTTGTATTTGATTGTGTGGCTAACGCGATCAATACTTTGTGTTGTAGAGAGAGAGAGAAGATGGCTGGTAGAAGGAATGATGATGCTTTAGCTGAGGCATTGAGGTTGCTTGCGGGGTCAATAAATCAGATGCCGCAAACGACTCAAGCGCCACATGATGGTACTGAAGATGCTTTCCGTGCTCTTGGGAAGTTCCAAAAGAACAACCCGCCTACTTTCAAGGGAGAGCATGCTCCGGTGGAAGCTCAAGAATGGTTAAAAGCAATTGAGAAAATCTTTCGTGTGATGAATTGCACCGACGCTCAGAAAGTGCAATTCGGAACACACATGCTGATTAAAGAGGCCGAAGACTGGTGGATCAACGCTAGTCAGAGGTATGAGGAGGAGCAGGTTGTGGTGACTTGGGAAATTTTCCGAGATGCATTCTTGGAGAATTATTTTCCGGAGGATGTTCGTGGTAAAAAGGAAGTTGAATTCCTGGAATTGAAACAAGGTAGTGGTTCGGTAGCTGACTATGCGGCTAAATTTCAAGATTTGATCAAATACTGTCCTCACTACAACACTGTTAATGCTGAGAGGTCGAAGTACCTTAAGTTTGTTAATGGTTTGAGGCCGGACATTAAGAAGGCGATTGGGTATCAGCAGATTACAAGATTCTCTGAGTTGGTTAATAAGAGTCGTATCTACGACGAAGACAGTCGGGATAGCACTGCTTATTACAAGAGCTTGAGTGAGAAAAGAGGTAAGGGACAGATGCGTCCTAAGCCTTATGATGGAAGAGGAAAGAGACCAATAAGCAGCGGAAAGAGTCCGAGTGGGGGAGTGACTACTTCAATCAAATGTTTTAAATGTGGTAAAGAGGGACATCGTGCTATGGAATGTCGCCAGGGGATAGTTAAGTGTTTCAAGTGTGACAGGGTGGGTCACAAAGCGGTGGATTGTAGAGTTGGTGTGAGTGTAACTTGCTTTAATTGTGGTGAGCGAGGCCACATAAGTACCAAATGTCCAAAGCCAAAGAAAGAAGTTGGAAAAGTATTCGCTTTATCTGGAGCAGAGACTTCTGCTGAGGAACGTCTAATCAGAGGTACATGCTTTATCTCTAATGTGTCTTTGGTTGCTATTATTGATACGGGTGCGACGCATTCGTTTGTTGCTTTAGATTGTGCCAAGAGATTGGGCCTTGTCTTGTCTACTTTGGATCGAAGTATGGAGGTAGATACACCTGCGATGGGTTCAGTTTCTACTTCAGTTGTTTGTTTGAAGTGTCCTTTGCGCATGTGCGGAAGAGATTTCGAAGTTGATCTCGTGTGTCTTCCTTTGCATCAGATAGATGTGATTCTGGGTATGGACTGGTTGAAAGCCAACCATGTCTATATCAACTGTTTTGCTAAGGCTGTTCTTTTTCTCGAGTCCGAGAAAGATGGTGTGGTTTTCTTGTCTACACAGCAAGTTGAGAAGAGTGTGAAGAATGGAGATGGGTTGTTTATGCTTATGGCGAGTATGGTTTTGGAAGATGGTAGAGTAAGAAAGGATTATCCTGTGGTATGCGAATTTCCTGAAGTGTTTCCTGAAGAGATTACGGATTTACCTCCTGAGCGTGAGGTAGAGTTTTCCATCGACTTAATTCCTGGTACTAGTCCTGTTTCGATGGCTCCTTATAGGATGTCACCATCGGAACTAGTGGAACTGAAGAGTCAGCTGGAAGAGTTGCTTGACAAAAGGTTTATTCGTCCTAGTGTGAGTCCGTGGGGTGCTCCAGTTTTACTTGTGAAGAAGAAAGAAGGAACAATGAGACTTTGTGTGGATTATAGGCAGCTAAACAAAGTGACCATTAAGAACAAGTATCCTTTGCCAAGGATTGATGATTTAATGGATCAGCTGGTGGGCGCGTGTGTGTTTAGCAAGATTGACTTGAGGTCAGGCTATCATCAGATTCGCGTGAAAGCGGGTGATATTCAGAAAACTGCGTTCAGAACTCGTTATGGACACTATGAGTATTCGGTGATGCCTTTTGGTGTTACGAATGCACCTGGTGTGTTCATGGAGTATATGAACAGAATCTTTCATGAGTTTCTGGATAAGTTTGTGGTGGTGTTCATCGATGACATTTTGATTTATTCCAAGAGTGAAGCAGAGCATGCCGAACACTTGAGAATTGTTTTGTCAATTCTAAAGGAAAATCATTTGTTTGCTAAACTTTCGAAGTGTGAATTCTGGTTAGAACAAGTGAGTTTCCTTGGTCACGTGATATCTCGTGGAGGTATTGCTGTGGATCCTTCGAAGATAGAAGCCGTGTCAGAATGGGAATCTCCAAGGTCAGTTTTTGAGATTCGAAGCTTTCTTGGTTTAGCGGGTTATTACCGTAAGTTCATTGAAGGCTTTTCCAAGCTAGCTTTACCGTTGACACAATTGACTAGGAAGAGTCAAGCTTTCGTGTGGACTCCGCAGTGTGAAGATAGTTTCCAAGAGTTGAAGAGAAGGTTGACAACTGCGCCAGTTTTGATTTTGCCTAAACCATCTGAACCGTTTACGGTCTATTGCGATGCTTCTTTGATGGGTTTAGGAGGTGTGTTAATGCAAAATGGGCAGGTTGTGGCGTATGCTTCGAGGCAACTCAAGGTGCACGAGAGGAATTATCCAACTCATGACTTGGAGTTGGCAGCGGTGGTTTTTGTGTTAAAGATTTGGAGGCATTATTTGTTTGGGTCGAGATTCGACGTCTTTAGCGATCATAAGAGTTTGAAATATCTGTTTGATCAAAAAGAGTTGAATATGAGGCAAAGAAGGTGGCTAGAGTTTCTTAAAGATTATGACTTCAGTTTGAATTACCATCCTGGTAAGGCAAACGTGGTTGCAGATGCTTTGAGCAGAAAGTCTTTACACATGTCTATGTTGATGGTTAAAGAATGGGAATTGTTGGAGCAATTTCGAGATTTGAGTTTGGTGTGTGAAGAGACTTATTTTGGCGTGAAGCTTGGTATGATGAAGCTTACTAGTGGTGTCTTGGAAGAGATTAGAGATGGGCAAAAGTCAGATTTGGTTTTGGTTGACAAGTTTACTTTGGTGAATCAAGGTCAAGGTGGAGAGTTCAGAATTGATGAGAATGGAATTTTGAGATGTCATGATAGAGTTTGCGTTCCCGATGTGGGGGATGTGAAAAAGAGGATTCTTGAGGAAGGTCATAGAAGTGGGTTAAGTATTCACCCTGGTGCTAAGAAGATGTATCAAGATTTAAAGAAGCTGTTTTGGTGGCCTTGTATGAAGAAAGAAATTGCTGAGTTTGTGTATGCTTGTTTGGTTTGCCAAAAGTCTAAGATTGAACATCAGAAGCCTTCGGGTTTGTTGCAACCGTTATCTATTCCCGAGTGGAAGTGGGATAGTATCTCGATGGATTTTGTTTCTGGTTTGCCGAGGACTCCGAGTAACCATGAGGCTATTTGGGTCATAGTGGATAGATTGACTAAATCTGCACACTTTATTCCGATTAGGATGGATTACACTATGGAGAAGCTTGCTCAGTTGTATGTGGAACGAATTGTTTGTTTACATGGTATTCCTACATGTATTGTTTCAGATAGAGATCCGCGTTTCACTTCAAGATTTTGGGAAGGTTTACAAAGAGCCTTGGGTACTAAGCTGAGATTGAGTTCCGCTTATCATCCTCAGACGGATGGTCAAACGGAGAGAACAATTCAGTCACTTGAGGATTTGTTGCGTGCTTGTGTTTTGGATCAAGGAGGTTCATGGGAGAGTCATTTGCCTTTGATTGAGTTTACTTATAATAATAGTTTTCATTCTAGCATTGGCATGGCTCCTTTTGAGGCATTGTATGGAAGACGGTGTAGGACACCTTTGTGTTGGTACGAGACGGGAGAAAGTGCTATAGTTGGTCCGGAATTGGTTCAAGAGACCACAGATAAGATCAGATTGATAAGAGAGAAGATGAAAGTGTCTCAGAATCGCCAAAAGAGTTACTATGACAAGAGGAGGAAACCTCTTGAGTTCAGGAAGGATGAACATGTGTTTTTGAAGGTGAATCCAACTACGGGTGTTGGAAGGGCGCTTAAATCGCGGAAGTTAACACCTCGGTTTATTGGTCCTTATCAGATTTCAGAGCGGATTGGAAGTATGGCTTATCGGATTGCATTGCCGCCATCACTTTCAAATTTGCATGATGTGTTTCACGTTTCGCAATTACGAAAGTATATCGCGGATCCGTCTCATGTTATTCAAGCGGATGATTTGGAAGTAAGAGACAATTTGACGGTTGAGGTTTTACCGGTGAGGATTGAAGATAGAAAGGTGAAACAACTAAGAGGAAGAGAGATTGCTTTGGTTAAAGTTGCATGGGGTGGTTCGGCGAATGGTAATGTGACGTGGGAGCTTGAAAGTCGGATGCGGGATTCCTATCCCGAATTGTTCGTTTAAAGGTAATTTTCGAGGCCGAAAATCTTCTAAGTGGGGGAGAGTTGTAACACCCCGTTTTTGATTAAATGTTATTTAAGTTTTTTTTTTTTTTTCCTTTTCGAAATTATCAAATTAAATCTATTTTAAGAAATATATTTATTTGATATCAATTAAAATGTTAATTCGGTTATTTGAAATAAAAATATTCATAATGATAAAATACTATTTTGAGTAATATTATTTTGGTGTGTATTTAGCTTCGTTTGATTTATTGGTATAATTTAGTTTTTATGGAATAAATATTAATTAAATGTAATATGGTTTTAATAGAATTATATGATATAATTTGAATTAAATAGATTGGGCCAAATTAGAATTTTAGAAAGTTAGGGGGAGGAAAGTAAGTAGTAGTAAAATTTGTTTTATAAGATAGAAAGTAGGATAGTTGGTAAGAATAGAAATAGAAAGAAGAAAGAAAAGAAGAGAGAAAGAGGAGAAGAGAAGAAAGGAAGCTAGGGTGAAGTTGCAACATCATCATCATCTTGTTTCAAGAAAACCCACACCAAGGTAAGGGTTTGACTTCCACCAATTATTTAGTGTGTGATTTTATAGTTTTGATTTTGGAATAAATTAGGGGTTTAGGGTATTAGTTTCACTACTATGTTATGATGGAAAAAAAATTGGTAGATTGATGAAATTGAGAGATGATTTTAGGACCCAATTTAATTAGTTATGTATAAAGTAATATTTAGTAGCATTTGGAATTGTTTTGGCAATACAGTAGCGCAAATGAAGAAGTATATAGAAGGAATTATCTTACTTACTGTAGCAATGAAGGGAAATAATAATTAGTGGCTAGAGGCCTGCTTTTTCAGCGAATATATAAATGAATATAATTGATGGCAATTAATTACTCACTGTATGTAGTATGGAAGTAGAAATTAAAGGTGCCTATTTTACAATACTGTAGCAAGTAAGAATGAATTAGTGCTTAGGACAAGTGCATTGTTGCTGTAGTGAATTCATATGAAGCAGTGCTTAGAAGCACTTGTTTTGAAATACCTTAGCATAAGGTAGAATAGCATTTTGAAGTAGTATTATGAAGTGATATTTTAAAAAACAATATTTTGCAATGTTGTAGCGATGAAAAGAAGAATATTTAATGGCACTTGATTTGGAAAACTGTAGCGAACTCTTGTAGTAGTGGTTAAAGGCACATGGAATGTTAACTACTTGTTGTAGCAATACTTAGGAAGTAGTATTTTAAAAAAAAAAAACATGATTGCTACGGTAGCGCAAGAACTGAAATAATATTTAATGGAATATGTTGCTACTGTAGCGATTACATGGAGTAGTGTTTAGAAGCACTTAATTGATCACTGTAGCGCAAATTAGGAAGTAGTATTTAGGAATATTATTTTGCAATATTAGAATAACACCTAAAGACAATTGGCTAGTTACTGTAGCGAATTTTGAAGTAGTATTTAGAGGAAATTACTTGCAGTACTGTAGTTACTACGTTCCGGTTTACAAATACGAAATATTTAATAATAATGATTTAATATCTTTAATAAATAATTTGTAGAATTTATAAAGTAGAAATAATAGAATTTTTGGCTGATAATTAATTAATTGATTTTAGCCAAATAGTTTGAATTATTATGCGGTTTATGAAATTGTGTTTGATTTGAATAAATCATGGAAGTAATATTGTTTAAACTTGTACATTACTTGATTTGTGAATTATATTTGCAATGCATGTACAATTGTTGGTATTTCATTGTGTTGGAATATGTGGTATGTGTATGTTAAGGTCGGAAGTGATCTTAATTGCATACGAGTTGTTGGTTGTATATTGCATGGCATGGTTGGTCTTGAAATAGAGACGGTGGAACAGTGAGTTCATATTTTATAGACGTTGATCCTTGAATGGAGATAGACGTAGTGGCTTTGACCCGGAAAGGGAACATAGGCGGTGAAACATGGGTTCACAAAAATAGACGTTGATCCTATAGTGGAAATAGACGTAGTGGCTTTGATCCTATGTGGAAAAATAAGCGGTGGAACTTTGGGTCCACAAGTCGGTACCGCATTCGCATACGTTGAATCGTGTTGTGAGTCACATGCATAATTGTGCATGTTATGTATGTGTGTTGATGTGTTTGATTATGTGCCAATGTTGTTGTTGTTTGGATTATGGTTATGTGCCAAGGATGTGAGTATTCAGATAATCGGTTTACATGGTCAATGCGTTGGAAATGGATTCCTTGAGTAAGGATATTATAGGTGATAAAATGAACATGATCATTATGTATTGCTTTATTTATTGCCATTGCTTTACCTTAATTACGTGTTATATGATTATTGGAATTCTTACCCTTCTGTTTGAAAATGCTTTTGATGGCATTGTTCAGGTACCGAGGATGGTAGCGCGAGGCGCTAGTTAGCGGATGCATTGGATTGCAATCTGTTTTATTTTGATTAGAGTCGAGTCGATGCTCTGGTAGTAACACCTGGAGGGGGGTATATTTAGTGTCGAACTCGTCTATTTTGTGTTCGGATTATGATGTATATAATCCTTACTTTGTATACATTATTTTGTGTATGTGAGACTTGATAACATATGCTTTATGTGAATTATCATGGCTTGATGCCTTGAATTATGTTTTGATTCCTCCATGAATGGAGATGAAGTTAAATATTGAAACTCCGTTGCGTTTGCACGAGAGAAAGAAGTTAAACATTTATGTATGTTTGTTTTGTATTGATATGCTTAAATTTACAAACGTACCCTGTCCGTTTTTCTTTAAAAACTTTGGAATGTGTTATGTGTTGTGGCATCCCTTCCGTGCAAATTTTATTTCTCTGATTTTAATCCTTACCTTTAATTGGGGTATTTAGAAGGGGTGTTACACATATTCTGTTAGGATCATCTGCCATCTAGCTATCCTCTCAGACAGAGCATGCTTCTCAAAGATGTACTTTATCAGATCCATCTTAGATATCAGCAAAGTGGTATGAGTCAACATATACTGTCTTAGCCGGCGAGCAGCCCATACCAGAGCGCAACAAGTTTTCTCGAGTAGTGAATATCTGGTTTCACAGTCGGTAAACATTTTTCTCAGGTAGTAAATAGCGTGCTCTTTTCGTCCAGACTCGTCATGCTGCCCCAATACACACCCCATTGAGTTCTCTAAAACGGTCAGATACATGATCAGTTGTTTTCCCTCAACTGGTGGCATCAAGACAGGAGGCTCTTGTAAATAATCTTTGATTTTGTTAAAAGCAATCTGACACTCATCATTCCATCTGACTACTTGATCTTTCTTCAACAGTTTGAAGATTGGTTCACAAGTAGATGTTAGGTTAGAAATGAATCTGGAAATATAGTTCAGGCGTCCCAAGAATCCTCTGACTTCCTTCTCAGTGCGAGGAGCATGCATTTCTTATATTGCTTTGACCTTGGCAGGATCAACCTCGATGCCTTTGTTGCTGACAATGAAACCTAAGAGTTTACCGGACCGGACTCCGAATGTGCACTTGTTTGGATTCAATCTTAACTTGTACTCCTTCAATCTCACAAACAACTTTTGCAAGTGATCAAGGTGTTCTTCTTCAGTTTGTGATTGGACTATCATGTCATCTACGTAGACCTCTATCTCATGATGTATCATATCATGAAACAAAGCTACCATAGCGCGTTGATAGGTTGCCCCGACATTCTTCAGTCCGAATGGCATCACTTTGTAGCATAACGTACCACACTATGTGACAAATGTAGTTTTATCCATGTCCTCAGGCGCCATTTTGATCTGGTTATAGCCTGAGAATCCGTCCATGAAAGAAAATACTTTGTGTTGGGCTGTATTGTCAACCAGGATGTCAATGTGTGGAAGTGGAAAATCATCTTTAGGGCTGGCCCTGTTTAAATCTCTATAATCCACGCACATTCTTACTTTGCCGTCCTTTTTAGGCACGGGAACAATGTTGGCCACCCATTGAGGATAAGAAGTAACATCCAGAAATCCAGCATTGAACTGTTTCATAACCTCCGCTTTGATCTTCTCCGACATGTCAGGTCTCATGCGGCGGACTTTTTGTTTCACTGGTGGACAATCTTCTCTTGTGGGTAGACGGTGTACCACGATGTCTGTATCAAGTCCCGACATGTCTTCGTATGACCATGCAAAGATCTCAACATAATCATGTAACAGCTGAATTAGGCGCTCCTTGACACTCGGCTCTAAATTGGCACCTACTTTGATTTCCTTTTTATCTTCCTCGGTACCCAAATTGATTGTATCCAACAGCTCCTCATGAGGCTGAATAGCTCTTTCCTCTTGTTGTAGTAGTCTGGCCAATTCCCCCGGCACCTCACAATCTTCCTCACCTTCGTGTTCGGCTTGGTAGATCAGATCTTCAGAGTCACTGAAGGCTATAGCAGTATCGTTACCCATGGGATCCGGAATGGAGGGGTACCTGCATTTGTGAGTGTGGGTGTGTGTAAGGGTATAGCCATCTTTAAAAAATAAAATGTAAAAGAAAGACAATGAGCACAAAAAGTTTATATGTGAAAAAGCGTCCATGATTCATTGAATGTCATATGAAGATGAAATAAAAAAACCTTACAAATGGACCATTGTGCCTCGGGTAAGACACAAGGTTTTTAAAGTGCGAATTGTTCGTGAATATTACAAGTCCAACTGAAATGTAAAAGATAAATTATTGAGGGATGAAAGTTATTGGGACAAAGTCTCTGGCTTCCCAGTTACGAAGTCCTCCGCTGCCAGTAGGAAATATCCAATCTTCCAAGCTGCCATCCTCTTCATTGTCTTCTACTGCATTGACCCCTTGGTTGCTAATCTTCACAGGTGGCCCCCCAACACGGGCACGACACACAACCTTCTGAGCAGTTGAAGTAAACCCCAGGCCAAACTTGTCTGATTTGTAGGGAAAGTCTAGAAGCTGCCCCCAGATGGTGCATCCACCCTCTTCCACTACTACCTTTGCATCCTTTAGAGATGACATCCGAGGTGGAGGTCTTGTGATCTTAGGAATCAAAGATACCGCCTTGGTTGCCGCTACTTCTGGAGAGACTTCTTCAAAATGTTGGAAAGGGGTTTCAATGAACTCGCCATCTAACTCCACATATCAGAAAGAATTAAGATGACTAATCATATACTCCTCCTCCCCATGGACAGTTATAATCTTTCCTTGGACTGGGTACTTCAGCATCTGATGCAATGTGGAGGTGACAACACCAGCATTATGGATCTAGGGGCATTCTAACAGACAAGAATAAGAAAGACGGATGTCCATCACATAGAAGGTTGAGTTGAAAATCTGAGTTCCCACCTTTATTGGGATGTCCACCTCCCCGTGGACCATCCTCTTCGAACCATCAAATGCTCTCACCACTATGTTACTGGGTTTTAAAGTCAGCCCTTCACAATCCAATCTATCAAGGGCTTTCTTTGGTAAGACATTTAAAGATGATCCAGTATCAACCAAGACATAGGCTAGGGTTGTTCCTCTACACTCCACTGAGACATGTAATGCCTCGTTGTGTTTTCTCCCTCTGGGTGTCAAATCAGCATCGGAGAAACCCAAACCATTATCAGCTGTCAAACTGGCCACACAGTCTTGGAACTGGTCAGCAGACGTCTCTTGTGGCACATGAGCTGTCTTTAGAAATTTTACTAGAGCTTTCGCATGTCCTTCAGAGCACAACAACAGAGCTAGCATAGAGATCTTGGAAGGGGTTCGCCCCAACTGTTCAACCACATCATAATCATTCTTCTTTATTATCCTCAGGATTTCTTCCATTTCCTTCTTGGATGTTTCGGGAATAACTAGTGGTTGAGCCTTCATCCGGAAAGGATCTTCTTGAATGTTTTTTCCTTTATTCTCAGCAGTGGAAGTATTGGTAGGAGTAAGGATTGTATTTTCTTTGTCGGTAAGTACGCTTGCAGGTATAATCACTGGTGCAGAGGTAATCTTCGGAACAACCACGGGTCCAAAGACTGCCTTTGGAGGGGCAATCTCTGGAGAGAAGATTCTACCACTACGGGTAATATTGCTAGTTCCGGCAATATTGCTAACATCAGAATTGTCCTCTTCGGAGCTCTCTTCTTCGGTAGTCAGTTCATCCTGTTTAATACCATGGTAGTAGATTTCTCCACCGTAATTCCATGGTACTGTTTTATCTGATTGTATGGGACCGTCCCGGGAATTGTAATCTTGAGTGGAGTAGTCTTTGGAGCAGGTGTAATCCTAACGGGTATTTTAGGGGCCCTGGAAGGATTGGCGTAGATGGTTATAATTGAAATGTCTTTAACTAGAACGGGTAAAATAGGAGCATTCTCAAACAGAATTTCTTGGTTATCCATCAGTCGTTGGATACCTTTTTTCAACAGAGGGCAGTCAAATGATGAGGATAGGCAAACATGGCAGTCTTGGTCACAACTTGGGAATATACCAACTTTCAACATATTCAACTTAATGATCGGGAGCAGAGTCAACAGTTCATCCACGGTGGCAACAAATAAATCTTCTTTATTAGTATTGGCATTGTGACCATGCCTAGGCATCGGAGCGGAAATAAAATTTGGTTTCTCAGGCGCATCAAACTCTACTTCCTTCGCATCTATCAGGTCTTGAATTTTGTTCTTCAGAGCCCAACAGTTGTTAGTGTCGTGCCCTGGACTTTCAGAATGGTATGTGCATCTGGCATTCGAATGGTAATGAGGGAATGCAGTATTGGGATTCTTTGGGGCCTCTTTTAAAGTTGTCAGATTCAATTTCAGAAGATGTGGTAGAACCTGGGCCAGAGTCATGTTAATCTTGGTGAATTGTCGGACTGGCCTTTCTACCCTTTGTTGGTTATTTCTTGGCTGGTCTGATGTAGGCTTTGGAATCATAACGGCCCCCACCGTTGGTCGGCGTTCAGTTCTTCCCTGATTCCTCTTTGAATAAACAGCAGATACTTCCTTCCTCCCAGTGAAGGGTTATTTCACAGCTGTAGAGGCAGACGCATCCTTCTGAATCTTCCCACTTCTTATACCAGCATCCACCCTCTCGCCGGTTAAAATCAATTCAGTAAACCCTGCAAAAGAACTCCCAATCAGATGATTGAAGAAAGGGCCTGATAGAGTTCCCAGGAACGTGTCCACCAACTCCCTTTTAGACAGAGGGGGTTGCACCCTTCCGGCTAGATCTCTCCACTTTTGTGTGTAATCTTTGAAGCCCTCATTGGAAACCATAGCCATACTCTGAAGTTGAGTACGGGTAGGTGCCAGATTGGCGTTGTACTGGTATTGTTTATAGAAAGCTGCGGCCAGGTCTTCCCAACTGTGGACGTTGGCCCTTTCCAATTGGTAGAACCAATCAAGTTGCATTCCTGATAAACTGTCTTGGAAAAAGTGGACCCACAAGTCTTTGTCGGCAGAGTGTGGCTGAATCTTCCTGACATACGATCGGAGGTGCTCTTAGGACAAGACACTCCATCATATTTGGCAAATAATGGCACTTTAAACTTTGGCGGGATAACAATTCCTGACACCAGCCCCAACTCTTCAAAATCTAGCCCTGGTACTCTCTGGATTTCCATAGCGCTTAATCGCTCTTCAAGGTGTTTGTATTTATCATCAGCCAGAGGGTATTGCTGTTCAGAGTAGTCCTCTTCTTCCTCTTCTTCTTCAGAATCTGATGGTACTACCGTTTCTTTTCCTTTTCTTTCCCCTTCATCAGATGTTGTTGGAAAATCTAAGGTCCTTCTAGCTTGTCCCTGAAACCTTCTACCCATGATTACCACACCAGTTGGCTTCTTCTTCTTTTTCTCTTTTTCTTTCTCTAGCAGAGTCTTCAGCTCCTCTTGCCCCTTGGCTAAGGTCATGAGTAACTGTTGAAATTGCGTGTTCTGAGCTTGTAAGTCTCTGATCGTCTGTTCGAGATCCATCTTACTGAAATAAACAGTAGAGAGATGAGGAAACTTGTTGCAAAGACTTGTTTATGTTTATGATGAATGATATGTATTCATGCAATGATTTCAAGGATGTAGAAATTCAAATTTTTTTCAAACAAAAAGAAACACACGTCATATTAATAAGATAGAATTTGAGTACATCAATGCTCCTTGGGCAAAATAATACAAAATTCTAAGGTAAAAAGACATTGCACATCCTATTTGGTGTAATGTAGGTATTTAGAGTCTGCTCTTCATGAAGTAGCCGAGTGAGTTCCAAAACCTTCTTCTCGCTTGCGTAGATTTGGGCTTCGAAAGTATCACGTTCTCCTTTGAGTTGTATCTAATCCCTTTGTAGGTCTTCGAGTGATGTAGGCATGTCAGGATGTAGGACGGTGTATGGAACTTCTCCTTCCTTAACAGGCTCAATAATCAATGGGAGAATGGAGGGATAAGGCATCATAAGACTTTGAGCGCGGGTTTGTACCCACTTGAGGTAAGGCTCAAGAGGGATGGAATTCTTGTGTCCTAAAGTCATGTTATCCACCTTGTTTAGCATCCTCCAAGCTCGGATGAATCTCTGGCGAAGTCCTTGATCGTTGTTGTCGTAGTCGAATACCAGGCCTTGAATCAGCATATCATGTTGGCCATCCCTTCGGGCGTAACCAAACTGTCTTAGAGCTAAGCACGGGTTGTAGGTGATGCCTCCCCTAATGACAAGTAGAGGGACATTAGGGAATTCCCCACAACGGTCAACAATGATAAAATTCTCTTTGGATCGAGAGCACCAATGAATATCTGAATGTTTGAGTGTCATTAACCTTTGTGACCACCTCAAACCTTGCTCATTCTTCAAGACTGATTGGGGAAGATGAGAAATAAACCATCTTGCCAGGAGAGGAGTACAACACATAAGAACACCTCTTTTCCTCATTGTACGAGTGTGAAAAGAGTGCAAGATATCCCCAAGCAATGTAGGCACCGGGTTGTGAGACATGAAGATTTTGACAGCGCTCACATCTATGAGTTGGTCAGGATTAGGGAACAAGACCATCCCATACATGAGAAGAGTTATAATCTCCTCAAAAGCTTGCAAGTCTAGGGAATTCCAACAGCGTTGGGCCTTCTCAAATAGAAACTTTGCCAAGAAGCCTTTGACACCACTTTTAGTTTCCCAATGAGTTGTGACATCAGATGAGTGCAAGTGCAGGGCTTGAGAAATCTCTTCTGGATTTGGATCTCTTTCCGTACCGTTGAAGGGTAGTTGATTGAGAATAGGAATCCTCAGAAGTTGAGATAATTCTTCCAAAGTGGGCACAAATTGATAGTCAGGAAATGTGAAGCAATGGTGCAAAGGGCCAAAGAACTGGAAGAGAACATTCATCATATCCTCCTTTGTGTTAGAAGTGACCAAGTTGAGTAGACGACCATGTATCTAAGTGAATGGAGAGTTCTCAGGGATCCTTGAAGCTAGCTCCTTGAGTTGTGGAGGAATTCTTACAAGGTTGATCTGGATAGTTTTCCTGCGAAGTGAATCCATAACCTACAAAACAAGAACAAAGATGAATCTCCAAAATCCTTGAAATGGTTAGTGAATGCATATGACGTTCATGATGTCTATGATGTTTATGTACAAGCATGCATATACAAACAAATCAAGCAAGTTCTTAGTTTAGGCTTGCATGGGGTTTCATAGGTAAGTACCCTCTTGAAGTTTAGTTGGCTCAACCTGTCCTAGAAATAGTAACCGGGTTCTAAGGAGCTCAATATCACTGGATTGTTTCCTTGGTCATTGTTTCAGCTCAAGCCTCTTTAATGGCGACCAAAATATCCGAAGAAACCAACCTTCAATGAGTGTAGTATCGAGTATCTATCAACTTCGGACTGCACCAAAGCCGGTCATCTCACTACATCCTAAAAAGGCCAAGTTGGTCAAGTAAAGGGTTCTAGAAGTTCATTAGTGCTTCATGACATCACTCAGCGGCCCCGTATTCTCTTTGATTGACTCAAAGGCTACCGGTACCCACAAATATGTCACACTAATATAGCTATTGTTTAGACCATGTCGGTATACCCCGCACAGTTTCCACAACGTATTGCTATTTACCTATAATGTTTCCCAAATCCGGGTGGAGGATTTAAACCCAAACAAAGAACCATAATTGTAAAGCAAACAAGTCAAACAAAGTAAGCAAATAAATGTGATCTAAACCCTAAGGTAACCCCACTTTTATAATATTCCCCAGCAGAGTCACCAGTTCTGTGATGCGGTGGGAGAATTGACTTGAGGGTTTTGCATTTTATCGCAAATGTCGCGGTTAGCAAGAGTCGCCACTGACTTTTCTTTTATCCAAAAGGAAAGGTGAAAAAGCACAGGAAAGACCTTTGAGATGTTTTATTGAGTTCGGGGTGTAGATTATGAAAAGGGAAGGTATTAGCACCCTTTTCATCCATGGTTTTCCATGGGCTCTTAGTTACTTGCTTAGATCACTTGCTTTGGTTTGTTTGAAATGGTGTTTAATGTGGTTTTGAAAGTATTTCTAAAAGAGGCCATTGTTTTAGGCAATCTTTGTAATGATTCTCGTTTGTAAGAATGTATACAAAGATGTTTGTCTTTTGAAAATGTTTTCAATGTTTTGTAAGATGTTTTTGAAATGTGTGTGTGTTTGTTTTTGAAAATAGCAAGGATTGTTTGAAATGGAGCAAGTAACTAGAAGCTATCTACCTACTCAAATGTCTTTCCTATGTATTTTCTATTCCTTTGATATTGTTGACTTACCATTGATTTGGTAAGCAACCCTATCTTTGGATGTAAACGTGATGGGCGTGGGTCATCGTATAACCATGATAGCAATGTTGCCAAGTATCTTAGCATTTTTGAGGGACCAAGATCATTTTGTAAGGCAACTTTTGAATAGCGTAATCGAGGGACTATGATCTTATACTTGTTTTTTTTGCCAAGATACTTCGCATGCGTAACATGGCCATTTTATTTTAGGCAACCAAGTGGGAGAAACCCTAAGGGTGCTTGTGTACAAAATGAATCATTTTCATGCTTTTGATTTTGTCTTGTATTTAGGGTTTTCTATTTTGCTTTGTTTTGTTCTTGTCATGCAAACCCTAATTACTAATCATGGCATATAAAGCGATAAATTGTGTAATGTAAATATACTAAGCTATTACAAAAATTTTATGGGAGGGGGGAATATAAGTTTGAATGGGGATTTGCGTAAAATATAAAGCTAAATATATTATTACAACCAAATCGAATTTGCGCGAATTAAATAAATATAACACAAATATTTAATATATATAATGCAATATGCATGTAAAGAAAAGATTTTTTATGTCTTGTTTTTGTGTAAGAAAAATGTTTAATTTAAACCTAAAAAAGGGAAAAAATAATATTTAATTTTGAAAGGGGATTAAACCCTAGTTTATATTCAAAAGAAAATAATGTTCTATGTTATTATTTTGTGCATGTTTAAATAAAAAATAATAAATACTATTATGCCTAAATATTAAAAATTAAATATGTGCAAAAAATAAGTATTTATAAGTATAAAAATATAAAATAGTTAGAAAAGGGGGTGCAATAACAAGTCAGGGGGGGTGTTTAGCAAAAACAAAAAGGCCATGGAGCAAAAAAGCCCAGAACCAGACTTCATCCTTGTCCTTCGTTCTCTTCTTCACACTTTTGCTAGTCAACCTGTAACTTCCTCATGCTTGCATAAAAATGAAAACTCATAACATGAAAAATGTGGCATTTGAGCTCACGATTCCAACCATATAAATTATGTAACCTAACTATCAGAGATAAAAGAGAATTTTGGAATCCCTAAATCGTGACCTAATTTTTTCAGAGATTTCAAGCTTCAAATTCTCTTAGCACAAGTAATATAAATGCAAAGTAAGGATATGTACATCTTCGTTATCACGAGAACTACATTTTTTGTTCACAAATCGTGGCTTGAAGTTACCTGTATAAAGAGATAGAGTTTAAGAAAATACCTCCTTCAGCTGGAATCGTGTATGGCAATGTAGGGACTTTAATGGAGGCCTGATGATTGCTTGAGCTTCCTTGAACTTCCCTGAATCTATTCCAACCCTTATCTTGCTCTGAGGATGGCTGAAACTCCCTGACCAAGTCCAACTGCAAGCTTCCAAGTTGAAAATGGCAGATGGTGAAATAGAGGTTACAGAACTAGCGTAATGGCTTGGATTGACTAGGTATCAAGTGTATAAGATGTTTGAATCAGTTAAACACAAAACGCACGAGCCAAATGAGAGTTGGCTGAGTTTTTGTAGAAACTGTATGCTTAGGCAGATTTTTGGTGTTTTTCAGTTTGAGAGAGTTCTAGGTTCAAGCCAAGCGTGTAATGTCTTGTACAATGTTTTTATATTAGTATATAAGTGATCCAAAGTCAGCTTCTTACTAGCTGTGCAAGCCTTAGCCCTTTTGCAACTTTTCTTGTACTTGAAGCAAAGTTGACAAGACCAAACCCACATGCTTGTACCAGCTTGCTTTATGATTGATATAAGTTTGTACCAATTGCTTGAGACCTGTGTAGTTTGCTTGTATCAAGGGGACATGTCCAATGCTCCAAGTTGACTAAATTGCAAAAGTGCATCTTTATGAAAATGACAATGAAGCCTTTTTGCCCAAAATGGAATTACAACTTGTGTAAAGTTTCAAAAGAAAGGATAAAGGCTTTGTAAACTGAGTATGCATTTAATTAAGGAGTGTATAGCAAGTTTAGGACCTTTAAAGCAAGAAATATCCAGCATAGGTTTGGTTTGCAACTTGATTCTTCATGAAAATGTCTTGAACAAAAAGTGAGAAAATGCCAACTTCCTCTCTTTGATTCTCCCTACTCAAAAATGATCTTGGAGAGTTCTTGGACATTTTGGAAATCTTGCAATGTGATCTATAATACATATTTGAAATGAATTTTTAGATACCTCTTGGAACTAGGTGAAAAATTGCCATGAAGTTGGGTCCAAAACCTGCCTATATTAGGGCAAAAATTTACTAAGTTAAGAAGTTCATGACCATGTATTCACAAATTCATAACTTGATATCCAAGAATATTTAGGAAAAAGTTTGTGAATAAAAGTTGTAGATTTCATGGGGATCTACAACTTTCATGTTGGGGACTTTCCTTGAATCAAAATGCATCCTGGTGAAAAAGTGGTGAAAAGTTGAGAAAAAATAAGGAAATTTTTATACTTGGAAAAATTCTAAGTTATGAAAATTTTCAAATTAAAACCATAATTTTCAAATTTAGTTTTCTTGGTCAACAAGTTTCACATTTTGACATATCTTGATGAATTATGACCCTTGGCACTTGATTTTGACCAAAAAAGTCAAAGTTTGACTTTTCAGTGTATAGTTGACTGCAAATTTGATTTGTCAATCCAATGAACTTGAGATGTTTTGAACCATGCCATTAAGTCCATATGATGCCATTGAATCCTTGAAATCATGCTTGAACTCAATTGGTCAATTGCTAGGTTAAAAATTAGAGATTGCCCTTCTTCAGTCAAAAACCCTAATTTTGACCATTTTGCCCTTTTGATGATTTTGTCAAATTTCTTGAGGAGTTGTAATCCAAACTTGATCAAATGGAACATATGAGTCTAAAATGTTGATGGGGATAAAAAATTATGAAGTTTGACTGTAAATTGGCCATGGTTGACTTTTTCCCCAATACAACTGATTTTTAGGTAAACTGTCCAATTGACTGATAAAAAATATGGTCCAAGGCTTGAAACTTAACATGAGCAATCTTATGGGTCCAATATGATGTATGAAAGTCAAAGGAAGCATTGGTGATCCAAAAATACTTGTGCAAACTCAAACCCTAATTTTGGGTTATCAGTGCAAGATGAGGTGTCTTGAGCTAACCAAACCCTAATCTTGTTTTGAGTCCAAGAAGTCTTGTGAGAAAAGTCTTGATAAATGAGAGGGCAAATTTTGGGGTACAACCTTGGGCATTGACATGATTGGAGAAATCAAGCCAACCACTTCCAATGGACATCGCTTCATTTTGGACGCTATTTATTATTTCACCAAGTGGGTCGAAGCCGCTTCTTTTGCCTCAGTCACAAAGAATGTGGTAGCCAGATTCGTCAAACACATCCTCATATGCCACTATGGTATCCCCAAAAGGATTATCACAGACAATTGGACTAAACTCAACAATGCTATGATTACCGAACTTTGCACTCAGTTCAAGATCAAGCATCACATTCTTCTCCATATAGACCTAAAATGAATGATGCAGTCGAAGCGGCCAACAAAAACATTAAGAAGATTGTGCAGAAAATGGTAGTCACTTATAAGGATTGGCATGAGATGTTACCGTTTGCTTTGCATGGCTATCGCACTTCAGCTAGAACATCAATTAGGGCAACCCCCTTTTCCTTAGTCTATGGCATGGAAGCTGTTTTTCCAGTAGAAGTTCAGATTCCCTCACTAAGGATCATGAATGAATCAGGCTTAGGCGAAGACGAGTGGATTCAGACGAGATTGGATCAGCTGAACTTGATCGATGAAAAGCCATTGGCTACTATTTGTCATGGTCAAACGTACCAAAAACGTATGACTGAGGCTTTCAACAAAAAGATCAAGCCTCGAATATATCAAGATGGTGACTTGGTAATTAAGCGTATCATTCTGCAACAAGGAGACCCTAGAGGCAAATGGACTCCCACCTATGAGGGGCCATTTGTTGTCAAGAGAGTTTTCTCCGGCGGTGCCATGATGCTGACTACCATGGATGGTGAAGACATCCAACATCCTATAAACGCGGACATAGTTAAAAAATACTACGCATAAGAGACCCTCTAGGTTGACACACCTAGGTAAAACAAGGGTATCCCGGCAAACCAAAAGGTTTGGGAAAAAATTAGGGATATATGCAAAAGATTATACACCCGGCAACTTGAAAACCCGAAAGGGCGACTTGGGCAAAAAAGGGTATCTTGGTGGGATGAAAACCCGAAAGGGGGGTTGTTGTACCCCAAAATTTTCCCTCTCATTTATTAAGATTTTCCTCACAAGACTTTTTGGACTCAAGACAAGATTAGGGTTTACTCAACTCAAGACCTCACCTTGCATTGATGACCTGAAATTAGGGTTTGAGTTTGCACAAGGATTTTTGGACCATAAATGCTTCATGTGACTTTCATACACCATCTTGGACCCCTAAGATTGCCCATGTTAAGTTTCAAGCCTTGAATCACATTTTTACCCAGTCAATTGGACAATTGACCTAAAAATCAACTGTATTGGGGAAAAAGTCAACTATGGCCAATTTATAGTCAAACTTCATAATTTTTGATCCACATCAATACTATAGGCTCCTATGTACCATTTGATCAAGTTTGGATCACAACTCCTCAAGAAATTTGATCAAATCATCAAAAGGGCAAAATGGTCAAAATTAGGGTTTTGATTGAGAAAGGGCAATTTCTTATTTTTAACCTAGCCAATGACCAATTGGGTTCAAGCATGATTTCAAGGACTTAATAACATCATCTTGACCTAATCACATAGTTCAAAAGATCTCAAATGCATAGGATTGACAGATGAATTTTGCAGTCAACTGATCAAAAGTCAATTGTACACTAAAGAGTCAAACTTTGACTTTTTGGTCAAAATCAAGTGCCAAGGGTCATAATTCATCAAGATATGTCAAAATATGAAACTTGTTAATCAAGAAAATAAATTTTGCAAATTAGGGTTTCAATTTGAAAATTTTTCATAACTTAGCAAATTTCTACGTATGGAAAATTTCTTATTTTTCCCCAACTTTCCACAACTTTTTCACCATGATGCAATTGGATTCAAAGAAAACTCACAACATGAAAGTTGTATTCCTCCATGAAATATAAAACTTTTATTCACAAAGTTTTCCCAAAAGATGCTTGGATCTCAAGTTATGATTTTGTGAATAGGGGTCCATAAACTTTTTAACTTAGTGAAATTTTGCCCTAGTTTAGGCAGGTTTTTGACCTAACTTCATGGTAACTTTTCACCTAGTTCCAAGAGGTATCTCAAAATTCATTTCAAATATGGATTGTAGAGCATGTTACAATCTTTCCAAAATGTCCAAGAAATCTCCAAGATCATTTGTGGTTAGGGAGAATCGAAGAAGAGAAAATGGCAATTTGTCACTTTTGTTCAAGCCATGTTTACAATGCTTCAAAGTTGCAAATCAGTTCCTAGCATGCTTGTACCTTGCATTACAGGTCCTAATCCCTTCTACACTATATAATTAAATGCAAACTCAATAGATAATGGCTTTATTTTGACTTTTGAAGCATTGCACAATGAATTATACCAAAAATGACATAAAGTTCACAATACTACTTTGATAAAGCGAGCCTTTTTACAACTTTACATTTCTTGAGTCATGGACCTGATATTTTGTTGCAAGTAAGATCCACAAACATCAGGAAAAGTATACCAACCCTCTGCAGTCCACAAGCTAGCCTATATAGGCCTTTGGCATTGTCACTTTCAACTTTCTTCAACAGCAAGCAAATTGGCAAAAGGGATCAGAGCTTGCACATTTGTAAAAGGCAAGGCTTGGCTTCATTCTAAACATCTTCATAAACTTGTTGCAAGCCAATACCTGAATCCATAGCATTTGAAACACTCCCAAACACAAAAAACCACATTTCTGCCCAAAACAGGGCAGCCTCTGCAAAATCAAAGCCATTTCAATATTGGCTCGTGCGTTTCTTGATTCAACACTTGAAACACCTTACATACATCACATCTAAACTATCCAGGCCCTTATCTTGCAACTGTAACCTCTATTTCAAACATCACCATTTTCATTTTGGAAGGTTGCAGGTTGACTTCTACAAGGAGTTTCAGCCATCTACAAGGTCAGCTAAGCATTGGAAAAGCTTGAGGGAACTTCAAGGAAGCTCACACGATCTTCAGGCCTCACTTAAAGCCCCCACATTTCCATATCCAAACTCAGCTGAACAAGGTATTTTTCAAAGTTCTATTTCTTTATTTAGGCATCCTTAAGTCACGATTTGTGAAGCAAAAATGTAGTCCTTAACTTGCTTAAGTTGTACATATGCATAGTTGTTATTTATATTAACTGAGTAGTGAGAATTTGAAGCTTGAAATTCATGAAAAATTTAGGTCAGAAATTAGGGGTGATAAAATTCTCCTTGATCTTTGAGTGTTAGGTCACAAACTTTATATCACTGGAATCGTGAGATCATGAACCACATTTTTCATGTTACAAGTTTTTGATTTTATGCAAAGAATAGCAAGTTACAGGTTGAAGCAAAAAACACGCACGTTTGGAGAAGCTGGAGGACAGGGATGAAGTCATGGGCCTAGCGCGCCTTGGGCCTGTTTGTTCTACTTTTCACACCCCCTTGTTTCCTATCTGCACCCCCTTTGTTTATTTTTTTATATTTTTCATATTTGCTTTTCATTTTTATATTTATTGCTTTTATTTATTTTTCTGAACATGAAAAAATCTTGAAAAATATTTTTATTTTTTCCATTTTATTTTATTTTTTTATATTTTTTTTAGCATAAAAATAGTTTATTAGTAATAATATACTTTATTTTCTTAAATAAACTTGTAAATAATAAAAAAAATACTTAAATGTTTTATTTTATTATTTTATACATATTAAATATTTATTTTTCATACATATTTAATTTTTAATATTGGTACATAATATTATTATTATTTTTCTTAAACAAAAAATGAATAAAATAAGTAATAGAAAACATAATTTTCTTTTAAACCAAAAAATTAGGGTTTCCCCTTTCAAAAATAATATTATTATTTTTCTTATTTTTAGTACTTAAATAATTTTATTTTTACATATATAAAATAAATACAAAAACCTTTTGCATCCATACATTTTATTGCATATTTAAATAATTGTTTATTTATTTATTGTACAATAAATTCAATTGGGTTGTAATAGTGAATTAGGGTTTTATTTTGTGCAAATATCCCCATTCAAAACTTGTATCCCCCCTCCCATAATATTGTTGTAATAGATTAGATTTACTTTACGCAATTTATCGCATTATATGCATGTTTAGTAAACTAGGGTTTGTATGATAAGACAAAAAATCAAACAAATAGCATGACCTAATACAAGACAAAAATGCATGAAAAATGACAACACATTGCACACAAGCACCCCTAGGGTTTCACCCACTTGGTTGCCTAAACAAAATGACCATGATATGCATGCTAGGTATCTTGGCAAAAATCAATCAAAACAAAAAGATCATAGTCCCTCGATGACGCTATCTAAAGGTTGCCTAAAAACAAATGATCTTGGTCCCTAAGATATGCTAAGATACTTGGCACCATTGCTATCATGGTCATACGATGACCCACGCCCGTCCCGTTTAACATCCAAAGATAGGGTTGTTTACCAAAGCAATGGTAAATCAACAATGTCAAAGGAATAAAAATGCACAAGAAAGACTTTTGAGTAGGTAGATAGCTCCTAGTTACTTGCTCTCTTGCAAAAAATCCTTGCTATTTTCAAAAACAAACACACACATTTTCAAAACAATTTCCAAACATCTTTCAAAACATTGATACATTTTTCAAAAGACAAACATCTTTGTATACATTCTTACGAACAAGAATCATTACAAAGATTTCCTAAACGATGGCCTCTTTTCAAAATATTTTCAAAACCACACAAAGCACCATTTCAAACAATTGCAAAAAGCAAAGCAAGTGATCTAAACAAGTAACTAAGAGCCCATGGAAAACCATGGATGAAAAGGGTGCTAGCACCTTCCCTTTTCATAATATACCCCCCGAACTCAAGAAAACATCTCAAAGGTCTTTCCTGTGCTTTTTTACCTTTCCTTTTGGATAAAAGAAAATTCGATGGCGACTCTTGCTAACCGCAACATTTGCGAACACAAACGCAAAACCTCAAGTCAGTTCTCCCACCGCATTACAGCGGTCCAGGAAAAAATTAAGGATTGAAAGCGTATGACTATGTCCCATGGAATCACCACAGTCAACTTTATCACCAAGATACGAGTTCAAATGGTCCAAGATCAATCCAATCAACTTCTGTCAATGGCAAGGGACATTCGAAGACATTGGGGCAATAGTAGAGTTGGAATGCAATGAGATCATTTCACATGGCTATTGGTTTTTGCTTTCAATTTTTTTGTTTCGAAGATCTCCTCTTACTAGGATCTCCGTCTCTTTGTACAAAAAACGCATATTCATGGGCAAAATATCAATACAAATATACTTTGAAGTGCAAACTTTCTGTTTTAATTTTGAACGCAAATTTGTCCAATGACTAAAATTGAACGAACATATGCATATGAACATAATTAAAACTATTTGAAACATGTGTCCTGCTGAGCAGTAGCAAACATCTCTTTAATGTGTTTGAAATATCCCAACAGAGTTATTTCATTGGCATTACCCCCACAAAAAGGTAAATCCTCAACAGGGTTACCCACAAAGTCTCTTTGCATAGATTGATATCCAGCCAGATTCTCAATCTCTTGACAGATCTCTCTCCAAAGCTAATTTGGTCCTACAAGTAGAAGCCTTATGGATATCTTCCTCAAAGAACTCACTTCATCAGCAGTTCATCGAGTATTCATCAACAGGTTTTATTTCCCCAACAGGGTTTACTTCCCTAACAGGGTTTTTTTCCCCGACAAACAGTGAGTAACATAACTCCCCAGTCGAGGACAAATTTCCCTAGCTTAGTCTATCCTCTCCAACCGAGTCTGTGTTTCTCCAGCATAGTCTATCTCCCCAGTGGATCCTGTTATCCCCAACTGAGTGTATCTCCCCAAGTTGAATTTGTCTTCCCCGATTGATTCCACACTCTCCAGTTTGAGTTTACCTTTCAGACTTTTGCAAACCATAGGGCCACAAACCCTAATCCCCAATAAAGTCGTCAACAAAACCTTTACTATCTCTAAAAGATACTATGAATACTGGAGCTGACCAGATATTAGTACAACTTTCAAATTACTATAAAGCCTGGACCCGACCAGATAATAGTTTGATGCCATCAAGTGTTAAAACTTGGACCCGACCAGATAACAGTTTGAGTTTCTGAAACCTGGACCCGACCAAATAATAGTTAATCTCAATTTTAAAGAAGAACTTGGACTCAACCAAACCAAGGTTTAACTTCATTTCCCCAGTAGAGTTTTCCTCTACCCCAACAAGTTATTGTGAAGCCTGGATCCGACCAGATAGCAATTACCCTCAAAAATTCATTGTGAAACCCGGAATTCGACCAGATAACAACTAAATCCCCAAACAGTTTATTGTGAAACCTGGACCCGACCAGATAACAATTAACCTCATCCACCTCATAAATCTGCAATGCCTGGACCCGACCAGATATCAGTTTTCAAACAAAGTTATTGTGAAGCCTGGTATCCGACCAGATAGCAATTCCCCTCAGAAGTTTGTTGTGAAGCCTGGACCCTACCAGATATCAGTTCAACTCTATCTCTTCAAAACAAGTTTATTGTGAAACCTGGACCCGACCAGATAATAATTATTTTTACCCACCTCAAAGATTTGCGAAGCCTAAAACCCGACCAGATAACAGTTCAGTTTCAAGAAGTTTTCTACAAAGCCTAGATCCAACCAGATAACAGGTAATTTTTTATTCCTTAGTGAGTTGTTGATGCCTGGAATCCGACCAGATAACGGTTAACTTCCCTATCCCCCAGCAGGTTGTTGTGAAGTTTGGAATCCAACAAGATAGCAGCTTAAATTCACTCTCCCCAAGAAATTTTCTGCAAAGCCTGGATCCGACCAGATAACAGTTAATTTATTCATCTCTAGCAAGTTACTGTGAAGCCTGGGATCCGACCAGATAACCGTTGACTTCCTCATTCTCAGCAAGTTGTGAATCCTGGATTCGACCAGATAACAGCTGACATTCAAGAGATATTCCCCAGCAAAAGCATCCTTTCAACAGATTTGAAGATATGTATATTCTTCATCCCCAACAGCAATCAGGGATTCAACCCCCAGATTTCCTCAGCAGCAGTCAGGGATTTATTTTCCCGGACAAAGACATACATCTCACATTCATACATCATAGCATATACATACAAAATGAATTTAGCATAATACCACATCTGGTGAACATCATGTATACATCTGCATTTTACTAACCTATATTTCCCCCAGGTAGAACATCAAGCTTTAGTATAAATCAACAAGAGATTTATGCTGATACTTCTTCCAGTGTTTACCAGCATCCCTCCAAATGGAATATATAAGCCCATTTCCAACAACTATCCATCATCTCTCCAAATGGCATCTGTAATCCCATTCATAATCCATCTTCGACTACAAATTTTTGGGCACTCTAGTGTTCAATCATCTTCCACCTTCAGGTCACGAATGGAGGATCCGCCAATCTAACTCTTCAGGTATAAGAAGATTGAACAAGGACAGCTGTTGTACCCCAAAATTTGCCCTCTCAATTCTAAAGGGTTTTCTCATAAAGATTCTCAGGATTCAAGCTTGCACAAGTGCATTGGGATTTTCCAGTACCAAAATTAAAAGGAAACTGTCAAAAAGGGAGAAAACGGATAAAAATAACATTTTGACAAATTTGGAGAAAATTAGGCCTCCTTCGATTCAGCACCTTTCAATTGGACTTTTCACCTCCTGCGATTGCTCAAAAAAAATTGCTGATAGTGTGCCTCTTTCGTCTGGGCATGTGACTTCTTGTTACAGGCTTCGTTTGTGCCTCTTACTGCCTGCAGGTTTGCTTTGATTTCCAATTTTGCTGCCACAAGTGCCCTGGGCAGGGCAAGCCTTTCGATTCACCCAACATGCTGCCTGCATGCTTGTTTCGAAAATCAATTTTTTTTGCCACATGTACCCTCTGCAAGGAAAAGTCTTCGTTTAGACTCAGGTGCCTGCATGCAACTCTTCATTTAGGCACTCACCTCCTACATGCTTGCATGTAAGTCTTCGTTTGGGCATTCATCTCTTGCCATGCCTGCACGCAAACTTCAGTTGAGCAAGGGCCTCATGCAACTTGGGGTTGTCCTTCATTTTGAGCAAGAGCCTCCTTCAAATGCAACTTGGGTATGTCCTTCGTTTTGAGCAAGAGCCTCCTTCGAATGCAACTTGGGCATGTCCTTCGTTTTGAGCAAGAGCCTCCTTCGAATGAAACCTGGGTTTGTCCTTTGTTTTGAGCAAGAGCCTCCTTCGAATGCAACTTGGGTATGTCCTTCGTTTTGAGTAAGAGCCTCCTTCGAATGCAACTTGGGTATGTCCTTCATTTTAAGCAAGAGCTTCCTTCGAATGCAACTTGGGTATGTCCTTCATTTTGAGCAAGAGCCTCCTTCGAATGCAACTTGGATATGTCCTTCATTTTGAGCAAGAGCCTCCTTCGAATGCAACTTGGGTTTGTCTTTCATTTTGAACTTAAAGCCCCCCTTCGAATGCAAGTTTAGGTGCATCTTTCGTTTGGATTTGAAACCTCCTTCGAAGCTACCTGCTTGATCTATTTCAAAGAAAACCTTCATTTAGGGTGTTTGGTTTCTGTTGGTGAAGTAGGAAGGTAATCTAGAGTTCCTTTCGTTTGACTATGCCATTGAGATTTTCTTGCCTATTCAAAATGGTACATGCAGTTGAATATGGTCAAATCGAAAGACATGCCATTGTTGGAAGACATTCAATCTTCATTTGCTCTTGAGTGTGGTCGAAGGCTGAATCTGCAAGGCCAAAACGAAAGACAGTGTATTCGATCCAAGGCATTAAGTTGAACATTAGACCCATAGGCTAGGCTACGTGCTTCCCCTTTTCAGGCCACAAACCTATGACTCTATTCAAGTTGAAATAGGCTTTACTCACTTGCTGTCCAAGGCCACTTGCCCTTAATAGAATAAGATTACTTTTTAGGAAAAAGTTCTTCTTGAGCCTTGCGCTTGTTTTCCTTCTAAGGAAGTAATATATCTGAACCACCCATCTTGGCACAAGTGGGTGATTACTTTCCAGCTAAGCCTTTATTCTATTATTTTTTCTCCCAAGCGTTTCAAAGTTTTTCCTCTATAAATAGAGATTACATTTGCACATGAAGGGAGAGGAAGAAAAAAAGAGGAACGAATCTCCAATTTTCTCAAACACCATAAAAACTCTCAAGTGCTCAAACACTTGTGAAAACAAACCCAGAATCTCAAACTCTCAAACTCTAAAAATCTCAAAACTCTCAGATCCTCCAACTCAAAAACTCTCAAACTCTCAAAAAAAATCAAAACCCTTCATTAGGTTAGTGAGCCTTTCGATTTACCTTCCTAACTCATATATATCATCCTTTCGATTCACCCTCCCCCAGCTTCCATACACTAGCTTTGGAAAACTCCTCAAAAACCACTCAAGGAAGTTAATGAATCCTTCGATTCACTCCTAACCTCCATATACCAACCTTCGATTCAGTGACCTTTTTTTCCAAAAAAAAGCAAAGACATAACTGAAGTGGTTCCAGGGAGATCCCAACCAAGTCTAATCCATCATCAAGCCATACACAGCTCCTTCGACTGAAACTTCAAGAGGTAAGTCTTTCCTTAACTTGAAACTTTTTTGTTCTAGCTTCATTTGTACATACATTTAAAAAAAAATAAAAATGTAGATACCATAGGTAGGACCATGCCTTAACCTTTGATTACTACTGCTTGTTTGATGAGAATCTTAACTCTGATTTGTTAGCCTTTGGGTTGGTGCCAAACAAATTTATACTAATCCCTGGCCTGTTAGCTTTTGAAAAATTGCATTGTTAGATTAATTTAAAACTTTAGGCAGGAGTTTTCCATGTCCTTCGATTGGATGAATATTGAGGTCCTTCGAATCTCAATATGGGAATCTTGGCATCCTTGTATTCGAAGGAAAATCTGGTTATTCTAAAGTAGGTTCATATTGTACCTAATCAAAGTCATCTTGTGAACAGATGAAACAGAACACCCTAGTGGTACAAACAGCGCGCGCGGAAGGTATCTATGTATTGGGTCCTGAGTTCAAACCTTGGCAGGACCAGAATGATTTTTATTATTTGTTTGTTTCCTTTTCCTCATTAACAAACCTCCAACATTTTTAACTCATCAAAACAACTCCTTTTGAGTTGATTTTTTGCACACTATTTATTTATAATGTTTATTTTATGAACATATAAAAATATCATAAAAAATATTTTATTTTAGTCAAAACCTTTTTTCTTAACAAAAATCCCAAAAAAACAAAATTCATTTTTCTTTTTATTTCAATTCTGGTATATTTATGCACATTCAATATAGTTGTAATAGATAATTAGAATTTTATTTCTTACAATTCCCATTTATATATTTGTACCCAAATCCCTAAATGATGTAATAGCGTAGTAAATTTACTTCCCGCGATTTATCACTTTCCCGTACATGTTAGTAATTAGGGTTTGGCAAGACTAAAATCAACAATTAGTAAACCCTTATTCAAGACAAACAATGCATGTAAATCAAACACACCCGCACACTTGCACCCTTAGGGTAATTCCACTTGTTGCCTTACAAAAATGTCCATGTTATGCATGTGGGATATCTTAGCAAAAAGCAATAAAAAAAATACAAGATCATAGTCCCTCGATGACGCTATCAAAGTTGCCTTTCAAAATGATCTTAGTCCCTCAAAGAGAATTTCTAAGATATTTCACAATATTGCTATCATGGCTATACGGTGACCCACGCCCATCCCTATACATCCAAAGATAAGGCTTCTTACCAAATCAATGGTAAGATAGAAATATCAAAGGAAAGGAAGAAATGAACTAAGACTTTTGAGTAGGTAGATTGTTCCTAGTTGCTTGCTCATTTTCAAGTCAAACACTATTGCTTACTTTCAAAACACTTTCAAAACCTTTTCAAAACATGAAATATTTTTAAAAGCTCAAAACTTTGTATACGTTCTTACGAACGAGAACTATTACTAAGTTTTCCTAAACAATGACGCCTTTTCAAAATACTTTCAAAAACCATAAAGCATATTTTCAAACAAAATCAAGTGATCTAGCAAGCAACTAAGAGCCCACAGATAAACTGTGGATAAAAAGGGTGCTAATACCTTACTTTTTTATAATCTACCCCCCGAACTTAGAAATAATCTCAAAGGTCTTTCCTGTTCTTTTCAGCCTTTCCTTTTGGATAAAAGAAAAGTCAATGGCGACTCTTGCTAACCGCAACACTTGCGATAAAACGCAAAACACCAAGTCAGTTCTCCCACCGTATCACAAAGACCTTTGAGAATTTTCTGAGTAAGGGGATAGGTTATGAAAAGGGGAGGTATTAGCATCCTTTTCATCTGTAGTTATCTACGAGCTCTTAATCACTAGCTTAATTTTGAAAATGCTTTGCGAATGTGTAAGTTTGAAAATATTTTGAAAATGCCTAAGTGCGTAAAACTTTGTAATTATTCTCGTATCGTTAAGAACGCATACAAAGTGTTTATTTTAAAAATATTTCAGAAAAGAAGTGTTTTATGAGAAAAATGCTTTTGTTTGTGAGCAAGCGACTACGAGCTATCTACCTAATCAAAAGTCTTTCGCGTTATTTTCCTCTAGCTTTAGATAGTGTTATCCTACCATTAGTTAGTAGGTAGCCCTATCGTTGGATGTTTGAGGGACATGCGCGGGTAATCATACAGTCATAAAGGAAACTCGTAGGGTGCTTTAGCAATTTATCGCGAGGGACTAAGACCGTTTACCGAAGGCAGCATCAAAGGGTCATCGAGGGACTACAATATTTTTAACCAAGGGTCTTTTCTAAAGCGTCCCACGTTTGAGGAACATGACGGTTTTATCCGAAGGCAACAAGTGAGGTTACCCTAGAGGTGCGTGTATGAAAAGTGCTTTAATTCATCTAATTTGTCTTGAGATTAGGTTTCCTACGCTATTATAATGCTCTGGGAAGGGGATACGAACCATAAAAATAGGGGGAGAAACACTAAACCCTAGTTTAAGCTATTACAACCTTTATTAGTTGCATAATTATGAAAAAAACTCATGCTAAAATAAGAAAAAAAACGTGAAGATTGCAAGAAGAAACAGAGAGATTATTTGATGGAAGATAATTGATAATTAATTTATTTTAAATTGAAAAAAAGGAATTAAAACCTAAAAAGCTTAAGTTGTTTTTAATTGAAGAAAAGTTTAATGAATAAAACCTAAAAGAAACTAAATTAATTTTTCCAATTAAATTAAAAATGTTAATTTAATTAATTTAATAAAAAAAGGTTAAGTTAATTTGATTTTAATTAAAAAGATAAAATTGATTAAATTGATTAATTAGGGAAAAAAGTTAATTATGTAAAAAGAAAAATTAAAACAAAATAAATATTAAATCAAAAAGAATTGGGCCTGAAAGTAAATCTGGGGGGTATGAGAAAGAATTCACTTGGGCCCAAAACATGGAAGCCCAGATTGCTTGGGTTGGATTTAGTGAGGTTGGCTCTTGGAGGTTCATGATGGGGGGACACATCTGAGGCACCGGATTTGGATCTATTGATATATGATGGTCAGGATGTGAGATGCATGGTGCACACACTAGACTGGCTGGTATTGGATCTGTAAAAACCACAAAATATGAAGGAAAAAAAGTCTCACGCCTGGATCGAACCTAGGTTTAGGCATACAAAGGTCTTTAAGGGCAAGCGCACTACCACTGGGGTGGCTGTAATACGGTGGGAGAACTGACTTGGTTGTTTTGCGTTTGATCGCAATTGTTGCGGATAGCAAGAGTCGCCATCGACTTTTCTTTTATCCAATAAAGGAAAGGGTGAAAAGAATAGGAAAGACCTTTGAGATATTTTCTTAAGTTCTAGGGGTAGGTTATGAAAAGGGAAGGTGTTAGTATCCTTTTCATCCATATTTATCTATGGGCTCTTAGTTGCTTGCTAGATCACTTGAAAATGTGCTTTATGGTGGGTTTTGAAAGTATTTTTGAAAAGCACCTTCGTTGAGGCAAACTTTGTAATGATTCTCGTCTCTATAAGAATGCATACAAAGTGTTGGACTTTTTGAAAATAGTTCAAAGAGATGTTTATTTTTGAAGATGTTTTGAAAGTGTAAGTGTGGAAATAGTTTTAGTTTAAGAGAAAGAAACTACGAGCGTCCTACCTACTCAAAAGGTCTATGTTCTTTTCCTCCTCCTTTAGATGTTGCTATCTTACCATTGATTGGTAAGAAGCCCCGTCGTTGGATGTGAAAGGACGGGGTGTGGGTCACCGTATAGTCATAGAAGGCAACCTATGAGACGTTTTAGCAATTTTCATAAGGGACTAGATTGTTTACCGAAGGCAGCATCGAGGGACATCGAGGACTACGATCTTTTTATCGAGGGTCTTTACTAAAACTCCCATATTCGAGGGGCATCACTATTTTCTGAGGCAGCAAGCGAGGTTACCCTAGAGGTGCACGTGTATGAATAGTGTGTTTGATTGCATGCATTTTTGTCTTTGAAATTAGGGTTTTCTAATGGTTGATTATTATCTTGCCATACACACCCTAATTACTAGCATTTATATGAAAAACGGTAAATTGCGGAAAGTAAATTGGCTATGCTATTACATATTTTGGGGATGGGGTGTACAAATTTACAAATGGGGATTTGCAAGAAATTAAATCCTAATTAACTATTACAACCATATTGAAACTTGAATAATGTATAAGGAATATAATGTACAAGACATGAATGAAAAGAAAATGAATTTTGTTTTGATTTTGTTAAGGAAATTTAATTAAGTTAAAGAAAAGAAAATAAATAGGAAAATGGTTTTGGTCTTTTTCATTGTAAGAAGTTAAATAAAATAAACTAAATAACTTAAATTTATTTTTGGTGTTTTTGTGTAGAAAACAGTTTTTTTGTATTAAAACAGTCTTTGTGTAGAAAACAGTTTTTTGTGTTTTAAAATAGTTTTGGTGTAGAAATAAGTTTTTTGTGTTTTAAAATAGTTTTGGTGTAGAAAACAGTTTTTTGTGTTTTAAAACAGTTTTGGTGTAGAAAACAGTTTTGGTATTTAAAATAGTTTTTTTATGTGGAAAAACAGTTTTATGCTTGGGGAAAGGGCTTGTTTGTTTGTTAGGAAAAAATAACAGAATATATACAAAAGGTCTCGCTGGCCCTTGAACCCAAAACCTTCTACATGGAAAGGCTTTAGCGCACGATGTGTGTACCACTGGGGTGGTCTATTTCATCCGTTCATAAGGTAGCTTTGATTAGGTACAAAGTCGTTTCTGAATGTTTGTAATGCCCAGCTTCTTCTTCCTTCAAGTGCAGGAATGCATGACGCCAAGGTTTAAGCTTCAAATGGATTTGTTCCTCAGCCAATCAAAAGATGTATAAACCTGCCTAAAATCTGAAAAGAAATCTAACCATATAACTTTTGAAAGCTATGGGTCGAAGGTCAGCATGAAATATCAAAGCCAAGGCCTAACTGTTCAGAGATGAACCCTTTTTTAAATGTACAAGCAAAGATAATCGAAAGTATGGGCATGGTCAGCTTCCTAGACATGGTGTCTACATTTTTTCTTTACAATTTATATACAAATGATGTTTGAATGAAGAGTTCTAAGTTTTAGAAAACTTACCTCTTAGAGTAAGACTTGAGGGACTTTGACATAAACTCCAGGAATAGTTTGACGATGGACTAAGCCTGCTTTGACCTCCCTGAAGCTATTTCTGTTTCTTCTTTGTTTTGAATGTCACTGAATCGAAGGTTGGTTAGGAGTGAATCAAAGGGATGATATATGGAGTGAGGGGGTGAACCGAAAGGCTCACTAATGTATGAAGGGGTTTGAGATTTTTTGAGAGTTTGAGAGTTTGAGAGTTTGAGAGTGTTTGAGAATTTGAGAGTTTGAGAGTTTGAGAGTCTTTGAGAGTTTGAGAGTTTGAGAGTGTTTGAGAGTTTGAGAGTGTTTGATAATTTTTTCCACCCAACAAAAGTCTGTTTTTTTTATTTGCAAAGGGTCTCTCTATTTATAGAGAAAAGTTTTTGTAGTAACTCGAACCCTGAGCTAACATGTTATGGTTGAAAACAAAAAGGTTTTATGGGTTTTCATAGTTCCCAAGTTCAAGTACAAGTGGGGCCTGATGTTTGCAGGAGATTTGACTTATTCTTTTGACACTGCTTGTGTTCAGATAAAATCAGGTTTGGAGCTCAAAAAACTAACTTTGTGATTAAAGTAATCTTTATGAAAAAGGATACGTGGCTTTTTGCCTTTTCATCAAAAAATGGTATAATCCAGTGGATAAAGCTTCGAATCTTTGTCTAATGTATCACAAATTGGTGCAATCATCTGATTATGTAAATATTTGGAAGCAACATAGCCTGACAAGTGAGATTTAGAGGATAAGGCTATGAGATTTGATCAATGTTCTTTAACCAAGCTTGCTCGAAGGGTTCAGAGTTGGATTCAAAGTATGTTTCTTCGAAGGAAACTAATACTCCAATCAAAGCTTTATAGATTAAACTTGCTTGTAGAAGGCCAAATGCCCAATCGAAGCTTGTATGAAGATATCCATTATCCAAACGAAACTTGCATGCAGAAGGCCACTGCTTTATGAATTAAAGCAAACATGCAGGAGGCTATTTCCTTCTGAATCAAAGCAAACCTGCAGGAGGCAATTGCCTTATGAATCGAAGCAAGCCTGCAGGAGGCCATTGCATTATGAATCGAAGCAAGCCTGCAGGAGGCCATTGCCTTTTGAATCGAAGCAAAGCTTGCAGGAGGCCACTACTTTTTGAATCGAAGCAAGCCTGTAGGAGGCCAAAGCCCAATTGAAGCTTTGTGAATTAAACTTGATCGAAGGAGGCCAAATGCCAATTGAAGCTTGTGAACCAAGCTTGCATTGAAGGAGGCCAAACGCCCAATCGAAGCTTGTGAACCAAGCTTGCATCGAAGGAGGCCAAATACCCAATTGAAGCTTATAAATCAAAGCAAACTTGCTCTTCTTTGATTTGATGCTTGATAGCCCAATATGATCCATAGAAACTACATGGAGCATTAAAAGTCCAATTGTACTTGTTCAAATTTGAACTTGAAAATCCTTGTTAGAAAGGTCTTGAAAAAAGGAGAGGGGAAATTTTGGGGTACAACAGCTGCCCCTGTTCAATCTTCTTAAACCTGAAGAGTTAGATTGGCGAGTCCGCCATTCGCGGCTTGAAGGTGGAAGATGATTGAACACTAGAATTCCCAAAAAATTTCTCTCGACCTTGCGTTAGTTGATTGTGTAAAGAATGGATTTAAAGATGTCATTTAGAGAGATGATGGAGAGTTTTCAGAGACGGGCTTATAGATGCCATCCAAAGGTGATTGTTGGTAGAAATTGTAAGACGTATCAGAATAAATCTATGGTCGATTTATATCGAAACAATAGATGTAGTGGGATGAGTATCTGAATAATATCCATAATTGGATCGTATCTGAAAGATGTATTGAATGAGTGTCAGAATGACATCCATCTCTGGATCGTATCTGAATTGTATTTAGGGAAAGTCTGGAATAAGTATCAGAATGATATTCGTCTCTGGATCGTATCTGAACCATTTCTAGGAGAAAAATCTGGAATAAGTATCAGAATAATATTCGTCTCTGGATCGTATCTGAACCATTTCTAGAAGTAAAATCTAGAATAAGTATCAGAATAATATCCATCTTTGGATCGTATCTGAACCGTTTCTAGAAGAAAAGTTTGGAATAAGTATCAGAATAATATCCGTCTATGGATCATATTTGAACAGTTTCTAGAGGAAGTATCTGGAATAAGTATCAGAATAATATCCATCTCTGGATCGTATCTGAACCATTTCTAGAAGAAAAGCCTGGAATAAGTATCAGAATAGTATTCGTCTCTGGATCGTATCTGAACTGTTTTTAGAGGAAGTATCTGGAATAAGTATCAGAATAATATCCGTCTCTGGATCATATCTAAACCGTTTCTAGAAGAAAAATCTGGAGTAAGTATCAGAATGACATCCATATCTGGATCGTATCTGAACCATTTCTAGAGAAAGTATGGAGTAAGTATCAGAATGACATCCGTCTTTGGTTCGTATCTAAACCGTTTCTAGGGGATAATATGGAATAAGTGTCAGAATGACATCCGTATCTGGATCGTATCTGAACCGTTTCTTGAATAAGTAACAGAATGTCTTCCGCGTTTGGATCGTATCTGAACTATTTCTGAAGAATGTATGAGAAGGAACCCGCTTTTTGTTGGTCGTGGAGATAGTTGCCTTGGCTTGTTTCAGGAAATAATCTCTGACCTTTGAGAAATGATTGTGGTATTTTCCAAAGAGGACTTTTGTTGATTGACTTTTCCCCGCAAGGAAGAGGGTTAGTTACATGCAAATGTATGCATGACTTTATGATGTTCTCAAAATAAAGAGATCATGTTGTATGCATTTATCATGTATGTAATGTGATGTATGAATGTGAAATATTGTTGAAGTGTATTTTTGTCTTGGAAAATAAATCCTTGACAAATGCTGGGGAGTTTTGGAAAGTTAAATCATAGACTGATGTTGGGGATGAAGAATATGCACACCTTCAGACCTTGTTTTAGGATGTTTCTGTTGGGGATTCCTATTCTGTTGTTTGAGGAGAACTCTGCTGGGGAAGATTTACTTTGCTTGAGGGAAAATCTATGGAGAGTGTTGATTTCTGCTTGGGTAAAAAAGTTCAAGAGTTTTAGTTGTCTGCTTCTCTACTGTGGAGTTATACTCTTGATTGGAGAGAATGGAAGTTAACAACTTGTTAAGGATAAAGAAGTTAATTGTTATCTGGTCGGCTTCCAGGCTTTGCAGCAACTCACTGGTGATAGTGGTAAACTCTACTAGGGAAGAGGAGCTTTGTTGATGACTTCACTGGGGATTAGGGGTTGTGGTCCCTTAATTTGAGAGGCGAACTCAAGCTGGGGAATCTGTAGTTTGTTGGGGAAATAAACCCTGTTGAAGAGAATATTTGACGAGCTGCTAGGGAGTTTTTTTTTCTTTTTGGTAGAAATCCTCGAGGATTCTTCTTGAAACCAAGTCAGCTGGGAAGAGGTTTTTCCAGAGACTGAAACTCTGGCTGGAGATTGCATGGATCCAATTTTATGGGGACATCCACGAATTTTTCCTGGAGGGGTTTATGCCCTTATCCGTGAAGATTATTTTGTGGGGATAACCTCATAGAGATGACTATGTGGGGACTTGACTGGGGATCACCTTATGAAGGGGATTTTGTGGAGATTTGTCACTTCCCCTAGTAGTAAGTGTTGTGGTACTACCAGAAAATGTGTGCTTGGTCGTACATGACCCTTTGCTGGAATTCAAATTCATTGCCCCCAGTGATTTAGATGGAGGTCTGCCCTTGGTCATTTAACACTTCTTGAGAGATTTTTTGGAACCTTGACTTGACTTCCCTAGATGTGCTAGACAATGATCATGTCGTGCCCCTTGATTATGAGAGATTTGTCATTGGAAGTGTCTTTCCATTTGAAATGATTCTGTTTCTTGAGAGGATTTATGTTCATTGGATGTTCGTCATGCAAATTTCTATATTGTCAAACAAATAGCTATATGCTAACAGTGGTATTCAAAATAATACAAAGTTTATGTTTGTCTTGAAGTTTTAAAAATTCATTTTAGCAAATAAAAGAATTTTGTAAGAATATGAATTCAACTCAGGATTTACAATAAAGCCTTACAGAAGTCAGTATACCTTTTGTAACAGTATACTTTCGAACTAACCCATGCTTCAATTAGGAATTTTGAAGGGTTGTAGCATGGCCTGGCTAACAGTTTAAGAAACAAAGGATAAGGCTTAAAGTGTGTTTGTACCCACCCGTTCTTCATGATATTCTCATGTCCTAAACTAAGTTAATTGTGCGTTTGAATTCCAATTGAGTCTGGAATGACGTTTTGGTGATGGTTCAGAAACTTGGAAGTTTACTTGTGAAGGCAGTCATTTTTTCAACATTTTTCATGTTGTCGAGGATTTGTAGTGACCTTTTTTATTTATTTATTATATCTGATTTTTTCCTGACTGTTCTTGTTTTGAAATTACAGCCAGCGGGATGCCCTTGTTTTTCTTAAGTCTCCTTCGTAGGTTTTGACTTACTGGGCTTTTTCTTTAGAGAGATAATGACTGCCTATTTGATAGGGAACCATCGCTATCTTTTGATTCAGAAGGACGTTCTTGATGTCATTCATTGTTTATAAAGTGAAAGCTTGCGATCGAATGCGCTTTGAATTAACTGAGAAGCTACCCTGCCCCAGGTTTTGATTAAAGGTTTCAATTTATGTGAAAAAAACTCCTACTTCTTTAGCTCAAAGGGGTTGACTAGGGATCATCTTCCTTATAACTCCAGTGTTTAGGGATTGAAAGAAACGTCTGTACATCATCAACAAGGCGTGTTCAAAAGCCTATTGTATGAGATTATGGTATTGTTTTTGTCATCCTCCCTCTAAAGGCTTACAACTTTTGACGAGAGTTGAATATCACGAAAAACAAGGAATAAAAACAAGTTTAAATATAGTGAAGACAAATGGATTAATTCAAGACAAACATATGCAATTCATTAATGAAAGTAACCAAAGTCTGACATACAAATAAGTGTTTAAACGAACAAAGAAATTACAAATGAAAATTCAAAATGAACTGGACGCTCAATGATTTGGCATGGGAGCAGTGACCATGTTGAGAGTTTTAGGAGGGTCAAATTCAATCTCCTTGGCATCAATCATGTCTTGAATTTTGTTCTTCAGATCCTAACAACTATTCGTATCGTGCCCAGGACTATCAGAATGGTATGCACACCTTTCATTGGGATGATAACTAGGAGCAGAAGTATTAGGATTCCAGAGAGGAGCCTTTAACGTAATCAGATTCATCCTCAACATGTGTTGCAATGCTTGAGACAGGGGCATGTTGATGTTGGCAAACTATCTCTTGGGCTCGTCTTGCCTTCCCTAATTTCCCCGTTGTTGTTGTCGTGTCGATGCAGGATTAAAGATCAAGACTTCCTCCCACAGATTGGTCGTGGTTACTCTTGTTACGAACTTTTTGGCCGTACACAACATTGGACTCTTTCTTCCCATTGTATGGCTTCTCCTTAGTATCAGAGGATGTAGCTCCTTGGATCTTTCCGCTTCTAATTCCATTTTCAACTTGTTCCCTAATTAGAATCAGCTCAGTGAACCCAACCGAAGAGCTTCCAATTAGATGATTGAAGTAAGGTCTTGTTAGAGTTCCCATAAAGATATCAATCATCTCCCTTTCCATTAAGGGTGGCTGCACCTGGCCAGCTAGGTCTCTCCACTTTTGGGCGTATTCTTTGAAGCCCTTGTTGGACCCCATTGTCATATTCTGCAATTGCACACGAGTTGGTACAAGATCAACATTCTATTGGTACTGCTTGTAGACACCAGCAGCTAGATCTTCCCAGGTGTGAATGTGGGAACTCTCCAATTGATAGAACCATTCAAGTTGCATCCCAGCTAGACTCTTTTGGAAAAAGTGGACCCAGAGTTTTTTGCCAGTAGTGTGTGGCTGAATCTTGCGGGCGTAGGATCTTAGATGAAGCTTCAGATATGAGACCCCATCATACTTGGCAAAAGCAGGAATCTTGAATTTCGGTCGGATGACCACTCCAGAAACCAAACCCAATTCTTCACAATCCAGACCAGGTACTCTCTGAATTTCCATGGCATTGAGACGATCCTCTAGCTGTTTATATTTGTCATCAGCAGGAGGATATTGTTCTTCAGTGTAGTCAGCCTCTTCTTCGTTAGACCCCAGACTATGGTCCCCTTATTTTGTCTGATTGTCCCCCTCCGTTGATAGAGTTGCAAATTCTAGAGCTCGATTTGTTGGTCCTCTGTGTCTCCTTCCCATGTTCAGGACACCCACTGGTTTCTTCGTCTTTTTCTTCTTGTCTTTGAGAAGGAGAGTCTTAAGGTCCTCTTGTCCTTTAGCCAAAGCCAGGAACATTTGTTGGAATTATGCATTATGTGCTTGAAGATCCTAAACATTTTTTTCGAGAGCCATCTCTACTGAAATAAACAGTAAGCAAATGAGAAACATGTGTGGGGAAAACCTGTTATGATGACATGCATGATATGTGGATGCAATGTTTTCAAGGATCTCGCGGGGTAAACACAAGCAGATGTTAGTAGTTAAAATTGCACTGCAACTTTGTTCTTCCATGAGAATCAAGCTCACCATGTCAAGTGGGTCATAACCCTTGACTCTTGTTACCGTGCTTTGGTCTTGGGCAGCATTTGGTTAGAGGAGAATAAATCCTCTTACCCCTTGATAGACGTCTGGTTCAACATATCCCTGCATCACATGCCCTTGGGATCCTTGAAATGGTTATTGAAAATGCTATGGTATGATGTCACGACTTTATGTATAAGTAGTCATACACAAGCAAAAGCAAACAAGTCATTATGTACAAATGATCATATACATACAAAGCAGACAAGTCCTTAGGTTTAGGCTTGCATTGAGTTCATAGGTAAGTACCCTCTTGAAGTTTAGTTGGCTTAACCTGTCCTAGAAAGTAACCGGGTTCTAGGGGATCTCAATATCACTGATCTTTCTTCATTGGGCATTGTCTCAGCACAATCAATCTTTTCTTGCGGCTGAGATATCCCAAAAGTCCGATCTTAATGAGCATAGCATCGAGTATCAACCAATCTTCATTTTTACACCAAATTCGTCTATCTCACTACTTCCTAATGGCCAAGTTATTCATTTAAGGTTCTATGGTCAGTTAGTGCTTCATGACACCACTCAGCGGCCCCGTATTCTCCTCGATTCAACACAAGGGATATCGGTACCAACAAATGTGTCACACTAATGTAGCCATTGCTTCAACCATATCGTTATACGCCATACAGTTTCCACAATCTATTGCTACTTACCTAAAAGGTGCCCCAGATTCGAGTGTAGGATCTTTAACAATATCCAAACAAGGACCCAAAAATGTCAAGCAAACAAATCAAGAAAGTAAATGTGATCTAACTCTAAGGTAACCCCACTTTTAAGTTTATCCCCAACTGAGTTTCCAGTTCTGTAATACGGTGGGAGAACTGACTTGGTTGTTTTGCGTTTGATCACAATTATTTCGGATACTTCTGAGTATCATAGGATGTAACTCCTTGGATCTTTTCGCTTCTGATTCCATTTTTAACTTGTTCCCCAGTTAGAATCAGCTCGATGAACTCGACCGAAGAGCTTCCAATTAGATGATTAAAGAAAGGTCTTGCCAAAGTTCCCATAAAGATATCAATCATCTCCCTGTCCATTAAGGGTGGTTGAACCCGGCCAGCTAGGTCTCTCCAGTTTTAGGCGTATTCTTTGAAGCCCTCATTGGACCCCATGGTCATATTTTGCAACTGCACACGAGTTGGTGCAAGATCAGCGTTATATTGGTACTACTTGTAGAAACCAGAAGCTAGATCTTCCCAGGTGTGAATGTGGGAACTCTCCAATTGATAGAATCATTCAAGTTGCATCCCAGCTAGACTCTTTTGGAAAAAGTGGACCCAAAGTTTTTTGTCAGTAGTGTGTGGCTGAATCTTGCGGACATAGGATCTTAGATGAAGCTTCAGATAGGAGACCCCATCATACTTGGAAAAAGCAGGAATCTTGAATTTCGGTTGGATGACCACTCCAGAAACCAAACCCAATTCTACAAAATCCAGACCAGGTACTCTCTGAATTTCCATGGCATTGAGACGATCCTCTAGCTGTGTATATTTGTCATCAGTAGGAGGATATTGTTCTTCAGCTTAGTCAGCCTCTTCTTCGTTAGACCCCAGACTGTGGTCCCCTTCTTTTGTCTGATTGTCCCCCTTCGTTGACGGAGTTGAAAATTCTAGAGCTTTCTTTGCTGGTCCTCTGAGTCTCCTTCCCATGTTCAGGACACCCACTGGTTTCTTCGTCTTTTTCTTCTTGTCTTTGAGAAGGAGAGTCTTCAGGTCCTCTTGTCCTTTAGCCAAATCCAGGAACATTTGTTGAAATTGAGGATTATGTGCTTGAAGATCCTTAACATTTTTTTCGAGATCCATCTCTACTGAAATAAACAGTAAGCGAATGAGAAACATGTGTGGGGAAAGCCTGTTATGATGACATGCATGATATTTGGATGCAATGTTTTCAAGGATCTCGCGGGGTAAACACAAGAAGATGTTAGTAGTTAAACTTGCACTACAACTTTGTTCTTCCATGAGAATCAAGCTCACCATGTTAAGTGGGTCATAACACTTGACTCTTGTTACCGTGCTTTGGTCTTGGGCAGCATTTGGTTAGAGGAGAATAAATCCTCTTGCCCCTTGATAAACGTCTGGTTCAACATATCTCTGCATCACAGGCCCTTGGGAACCTTGAAATGGTTATTGAAAATGCTATGGTATGATGTCACGATTTTATGTATAAGTAGTCATAAACAAGCAAAAGCAAACAAGTCATTATGTACAAATGATCATATACACACAAAGTAGACAAGTCCTTAGGTTTAGGCTTGCATGGAGTTCATGGGTGTGATCGGTGGAAATAGAACTAACTGTTTTGAAATGCTGGTTCACGTTTGCGTTTTGCAAAATGTCGCGGTAAGCAAGAGTCGCCGTCGTCTTTTATTTTCTCTAACAAGGAAAGGACAAAAGCACAGAAAAATTCCTTTTTGAGATATTTCTCGGGTTCGGGAGGTAGATTATAGAAAGGGAAGGTGTTAGCACCCTTTCTATCCGTGGTTATCCACGGGCTCTTAGGTACTTGCTCACTATGTTTTCAAAATGTTTTGCTTTTCTCGTGTTTGTGGGTTTTGTAAAGAGTTTTGTTTGAAAACTTCGATTTAACTCTTGTGTCCGTCCTCAAGAGTGTATGGAGTGTTGTTTGAAAACTTTTGTCTGAAAAGTGTAGGTGAAAAAAGTATTTTTGTTTTGAAAGAGCAAGTACCTGAGAACCTCTACCTACTCAAAAGAAATTAAACTGTGTAAATGTCCTTTAGACAGTACTATCCCACTATTGAGAAGTAGGTAGCACCGTCGTTGGAGTTTTTTGGGTCAATTCGATTATAGGGACATGTGGTCACTAAAGCAATGGTAGGACGCCTTAGCGGTAACCCTAATGTCTTAGATCGTTTTTTATCGAGGCAACCGTTTCGAGGCAACTTTGATCTTTAGACAGGAGGGCGACCTCTAAAACACTCTATACTCAATGACCACGTCGAGGCAACCAAGTGAGGCGTACCCTAGGAGTGGAATGTGCACGTGTGTCAGGTTTCAGTTATGTTATCTTTGTACATATTATGGTGAGCTACGGGTTGATTTTAATTTAAGGATAAGTCTTGTCATGCATAGCCTAGTTAACATACATCTAGCAATTTAAGGGTTGCGGAAAATAAATCTACGCTATTACAAGGCGTCGGGAATTTACATCGCCAAAAACAAACCCTTGAAAAGTAAATTGCGGAAAATTAAAGAAAGCAATAAAAAGATCCTAATTAAAGCTATTACATCCTCGGAGCAAATATATAAATATGGATCAAAAATATGAATAAAATAAACATACGCGCGAGAAAAATTGAATCGGGGAATTCCTAGGGTTTTGACCCTTTTTTTAGAAAGAAGGAAGTTTTTGTTATTTATGAATTAAATTAAATTAAACCTAAAACTAATTAATTAATAAAAAGAAATATTTTTGGTTTTTTAATGTCTCAAGGAAATAAATAAATAAAAAATGATTAAAAGTTGTCAAGAACCCTAGTTCTATGTTGATTTTAAATTATAGCAAAAAAAAGTTAGAATTATCCTAATTAAACTAAATTAATTAATTATATTTATTTACAAAAATAATAAAAGGATGAAATTAATTTTAATAACTAATAAAAATAATATTATTTTAAGTTTTCTGATTTTTATTATGAAAAATTAATTTGGTTAATTAAATAATAATAATAATAATTAATAATAAAAACAATTAAATGAAAAAATATAAAAGAAAAAAGAATGAACCGAGGGGGTGATGGGCCCAAAGAGGAGGTGTTTCTGGAATCCTGAAGCCCAATAATGCTCAAGCCTGTTTGACTTTCTGGGATATCCACACGCTTGTTGACTAAGGACTATGGTGGTCCTTCAATTTTGGCCATTGGATCCAGGCTTGGAGACACCTGGCGCCTGGAAATTGGAGGTGTATGATGGACCTCACTTTGAAGCTTGCACATGAATGCTTGAAAAATAAAAGCAACAACGTTTTTGGGGGACCTGGGATTCGAACCCAGGTCCCAAGGCTTCCAGATCAACACGCTAACCACTCCACTAAGCTGTATCAACTGTTATTAAGATAAAGAGCAATAATTATATATGAAAATAATCAATATACTGTAATAAAACAAAAATAACATGCGCTTTTCAAATTGTCCAATGGTATGTCAACACCTCATCATCTTCTTCATTCGTTCTGCATAAATAATATTAGATAGCGGGGGTTTTTAACCCCCACTATATACTGCAAGGAAAAATAGCGATTAGCAATCCAGCAAATATAAATATTTCGCGAGGTATTGGGCTTGTTCGTCTTGTTCTCATGATCTCAACCATGTATCTTATGAGTCCTAATTTTGCCTGGTTCAGAAAGCCCTAATTCAAAGCTCAAGAACCCTAGAAATTTGATCATGGCATCTTTTGATTCAGGGCGTTATAGCTCAATTAAATTATGCCATTAGCTTCGTATGGTTCCTAGCAATGCAAAACAATCAAACAAACATGTTAAATGCGCATGAATTAAGCAATACGATTTTGAATAGGAATTGCAAACCGTGGTTCTGTAGATGATGATTCTTTGAGCTTTGAAACTGGAATTTGATTGTAAATCGTGCCTGAGACCTCCTGCAATGTATTAGAATGGTCAAAACGCCTTGAATCGCCCTAGAATGCAAAAATCAGTTTTCAATTTTCTTGGAATTTCTTGAAATTGGACAGGGTGATTTCTGCAGTTTTTTCACGTCCCTTAGGTCAGGGTTTGCTTGCTTGTATATAAGGCAATTGAATTAGGTCAAAAGCTGGGCAAAAATCCATGTGCATTAATGATTGGATCCTTGATTGAAAAATCAAATATCCTTGATTTTCATGATTGAACAAAGTTGCCAATTTTGAATTTTTTGTATCTTTGACTTTGTGCACGAATTTGCCAGCATGTTTAGGTCATATTTGCTTCACAAAAAGATTTAAAAAACAAATCTTCTATTTTCCTATAATTTGAATTAATTAAATGGATTAATATTAATTAAAAATCCAATTAATCAATAAAAATAAGAAAATAAATCCAATTAATCTTGATGGGTCGTGAATAGGTCATGGATGAAGTTTCAACAAGATATTTGAGGCCCATTAGCAAAAAGAAGGTGTTTTGAGCAAAGTTGACTTTTGCAAATTCATGAAAATTTCCCAACTTCTCCAATGCACAACTTGCTCAATTTTGATCATATGACCATGTTCTTGGACATTTTTGAAAGCTCTTGAAGTACTCTAACCAATGCCTTGGGTCCCATGTCATTTGGATTTACCAATCTCAAGTTATGGCCTTTGACTCAAAGTGTACTTTTGTTGACTTTTGAATTTGACCTATAATGTAAAAATTGGTAACTTTTTGTGAGAGCATTTCTTGATCTTGGAGTGTGAAGATGGATTGTAGGAGATTACATCCTATTCAAAATGAGCATTGGATGGGATTTTTATGATAAACCATGAAAGAGTTATGCCCTGGTCAAGATACAGTTGACATTTCTACTGTCCAAAAATAGTAACTTTTTGCATCTTGATGATTTTTGAGCTATGCTTGTGGAATCATGATCAAGACTTGACCAGATGATGATTATGACCTAAAAATAAGATGTTGACCAAAAATTCTAACTTTTGACTGTAAAATGACCATTTTGCCCTTGCAGTTGACTGTAGATCAAATGAGGCTTTTGACTGTGCAAATTGGCACTGTGAGTCTTGAAACATGGCATGTAGGTGCTTGAGAATGTATATAGGCCCTTGAGACTTGATTGAGCCATTGAAAACCTCAATTTCATTGAAAGAACCAAAACCCTAATTTTGAACTGGCTTAGGAGGTGGTTTGACTGTACAACCCTTGAGCCATCTTGAGTAATTTGAGGATCATTCTTGACAAATCTTGAGGGATAAGGGAGGGAAAATTTTGGGGTGCAACAATAGGTAAGTACCCTCTTGAAGTTTAGTTGGCTTAACTTGTCCTAGAAATTAACCGGGTTCTAGGGGATATCAATATCATTGATCTTTCTTCATTGGGAATTGTCTCAGCACAATCAATCTTTTCTTGCGGCCGAGATATCCTAAAAGTCTGATCTCAATGAGCGTAGCATCGAGTATCAAACAATCTTCATCTTTACACCAAAGTCGACTATCTCACTACTTCCTAATGGCCAAGTTATACATTTAAGGTTCTATGGTCAGTTAGTGCTTCATGACACCGCTCAACGGCCCCGTATTCTCCTCAATTCAACACAAGGGATATCGGTACCAACAAATGCGTCACACTAATGCATCCATTGCTTTAACCATATCAGTCTACGCCATACAGTTTCCACAATCTATTGCTACTTACCTAAAAGGTGCCCAGATCTGGGTGTAGGATCTTTAAAAATATCCCAAACAAGGACCCAAAAATATCAAGCAAACAAATCAAGCAAGTAAATGTGATTTAACTCTAAGGTAACCCCACTTTTAATTCTATCCCTAGCAGAGTTGCCAGATTTGTAATACGGTGGGAGAACTCACTTGGTTGTTTTATGTTTGATTGCAATTATTTCAGATACTTCTGAGTATCAGAGGATGTAACTCCTTGGATCTTTCCGCTTCTGATTCCATTTTCAACTTGTTCCCCAGTTAGAATCAGCTCATTGAACCCGACCGAAGAGCTTCCAATTAGATGATTGAAGAAAGTTCTTGTCAAAGTTCCCATAAAGATATCAATCATCTATGTGTCTATTAAGGGTGGCTACACCCGACCAGCTAGGACTCTCCACTTTTAGGCGTATTCTTTGAAGTCCTCGTTGGACCCCATGGTCATATTCTGCAACTGCACACGAGTTGGTGCAAGATCAGCATTGTATTGGTACTGCTTGTAGAAACCAGCAGCTAGATCTTCCCAGGTGTGAATGTAGGAACTCTCCAATTGATAAAACCATTCAAGTTGCATCCTGGCTAGACCCTTTTGAAAAAAGTGGACCCAGAGTTTTTTGTCAGTAGTGTGTGGCTGAATCTTGCGGACATAGGATCTTAGATGAAGCTTCAGACAGGAGACCCCATCATACTTGGAAAAAGCAGGAATCTTGAATTTCGGTTGGATGACCACTCCAGAAACCAAACCCAATTCTACAAAATCCAGACCAGGTACTCTCTGAATTTCCATGGCATTGAGACGATCCTCTAGCTGTGTATATTTGTCATCAGTAGGAGGATACTGTTCATCAGTGTAGTCAGCCTCTTCTTTGTTAGACCCCAGACTGTGGTCCCCTTCTTTTGTCTGATTGTCCCCCTTCGTTGACGGAGTTGAAAATTCTAGAGCTTGCTTTTCTGGTCCTCTGAGTCTCCTTCCCATGTTCAGGACACCCACTGGTTTCTTCGTCTTTTTCGTCTTGCCTTTGAGAAGGAGAGTCTTCAGTTCCTCTTATCCTTTAGCCAATTCCAGGAACATTTGTTGGAATTGAGCATTATGTGCTTGAAGATCCTTAAAAAAAATTTCGAGATCCATCTCTACTGAAATAAACAGTAAGCAAATGAGAAACATGTGTGGGGAAAGCCTGTTATGATGACATGCATGATATTTGGATGCAATGTTTTCAAGGATCTCGCGGGATAAACACAAGAAGATGTTAGTAGTTAAACTTGCACTACAACTTTGTTCTTCCACGAGAATCAAGCTCACCATGTCAAGTGGGTCATAACCCTTGACTCTTGTAACCGTGCTTTGGTCTTGGGCAACATTTGGTTAGAGGAGAATAAATCCTCTTGCCCCTTGATAGACGTCTGGTTCAACATATCCCTGCATCACAGGCCCTTGGGATCCTTGAAATGGTTATTGAAAATGCTATGGTATGATGTCACGATTTTATGTATAAGTAGTCATACACAAGCAAAAGCAAACAAGTCATTATGTACATATGATCATATACACACAAAGCAGACAAGTCCTTAGGTTTAGGCTTGCATGGAGTTCATAGGTAAGTACCTTTTTGAAGTTTAGTTGGCTTAACCTGTCCTAGAAAGTAACCGGGTTCTAAGGGATCTCAATATCATTGATCTTTCTTCATTGGGCATTGTCTCAGCACAATCAATCTTTTCTTGCGGTCGAGATATCCCAAAAGTCTGATCTAAATGAGCGTAGCATCGAGTATCAACCAATCTTCATCTTTACACCAAAGTCGGCTATCTCACTACTTCCTAATGGCCAAGTTATTCATTTAAGGTTCTATGGTCCGTTAGTGTTTCATGACACCGCTCAGCGGCCCCGTATTCTCCTCGATTCAACACAAGGGATAGCGGTACCAACAAATGCGTCACACAAATGAATCCATTGCTTCAACCATATCGGTCTATGCCATACAATTTCCACAATCTATTGCTACTTACCTAAAAGGTGCCCAGATCTGGGTCTAGGATCTTTAACAATATCCCAAACAAGGACCCGAAAATGTCAAGCAAACAAATCAAGCAAGTAAATGTGATCTAACTCTAAGGTAACCCCACTTTTAACTTTATCCCCAGCAGAGTTGCCAGATCTGTAATACGGTGGGAGAACTGACTTGGTTGTTTTGCGTTTGATCGCAATTATTTCAGATACTTCTGAGTATCAGAGGATGTAACTCCTTGGATAATTCCGCTTCTTATTCCATTTTCAACTTGTTCCCCAGTTAGAATCAGCTCACTGAACCCGACTAAAGAGCTTCCAATTAGATGATTGAAGAAAGTTCTTGTCAAAGTTCCCATAAAGATATCAATCATCTCCCTGTCTATTAAGGGTGGCTACACCCGGCCAGCTAGGTCTCTCCACTTTTAGGCGTATTCTTTGAAGCCCTCGCTGGACCCCATGGTCATATTCTGCAACTGCACACGAGTTGGTGCAAGATCAGCGTTGTATTGGTACTGCTTGTAGAAACCAGCAGCTAGATCTTCCCAGGTGTGAATGTGGGAACTCTCCAATTGATAGAATCATTCAAGTTGCATCCCAGCTAGACTCTTTTGGAAAAAGTGGACCCAGAGTTTTTTGTCAGTAGTGTGTGGCTGAATCTTGCGGACATAGGATCTTAGATGAAGCTTCAGATAGGAGACCCCATCATACTTGGAAAAAGCAGGAATCTTGAATTTCGGTTGGATGACCACTCCAGAAACCAAACACAATTCTACAAAATCCAGACCAAGTACTCTCTGAATTTCCATGGCATTGAGACGATCCTCTAGCTGTGTATATTTGTCATCAGTAGGAGGATATTGTTCTTCAGCGTAGTCAGCCTCTTCTTCGTTAGACCGCAGACTGTGGTCCCCTTCTTTTGTCTGATTGTCCCCCTTCATTGACGGAGTTGAAAATTCTAGAGCTTGCTTTGCTGGTCCTCTGAGTCTCCTTCCCATGTTCAGGACACCCACTGGTTTCTTCGTCTTTTTCTTCTTGTCTTTGAGAAGGAGAGTCTTCATGTCCTCTTGTCCTTTAGCCAAATCCAGGAACATTTGTTGGAATTGAGGATTATGTGTTTGAAGATCCTTAACATTGTTTTCGAGAGCCATCTCTACTGAAATAAACAGTAAGCAAATGAGAAACATGTGTGGGGAAAGCCTGTTATGATGACATGCATGATATTTGGATGCAATGTTTTCAAGGATCTCACAGGGTAAACACAAGAAGATGTTAGTAGTTAAACTTGCACTGCAACTTTGTTCTTCCACGAGAATCAAGCTCACCATGTTAAGTGGGTCATAACCCTTTACTCTTGTTACCGTGCTTTGGTCTTGGGCAGCATTTGGTTAGAGGAGAATAAATCCTCTTGCCCCTTGATAAACGTCTGGTTCAACATATCTCTGCATCACTGGCCCTTGGGATCCTTGAAATGGTTATTGAAAATGCTATGGTATGATGTCAGGATTTTATGTATAAGTAGTCATAAACAAGCAAAAGCAAACAAGTCATTATGTACAAATGATCATATACACACAAAGTAGACAAGTCCTTAGGTTTAGGCTTGCATGGAGTTCATAGGTGTGATCGGTGGAAATAGAACTAACTGTTTTGAAATGCTGGTTCGCGTTTGCATTTTGCAAAATGTCGCGGTAAGCAAGAGTCGCCACCGTCTTTTATTTTCTCCAACAAGGAAAGGACAAAAGCACAGAAAAATTCCTTTTTGAGATATTTCTCGGGTTCGGGAGGTAGATTATAGAAAGGGAAGGTGTTAGCACCCTTTCTATCCGTGGTTATCCACGGGCTCTTAGGTACTTTCTCACTATGTTTTCAAAATGTTTTTCTTTTCTCGTGTTTGTGGGTTTTGAAAAGAGTTTTGTTTGAAAACTTCGATTTAACTCTTGTGTCTGTCCTCAAGAGTGTATGGAGTGTTGTTTGAAAACTTTTGTCTGAAAAGTGTAGGTGCAAAAAGTATTTTTATTTTGAAAGAGCAAGTACCTGAGAACCTCTACCTACTCAAAAGAAATTAAACTGTGTAAATGTCCTTTAGACAGTACTATCCCACTATTGAGAAGTAGGTAGCACCGTCGTTGGAGTTTTTCGGGTCAATTCGATTATAGGGACATGTGGTCACTAAAGCAATGGTAGGACGCCTTAGCGGTAACCCTAATGTCTTAGATTGTTTTTTATCGAGGCAACCGTTTCGAGGCAACTTTGATCTTTAGACAGGAGGGCGACCTCTAAAACACTCTATACTCAATGACCACGTCGAGGCAACCAAGTGAGGCGTACCCTAGGAGTGGCATGTGCATGTGTGTCAAGTTTCAGTTATGTTATCTTTGTACATATTATGGTGAGCTACGGGTTGATTTTAATTTAAGGATAAGTCTTGTCATGCATAGCCTAGTTAACATACATCTATCAATTTAAGGGTTGCGGAAAATAAATCTACGCTATTACAAGGCGTCGGGTATTTACATCGCCAAAAACAAACCCTTGAAAAGTAAATTGCGGAAAATTAAAGAAAGCGATAAAAAGATCCTAATTAAAGCTATTACATCCTCGGAGCAAATATATAAATATGGATCAAAAATATGAATAAAATAAACATACGCGCGAGAAAAATTGAATCGGGGAATTCCTAGGGTTTTGACCCTTTTTTTAGAAAGAAGGAAGTTTTTGTTATTTATGAATTAAATTAAATTAAACCTAAAACTAATTAATTAATAAAAAGAAATATTTTTGGTTTTTTAATGTCTCAAGGAAATAAATAAATAAAAAATAAAATGATTAAAAGTTGTCAAGAACCCTAGTTCTATGTTGATTTTAAATTATAGCAAAAAAAAGTTAGAATTATCCTAATTAAACTAAATTAGTTAATTATATTTATTTACAAAAATAATAAAAGGATGAAATTAATTTTAATAACTAATAAAAATAATATTATTTTTAGTTTTCTGATTTTTATTATGAAAAATTAATTTGGTTAATTAAATAATAATAATAATAATTAATAATAAAAACAATTAAATGAAAAAATATAAAAGAAAAAAGAATGAACCCAGGGGGTGATGGGCCCAAAGAGGAGGTGTTTCTGGAATCCTGAAGCCCAATAATGCTCAAGCCTGTTTGACTTTCTGGGATATCCACATGCTTGTTGACTAAGGACTATGGTGGTCCTTCAATTTTGGCCATTGGATCCAGGCTTGGAGACACCTGGCGCCTGGAAATTGGAGGTGTATGATGGACCTCACTTTGAAGCTTGCACATGAATGCCTGAAAAATAAAAGCAACAACGTTTTTGGGGGACCTGGGATTCGAACCCACGTCCCAAGGCTTCCAGATCAACACGCTAACCACTCCACTAAGCTGTTTCAACTGTTATTTAGATAAAGAGCAATAATTATATATGAAAATAATCAATATACTGTAATAAAACAAAAATAACGTGCGCTTTTCAAATTGTCCAATGGTATGTCAACACCTCATCATCTTCTTCATTCATTCTGCATAAATAATATTAGATAGCGGGGGTTTTTAACCCCCACTATATACTGCAAGGAAAAATAGCGATTAGCAATCCAGCAAATATAAATATTTCGCGAGGTATTGGGCTTGTTCGTCTTGTTCTCATGATCTCAACCATGTGTCTTATGAGTCCTAATTTTGCCTGGTTCAGAAAGCCCTAATTCAAAGCTCAAGAACCCTAGAAATTTGATCATGGCATCTTTTGATTCAGGGCGTTATAGCTCAATTAAATTATGCCATTAGCTTCGTATGGTTCCTAGCAATGCAAAACAATCAAACAAACATGTTAAATGCGCATGAATTAAGCAATACGATTTTGAATAGGAATTGCAAACCGTGGTTCTGTAGATGATGATTCTTTAAGCTTTGAAACTGGAATTTGATTGTAAATCGTGCCTGAGACCTCCTGCAATGTATTAGAATGGTCAAAACACCTTGAATCGCCCTAGAATACAAAAATCAGTTTTCAATTTTCTTGGAATTTCTTGAAATTGGACAGGGTGATTTCTGCAGTTTTTTCACGTCCTTTAGGTCAGGGTTTGCTTGCTTGTATATAAGGCAATTGAATTAGGTCAAAAGCTAGGCAAAAATCCATGTGCATTGATGATTGGATCCTTGATTGAAAAATCAAATATCCTTGATTTTCATGATTGAACAAAGTTGCCAATTTTGGATTTTTTGTATCTTTGACTTTGTGCACGAATTTTCCAGCATGTTTAGGTCATATTTGCTTCACAAAAAGATTTTAAAAACAAATCTTCTATTTTCCTATAATTTGAATTAATTAAATGGATTAATATTAATTAAAAATCCAATTAATCAATAAAAATAAGAAAATAAATCCAATTAATCTTGATGGGTCGTGCATAGGTCATGGATGAAGTTTCAACAAGAGATTTGAGGCCCATTAGCAAAAAGAAGGTGTTTTGAGCAAAGTTGACTTTTGCAAATTCATGAAAATTTCCCAACTTCTCCAATGCACAACTTGCTCAATTTTGATCATATGACCATGTTCTTTTATAAATTTTGGAAAGCTCTTGAAGTCCTCTAACCAATGCCTTTGGTCCCATGTCATTTGGATTTACCAATCTCAAGTTATGGCCTTTGACTCAAAGTGTACTTTTGTTGACTTTTGAATTTGACCTATAATGTAAAAATTGGTAACTTTTTGTGAGAGCATTTTTTGATCTTGGAGTGTGAAGATGGATTGTAGGATATTGCATCCTCTTCAAAATGAGCATTAGATGGGATTTTTCTGATAAACCATGAAAGAGTTATGCCCTGGTCAAGATACAGCTGACTTTTCTACTGTCCAAAAATAGTAACTTTTTGCATCTTGATGATTTTTGAGCTATGCTTGTGGAATCATGATCAAGACTTGATCAAATGATGATTGTGACCTAAAAATAAGATGTTGACCAAAAATTCTAACTTTTGACTGTAAAATGACCATTTTGCCCTTGCAGATGACTGTAGATCAAATGAGGCTTTTGACTGTGCAAATTGGCACTGTGAGTCTTGAAACTTGGCATGTAGGTGCTTCAGAATGTATATAGGCCCTTGAGACTTGATTGAGCCATTGAAAACCTCAATTTCCTTGAAAGAACCAAAACCCTAATTTTGAACTGGCTTAGGAGGTGGTTTGACTGTACAACCCTTGACCCATCTTGAGTAATTTGAGGATCATTCTTGACAAATCTTGAGGAATATGGGAGGGAAAATTTTGTGGTACAACAGTTGCCCCTGTTCAATCTTCTTAAACCTGAGGATGTAGATTGGCTTGCGTGCCTTTCGTGATCCGAAGGTGGAAGATGATTGAACACTAGAGTGCCCAGAAATTTGCACTCGCATGGTGTAGTATCAGCAATGTGATGTCGGGAATGGGCTTACAGATGCCATTTGGAAAGATGATGGATAGGAGGATGGGCTTACAGATTCCATTTGGAGATTGTTGGTAGGAGGATGGGCTTATAGATGCCATCTGGGGATAGTTTGTTGAATTGTGACTTTGCAAGTTGAAAGAAGGAACCTGTGTAGGGTTGCCTGACGATGAGCCCGTGTAAAACTTCATCTGAAAGAGAGAAGGAACCAGTGTAGGGTCGCTTGATGACGAGTCCGTGTAAAACTTCATCTTTGGAAAGAGAGAACCTGCGTAGGGTTTCTTGATGACGAGTCCGTGTGAAACTGCATTTTGGAAGGAAGGAAACCTGTGTTGGGTTGACTGATGATGAGTCCGTGTGAAACTGCATCTTTGGAAAGAGAGAACTTGTGTAGGGTTTCTTGATGACAAGTTCGTGTAAAACTACATCTTGAAGAGAGGGAACCGTTGTAGGGTTGTTTCGGGATAAGTTTGTGTGAAACTTCTGGATGAACCGGGGTAAGGTTACTGTGAGATGAGTTCGTGTGAAACTTCAGGATGAACCGGGGTAAGGTTACTGTGAGATAAGTTCGTGTGAAACTTCAGGATGAACCGGGGTAAGGTTACTGTGAGATAAGTTCGTGTGAAACTTCAGGATGAACCGGGGTAAGGTTACTGTGAGATAAGTTCGTGTGAAACTTCAGGATGAATCGGGGTAAGGTTACTGTGAGATAAGTTCGTGTGAAACTTCAGGATGAACCGGGGTAAGGTTACTGTGATGATGAGTCCGTGTAAAAATTCATCTTGGAACTGAGAAGGAACTGGTGTAGGGTCGCCTGAGGATGAGTCAGTGTAAAACTTCATCTGAAAGAGAAGGAACTGGTGTAGGGTTACTTTGATGATGAGTTCGTGTAAAACTTCATCTAAAAGGAAGGAACCTGTGTAGGGTTGCCCGACGATGAGTCCGTGTAAAACTTCATCTGAATTTGAGAAGGAACCGGTGTAGGGTCGCCTGTGGATGAGTCCGTGTAAAACTGCATCTGGAATTGAGAAGGACACCGTGTAGGTTTTCCTGATGATAACTCCGTGTAAAACTACATCTGAAGTTGAGAAGGAACCGGTGTAGGGTTTCCTGATGATGAGTCCGTGTAAAACTTCATCTGAAATTGAGAAGGAAATCAGTGTATGGTTTCCTGATGATGAGTCCGTGTGAAACTGCATCTTGGAAGGAAGGAAACCTGTGTAGGGTTTCTTGATGACGAGTCAGTGTAAAACTTCATCTTAAATTGAGAAGGAACTGGTGTAGGGTTTCCTGATGATGAGTCCGTGTAAAACTTCATCTGAAATTGAGAAGGAACTGGTGTAGGGTTGCTTCATGATTGTCAAGTAGATAATTGTCCTGTCTGGTTTCAGGTATTAACCTACGATCAGTCGTCCACAGAATTTTCCTGGCTTGTTACAGGTATTAATCTGGAATTAGTCGTCCGCAGATGCTTTTCCTAGCTTGTTACAGGTATTAATATGGAATTAGTCGTCCGCAGATGCTTTTCCTGGCTTGTTACAGGTATTAATCTGGGACTTGGAAAGGTTGATGGTAGCCATCTTTTGATTGACCTTTTCCTGAAAAGGCAAAACATTAGCTGTATGCAATGTCATGATGCATGAACTGCATGATGTCAAGATGTTCTCAAGAATAAATGAGATTTGTGTTGTATGATGCGTATGCATGTCATGATGTATGAAGATGTGATGTTTTTAGTTGGGGAAAATAAATCCCGGAGCTGCTGGAGAATAGTGTTGAGTTCTTTGTTTCCGTTGGGGGATGATGAACTAAGATGGTTGTGAGAATAAACCTGCAGGAGAAAAGAACTCTGTTGGGGAATAAACTGGTGAAGAGATTACTATGCGGGGAAATACTATGTGGGGAGGAGATGTTCTGCTAAGATTTTAACGATAACTCTGCTGGGGATCCCGTTGATAAGCTCTATTGGGGATCTTGATGATGCACTCCGCTGGGGATAGAAAGAACTTCGATGGGGATGATCTTTCAGTTGCACCTTGCTGAGGATAACCCAGTTAGATTCTTGTGGAGAAAACCTTCTGAATTTGGTTGAGGGGATGCATTTGTACTCTGCAGGTGACAAGCTTCCAGAATCTACTGGGTAAGATGATTCAACTCCAGTGGGGAAGCTTTTTAGACTGCGTTGGGAAATGGCTCCACTGGGGGTATCCTGTATTCCGCCGGGGAACATTCTTATATTTCATTGGCGAATATTAAGACTGTCGGGGATGCTTGCTGAGGAATACCTGTATACTCCGCTGGGGAATATTAAGATTTACTGGGGATACCCAACCTTTTTAGGGATGATGGTAGACCAACTCTGCTTGGGGAGAGTATTGTTGATTCGTCCATGGTTGCAGGTCTCAGTGGGGAGAGCTTCCATTACTGTCTTACTCTACGGGGAGTGAAGGTATCTTGGTCATACTCTTCAACTGAATCTACCTTGTACCTGGAGGACAGAGCAGCTTTGTACAGTTCGGACAATTCTTATTGCCCCTATTTCTGCGGGAGAAGAAGGCCTATGAGGCGCTTGAGAACTGCCGATTGACAAATCTTCTTCTGGTAGGCAAGTGACGAGATGATGGGACATAGTCGTATGCTTTGATCCCTAACTTTTGCCTGGACCGCCCTTTCGGGTTTTCAGTCCATCGGGATACCCTTTTATGCCCAAGCCGCCTTTTCAGGTTTTCGACTTGCCAGGTGTACAAATTTTTTATTTTCATCCCTTATTTTTGCCCGAACCCTTTTGGTTCGCCGGGAAGCCCTTATTTTTGTCTAGGCCAGTCGACCTAGCGGGTCTTTGATTATGTGTAGTATTTTCTGATTATGTCCACGCTCTCAGGATGTAGGGAGGTGTCATTGTCGGTAGTGTTGTGTTGCCATACTACCAGAAGATCTTCGTTTGATCATGCAAGATTCGTTGCTGGAATTCATGTCCAATGCCCCAATTGATTCAGATGGAGATCTGCCCCTGGCTATTTGGCATTTTGAGAGATTCCTTGAATCTTGACTTGACTGCCCCAGATGATGGACAATGGTTATGTCTGCCCCTTGGTTGGAAGTGTTTTTCCTTTTGATATGACCCTGTTTATTGAGAAGGTTTTTATTCACTAGATATCCGTCGTGCGAATTTCTCTGTTGTTTGAACAAATAGCCATATGCAAACAATGTTATTCTAAGAATGCAAAGCTTATGTCTGTTTTGAAGTTTTTTAAAAATGCATTTTTCAATAAAACAAGTGATTTTTTGTAAAATGTGATGTCAACTCAGGATTTTACAGCAAGCCCTACAGGAGTTAGGATACCTTTTGTAACAGTATGCTTTCGAACTAAACCATGCTTCAGCTAGGACTTTTAAGGGTTATAACGTGGCCTGGTTCACGGTTTAAGAAACAAAGGATAAAGGCTCAAATTTTATTTGTACCCACCCGTTCTTCGTGATGTTCTTCGGTCCTAAACTTAGCTAATCGTGCGTTAGACCTTGTTTGAGTCTTTGCTCTGATATTCCAGTGATGGTTCGAATACTGATAGTTTATTTTGAACAGGCAGTCATTTTTTTTTGTTGAGGGTTTGTAGTACCTCTTTCTTTTTGATTTTATTATCCCTGTCTTTTTGCCTGAACTGTTTCTTTTATTATTACAGTCAGCGGGATGCCCCAGTTTTGTAAGTCTCCTTCATAGGTTTTGACTTGTTGGGCTTTTGTTTTTTTGAAAGATAACGATTGCCTGTCTTGACGATTATAGGGAACCATCATTGTATTTTGCTTTGGAAGGACTCCTTTGATTCCATTCATTGTGCACCTGGATCAACTGAGAGAACTACCCTGCCCCGGGTTATGATTAAGGATTTTAATTTTTTAAAAGAAAAACTCCAACTTCTTTGGCTCAAAGGGGTTGACTAGGGATTATCTTCCTTATAACTCCACTATTTAGGATTTGAAACAATGTCTGTACCTCATCAGCGGGGTCTATTCAAAAGCATACTGTAAATATCGTGGTATCGTTTTCGTCATCCTCCCTCAAGAGGCATAGACTTTTTAGATCGAGAGTTGAACATCACAAAAAATGAAGCAATTTTAAGCATAGTGAAAACAATTAATTCAAAACAGACACGTGTAATTCATTAATGAAATAAAAGAGTTTGACATGATAATTGTTTGAATAGGCAAAGAAAAATACAACTTCAGAATTCAAATGAACAAAAGTGCTTTCAATCCTAGCCATGTTTTGGCAAGGGAGCAGTTATCACATTGGGAGTCTCAGGAGGCTCGAATTCGATCTCCTTAGCGTCAATCATATTCTGAATCTTGTATTTCAGCGCCCAACAATCGTCAGTGTCGTGCCCCGGGCTACCGGAATGATAAGCACACCTCGCATATGGGTTGTAGTTTGGAGAAGAAGTCTTAGGGTTCGCAGGAGGGTTTATCACCGCAATCAGGTTCATCTTCAACATGTGCTGCAGTGCTTGTGACAATGGCATGTTGATGTTGGTGAACTATCTTTTAGGCTCGTCTGGCCTTAGTTGATTTCCCTTTTGCTGCTGTCGGCGTGACGCAGAACCAGAGATCAGGACTGCCCCTACGTGTTGGTCACGACGACTCTTTTGATTGTACGCAGCATTGGACTCTTTCTTCCCACTGTAAGGCTTTTTATGAGCATCAGAAGGTGTAGCTTCTTGAATCTTCCCACTTTTGATGCCAGCTTCAATTCTCTCCCCAGTCAAGATAAGGTCTGTAAACCCGGCTGAAGAGTTTCCAATCAAATGGTTAAAGAATGGACCAGACAGGGTCCCTAGAAACATATCGACGAGTTCACGATCAGTTAAAGGTGGCTGCACCCTTCCGGCAAGGTCTCTCCACTTTTGAGCATACTCTTTAAATCCTTCACCCGTCCCTATTGACATACCTTGGAGTTGGGTACGCGTAGGAGCGAGGTCGGAATTATACTGATACTGCTTATAGAACGCAGTAGCCAAATCTTCCCAGCTGCGGATACTGGCCCCATCCAACTGATAGAACCATTCGAGTTGAGTCCCTGAAAGACTATCCTGAAAGAAATGGATCCACAAATTTTTGTCAGCAGTGTAAGGTTGGATCTTCCTTACATACGACCGAAGGTGCAGCTTTAGGCAGGAGGCTCCGTCATATTTGGAAAAAGCAGGTGCCTTGAACTTATGGGGAATCACCACCCCAGAGGATAAGCCTAGGTCTCCAAAGTCCAACCCGGGCACATTTTGTATCTCCATGGCGCTCAAGCGGTCCTCCAACTGTTTATACCTATCCTCAACAGAAGGATATTGCTCTTCATCATAATCCGTCTCGTTGTCGGAGACTACAGGATTAGGAACCCTTCTCTCTGGTGGACTGTCTTTTCTTACAGATGAGGTAGTCAGCTTAACCTCATTCTGCAGTCCATTCCCAAATCTGCATCCAGTGTTGAACAAGACGGTCCTCTTCTTCTTCTTCTTCCTCTCTTTCAGAATCAGAGTCTACAAATCCTGTTGACCCTAGGCTAGGCTCATAACCAACTCTTGGAACTGGGCATTCTGGGCCTGGAGGGCCATGATAGCTTGTTCAGTGGAAGGTTCAGTAGACATGATGATTGCTGAAATAAAAAGCGAAGAAGATAAGTGACCTGTAAAAGGGTACCTGTTATGCACATGATGAAATGAAATGCGTATGCAATGTTTTCAAGGATCTCGCGGGGTAAACAAAGAAACTTGTTAGAGTTTGAATCTGGTAGCTTGATTGAAGGAACTTCATGTTGCTGAGAGTCCCTCTTCAAGAGTCAGGCTCACCATATCGAGTGGGTCATAGCCCCTGACTCAAGCTATCGTGCTTGGATTTCTGGACAACCTTGGCTAGAGGAAAATAAATCCTCTTTTCACCTTGCTAGACATTTGATTCATCATGACCTGCATCACAGACCCTTGAGATCCTTGAAATGGTTAAGGAAAATGCTATGGTATGATGTTATGATGTTATGATGTTATGTACAGGTATGCAAAAGTAAGCAAGTGTATATACAGACAGTCATATTCACACAAAGAAAACAAGTCCTTAGGTTTAGGCTTGCACGGGGTTTGTAGGTGTTGTACCCAAAAATTTTCCCTCTCATTTCATCAACATTTTCTCACCACAAGACTCTTGGAACTCAAGATCAAGTTAGGGTTTGCTCTGCTCAAGACCCCTCCTTGCACTTTTGACTTAAATTAGGGTTTGAGTTTGCACAAAGATGTTTTGATCTAAAATGCCCAAAATGACTTTCATGCTTCATGTTGGACTCACAAGTTTATCCATACCAAGTTTCAAGTCTTGACTCCAATCTTTGCCCAATCAATTGGATAGTTGACCTAGAAATCAGCTGTATTGGGGAAAAAGTCAACTGTGGCCAATTGACAGTCAAACTTCATGATTTTTGACCCACATCAACCTTTTGAACTCATATGGACCATTTGATCAAGTTTGGATCACAATTCCACAAGAAATTTGATCAGATCACCAAAAGGGCAAAATTGTCATTTTTAGGGTTTTGACTGCATAAAGGCAATTTTTGACTGTTTGACCTAACCAATGGCAAACCAAGCTCACATATGGACTCAATAACTCAATGGCATTGTCTTGATCCATTCAACAAGTTCAAAAGGTCTCAAATGCACAAGATTGACAAATGAATTTTCCAGTCAACTGATTAAAATTTGACTGTATACTGAAAAGTCAAACTTTGACTTTTTGGTCAAAATCAAGTGCCAAGATTCATTTTTCATCAAGACATGTCAAATTATGAAACTTGTTCATCAAGAAACCCAAAATTGCAAATTAGGGTTTAAAATGAAGAAATTTCATAACTTAGAAATTTTCTAAGTTATGAAATTTCCTTATTTTTTCCTAACTTTGTCCCATTTTTTCACCAAGATGAAAATGGATTCAAACAAAACTCAAAACATGAAAGTTATATTACATTGCAAAATCTATAACTTTGATTCACAAAGTTTTCTCAAAGGAAGCTTGTAGCTCAAGTTATGATTTTTGGAACAAGGGTGCAAAACATTTTTAACTTAGAAAAATTTTGACCTATTCTAGGCAGGATTTTTGTCCAACTTCTTGGCCATTTTTCACATGCTTCCACTTGGAGTTTCAATTTTCATTACACAGATGGATTGTAGTACACATTCCAAGCTTTCCAAATTGTCCAAGAACTCATCAAACACCCTTGTGGTTAGGGAGAATCGAATTTGCAAAGTTGGGCAAAATTCACTTTTGTTCATGGCCAAAGCTTGTTCATAACATTGGCATTTTCAAGTCAGCAGGGTTTGTGATAGTTTGCAGGCCTCTAAACCTCTTCACACTCAATAATTAAATGCCTAAACTTTGTGTTCAAGCATTGTTTTATGCATTTAGTCATTGCACAAAGAATTAATCTTTAAATGGAAAAAGTAAATTTGCCATTTTTGAAAAGATGCACTTTATGTCAAATACCATATCCAAGATGTACAAGCCAGATCTTTGAGGCACAAGTTTGTAGAAAATCCCACTGATCAAGAGAGAGTGCTGCAGCATGCTTGAGAGCCTTGTACATGCCTATAACCCAACTTGAACCTTCTTACTTTAAAAAGAAGAAAGCTTGCCAAAACTCTCAATCTCTTATTCCTGTCACCACAGCCAAACACAAACTTTGCAAACATCTTTCATACATCCAAGCAAGCCTAAAGCACGACTGAACCACCTCCCAAATCTCCTCATTCACAAAAACACCCTCTTGCTGCAGAAACAGGGCATCTGTTGCAGTTTGACTTCCACAATCCATTCCACTCGTGCACTTTGGCCAAAAAGAGTTCAAACATGTTCCATATCATCCACTGAAGCTATCCCAAGCATTGAACTCAAGCTGTAACACCCATAACCACGTTTGCCATTTTTATTTTCAAGCTGTGCAGGTTGACTTCCATAGCACGATTCAGTTGATTTTAAAGCAAGCTAGGAGTTGGAGAAGCATCCTTGGACTTCAGGCAAGCTGTACAAAAGCTCAAAATCCATTGGAAGTTGCTACATTGTTCTGTTCAAGTCAAGCTGAAACAGGTAAAAACATGAACTTCTATCTCTCTATCCAGGCATGATTAAGCTTAGGTTTGTGAAGAAAACATGTTCTACTCATAGCCCTGAAGCCATCCATGTATTTACTTTTCATTTATATTATGCGTGCTGTGAGAATTTTGGCCATCAACATTGAAGAAAAATTAGGTCAGAAATTGGGGATGAAGAAATTCTCCCTCGTTTCTTAGAGTTAGGTCAAGTATTTTATATGTCTGAATTCGTCTCTTGATGCTCTATATTATTGGTGTTATGAATTTTGCATGAAAGTCCAGGAATCAGGAGTTAGAAAACGCGCGTTTTTGCTTGTTCAAACAAAGCTGGAGGTTGAAGATGACTGGCTTGGGTTGGGCCTGAGTCAGTCCTGCTTTTTGCACCCCCTTTTCCAATTTGCACCCCCTGGCCCATTGTGTGATATATTTATCATTTTTGATTTTTTCTTTTTGATTCTGACTTATTATTTTTTGCTCAAATATAAAAAAATATCAAAAATATTTTTCCACCCTTTTTTGCATTTATTTGGCATTTATTTGTTTTATTTAATATATGTATGTAAATAAATATAAAAACCTTTTTATTTAAAACCCTAAAAATAATACAAAAATAAATATTTTTCAGTTATTATTTTTTGTTTACATTTTGAAAACATTTTCTAAAATATACTCTTTTTTTTGTAAATAATTAATATTTTATTTTTGTACATATTTAGCTTATTAAATATATATAAATATACTTATACATATTTTATTAAATATTTAGGACAAAAATATGAAAATAATACATTTTTATTTTTATTAGTATATGACACTAAAAAATACTTTTTTTTTACAATATACTTCTTTTTTATTTTTGTATAAATAAATATATAAATATTGTATATAATTAATAAATAAACACTATTTGTTTAAAAACTAGGGTTTTGCCCTAAACCATAAAAATATTCAAAATTTGACCTTTTTATTTTTGTTTATATTTCACATTGAAAAATACTTTCTCATACATAAAAAATCCTTTTTGTGCATAATACATTTTTGCATATTTATTATATTTGTTTAAATATGTACAATTTGATATTTGTATATTCAATATGGATGTAATAGTTTTAGATTTAATTTCTTGCTAAATATCCCCCCATTCAAACATTTGTACCCCCATCCCCATAATTATGTTGTAATAATTTAGGACTTTAAATTTCCGCATTTAAAAGCTTTCAAATTATGCCATGATAGACTTAGGGTTTGTATGCAAATCAAATAACAAATAGCTTGACTAATACAAAGACAAAAATGCATGAAAATGGACAACACCATACACACTTGCACCCTTAGGGTTACTCCACTTGTTGCCTTCAAAAATGGTCCATGTTGCATGTTGAGTGTCTTTGGCAAAACAAAAAAATCAAATGATCATAGTCCCTCGATGACGCTTTCTCAAGTTGCCTAAAAAATGATCAAGTCCCTTGAAGGAAAAATTTGCCAAAGACACTTGGCACTATTGCATTCATGGTCTAAACGATGACCCACGACCGTCCCGTTAACATCCTAACACAAGATTTTCCACCAAATACAATGGTGGAACAATACTGTTAAAAGGGTTAAAGCATAGGAATGATCTTTGAGAAATTTAGGGGTAGACAACTCTTAGTTACTTGATCAAACTTGCAAAACACACTTGCCTATTTTCAAAACACACTCCACAACACAACTTTCAAAAACAACTTTCAAAAACAACTTTCAAAAACATTGAAACATCTTTTCAAAAAGACAAACACCTTTCTAAAACATTCGAGTAAAGAATTGTTACAATGGTTGCCTAGACAAGGCATCTTTTTCAAAACATTTTCAAAAACCACACACACAAAGCACCATTTCAAACAATTGAAAAGCAAAGGCAAGTGATCTAAGCAAGTAACTAAGAGCCCATGGATAACCATGGATAGAAAGGATGCTAATACCTTCCCTTTATATAATCTACTCCCCGAACCCAAGAAAACATCTCAAAGGTTTTTCCTGTGCTTTTTAACCTTTCCTTAGGATAAAATAAAATGTCGGTGGCGACTCTTGCTCAACCGAAACATTTGCGAAAACAAACGCAAAACCTCAAGTCAGTTCTCCCACCGTATCACAGTAGGTAAGTACCCTCTTGAAGTTAGTTGGCTCAAAACCTGTCCTGTCAATAGTAACCGGGTTCTAAGGAGCTCAATATCATTGGATTGTTTTCTATGTTCATTGTTTTGATTTAGCCACTTAACTGGCGACCAAAATATTCCAAGAAAACAACCCTCAATGAGTGTAGTATCAAGTATCTACCAACTTCGGACTGCACCAAAGTCGGTCATCTCACTACCCCTAAAAAGGCCAGGATGGTCAAGTAAGGTTCTAAGGTCAGTTGATGCTTCGCGACACCACACGGCGGCCCCGTACTCTCTTTGACTTGACTCAAGGGTTACCGGTACTCACCAAAGTGCCACATCAACGTATCTACTGCTTCAACCATGTCGGTATACCCCACACAGTTCCCTCACAATTTGTTGCTACTTCTAAAGGGTATCCCTAGATCCGGGTTAGGATCTATAAAACTCCGATACAAGCCCACAAAATTAAAGCATACAAGGCATACAATTGAAAGCATGGTGATCTAATCCTAAGGTACACCTCACTTATAAATTTCCCAGCAGAGTCGCCAGTTCTGTGATCGGTGGAAATAGAACTGACTGTTTTGAAATGCTGGTTCGCGTTTGCGTTTCGCAAAATGTCGCGGTAAGCAAGAGTCGCCACCGTATTTTATTTTCTCCTACAAGGAAAGGACAAAAGCACAGCAAAATTCCTTTTCGAGATATTTCTCAGGTTCGGGAGGTAGATTATAGAAAGGCAAGGTGTTAGCACCCTTTATATCCGTGGTTATCCACGGGTTCTTAGGTACTTGCTCACTATGTTTTCAAAATGTTTTGCTTTTCTTGTGTTTGTGGGTTTTGAAAAGAGTTTTGTTTGAAAACTTCGATTTAACTCTTGTGTCTGTCCTCAAGAGTGTATGGAGTGTTGTTTGAAAACATTTGTCTGAAAAGTGTAGGTGCAAAAAGTATTTTTGTTTTGAAATAGCAAGTACCTGAGAACCTCTACCTACTCAAAAGAAATTAAACTGTGTAAATGTCCTTTAGACAGTACTATCCCACTATTGAGAAGTAGGTAGCACCGTCGTTGGAGTTTTTCGGGTCAATTCGATTATAGGGACATGTGGTCACTAAAGCAATGGTAGGACGCCTTAGCGGTAACCCTAATGTCTTAGATCGTTTTTTATCGAGGCAACCGTTTCGAGGCAACTTTGATATTTAGACAGGAGGGCGACCTCTAAAACACCCTATACTCAATGACCACGTCGAGGCAACCAAGTGAGGCGTACCCTAGGAGTGGCATGTGCACGTGTGTCAGGTTTCAGTTATGTTATCTTTGTACATATTATGGTGAGCTACGGGTTGATTTTAATTTAAGGATAAGTCTTGTCATGCATAGCCTAGTTAACATACATCTAGCAATTTAAGGGTTGCGGAAAATAAATCTATGCTATTACAAGGCGTCGGGTATTTACATCGCCAAAAACAAACCCTTGAAAAGTAAATTGCGGAAAATTAAAGAAAGCGACAAAAAGATTATAATTAAAGCTATTACATCCTCGGAGCAAATATATAAATATGGATAAAAAATATGAATAAAATAAACATACGCGCGAGAAAAATTGAATCGGGGAATTCCTAGGGTTTTGACCCTTTTTTTAGAAAGAAGGAAGTTTTTGTTATTTATGAATTAAATTAAATTAAACCTAAAACTAATTAATTAATAAAAAGAAATATTTTTGGTTTTTTAATGTCTCAAGGAAATAAAAAAAAATGATTAAAAGTTGTCAAGAACCCTAGTTCTATGTTGATTTTAAATTATAGCAAAAAAAAGTTAGAATTATCCTAATTAAACTAAATTAGTTAATTATATTTATTTACAAAAATAATAAAAGGATGAAATTAATTTTAATAACTAATAAAAATAATATTATTTTTAGTTTTCTGATTTTTATTACGAAAAATTAATTTGGTTAATTAAATAATAATAATAATAATAATAATTAATAATAAAAACAATTAAATGAAAAAATATAAAAGAAAAAAGAATGAACCCAGGGGGTGATGGGCCCAAAGAGGAGGTGTTTCTGGAATCCTGAAGCCCAATAATGCTCAAGCCTGTTTGACTTTCTGGGATATCCACACGCTTGTTGACTAAGGACTATGGTGGTCCTTCAATTTTGGCCATTGGATCCAGGCTTGGAGACACCTGGCGCCTGGAAATTGGAGGTGTATGATGGACCTCACTTTGAAGCTTGCACATGAATGCCTGAAAAATAAAAGCAACAACGTTTTTGGGGGACCTGGGATTCGAACCCAGGTCCCAAGGCTTCCAGATCAACACGCTAACCACTCCACTAAGCTGTTTCAACTGTTATTAAGATAAAGAGCAATAATTATATATGAAAATAATCAATATACTGTAATAAAACAAAAATAACGTGCGCTTTTCAAATTGTCCAATGGTATGTCAACACCTCATCATCTTCTTCATTCGTTCTGCATAAATAATATTAGATAGCGGGGGTTTTTAACCCCCACTATATACTGCAAGGAAAAATAGCGATTAGCAATCCAGCAAATATAAATATTTCGCGAGGTATTGGGCTTGTTTGTCTTGTTCTCATGATCTCAACCATGTGTCTTATGAGTCCTAATTTTGCCTGGTTCAGAAAGCCCTAATTCAAAGCTCAAGAACCCTAGAAATTTGATAATGGCATCTTTTGATTCAGGGCGTTATAGCTCAATTAAATTATGCCATTAGCTTCGTATGGTTCCTAGCAATGCAAAACAATCAAACAAACATGTTAAATACGCATGAATTAAGCAATACGATTTTGAATAGGAATTGCAAACCGTGGTTCTGTAGATGATGATTCTTTGAGCTTTGAAACTGGAATTTGATTGTAAATCGTGCCTGAGACCTCCTGCAATGTATTAGAATGGTCAAAACGCCTTGAATCGCCCTAGAATGCAAAAATCAGTTTTCAATTTTCTTGGAATTTCTTGAAATTGGACAGGGTGATTTCTACAGTTTTTTCACGTCCCTTAGGTCAGGGTTTGCTTGCTTGTATATAAGGCAATTGAATTAGGTCAAAAGCTGGGCAAAAATCCATGTGCATTGATGATTGGATCCTTGATTGAAAAATCAAATATCCTTGATTTTTATGATTGAACAAAGTTGCCAATTATGGATTTTTTGTATCTTTGACTTTGTGCACGAATTTGCCAGCATGTTTAGGTCATATTTGCTTCACAAAAAGATTTAAAAAACAAATCTTCTATTTTCCTATAATTTGAATTAATTAAATGGATTAATATTAATTAAAAATCCAATTAATCAATAAAAATAAGAAAATAAATCCAATTAATCTTGATGGGTCGTGCATAGGTCATGGATGAAGTTTCAACAAGAGATTTGAGGCCCATTAGCAAAAAGAAGGTGTTTTGAGCAAAGTTGACTTTTGCAAATTCATGAAAATTTCCCAACTTCTCCAATGCACAACTTGCTCAATTTTGATCATATGACCATGTTCTTGGACATTTTGGAAAGCTATTGAAGTCCTCTAACCAATGCCTTTGGTCCCATGTCATTTGGATTTACCAATCTCAATTTATGGCCTTTGACTCAAAGTGTACTTTTGTTGACTTTTGAATTTGACCTATAATATAAAAATTGGTAACTTTTTGTGAGAGCATTTCTTGATCTTGGAGTGTGAAGATGGATTGTAGGAGATTGCATCCTCTTCAAAATGAGCATTGGATGGGATTTTTCTGATAAACCATGAAAGAGTTATGCCCTGGTCAAGATACAGTTGACTTTTCTGCTGTCCAAAAATAGTAACTTTTTGCATCTTGATGATTTTTGAGCTATGCTTGTGGAATCATGATCAAGACTTGACCAAATGATGATTGTGACCTCAAAATAAGATGTAGACCAAAAATTCTAACTTTTGACTGTAAAATGACCATTTTGCCCTTGCAGTTGACTGTAGATCAAATGAGGCTTTTGACTGTGCAAATTGGCACTGTGAGTCTTGAAACTTGGCATGTAGGTGCTTGAGAATGTATATAGGCCCTTGAGACTTGATTGAGCCATTGAAAACCTCAATTTCATTGAAAGAACCAAAACCCTAATTTTGAACTGGCTTAGGAGGTGGTTTGACTGTACAACCCTTGAGCCATCTTGAGTAATTTGAGGATCATTCTTGACAAATCTTGAGGAATATGGGAGGGAAAATTTTGGGGTACAACAATAGGTAAGTACCCTCTTGAAGTTTAGTTGGCTTAACTTGTCCTAGAAAGTAACCGGGTTCTAGGGGATATCAATATCATTGATCTTTCTTCATTGGGAATTGTCTCAGCACAATCAATCTTTTCTTGCGGCTGAGATATCCAAAAAGTCCGATCTCAATGAGCGTAGCATCGAGTATCAACCAATCTTCATCTTTACACCAAAGTCGGCTATCTCACTACTTCCTAATGGCCAAGTTATACATTTAAAGTTCTATGGTCAGTTAGTGCTTCATGACACCGCTCAACGGCCCCGTATTCTCCTCAATTCAAAACAAGGGATATCGGTACCAACAAATGCGTCACACTAATACATCCATTGCTTCAACCATATCAGTCTACGCCATACAGTTTCCACAATCTATTGCTACTTACCTAAAAGGTGCCCAGATCTGGGTGTAGGATCTTTAAAAATATCCCAAACAAGGACCCAAAAATATCAAGCAAACAAATCAAGCAAGTAAATGTGATCTAACTCTAAGGTAACCCCACTTTTAAGTCTATCCCTAGCAGAGTTGCCAGATTTGTAATACGGTGGGAGAACTGACTTGGTTGTTTTATGTTTGATTGCAATTATTTCGGATACTACTGAGTATCAGAGGATGTAACTCCTTGGATCTTTTCGCTTCTGATTCCATTTTCAACTTGTTCCCCAGTTAGAATCAGCTCAGTGAACCCGACCAAAGAGCTTCCAATTAGATGATTGAAGAAAGTTCTTGTCAAAGTTCCCATAAAGATATCAATCATCTCCATGTCCATTAAGGGCCAGCTAGGTCTATCCACTTTTAGGCGTATTCTTTGAAGCCCTCGTTGGACCCCATGGTCATATTCTGCAACTGCACACGAGTTGGTGCAAGATCAGTGTTGTATTGTTACTGCTTGTAGAAACCAGCAGCTAGATCTTCCCAAGTGTGAATGTGGGAACTCTCCAATTGATAGAACCATTCAAGTTGCATCCCAGCTAGACTCTTTTGGAAAAAGTGGACCCATAGCTTTTTGTCAATAGGGTGTGGCTGGATCTTGCGGACATAGGATCTTAGATGAAGCTTCAGACAGGAGACCCCATCATACTTGGAAAAAGAAGGAATCTTGAATTTCGGTTGGATGACCACTCCAGAAACCAAACCCAATTCTACAAAATCCAGACCAGGTACTCTCTGTGTTTCCATGGCATTGAGACGATCCTCTAGCTGTGTATATTTGTCATCAGTAGGAGGATACTGTTCTTCAGCGTAGTCAGCCTCTTCTTTGTTAGACCCCAGACTGTGGTCCCCTTCTTTTGTCTGATTGTCCCCCTTCGTTGACGGAGTTGAAAATTCTAGAGCTCGCTTTGCTGGTCCTCTGAGTCTCCTTCCCATGTTCAGGACACCCACAGGTTTCTTCTTCTTTTTCTTCTTGTCTTTGAGAAGGAGAGTCTTTAGGTCCTCTTGTCCTTTAGCCAAATCCAGGAACATTTGTTGGAATTGAGCATTATGTGCTTGAAGATCCTTAACATTTTTTTCGAGAGCCATCTCTACTGAAATAAACAGTAAGCAAATGAGAAACATGTGTGGGGAAAGCCTGTTATGATGACATGCATGATATTTGGATGCAATGTTTTCAAGGATTTCGCGGGGTAAACACAAGAAGATCTTAGTAGTTAAACTTGCACTGTATTGTACCCCAAAATTTTCCTTCCCATTCCAATCAACATACCTGAGCTATCCAGACCATTCACAAGTTGCTGTAACTCCATTTACACACATTGCCATTTTTGTTTGGAAGCTTTGCAGGTTGAGTTCTGTAGCACGATTCAGGCGACTTCAAAACAAACTAAGCATTGGGAAAGGTTCAGTGGACATCAGGCAAGCTCAAAAGAACCTCAGGCACCATTGGAAGTTGCTGCATTGTCCAACTCGAACTCAACTGAAACAGACTTTGGTTGCATCCTTCGATTGGGCGTTGGCCTCTGGAACGCTGGCTTTGATTTACAAGACAGGAGTTTCCTACATGCCACCTTCAATTGCATCTCTGGCCTTACTGGGTTCACAATGCCCTGACTGCCTATTGCATGTTTCGTTTGGATGTCTGATGCTTGCATGCCTATACAAACTTTCCCTCCATGCTTTCCTTGACTCATAAAGTAATGACTAGTTACATACAAACTTTCATTTGAGCCACAACTTGCACGCAAAAGGCATCCCCCTTGCTAGCATGCACAAGGTACAAAGCCTCCTATAACTTCCTTCGATTCCAAGGCAAAAAGCTCCCTTTTGGTGTCCTTTGATTTGCACTTTTTTGCCTCATGTATGCCTCTTTCGAATCTGGACATTTTGCCTCCTGCATGCCTCTTTCGTTTGGGCATGTGGCCCCCTTCATGCAAGTATTTGTTTGAGCATTGACCTTTTGTGTGCTTTCTTGGAGTCACAAAGTTTAGACCTCCTCCATGTAGGCTTCGACAAGACATTGACTATGTTTGTACTAGTTTCGACTGGACAACATTTCTCTTTAGTATGTTGCATTTCCATCCTTGACAAACTTCAGCACATGGTTGATGGCCCCTTCAAAAGACATATAGTGGTGGACTTGAGGGGCATACATATGAGTCCCTGTCGAAGGGTACACCTTACTAGTCTATTCGAAGGACACATTTGGCCCTTTTCAAAGAAGCATACATGATCCATTCAAGGGACACGTCTCGGAATCCAATTCGAAGGACATGCTTGAGGGCTCATTCGAAGGATTTACAAATCCCACCTTAAGGCATGTTTTGGTTACCCATCCAAGGGGCATACATTTGGCCCCTTCAAACGATGCACAAAGGTGATTCGTTCGAAGGACACTTGTTGGAGGAAAGTCAAACAATATGTTTGGAAGAAGAATCTGGTCGAAGGAGGGTCAAAATGAAGGATGAAATATTCAAAGATGCTTGTTGCCAAGTTCAGGCATGGTACATTGGCCAAAACTGCTGCACAGCCGTCTTGAAACACTGCCCTATTCTTGCACCAAAATAGCATACAAGCATTGTCCCTCAAAGGCTACAAAGAGCAGTTTACTCAAATTGTTCAAATTATTTTGTTTTCCCTCCAAAAGCTTCAGCCAACTTTGCCTATAAATAAGAGGCTCCAACACATGTGTAAGGGGACTTTTTGGCCAGAGGAACGAATCTTCAAAAAATTCTCAAACACCATAAAGCTCTCAAACACTTAAACACTCATCAAACACATACCCAAAATCCAAACACTTATCCCCTTAGAATCTGAAACATCCCTATACCTTGTTACCCTTCGAATCCAGTAGGAAGAACCTCACACTTGTTCTTCTCTTTCGAATCCAGTATCAAAGACATAACCCCTGGTTCCTCCCTTCGAATCCAGAAGCATTCAAGGAAACCACTTAAAGGCCCAGCACACGTTCCAGCCTCAAGCAAGGTAAGTCATTCTTAACCTTGAACCCTTCATTTCTAGCATAACATGTAAATAAGCTTCCTTTTCATTTCAAACATGTACGTAGTGTTTGTTACCTTTTCGTTTCCACCCTTTTAGTTTGTTTTTATTGCCTCTCCTTTTGGTTTTGTTCTTTGGTTTGTTACAAATGCTTTAAGAACTAACCTGGCCCTGAGGTAATGATAGCATGGCCTTAGGCCATGTTGCTATTTAATATCTCAAACGAAATAAACAGGAGACAGGAGTATGAAATGAAGCCTCAGGCTTCCTCACTGACTCCAGGCCCAATCGAAGGAGGCAGAAAGGAAGATTACATCTTGCACAGATTCCAGGCCGAGTCGAAAGGCACGCCTACACTGATTCCAACCCCCAGTTGAAGGAGGCAGAAAGGTAGAATCGAAGGCTACATCTCATGCCTCAAATTAAGCTCAAATCGAAGGTCATGACCTTATTGTCTCCAGGCCCAAATTGAAAAGAACCAAAGAAGCATAATCGAAGAGTTCTTCTGCCTGAATCGAAAGAGCCCCATTTTCCTCTTTATTTTATTTATTTTGCATTTATATTTTCATGTTATTCAATTTGGTTGTAATAGTGTAGGATTTTATCTTTCTACATTTTATTACTTTTGTATGATTGTTAGTAAAATAGGGTATGTATGGCAAGATAAAAACCAACAAGTAGTTTGACCTAATCAAAAACAAAAATGCATGAAAAAAACAAACACAATGCACACTTGCACCCCTAGGGTTACAATCCACTTGTTGCCTTAAAAAATGGGCCATGGTATGCATGTCAAGTACTTTGGCAAAATAAAAAGATCATAGTCCCTCGATGACGCTATCTGAGTTGCCTAAACAAAATGATCAAGTCCCTCAAGAAAATTGCCAAAAATACTTGACACAATTGCTATCATGGTCTATACGATGACCCGCGCCTGTCCCGTTTAACATCCTAAACACAAGTATGTTCACCAAATACAATGGTGAAACAACACTGTTAAAAGGGTTAAAAACATAAGAAAGATCTTTGAGTAAAATAGGGTAGATAACTCTTAGTTACTTGATCAAAAACTTGCAAAAACATCCTTGCTATCTTCAAAACACACTTCTCCACACAATTTCAAAACCCTACTTTCAAACATTGAAAACTTTTCAAAAGACAAAAACACCTTTGTATACATTCAAACAAGAATCATTACAAAGGTTGCCACAACGATGGCCTCTTTTCAAAACATCTTTCAAAATTGCACACAAAGCACCATTTCAAACAATTGAAGAGCACCATTTCAAACAATTGAAAAGCAAAGCAAGTGATCTAAACAAGTAACTAAGATCCCATGGATAACCATAGATAGAAAGGGTGTTAATACCTTCCCTTTCTATAATCTACTCCCCAAACCCAAGAAAACATCTCAAAGGTCTTTCCTGTGCTTTTTGGCCTTTCCTTAGGATAAAATAAAAAGTCGGTGGCGACTCTTGCTAAACCGAAACATTTGCAAACACAAAATGCAAAATCCCAAGTCAGTTCTCCCACCGTATCACAGAACTGACGACTCTGCTGGGGATCATTTCTAAAAGCGGGGTTACCTTAGGGTTTTAGATCACCTTTACATGCTTACCTTGATTGCTTTACTTTTTGGGTTCCTTGTTTGGGTTTGTTTTAAATCCTACACCCGGATTTGGGGGCACCTTTTAGGTAAGTAGCAATAAACTGCGAGGGAACTGTGCGGGGTATACCAACATGTTTGAAGCAGTGGCTACGTTAGTGTGACATATTTGTGGGTACCGGTAGCCTTTGAGTCAATCAAAGAGAATACGGGGTCGTTGAGTGATGTCATGAAGCACTAACAAACTCTTAGAACCTTACTTGACCATCTTGGCCTTTTTAGGGGTAGTGAGATGATCGGCTTTGGTGGAGTCCGAAGTTGGTAGATACTCGATACTACACTCATTAAGGGTTATTTTTTTGGAATATTTTGGTCGCCAGTTAAGTGGCTAAACTGAAACAATGAACACAGAAAATAATCCAGTGATATTAAGCTCCTTAGAACCCGATTACTATTTATAGGACAGGTTGAGCCAACTAACTTCAAGAGGGTACTTACCTACAAACCCCATGCAATCCTAAACCTAAGGACTTGTCTGCTTTGTGTGAATGTGATTATCTGTATATACACTTGCTTACTTTTGCATACCTGTACATAACATCATAACATCATACCATAGCATTTTCAATAACCATTTCAAGGATCTCGAGGGTCTTTGATGAAGGGTCACGTTGAACCAAACATCTACCAAAGGGCAAGAGGATTCATCTTCCTCTAAACAAACGCTGTCAAAAATCAAGTGCAACAACTTGAATCGAGGGCTATGACCCACTCGACATGGTGAGCTTGATTCTCCTGGAAAGACATCCACCGATACAAAGTTCTCCAGTCAAAGATGTTTATCGAAGTTCAACCTCTAACATTTTCTTGTGTTTACCCTGAGAGATTCTTGAAAACATGCATCCACATATCATGCATTGTATCATGACAGGTTTTCCTTTTCAGGTTTCCTTATTCTCCTATTGTTTATTTAAGTAGAGATGGCTCTAGAGAGGACTGTCGAAGATATCCAGGCTCAGAACGCTCAACTTCAAGAAATGTTCTTGAACCTGTCCCAGGGGCAAGAAGAAGTGAAAGCTCTCCTCACAAGGGGCATGGTCCTAGGGAATCCATGCGGCATCGGGAATGATCAGTTGGAAGGGCTACATATTGAGTTGGCAATAATGAAGATCCAGATGATGGGACAACTGGTGGGCCAGATGGCTCTCATTCAAGACCTGGCTCAAAGACAAGAAGAGCTCAGGGTTCTCGTCAACAAACTGCTTCCAGATAACCAAGTGGGGCAAAAAACTAGGGTTGAAGATCAAGTCATCATTCAACCTCCTTTGAGACAAGAAGATAAGGGAAAAGCTCCCCAACTTGCTTTAGGGTCACAAGCCCAACAACAACCTCGCCAGTGTCAACGGGGTAATCGGCGTATGCAAAATACATCTAGAAGACATTTCTCTGAGACTGACATACCATCATCTCTAATACTGAAACGCTTGTTGGAGGTCAATCTGGTTGCTTTAAAGGATCCTCTTCGGAATCCCAATACCTCTGCTCCTAGCTATCACCCCGACGCAGTTTGTGTATACCACTCCCATAGTCCTGGACATGACACCGACGACTGTTGGGCTTTGAAAAACAAAGTCCAAGATTTGATTGACAGAGGAGTGTTGGAATTCATGCCGGATGGCGAGATGAAAATCTTCCACTGAGGGTTCTCCACCTGAAATGACAAGTTCAAACTAAGAGACTTTTGTTTCATTTGGATTTTCAAGTTGTAATTTCTTTTGTTATTCAAACATTATCTGTTGATGTCAAACTCTGTTTCATTAATGCATTGCATATGTTTGTCTTGAATTCATCCATTCGTTTTCACTATTCTTGAACTATGCTTTCTATTTTCTTTATGACATTTAACTCTTGCAAAAAGCTACAAGCCTTTAGAGGGAGGATGACGAAACAATGCCATAATCTCATACAGTATGTTTTCGGACCTACCTTGCTAACAATGTACAGGCGTTTCTTTCAAATCCTAAACACTGGATTTATAAGGAAGATAATCCATAGTCAACCCCTTCGAGCCAAAGAAGTAGAATTTTTTTGTTTTAAAAACAAATTGAAACCTTTGATTAAACCTGGGGCAGGGTAGTCTCTCAGTTAAATCAAAAAGATGCGCATTGAAGTCACAAACTCTCAGTTCGTAATACAATGAATGACATAAAAAAAACATTCCTTTGGAACCAAAAGACAGTTATGGTTCCTTATCTCATAGGCAGTCATTATCTCTCAAAAAACAAAAGCCCACTGAGCCAAAACCTACAAAGGAGGCTTAAGAAAGCTGGAGCATCCCGCTGACTGTAATCTCGAAAATAGGAACAGTCAAGCAAAAATTAGGGATAACAAATCAAAAGAAAGAGGTCATTACAAATCCTCAACAACATGGAAAGTGTTGCAAAAAAAAAATGACTGCCTTCCCATGAAATTCAACTTGTGTGGACCATCACCAAAACGTCGTTCCAAATAGAGTTCGACGCACAATTAACTGAGTTTAGGATTGAAGAACATCATGAAGAGCGGGTGGGTACAAATATACTTTGGGCCTTTATCCTTTGTTTCTTAAAACCGTGAACCAAGCCACGTTACAACCCTTCAAAAGTCCTAATTGAAGCATGGGTTAGTCCAAAAGCATACTGTTACAAAAGGTATCCTGACTCCTGTAAGGCTTTGCTCTAAATCTTGAGATGAATTTGTCTTATAAAAGTTTTCTGCTAAAAAACGCATTTTTCAAAACTTCGAGACAAGCATAAACTTTGCATTATTTGAATAGCATTGTTTGCATATGGCTATTTGTTTGACAGCGAAGAAATTCACACAGTGAATGTTCCGGTGAACGAAAGCTCTCTCAGTGAATAAAAATCACTTCAAGTGGGATGATGCTCCCATTGCAAAAATCTCCCATCAACAAAAAGGGGACTTGGTTTGGTATTGTCCAGCAAATTTGGGGCAATCCAAGATTTCAACAAATCTTTCAAAATCCAATAAACCTGGGGCAGCCCAGTCAAGATTTCAAGAAATCTCTCAATTGTAGTTTAACTCGTGGCAGCCCAGTCAAGATTTCAAGAAATCTCTCAAATTGCAGATAAACCTGGGGCAAGTCTCCCTCACCATCACTTGGGGCATTGAGCGTCAATCCTAACAAAGGGTTACATACAGTCGAAGTTTCCTGGAAGTGCCACAATATCTGATACTAGGGGCAATGACGAATCTCTCCAAAAGTCCTTCTGAAAAGGAATTCAAGCATCCTCGAGAAGTTCATCACCTCTCTAGCAGACCAGCGGTCATGGGTTTATTTCCCCAACATTTGTCAAGGATTTATTTTCCAAGACAAAATTACATTTCAACAACGTTCATAACATACACAGATTGATCGGCAAGTAAAGTTTCCTTCATCACCTGTTGGAAGTTACGGTCGTCAAAGATTCCTTCATCAACCTTTTCAAGTTCCAGATTAATACCTGTAACAAGCAAGGAAAATTATCTGTGGACGACTGATTGTAGATTAATACATGTAACAAGCCAGGAAAACTATCTACATGAAGAGATTGAAGATTAATACATGTAACAAGCCAGGAAAACTATCTTTCTTTCTCAAGTCAGAGATTAATACCTGAAACCAGACAGGACAGCCATCTCATCGACTAACCTTTTAAAGTTCCAGATTAATACCTGTAACAAGCCAGGAAAACTATTTGTGGACGACTGATTGTAGATTAATACCTGTAACAAGCCAGGAAAACTATCTACATGAAGAGATTGAAGATTAATACCTGTAACAAGCCAGGAAAACTATCTTTCTTTCTCAAGTCAGATATTAATACCTGAAACAAGACAGGACAAATATCTACTCGACCAGCTCGAATAATTCAACCTCTACATCACATCATCCATATCCCCAGCGGAGCTGAAGCTTTCAAACCACAGCAGAAATCATCAGGTTTCTCTAGATCCCCAGCAAGTTATCTTAAAGCCTGGATTCGACTAGATAACAGTTAACCGTTAACAGAATGAAGATTCTCATCCTTGAAACCTTAGAAGATTGGTATACTCCCAAGCTCCTGATACCGTTAACAGAATGAAAATTCTCATCCTTAAAACCTCAGAAGATTGGTATACTCCCAAGCTCCTGATACCGTTAACAGAATGAAGATTCTCATCCTTGAAACCTCAAGAGATTGGTATACTCCCAAGCTCCTGATACCGTTAACAGAATGAAGATTCTCATCCTTGAAACCTCAAGAGATTGGTATACTCCTAAGCTCCTGATACCGTTAACAGAATGAAGATTCTCATCCTTGAAACCTTAAGAGATTGGTATACTCCCAAGCTCCTGATACCGTTAACAGAATGAAGATTCTCATCCTTGAAACCTCAAGAGATTGGTATACTCCCAAGCTCCTGATACCGTTAACAGAATGAAGATTCTCATCCTTGAAACCTCAAGAGATTGGTATACTCCCAATCTCCTGATACCGTTAACAGAATTAAGATTCTCATCCTTGAAACCTCAAGAGATTGGTATACTCCCAAGCTCCTGATACCGTTAACAGAATGAAGATTCTCATGCTTGAAACCTCAAGAGATTGGTATACTTCCAAGCTCCTGATACCGTTAACAGAATGAAGATTCTCATCCTTGAAACCTCAAGAGATTAGTATACTCCCAAGCTCCTGATACCATTAACAGAATTAAGATTCTCATCCTTGAAACCTCAAGAGATTGGTATACTCCCAAGATCCTGATACCGTTAACAGAATGAAGATTCTCATCCTTGAAACCTCAGAAGATTGGTATACTCCCAACCTCCTGACCCAAACGCCTGAATGAAGATTCTCATTTTTGCTTCCCCAGTAGATTGGCATACTCCCAACCTCCTGATATTCCCGACAGAATGAAGATTCTCATTCTCAAAGTGGCATATAACCTAGATTCCTGATATTCCCGACAGAATGAAGATTCTCATTCTCAAAGTCGTATAACACCTAGATTTCTGATATTCCCGACAGAATGAAGATTCTCATTCTTAAAGTGGTGTACAACCTAAACCTGGACTTCTTCCAAACAGGAATAAGCTTTTTCCAGAGTCCTGAGTTTTACTCTCCAACAGGATAACCACTCTGCAACAGTATGGCTATTCCCCACAGAGTTCTTACTCTCCAACAAAATCAAGACTCTCGTCCTTGATTCTCCGGAGCTTTCTTTACTCTCAGCATAATTTGTCGGAGTTTTTAATCCCCTGCAGATCGAAGATTCTCGTTCTTGGCTCCTCAACACCAACTCCCTAAGCAAAATAAAGACTCTCATTCTCAAATCCTCACAGAGTTTTCAGATATTCCCCAGCGAAGATCTCCTCAAAACAGGAATCCCCAGTAGATTGGCATACAACCCAAACTCCTGATTTCCCCAACTAGGATGCTTCCCCAGTAGTTTGGCATACAACCCAAAGCTCCTGATTTCACCGGCCGAGTAAACATTCTCCCCACAGAGTTATCTCCCAGCAAGATCGAAGATTCTTGGTATCATTCCTCTGGCAGAAACCTCCTAGGTCTTAATTCCCCAGTAGAGATTTTCAGAGTTTTCCCTATTTCCCAGGAAAGTCATGAAGGATTCTCGTTCCCTGCAGAATTTTTCAAAGGCTTTGTTAATCCCCACAAATGGACAAGGATTTTCAATCTCCAGCAGTGGTCCCATGATTTCTCCTTCTCAAATAAACAAAGATCTTTAATCCCCAAGCAGTCAGCAAGGGTTCCTCATATTCAACAAAGATTTTTTAGTCCTCAGCATCGGTCAGGATTTACTTTCCCCAGCAGCAGCCAAAGGATTTTCAATCCCCAACAGCAGTCAAGAATTTATTCTCCTCAACAAGAAAGCTACTCAGCTTACATGCATAACCATTACATTCATATATCATAAACATTGATGAAACACAGTTCATTGCATCATACATATCACGTAACATAACTTTGTGTTTTAACTAATATTTTACCCTTTTCAGGATAAGATTAAAAAGCTATCATTAACGATTATTCAGATACAGTACGGATACACCCCAGACACGGAGGTCATTCTATTACTCATTCAGAATTTCAAGTCAAAATACAGTACGGATATACCCCAGACACGGCGGTCATTCTACTACTCATCCAGACTTCAGCAATCAGATACAGACTAGATACGCTCCAGACAAGGCAGCCATTCTATCTCTCATTCAGATTCAACTATCAACTACAAGTTCAGATGCGCTCCAAACACGGATGCCATTCTGGCCCTTACACCAGGAGTTTGATTCTCCCCAGTGCAGTCGCCACGGAAATCATTTTGTCACTTATTCAAATCCCAGTTATAGTCTCGGGTACACTCCAGACACGGAAGTCATTCTGCTACTCATACAGGTCTCAACTTCAGATATAGTCCAGATACGCTCGAGACACGGTTTCCATTCTGTCACTCATTCGGAATTTATCCCCAGCCCAGAGATGCTTCATACACAGGTTTTTTCTCTGTCGCCCATTCAGAATTCAGATACAATACAGATACACTCCAGACACGGCAGTCATTCTGATATTCATTCAAAGTTCAAATACGGTTACATCTCAGATACGCTCCAGAAATGGACGCCATTCTTTTTCTCATACAGACTCAGTCTCCAAGATACAGTTCAAATGCATTCCAGACACGAATACCATCTTGATGCTCATTCTTCTGACCTACAACATTACAGTTCAACAGACAGTCTTGGATGGCATCTTTAAGCCCATCTCCAGCAAGATTCTACCATCTCCAAATGGCATCTTTAAGCCCATTTCGTCAGCTATATTTTGACGAGTGCAAATTTACGGGCACTCTAGTGTCCAATCCCCTTTTACCTTCGAGTCGCGAAAGGCAAACTTGCCAATCTAACTCTTCAGGTTCAAGAAGATTGAACAGGGGCAACTGTTATACCCCAAAATTTGCCTTCTCATTCCAATCAACATACCTGAGCTATCCAGACCATTCACAAGTTGTTGTAACTCCATTAACACACATTGCCATTTTTGGTTGGAAGCTTTGCAGGTTGAGTTATGTAGCACGATTCAGGCCACTTCAAAACAAACTAAGCATTGGGAAAGGTTCAGTGGACATCAGGCAAGCTTAAAAGAACCTCAGGCACCATTGGAAGTTGCTGCATTGTCCAGCTCGAACTCAACTGAAACAGGCTTTGGTTGCATCCTTCGACTGTGTGTTGGCCTCTGGCACGCTGGCTTTGATTTACAAGGCAGGAGTTTCCTACATGCCACCTTCGATTGCATCTCTGGCCTTACTGGGTTCACAATGCCATGACTGCCTATTGCATGTTTCGTTTGGATTTCTGATGCTTGCATGCCTATACAAACTTTCCCTCCATGCTTTCCTTGACTCATAAAGTAATGACTAGTTACATACAAACTTTCATTTGAGCCACAACTTGCACGCAAAAGGCATCCCCCTTGCTAGCATGCACAAGGTACAAAGCCTCCTATAACTTCCTTTGATTCCAAGGCAAAAAGCTCCCTTTTGGTGTCCTTTGATTTGCACTTTTTTGCCTCATGTATGCCTCTTTCGAATCTGGACATTTTGCCATCTGCATGCCTCTTTCGTTTGGGCATGTGGCTCCCTTCATGCAAGTCTTTGTTTGAGCATTCACCTTTTGTGTGCTTTCTTGGAGTCACAAAGTTTAGACCTCCTCCATGCAGGCTTCGACAAGACATTGACTATGTTTGTACTAGTTTCGACTGGACAACATTTCTCTTTAGTATGCTGCATTTCCATCCTTGACAAACTTCAACACATGGTTGATGGCCCCTTCAAAAGACATATAGTGGTGGACTTGAGGGGCATACATATGAGTCCCTGTCAAAGGGTACACCTTACTAGTCCATTCGAAGGACACATTTGGCCCTTTTCAAAGAAGCATACATGATCCATTCAAGGGACACGTCTCGGAATCCCATTCGAAGGACATGCTTGAGGGCCCATTCGAAGGATTTACAAATCCCACCTTAAGGCATGTTTTGGTTACCCATCCAAGGGGAACACATTTGACCCCTTCAAATGATGCACAAAGGTGATTCGTTCGAAGGACACTTGTTGGAGGAAAGTCAAACAATATGTTTGGAAGAAGAATATGGTCGAAGGAGGGTCAAAATAAAAGGATGAAATATTCAAAGATGCTTGCTGCCAAGTTCAGGCACAGTACACTGGCCAAAACTGCTGCACAGCAGTCTTGAAACACTACCCCATTCTTGCACAAAAATAGCATACAAGCACTGTCCCTCGAAGGCTACAAAGAGCAGTTTACTCAAATTGTTCAAATTATTTTGTTTTCCCTCCAAAAGCTTCAGCCAACTTTGCCTATAAATAAGAGGCTCCAACACATGTTTAAGGGGACTTTTTGGCCAGAGGAACGAATATTCAAAAAATTCTCAAACACCATAAAGATCTCAAACACTTAAACACTCATCAAACACATACCCAGAATCCAAACACTTATCCCCTTAGAATCTGAAACATACCTATACCTTGTTACCCTTCGAATCCAGTAGGAAGAACCTCACACTTGTTCTTCTCTTTCGAAACCAGTATCAAAGACATAACCCCTGGTTCCTCCCTTCGAATCCAGAAGCATTCAAGGAAACCACTTAAAGGACCAACACACGTTCCAGCCTCAAGCAAGGTAAGTCATTCTTAACCTTGAACCCTTCATTTCTAGCATAACATGTAAATAAGCTTCCTTTTCGTTTCAAACATGTACATAGTGTTTGTTACCTTTTCATTTCCACCCTTTTAGTTTGTTTTTATTGCCTCTCCTTTTGGTTTTGTTCTTTGGTTTGTTACAAATGCTTTAAGAACTAACCTGGCCCTGAGGTAATGATAGTATGGCCTTAGGCCATGTTGCTATTTAATATCTCAAACGAAATAAACAGGAGACAAGAGTATGAAACGAAGCCTCGGGATTCCTCACTGACGCCAGGCCCAATTGAAGGAGGCAGAAAGGAAGATTACATCTTTCACAGATTCCAGGCCGAGTCGAAAGGCACGCCTACACTGATTCCAACCCCCAGTTGAAGGAGGCAGAAAGGTAGAATCGAAGGCTACATCTCATGCCTCAAATTAAGCTCAAATCGAAGGTCATGACCTTACTGTCTCCAGGCCCAAATTGAAAAGAACCAAAAAAGCATAATCGAAGAGTTCTTCTGCCTGAATCGAAAGAGCCCCATTTTCCTCTTTATTTTATTTATTTTGCATTTATATTTTCATGTTATTCAATTTGGTTGTAATAGTGTAGGATTTTATCTTTCTACATTTTATTACTTTTGTATGATTGTTAGTAAAATAGGGTATGTATGGCAAGATAAAAACCAACAAGTAGTTTGACCTAATCAAAAACAAAAATGCATTAAAAAAAACAAACACAATGCACACTTGCACCCCTAGGGTTACAATCCACTTGTTGCCTTCAAAAATGGGCCATGGTATGCATGTCAAGTACTTTGGAAAAACAAAAAGATCATAGTCCCTCGATGACGTTATCTGAGTTGCCTAAACAAAATGATCAAGTCCCTCAAGAAAATTGCCAAAAATACTTGACACAATTGCTATCATGGTGTATACGATGACCCGCGCCTGTCCTGTTTAACATCCTAAACACAAGGTTGTTCACCAAATACAATGGTGAAACAACACTGTTAAAAGGGTTAAAAACATAAGAAAGATCTTTGAGTAAAATAGGGTAGATAACTCTTAGTTACTTGATCAAAAACTTGCAAAAACATCCTTGCTATCTTCAAAACACACTTCTCCACACAATTTCAAAACCCTACTTTCAAACATTGAAAATGTTTCAAAAGACAAAAACACCTTTGTATACATTTAAACAAGAATCATTACAAAGGTTGCCACAACGATGGCCTCTTTTCAAAACATCTTTCAAAATCGCACACAAAGCACCATTTCAAACAATTGAAGAGCACCATTTCAAACAATTGAAAAGCAAAGCAAGTGATCTAAACAAGTAACTAAGAGCCCATGGATAACCATGGATAGAAAGGGTGCTAATACCTTCCCTTTCTATAATCTACTCCCCGAACTCAAGAAAACATCTCAAAGGTCTTTCCTGTGCTTTTTGGCCTTTCCTTAGGATAAAATAAAAAGTCGTTGGCGACTCTTGCTAAACCGAAACATTTGCAAACACAAAATGCAAAATCCCAAGTCAGTTTTCCCACCGTATCACACACTGCAACTTTTTTCTTCCACGAGAATCAAGCTCACCATGTCAATTGGGTCATAACCCTTGACTCTTGTTATCGTGCTTTGGTCTTGGGCAGCATTTGGTTAGAGGGGAATAAATCCTCTTGCCCCTTCATAGACGTCTGGTTCAACATATCCCTGCATCACAGGCCCTTTAGATCCTTGAAATGGTTATTGAAAATGCTATGGTATGATGTCATGATTTTATGTATAAGTAGTCATACACAAGCAAAAGAAAACAAGTCATTATGTACAAATGATCATATACACACAAAGCAGACAAGTCCTTAGGTTTAGACTTGCATGGAGTATATAGGTAAGTACCCTCTTGAAGTTTAGTTGGCTTAACATGTCCTAGAAAGTAACCGGGTTCTAGGGGATCTCAATATCATTGATCTTTTTTCATTGAGCATTGTCTCAGTACAATCAATCTTTTCTTGCGGCTGAGATATCCCAAAAGTCCGATCTCAATGAGCGTAGCATCGAGTATCAACCAATCTTCATCTTTACACCAAAGTCGGCTATCTCACTACTTCCTAATGGCCAAGTTATTCATTTAAGGTTCTATGGTTTGTTAGTGCTTCATGACACCGCTCAGCGGCCCCATATTCTCCTTGATTCAACACAGATATCGGTACCAACAAATACGTCACACTAATGCATCCATTGCTTCAACCATATCGGTGTATGCCATACAGTTTCCATAATCTATTGCTACTTACCTAAAAGGTGTCCAGATCCGGGTGTAGGATCTTTAACAATATCCCAAACAAGGACCCAAAAATGTCAAGCAAACAAATCAAGCAAGTAAATGTGATCTAACTCTAAGGTAACCTCACTTTTAAGTTTATCCCCAGCAGAGTTTCCAGATCTGTAATACGGTGGGAGAACTGACTTGGTTGTTTTGCGTTTGATCACAATTATTTCGGATACTTCTGAGTATCAGAGGATGTAACACCTTGGATCTTTCCGCTTCTGATTCCATTTTCAACTTGTTCCCCAGTTAGAATCAGCTTAGTGAACCCGACCGAAGAGCTTCCAATTAGATGATTGAAGAAAGGTCTTGTCAAAGTTCCCATAAAGATATCAATCATCTCCATGTCCATTAAGGGTGGCTGCACCCAGCCAGCTACATCTCTCCACTTTTAGGCGTATTCTTTGAAGCCCTCGTTGGACCCCATGGTCTTATTCTGCAACTGCACACGAGTTGGTGCAAGATCAGCGTTGTATTGGTACTTCTTATAGAAACCAGCAGCTAGATCTTCCCAGGTGTGAATGTGGGAACTCTCCAATTGATAGAACCATTCAAGTTGCATCCCAGTTGGACTCTTTTGGAAAAAGTGGACCCAGAGTTTTTTGTCAGTAGTGTGTGGCTGAATCTTGCGGACATAGTATCTTAGATGAAGCTTCAGATAGAAGACCCCATCATACTTGGAAAAAGCAGGAATATTGAATTTCGGTTGGATGACGACTCTAGAAACCAAACCCAATTCTTCAAAATCCAGACCAGGTACTCTCTGAATTTCCATGGCATTGAGACGATCCTCTAGTTGTGTATATTTGTCATCAACAGGAGGATACTGTTCTTCAGCGTAGTCAGCCTCTTCTTCGTTAGACCCCAGACTGTGGTCCCCTTCTTTTATCTGATTGTCCCTCTCTGTTGACGGAGTTGTAAATTCTAGAGCTCGCTTTTCTGGTCCTCTGAGTCTCCTTCCCATGTTCAGGACACCCAATGGTTTCTTCGTCTTTTTCCTATTTTCTTTGAGAAGGAGAGTCTTCAGGTCCTCTTGTCCTTTATCCAAAGCCAGTAACATTTGTTGGAATTGAGCATTATGTGCTTGAAGATCCTTAACATTTTTTTCGAGATCCATCTCTAATGAAATAAACAGTAAGCAAATGAGAAACATGTGTGGGGAAAGCCTGTTATGATGACATGCATGATATGTGGATGCAATGTTTTCAAGGATCTCGCAGGGTAAACACAAGAAGATGTTAGTTGTTAAACTTGTACTGCAACTTTGTTCTTCCACGAGAATCAAGCTCACCATGTCAATTGGGTCATAACCCTTGACTCTTGTTATCGTGCTTTGGTCTTGGGCAGCATTTGGTTAGAGGGGAATAAATCCTCTTGCCCCTTCATAGACGTCTGGTTCAACATATCCCTACATCACAGGCCCTTTAGATCCTTGAAATGGTTATTGAAAATGCTATGGTATGATGTCATGATTTTATGTATAAGTAGTCATACACAAGCAAAAGAAAACAAGTCATTATGTACAAATGATCATATACACACAAAGCAGACAAGTCCTTAGGTTTAGACTTGCATGGAGTATATAGGTAAGTACCCTCTTGAAGTTTAGTTGGCTTAACATGTCCTAGAAAGTAACCGGGTTCTAGGGGATCTCAATATCATTGATCTTTTTTCATTGAGCATTGTCTCAGTACAATCAATCTTTTCTTGCGGCTGAGATATCCCAAAAGTCCGATCTCAATGAGCGTAGCATCGAGTATCAACCAATCTTCATCTTTACACCAAAGTCGGCTATCTCACTACTTCCTAATGGCCAAGTTATTCATTTAAGGTTCTATGGTTTGTTAGTGCTTCATGACACTGCTCAGCGGCCCCATATTCTCCTTGATTCAACACAGATATCGGTACCAACAAATACGTCACACTAATGCATCCATTGCTTCAACCATATCGGTGTATGCCATACAGTTTCCATAATCTATTGCTACTTACCTAAAAGGTGTCCAGATCCGGGTGTAGGATCTTTAACAATATCCCAAACAAGGACCCAAAAATGTCAAGCAAACAAATCAAGCAAGTAAATGTGGTCTAACTCTAAGGTAACCTCACTTTTAAGTTTATCCCCAGCAGAGTTTCCAGATCTGTAATACGGTGGGAGAACTGACTTGGTTGTTTTGCGTTTGATCACAATTATTTCGGATACTTCTGAGTATCAGAGGATGTAACTCCTTGGATCTTTCCGCTTCTGATTCCATTTTCAACTTGTTCCCCAGTTAGAATCAGCTTAGTGAACCCGACCGAAGAGCTTCCAATTAGATGATTGAAGAAAGGTCTTGTCAAAGTTCCCATAAAGATATCAATCATCTCCATGTCCATTAAGGGTGGATGCACCCAGCCAGCTACATCTCTCCACTTTTAGGCGTATTCTTTGAAGCCCTTGTTGGACCCCATGGTCTTATTCTGCAACTGCACACGAGTTGGTGCAAGATCAGCGTTGTATTGGTACTTCTTATAGAAACCAGCAGCTAGATCTTCCCAGGTGTGAATGTGGGAACTCTCCAATTGATAGAACCATTCAAGTTGCATCCCAGTTGGACTCTTTTGGAAAAAGTGGACCCAGAGTTTTTTGTCAGTAGTGTGTGGCTGAATCTTGCGGACATAGTATCTTAGATGAAGCTTCAGATAGAAGACCTCATCATACTTGGAAAAAGCAGGAATATTGAATTTCGGTTGGATGACGACTCTAGAAACCAAACCCAATTCTTCAAAATCCAGACCAGGTACTCTCTGAATTTCCATGGCATTGAGACGATCCTCTAGTTGTGTATATTTGTCATCAACAGGAGGATACTGTTCTTCAGCGTAGTCAGCCTCTTCTTTGTTAGACCCCAGACTGTGGTCCCCTTCTTTTATCTGATTGTCCCTCTCTGTTGACGGAGTTGTAAATTCTAGAGCTCGCTTTTCTGGTCCTCTGAGTCTCCTTCCCATGTTCAGGACACCCAATGGTTTCTTCGTCTTTTTCCTATTTTCTTTGAGAAGGAGAGTCTTCAGGTCCTCTTGTCCTTTATCCAAAGCCAGTAACATTTGTTGGAATTGAGCATTATGTGCTTGAAGATCCTTAACATTTTTTTCGAGATCCATCTCTAATGAAATAAACAGTAAGCAAATGAGAAACATGTGTGGGGAAAGCCTGTTATGATGACATGCATGATATGTGGATGCAATGTTTTCAAGGATCTCGCGGGGTAAACACAAGAAGATGTTTGTTGTTAAACTTGTACTGCAACTTTGTTCTTCCACGAGAATCAAGCTCACCATGTCAATTGGGTCATAACCCTTGACTCTTGTTATCGTGCTTTGGTCTTGGGCAGCATTTGGTTAGAGGGGAATAAATCCTCTTGCCCCTTCATAGACGTCTGGTTCAACATATCCCTGCATCACAGGCCCTTTAGATCCTTGAAATGGTTATTGAAAATGCTATGGTATGATGTCACGATTTTATGTATAAGTAGTCATACGTAAGCAAAAGAAAACAAGTCATTATGTACAAATGATCATATACACACAAAGCAGACAAGTCCTTAGGTTTAGACTTGCATGGAGTATATAGGTAAGTATCCTCTTGAAGTTTAGTTGGCTTAACCTGTCCTAGAAAGTAACCGGGTTCTAGGGGATCTCAATATCATTGATCTTTTTTCATTGAGCATTGTCTCAGCACAATCAATCTTTTCTTGCGGCCGAGATATCCCAAAAGTCCGATCTCAATGAGCGTAGCATAGAGTATCAACCAATCTTCATCTTTACACCAAAGTCGGCTATCTCACTACTTCCTAATGGCCAAGTTATTCATTTAAGGTTCTATGGTTAGTTATTGCTTCATGACACCGCTCAGCGGCCCCATATTCTCCTTGATTCAACACAGATATCGGTACCAACAAATACGTCACACTAATGCATCCATTGCTTCAACCATATCGGTCTATGCCATACAGTTTCTACAATCTATTGCTACTTACCTAAAAGGTGTCCAGATTCGGGTGTAGGATCTTTAACAATATCCCAAACAAGGACCCAAAAATGTCAAGCAAACAAATCAAGCAAGTAAATGTGATCTAACTCTAAGGTAACCTCACTTTTAAGTTTATCCCTAGCAGAGTTTCCAGATCTGTAATACGGTGGGAGAACTGACTTGGTTGTTTTGCGTTTGATCACAATTATTTCGGATACTTCTGAGTATCAGAGGATGTAACTCCTTGGATCTTTCCGCTTCTGATTCCATTTTCAACTTGTTCCCCAGTTAGAATCAGCTTAGTGAACCCGACCGAAGAGCTTCCAATTAGATGATTGAAGAAAGGTCTTGTCAAAGTTCCCGTAAAGATATCAATCATCTCCATGTCCATTAAGGGTGGCTGCACCCAGCCAGCCTCATCTCTCCACTTTTAGGCGTATTCTTTGAAGCCCTCGTTGGACCCCATGGTCTTATTCTGCAACTGCACACGAGTTGGTGCAAGATCAGCGTTGTATTGGTACTTCTTATAGAAACCAGCAGCTAGATCTTCCCAGGTGTGAATGTGGGAACTCTCCAATTGATAGAACCATTCAAGTTGCATCCCAGCTGGAATCTTTTGGAAAAAGTGGACCCAGAGTTTTTTATCAGTAGTGTGTGGTTGAATCTTGCGGACATAGTATCTTAGATGAAGCTTCAGATAGGAGACCCCATCATACTTGGAAAAAGCAGGAATATTGAATTTCGGTTGGATGACGACTCCAGAAACCAAACCCAATTCTTCAAAATCCAGACCAGGTACTCTCTGAATTTCCATGGCATTGAGACGATCCTCTAGTTGTGTATATTTGTCATCAACAGGAGGATACTGTTCTTCAGCGTAGTCAGCCTCTTCTTCGTTAGACCCCAGACTGTGGTCCCCTTCTTTTATCTGATTGTCCCTCTCTGTTGACGGAGTTGTAAATTCTAGAGCTCGCTTTTCTGGTCCTCTGAGTCTCCTTCCCATGTTCAGGACACCCAATGGTTTCTTCGTCTTTTTCCTCTTTTCTTTGAGAAGGAGAGTCTTCAGGTCCTCTTGTCCTTTATCCAAAGCGAGTAACATTTGTTGGAATTGAGCATTATGTGCTTGAAGATCCTTAACATTTTTTTCGAGATCCATCTCTAATGAAATAAACAGTAAGCAAATGAGAAACATGTGTGGGGAAAGGCTGTTATGATGACATGCATGATATGTGGATGCAATGTTTTCAAGGATCTCGCGGGTTAAACACAAGAAGATGTTAGTAGTTAAACTTGCACTGCAACTTTGTTCTTCCACGAGAATCAAGCTCACCATGTCAATTGGGTCATAACCCTTGACTCTTGTTATCGTGCTTTGGTCTTGGGCAGCATTTGGTTAGAGGGGAATAAATCCTCTTGCCCCTTCATAGACGCCTGGTTCAACATATCCCTGCATCACAGGCCCTTTAGATCCTTGAAATGGTTATTGAAAATGCTATGGTATGATGTCACGATTTTATGTATAAGTAGTCATACACAAGCAAAAGAAAACAAGTCATTGTGTACAAATGATCATATACACACAAAGCAGACAAGTCCTTAGGTTTAGACTTGCATGGAGTATATAGGTAAGTATCCTCTTGAAGTTTAGTTGGCTTAACCTGTCCTAGAAAGTAACCGGGTTCTAGGGGATCTCAATATCATTGATCTTTTTTCATTGAGCATTGTCTCAGCACAATCAATCTTTTCTTGCAGCCGAGATATCCCAAAAGTCCGATCTCAATGAGCGTAGCATCGAGTATCAACCAATCTTCATCTTTACACCAAAGTCGGCTATCTCACTACTTCCTAATGGCCAAGTTATTCATTTAAGGTTCTATGGTTAGTTAGTGCTTCATGACACCGCTCAGCGGCCCCATATTCTCCTTGATTCAACACAGATATCGGTACCAACAAATACGTCACACTAATGCATCCATTGCTTCAACCATATCGGTCTATGCCATACAGTTTCCACAATCTATTGCTACTTACCTAAAAGGTGTCCAGATCCGGGTGTAGGATCTTTAACAATATCCCAAACAAGGACCCAAAAATGTCAAGCAAACAAATCAAGCAAGTAAATGTGATCTAACTCTAAGGTAACCTCACTTTTAAGTTTATCCCCAGCAGAGTTTCCAGATCTGTAATACGGTGGGAGAACTGACTTGGTTGTTTTGTGTTTGATCACAATTATTTCAGATACTTCTGAGTATCAGAGGATGTAACTCCTTGGATCTTTCCGCTTCTGATTCCATTTTCAACTTGTTCCCCAGTTAGAATCAGCTTAGTGAACCCGACCGAAGAGCTTCCAATTAGATGATTGAAGAAAGGTCTTGTAAAAGTTCCCATAAAGGTATCAATCATCTCCATGTCCATTAAGGGTGGCTGCACCCAGCCAGCTAGGTCTCTCCACTTTTAGGCGTATTCTTTGAAGCCCTCGTTGGACCCCATGGTCTTATTCTGCAACTGCACACGAGTTGGTGCATGATCAGCGTTGTATTGGCACTTCTTATAGAAACCAGCAGCTAGATCTTCCCAGGTGTGAATGTGGGAACTCTCCAATTGATAGAACCATTCAAGTTGCATCCCAGCTAGACTCTTTTGGAAAAAGTGGACCCAGAGTTTTTTGTCAGTAGTGTGTGGCTGAATCTTGCGGACATAGTATCTTAGATGAAGCTTCAGATAGGAGACCCCATCATACTTGGAAAAAGCAGGAATATTGAATTTCGGTTGGATGACCACTCCAGAAACCAAACCCAATTCTTCAAAATCCATACCAGGTACTCTCTGGATTTCCATGGCATTGAGACGATCCTCTAGTTGTGTATATTTGTCATCAGCAGGAGGATACTGTTCTTCAGCGTAGTCAGCCTCTTCTTCGTTAGACCCCAGACTGTGGTCCCCTTCTTTTATCTGATTGTCCCTCTCTGTTGACGGAGTTGCAAATTCTAGAGCTCGCTTTGCTGGTGCTCTGAGTCTCCTTCCCATGTTCAGAACACCCAATGGTTTCTTCATCTTTTTCTTCTTGTCTTTGAGAAGGAGAGTCTTCAGGTCCTCTTGTCCTTTAGCCAAAGCCAGTAACATTTGTTAGAATTGAGAATTATGTGCTTGAAGATCCTTAACATTTTTTTCGAGATCCATCTCTACTGAAATAAACAGTAAGCAAATGAGAAACATGTGTGGGGAAAGCCTGTTATGATGACATGCATGATATGTGGATGCAATGTTTTCAAGGATCTCGCAGGGTAAACACAAGAAGATGTTAGTAGTTAAACTTGCACTGCAACTTTGTTCTTCCACGAGAATAAAGCTCACCATGTCAATTGGGTCATAACCTTTGACTCTTGTTATCGTGCTTTGGTCTTGGGCAGCATTTGGTTAGAGGGGAATAAATCCTCTTGCCCCTTCATAGACGTCTCGTTCAACATATCCCTGCATCTTAGGCCCTTTAGATCCTTGAAATGGTTATTGAAAATGCTATGGTATGATGTCACGATTTTATGTATAAGTAGTCATACACAAGCAAAAGAAAACAAGTCATTATGTACAAATGATCATATACACACAAAGCAGACAAGTCCTTAGGTTTAGACTTGCATGGAGTATATAGGTAAGTACCCTCTTGAAGTTTAGTTGGCTTAACCTGTCCTAGAAAGTAACCGGGTTCTAGGGGATCTCAATATCATTGATCTTTTTTCATTGAGCATTGTCTCAGCACAATCAATCTTTTCTTGCGGCCGAGATATCCCAAAAGTCCGATCTCAATGAGCGTAGCATCGAGTATCAACCAATCTTCATCTTTACACCAAAGTCGGCTATCTCACTACTTCCTAATGGCCAAGTTATTCATTTAAGGTTCTATGGTTAGTTAGTGCTTCATGACACCGCTCAGCGGCCCCATATTCTCCTTGATTCAACACAGATATCGGTACCAACAAATACGTCACACTAATGCATCCATTGCTTCAACCATATCGGTCTATGCCATACAGTTTCCACAATCTATTGCTACTTACCTAAAAGGTGTCCAGATCCGGGTGTAGGATCTTTAACAATATCCCAAACAAGGACCCAAAAATGTCAAGCAAACAAATCAAGCAAGTAAATGTGATCTAACTCTAAGGTAACCTCACTTTTAAGTTTATCCCCAGCAGAGTTTCCAGATCTGTAATACGGTGGGAGAACTGACTTGGTTGTTTTGCGTTTGATCACAATTATTTCAGATACTTCTGAGTATCAGAGGATGTAACTCCTTGGATCTTTCCGCTTCTGATTCCATTTTCAACTTGTTCCCCAGTTAGAATCAGCTTAGTGAACCCGACCGAAGAGCTTCCAATTAGATGATTGAAGAAAGGTCTTGTCAAAGTTCCCATAAAGGTATCAATCATCTCCATGTCCATTAAGGGTGGCTGCACCCAGCCAGCTAGGTCTCTCCACTTTTAGGCGTATTCTTTGAAGCCCTCGTTGGACCCCATGGTCTTATTCTGCAACTGCACACGAGTTGGTGCAAGATCAGCGTTGTATTGGTACTTCTTATAGAAACCAACAGCTAGATCTTCCCAGGTGTGAATGTGGGAACTCTCCAATTGATAGAACCATTCAAGTTGCATCCCAGCTAGACTCTTTTGGAAAAAGTGGACCCAGAGTTTTTTGTCAGTAGTGTGTGGCTGAATCTTGCGGACATAGTATCTTAGATGAAGCTTCAGATAGGAGACCCAATCATACTTGGAAAAAGCAGGAATATTGAATTTCGGTTGGATGACCACTCCAGAAACCAAACCCAATTCTTCAAAATCCATACCAGGTACTCTCTGGATTTCCATGGCATTGAGACGATCCTCTAGTTGTGTATATTTGTCATCAGCAGGAGGATACTGTTCTTCAGCGTAGTCAGCCTCTTCTTCGTTAGACCCCAGACTGTGGTCCCCTTCTTTTATCTGATTGTCCCTCTCTGTTGACGGAGTTGCAAATTCTAGAGCTCGCTTTGCTGGTCCTCTGAGTCTCCTTCCCATGTTCAGAACACCCAATGGTTTCTTCATCTTTTTCTTCTTGTCTTTGAGAAGGAGAGTCTTCAGGTCCTCTTGTCCTTTAGCCAAAGCCAGTAACATTTGTTAGAATTGAGAATTATGTGCTTGAAGATCCTTAACATTTTTTTCGAGATCCATCTCTACTGAAATAAACCGTAAGCAAATGAGAAACATGTGTGGGGAAAGCCTGTTATGATGACATGCATGATATGTGGATGCAATGTTTTCAAGGATCTCGCAAGGTAAACACAAGAAGATGTTAGTATTTAAACTTGCACTGCAACTTTGTTCTTCCACGAGAATCAAGCTCACCATGTCAATTGGGTCATAACCCTTGACTCTTGTTATCGTGCTTTGGTCTTGGGCAGCATTTGGTTAGAGGGGAATAAATCCTATTGCCCCTTCATAGACGTCTGGTTCAACATATCCCTGCATCACAGGCCCTTTAGATCCTTGAAATGGTTATTGAAAATGCTATGGTATGATGTCACGATTTTATGTATAAGTAGTCATACACAAGCAAAAGAAAACTAGTCATTATGTACAAATGATCATATACACACAAAGCAGACAAGTCCTTAGGTTTAGACTTGCATGGAGTATATAGGTAAGTACCCTCTTGAAGTTTAGTTGGCTTAACCTGTCCTAGAAAGTAACCGGGTTCTAGGGGATCTCAATATCATTGATCTTTTTTCATTGAGCATTGTCTCAGCACAATCAATCTTTTCTTGCGGCCGAGATATCCCAAAAGTCCGATCTCAATGAGCGTAGCATCGAGTATCAACCAATCTTCATCTTGACACCAAAGTTGGCTATCTCACTACTTCCTAATGGCCAAGTTATTCATTTAAGGTTCTATGGTTAGTTAGTGCTTCATGACACCGCTCAGCGGCCCCATATTCTCCTTGATTCAACACAGATATCGGTACCAACAAATACGTCACACTAATGCATCCATTGCTTCAACCATATCGGTCTATGCCATACAGTTTCCACAATCTATTGCTACTTACCTAAAAGGTGTCCAGATCCGGGTGTAGGATCTTTAACAATATCCCAAACAAGGACCCAAAAATGTCAAGCAAACTAATCAAGCAAGTAAATGTGATCCAACTCGAAGGTAACCTCACTTTTAAATTTATCCCCAGCAGAGTTTCCAGATCTGTAATACGGTGGGAGAACTGACTTGGTTGTTTTGCGTTTGATCACAATTATTTCAGATACTTCTGAGTATCAGAGGATGTAACTCCTTGGATCTTTCTGCTTCTGATTCCATTTTCAACTTGTTCCCCAGTTAGAATCAGCTTAGTGAACCCGACCGAAGAGCTTCCAATTAGATGATTGAAGAAAGGTCTTGTCAAAGTTCCCATAAAGATATCAATCATCTCCATGTCCATTAAGGGTGGCTTCACCCAGCCAGCTAGGTCTCTCCACTTTTAGGCGTATTCTTTGAAGCCCTCGTTGGACCCCATGGTCTTATTCTGCAACTGCACACGAGTTGGTGCAAGATCAGCGTTGTATTGGTACTTCTTATAGAAACCAGCAGCTAGATCTTCCCAGGTGTGAATGTGGGAACTCTCCAATTGATAGAACCATTTAAGTTGCATCCCAGCTAGACTCTTTTGGAAAAAGTGGACCCAGAGTTTTTTGTCAGTAGTGTGTGGCTGAATCTTGCGGACATAGTATCTTAGATGAAGCTTCAGATAGGAGACCCCATCATACTTGGAAAAAGCAGGAATATTGAATTTCGGTTGGATGACCACTCCAGAAACCAAACCCAATTCTTCAAAATCCATACCAGGTACTCTCTGGATTTCCATGGCATTGAGACGATCCTCTAGTTGTGTATATTTGTCATCAGCAGGAGGATACTGTTCTTCAGCGTAGTCAGCCTCTTCTTCGTTAGACCCCAGACTGTGGTCCCCTTCTTTTATCTGATTGTCCCTCTCTGTTGACGGAGTTGCAAATTCTAGAGCTCGCTTTGCTGGTCCTCTGAGTCTCCTTCCCATGTTCAGAACACCCAATGGTTTCTTCATCTTTTTCTTCTTGTCTTTGAGAAGCTGAGTCTTCAGGTCCTCTTGTCCTTTAGCCAAAGCCAGTAACATTTGTTAGAATTGAGAATTATGTGCTTGAAGATCCTTAACATTTTTTTCGAGATCCATCTCTACTGAAATAAACAGTAAGCAAATGAGAAACATGTGTGGGGAAAGCCTGTTATGATGACATGCATGATATGTGGATGCAATGTTTTCAAGGATCTCGCAGGGTAAACACAAGAAGATGTTAGTAGTTAAACTTACACTGCAACTTTGTTCTTCCACGAGAATCAAGCTCACCATGTCAATTGGGTCATAACCCTTGACTCTTGTTATCGTGCTTTGGTCTTGGGCAGCATTTGGTTAGAGGGGAATAAATCCTCTTGCCCCATCATAGACGTCTGGTTCAACATATCCCTACATCACAGGCCCTTTAGATCCTTGAAATGGTTATTGAAAATGCTATGGTATGATGTCACGATTTTATGTATAAGTAGTCATGCACAAGCAAAAGAAAACAAGTCATTATGTATAAATGATCATATACACACAAAGCAGACAAGTCCTTAGGTTTAGACTTGCATGGAGTATATAGGTAAGTACCCTCTTGAAGTTTAGTTGGCTTAACCTGTCCTAGAAAGTAACCGGGTTCTAGGGGATCTCAATATCATTGATCTTTTTTCATTGAGCATTGTCTCAGCACAATCAATCTTTTCTTGCGGCCGAGATATCCCAAAAGTCTGATCTCAATGAGCGTAGCATCGAGTATCAACCAATCTTCATCTTTAAACCAAAGTCGGCTATCTCACTACTTCCTAATGGCCAAGTTATTCATTTAAGGTTCTATGGTTTGTTAGTGCTTCATGACACCGCTCAGTGGCCCCATATTCTCCTTGATTCAACACAGATATCGGTACCAACAGATACGTCACACTAATGCATCCATTGCTTCAACCATATCGGTCTATGCCATACATTTTCCACAATCTATTGCTACTTACCTAAAAGGTGTCCAGATCCGGGTGTAGGATCTTTAACAATATCCCAAACAAGGACCCAAAAATGTCAAGCAAACAAATCAAGCAAGTAAATGTGATCCAACTCTAAGGTAACCTCACTTTTAAGTTTATCCCCAGCAGAGTTTCCAGATCTGTAATACGGTGGGAGAACTGACTTGGTTGTTTTGCGTTTGATCACAATTATTTCGGATACTTCTGAGTATCAGAGGATGTAACTCCTTGGATCTTTCCGCTTCTGATTCCATTTTCAACTTGTTCCCCAGTTAGAATCAGCTTAGTGAACCCGACCGAAGAGCTTCCAATTAGATGATTGAAGAAAGGTATTGTCAAAGTTCCCATAAAGATATCAATCATCTCCATGTCCATTAAGGGTGGCTTCACCCAGCCAGCTAGGTCTCTCCACTTTTAGGCGTATTCTTTGAAGCCCTCGTTGGACCCCATGGTCTTATTCTGCAACTGCACATGAGTTGGTGCAAGATCAGCGTTGTATTGGTACTTCTTATAGAAACCAGCAGCTAGATCTTCCCAGGTGTGAATGTGGGAACTCTCCAATTGATAGAACCATTCAAGTTGCATCCCAGCTAGACTCTTATGGAAAAAGTGGACCCAGAGTTTTTTGTCAGTAGTGTGTGGCTGAATATTGCCGACATAGTATCTTAGATGAAGCTTCAGATAGGAGACCCCATCATACTTGGAAAAAGCAGGAATATTGAATTTCGGTTGGATGACCACTCCAGAAACCAAACCCAATTCTTCAAAATCCAGACCAGGTACTCTCTGAATTTCCATGGCATTGAGACTATCCTAGAGTTGTGTATATTTGTCATCAGCAGGAGGATACTGTTCTTCAGCCTAGTCAGCCTCTTCTTCGTTAGACCCTAGACTGTGGTCCCCTTCTTTTATCTGATTGTCCCTCTCTGTTGACGGAGTTGTAAATTCTAGAGCTCGCTTTGCTGGTCCTCTGAGTCTCCTTCCCATGTTCAGGACACCCAATGGTTTCTTCGTCTTTTTCTTCTTGTCTTTGAGAAGGAGAGTCTTCAGGTCCTCTTGTCCTTTAGCCAAAGCCAGTAACATTTGTTAGAATTGAGAATTATGTGCTTGAAGATCCTTAACATTTTTTTCGAGATCCATCTCTACTGAAATAAACAGTAAGCAAATGAGAAACATGTGTGGGGAAAGCCTGTTATGATGACATGCATGATATGTGGATGCAATGTTTTCAAGGATATCGCAGGGTAAACACAAGAATATGTTAGTAGTTAAACTTGCACTGCAACTTTGTTCTTCCACGAGAATCAAGCTCACCATGTCAATTGGGTCATAACCCTTGACTCTTGTTATCGTGCTTTGGTCTTGGGCAGCATTTGGTTAGAGGGGAATAAATCCTCTTGCCCCTTCATAGACGTCTGGTTCAACATATCCCTGCATCACAGGCCCTTTAGATCCTTGAAATGGTTATTGAAAATGCTATGGTATGATGTCACGATTTTATGTATAAGTAGTCATACACAAGCAAAAGAAAACAAGTCATTATGTACAAATGATCATATACACACAAAGCAGACAAGTCCTTAGGTTTAGACTTGCATGGAGTATATAGGTAAGTACCCTCTTGAAGTTTAGTTGGCTTAACCTGTCCTAGAAAGTAACCGGGTTCTAGGGGATCTCAATATCATTGATCTTTTTTCATTGAGCATTGTCTCAGCACAATCAATCTTTTCTTGCGGCCGAGATATCCCAAAAGTCCGATCTCAATGAGCGTAGCATCGAGTATCAACCAATCTTCATCTTGACACCAAAGTCGGCTATCTCACTACTTCCTAATGGCCAAGTTATTCATTTAAGGTTCTATGGTTTGTTAGTGCTTCATGACACCGCTCAGCGGCCCCATATTCTCCTTGATTCAACACATATATCGGTACCAACAAATACGTCACACTAATGCATCCATTGCTTCAACCATATCGGTCTATGCCATACAGTTTCCACAATCTATTGCTACTTACCTAAAAGGTGTCCAGATCTGGGTGTAGGATCTTTAACAATATCCCAAACAAGGACCCAAAAATGTCAAGCAAACAAATCAAGCAAGTAAATGTGATCCAACTCTAAAGTAACCTCACTTTTAAGTTTATCCCCAGCAGAGTTTCCAGATCTGTAATACGGTGGGAGAACTGACTTGGTTGTTTTGCGTTTGATCACAATTATTTCAGATACTTCTGAGTATCAGAGGATGTAACTCCTTGGATCTTTCCGCTTCTGATTCCATTTTCAACTTGTTCCCCAGTTAGAATCAGCTTAGTGAACCCGACCGAAGAGCTTCCAATTAGATGATTGAAGAAAGGTCTTGTCAAAGTTCCCATAAAGGTATCAATCATCTCCATGTCCATTAAGGGTGGCTGCACCCAGCCAGCTAGGTCTCTCCACTTTTAGGCGTATTCTTTGAAGCCCTCGTTGGACCCCATGGTCTTATTCTGCAACGACACACGAGTTGGTGCAAGATCAGCGTTGTATTGGTACTTCTTATAGAAACCAGCGGCCAGATCTTCCCAGGTGTGAATGTGGGAACTCTCCAATTGATAGAACCATTCAAGTTGCATCCCAGCTAGACTCTTTTGGAAAAAGTGGACCCAGAGTTTTTTGTCAGTAGTGTGTGGCTGAATCTTGCGGACATAGTATCTTAGATGAAGCTTCAGATAGGAGACCCCATCATACTTGGAAAAAGAAGGAATATTGAATTTCGGTTGGATGACCACTCCAGAAACCAAACCCAATTCTTCAAAATCCATACCAGGTACTCTCTGGATTTCCATGGCATTGAGACGATCCTCTAGTTGTGTATATTTGTCATCAGCAGGAGGATACTGTTCTTCAGCCTAGTCAGCCTCTTCTTCGTTAGACCCCAGACTGTGGTCCCCTTCTTTTATCTGATTGTCCCTCTCTGTTGACGGAGTTGTAAATTCTAGAGCTCGCTTTACTGGTCCTCTGAGTCTCCTTCCCATGTTCAGGACTCCCAATGGTTTCTTCGTCTTTTTCTTCTTGTCTTTGAGAAGGAGAGTCTTCAGGTCCTCTTGTCCTTTAGCCAAAGCCAGTAACATTTGTTGGAATTGAGCATTATGTGCTTGAAGATCCTTAACATTTTTTTTCGAGATCCATCTCTACTGAAATAAACAGTAAGCAAATGAGAAACATGTGTGGGGAAAGCCTGTTATGATGACATGCATGATATGTGGATGCAATGTTTTCAAGGATCTCGCGGGGTAAAAACAAGAAGATGTTAGTAGTTAAATTTGCACTGCAACTTTGTTCTTCCACGAGAATCAAGCTCACCATGTCAATTGGGTCATAACCCTTGACTCTTGTTATCTTGCTTTGGTCTTGGGCAGCATTTGGTTAGAGGGGAATAAATCCTCTTGCCCCTTCATAGACGTCTGGTTCAACATATCCCTGCATCACAGGCCCTTTAGATCCTTGAAATGGTTATTGAAAATGCTATGGTATGATGTCACGATTTTATGTATAAGTAGTCATACACAAGCAAAAGAAAACAAGTCATTATGTACAAATTATCATATACACACAAAGCAGACAAGTCCTTAGGTTTAGACTTGCATGGAGTATATAGGTAAGTACCCTCTTGAAGTTTAGTTGGCTTAACATGTCCTAGAAAGTAACCGGGTTCTAGGGGATCTCAATATCATTGATCTTTTTTCATTGAGCATTGTCTCAGCACAATCAATCTTTTCTTGCGGCCGAGATATCCCAAAAGTCCGATCTCAATGAGCGTAGCATCGAGTATCAACCAATCTTCATCTTGACACCAAAGTCGGCTATCTCACTACTTCCTAATGGCCAAGTTATTCATTTAAGGTTCTATGGTTTGTTAGTGCTTCATGACACCGCTCAGCGGCCCCATATTCTCCTTGATTCAACACAGATATCGGTACCAACAAATACGTCACACTAATGCATCCATTGCTTCAACCATATCGGTCTATGCCATACAGTTTCCACAATCTATTGCTACTTACCTAAAAGGTGTCCAGATCCGGGTGTAGGATCTTTAACAATATCCCAAACAAGGACCCAAAAATGTCAAGCAAACAAATCAAGCAAGTAAATGTGATCCAACTCTAAGGTAACCTCACTTTTAAGTTTATCCCCAGCAGAGTTTCCAGATCTGTAATACGGTGGGAGAACTGACTTGGTTGTTTTGCGTTTGATCACAATTATTTCGGATACTTCTGAGTATCAGAGGATGTAACTCCTTGGATCTTTCCGCTTATGATTCCATTTTCAACTTGTTCCCCAATTAGAATCAGCTTAGTGAACCCGACCGAAGAGCTTCCAATTAGATGATTGAAGAAAGGTATTGTCAAAGTTCCCATAAAGATATCAATCATCTCCATGTCCATTAAGGGTGGCTTCACCCAGCCAGCTAGGTCTCTCCACTTTTAGGCGTATTCTTTGAAGCCCTCATTGGACCCCATGGTCTTATTCTGCAACTGCACACGAGTTGGTGCAAGATCAGCGTTGTATTGGTACTTCTTATAGAAACCAGCAGCTAGATCTTCCCAGGTGTGAATGTGGGAACTCTCCAATTGATAGAACCATTCAAGTTGCATCCCAACTAGACTCTTTTGGAAAAGTGGACCCAGAGTTTTTTGTCAGTAGTGTGTGGCTGAATCTTGCGGACATAGTATCTTAGATGAAGCTTCAGATAGGAGACCCCATCATACTTGGAAAAAGCAGGAATATTGAATTTCGGTTGGATGACCACTCCAGAAACCAAACCCAATTCTTCAAAATCCATACCAGGTACTCTCTGGATTTCCATGGCATTGAGACGATCCTCTAGTTGTGTATATTTGTCATCAGCAGGAGGATACTGTTCTTCATCGTAGTCAGCCTCTTCTTCGTTAGACCCCAGACTGTGGTCCCCTTCTTTTATCTGATTGTCCCTCTCTGTTGACGGAGTTGCAAATTCTAGAGCATGCTTTGCTGGTCCTCTGAGTCTCCTTCCCATGTTCAGGACACCCAATGGTTTCTTCGTCTTTTTCTTCTTGTCTTTGAGAAGGAGAGTCTTCAGGTCCTCTTGTCCTTTAGCCAAAGCCAGTAACATTTGTTGGAATTGAGCATTATGTGCTTGAAGATCCTTAACATTTTTTTCGAGATCCATCTCTACTGAAATAAACAGTAAGAAAATGAGAAACATGTGTGGGGAAATCATGTTATGATGACATGCATGATATGTGGATGCAATGTTTTCAAGGATCTCGCGGAATAAACACAAGAAGATGTTAGTAGTTAAACTTGCACTGCAACTTTGTTCTTCCACGAGAATCAAGCTCACCATGTCAAGTGGGTCATAACCCTTGACTCTTGTTATCGTGCTTTGGTCTTGGGAAGCATTTGGTTAGAGGGGAATAAATCCTCTTGCCCCTTGATAGACGTCTGGTTCAATATATCCCTGCATCACAGGCCCTTTAGATCCTTGAAATGGTTATTGAAAATTCTATGGTATGATGTCACGATTTTATGTATAAGTAGTCATACACAAGCAAAAGAAAACAAGTCATTATGTACAAATGATCATATACACACAAAGCAGACAAGTCCTTAGGTTTAGACTTGCATGGAGTATATAGGTAAGTACCCTCTTGAAGTTTAGTTGGCTTAACCTGTCCTAGAAAGTAACCGGGTTCTAGGGGATCTCAATATCATTGATCTTTTTTCATTGAGCATTGTCTCAGCACAATCAATCTTTTCTTGCGGCCGAGATATCCCAAAAGTCCGATCTCAATGAGCGTAGCATCGAGTATCAACCAATCTTCATCTTGACACCAAAGTCGGCTATCTCACTACTTCCTAATGGCCAAGTTATTCATTTAAGGTTCTATGGTTAGTTAGTGCTTCATGACACCGCTTAGCGGCCCCATATTCTCCTTGATTCAACACAGATATCGGTACCAACAAATACGTCACACTAATGCATCCATTGCTTCAACCATATCGGTCTATGCCATACAGTTTCCACAATCTATTGCTACTTACCTAAAAGGTGTCCAGATCCGGGTGTAGGATCTTTAACAATATCCCAAACAAGGACCCAAAAATGTCAAGCAAACAAATCAAGCAAGTAAATGTGATCCAACTCTAAGGTAACCTCACTTTTAAGTATATCCCCAGCAGAGTTTCCAGATCTGTAATACGGTGGGAGAACTGACTTGGTTGTTTTGCGTTTGATCACAATTATTTCGGATACTTCTGAGTATCAGAGGATGTAACTCCTTGGATCTTTCCGCTTCTGATTCCATTTTCAACTTGTTCCCCAGTTAGAATCAGCTTAGTGAACCCGACCGAAGAGCTTCCAATTAGATGATTGAAGAAAGGTATTGTCAAAGTTCCCATAAAGATATCAATCATCTCCATGTCCATTAAGGGTGGCTTCACCCAGCCAGCTAGGTCTCTCCACTTTTAGGCGTATTCTTTGAAGCCCTCGTTGGACCCCATGGTCTTATTCTGCAACTGCACACGAGTTGGTGCAAGATCAGCGTTGTATTGGTACTTCTTATAGAAACCAGCAGCTAGATCTTCCCAGGTGTGAATGTGGGAACTCTCCAATTGATAGAACCATTCAAGTTGCATCCCAACTAGACTCTTTTGGAAAAGTGGACCCAGAGTTTTTTGTCAGTAGTGTGTGGCTGAATCTTGCGGACATAGTATCTTAGATGAAGCTTCAGATAGGAGACCCCATCATACTTGGAAAAAGCAGGAATATTGAATTTCGGTTGGATGACCACTCCAGAAACCAAACCCAATTCTTCAAAATCCATACCAGGTACTCTCTGGATTTCCATGGCATTGAGACGATCCTCTAGTTGTGTATATTTGTCATCAGCAGGAGGATACTGTTCTTCATCGTAGTCAGCCTCTTCTTCGTTAGACCCCAGACTGTGGTCCCCTTCTTTTATCTGATTGTCCCTCTCTGTTGACGGAGTTGCAAATTCTAGAGCATGCTTTGCTGGTCCTCTGAGTCTCCTTCCCATGTTCAAGACACCCAATGGTTTCTTCGTATTTTTCTTCTTGTCTTTGAGAAGGAGAGTCTTCAGGTCCTCTTGTCCTTTAGCCAAAGCCAGTAACATTTGTTGGAATTGAGCATTATGTGCTTGAAGATCCTTAACATTTTTTTCGAGATCCATCTCTACTGAAATAAACAGTAAGAAAATGAGAAACATGTGTGGGGAAAGCCTGTTATGATAACATGCATGATATGTGGATGCAATGTTTTCAAGGATCTCGCGGAATAAACACAAGATGTTAGTAGTTAAACTTGCACTGCAACTTTGTTCCTCCACGAGAATCAAGCTCACCATGTCAAGTGGGTCATAACCCTTGACTCTTGTTATCGTGCTTTGGTCTTGGGAAGCATTTGGTTAGAGGGGAATAAATCCTCTTGCCCCTTGATAGACGTCTGGTTCAATATATCCCTGCATCACAGGCCCTTTAGATCCTTGAAATGGTTATTGAAAATTCTATGGTATGATGTCACGATTTTATGTATAAGTAGTCATACACAAGCAAAAGAAAACAAGTCATTATGTACAAATGATCATATACACACAAAGCAGACAAGTCCTTAGGTTTAGACTTGCATGGAGTATATAGGTAAGTACCCTCTTGAAGTTTAGTTGGCTTAACCTGTCCTAGAAAGTAACCGGGTTCTAGGGGATCTCAATATCATTGATCTTTTTTCATTGAGCATTGTCTCAGCACAATCAATCTTTTCTTGCGGCCGAGATATCCCAAAAGTCCGATCTCAATGAGCGTAGCATCGAGTATCAACCAATCTTCATCTTGACACCAAAGTCGGCTATCTCACTACTTCCTAATGGCCAAGTTATTCATTTAAGGTTCTATGGTTAGTTAGTGCTTCATGACACCGCTTAGCGGCCCCATATTCTCCTTGATTCAACACAGATATCGGTACCAACAAATACGTCACACTAATGCATCCATTGCTTCAACCATATCGGTCTATGCCATACAGTTTCCATAATCTATTGCTACTTACCTAAAAGGTGTCCAGATCCGGGTGTAGGATCTTTAACAATATCCCAAACAAGGACCCAAAAATGTCAAGCAAACAAATCAAGCAAGTAAATGTGATCCAACTCTAAGGTAACCTCACTTTTAAGTATATCCCCAGCAGAGTTTCCAGATATGTAATACGGTGGGAGAACTGACTTGGTTGTTTTGCGTTTGATCACAATTATTTCGGATACTTCTGAGTATCAGAGGATGTAACTCCTTGGATCTTTCCGCTTCTGATTCCATTTTCAACTTGTTCCCCAGTTAGAATCAGCTTAGTGAACCCGACCGAAGAGCTTCCAATTAGATGATTGAAGAAAGGTATTGTCAAAGTTCCCATAAAGATATCAATCATCTCCATGTCCATTAAGGGTGGCTTCACCCAGCCAGCTAGGTCTCTCCACTTTTAGGCGTATTCTTTGAAGCCCTCGTTGGACCCCATGGTCTTATTCTGCAACTGCACACGAGTTGGTGCAAGATCAGCGTTGTATTGGTACTTCTTATAGAAACCAGCAGCTAGATCTTCCCAGGTGTGAATGTGGGAACTCTCCAATTGATAGAACCATTCAAGTTGCATCCCAACTAGACTCTTTTGGAAAAGTGGACCCAGAGTTTTTTGTCAGTAGTGTGTGGCTGAATCTTGCGGACATAGTATCTTAGATGAAGCTTCAGATAGGAGACCCCATCATACTTGGAAAAAGCAGGAATATTGAATTTCGGTTGGATGACCACTCCAGAAACCAAACCCAATTCTTCAAAATCCATACCAGGTACTCTCTGGATTTCCATGGCATTGAGACGATCCTCTAGTTGTGTATATTTGTCATCAGCAGGAGGATACTGTTCTTCATCGTAGTCAGCCTCTTCTTCGTTAGACCCCAGACTGTGGTCCCCTTCTTTTATCTGATTGTCCCTCTCTGTTGACGGAGTTGCAAATTCTAGAGCATGCTTTTCTGGTCCTCTGAGTCTCCTTCCCATGTTCAAGACACCCAATGGTTTCTTCGTCTTTTTCTTCTTGTCTTTGAGAAGGAGAGTCTTCAGGTCCTCTTGTCCTTTAGCCAAAGCCAGTAACATTTGTTGGAATTGAGCATTATGTGCTTGAAGATCCTTAACATTTTTTTCGAGATCCATCTCTACTGAAATAAACAGTAAGAAAATGAGAAACATGTGTGGGGAAAGCCTGTTATGATGACATGCATGATATGTGGATGCAATGTTTTCAAGGATCTCGCGGAATAAACACAAGAAGATGTTAGTAGTTAAACTTGCACTGCAACTTTGTTCTTCCACGAGAATCAAGCACACCATGTCAAGTGGGTCATAACCTTGACTCTTGTTATCGTGCTTTGGTCTTGGGAAGCATTTGGTTAGAGGGGAATAAATCCTCTTGCCCCTTGATAGACGTCTGGTTCAACATATCCCTGCATCACAGGACCTTGGGATCCTTGAAATGGTTATTAAAAATGCTATGGTATGATGTCACGATTTTATGTATAAGTAGTCATACACAAGCAAAAGCAAACAAGTCATTATGTACAAATGATCATATACACACAAAGCAGACAAGTCCTTAGGTTTAGACTTGCATGGAGTATATAGGTAAGTACCCTCTTGAAGTTTAGTTGGCTTAACCTGTCCTAGAAAGTAACCGGGTTCTAGGGGATCTTAATATCACTGATCTTTCTTCATTGGGCATTGTCTCAGCACAATCAATCTTTTCTTGCGGCCGAGCTATCCCAAAAGTCCGATCTCAATGAGCGTAGCATCGAGTATCAACCAATCTTCATCTTTACACCAAATTCGGCTATCTCACTACTTCCTAATGGCCAAGTTATTCACTTAAGGTTCTATGGTTAGTTAGTGCTTCATGACACCGCTCAGCGGCCCCGTATTCTCCTCGATTCAACACAAGGGATATCGGTACCAACAAATGTGTCACACTAATGTAGCCATTGCTTCAACCATATCGGTCTATGCCATACAGTTTCCACAATCTATTGCTACTTACCTAAAAGGTGCCCCAGATGCGGGTGTAGGATCTTTAACAATATCCCAAACAAGGACCCAAAAATGTCAAGCAAACAAATCAAGCAAGTAAATATGATCTAACTCTAAGGCAACCCCACTTTTAAGTTTATCCCCAACAGAGTTGCCAGTTCTGTAATACGGTGGGAGAACTGACTTGGTTGTTTTGCGTTTGATCTCAATTATTACGGATTGCAAGAGTCGCCACCGAATTTTCTTTTATCCAATAAAGGATAGGGTGAAAAGAACAGGAAAGACCTTTGAGAAGTTTTCTTGAGTTTGAAGGATAGGTTATGAAAATGGAAGGTGTTAGCACCCTTTTCATCCATAGTTATCTATGGGCTCTTAGTTGCTTTCTAGATCACTTGAAAATGCTTTGTTTGAAAATGTGCTTTTGTGGTGAGTTTTGAAAGTATTTTTGAAAAGCGCCTTCGTTGAGGCAAACTTTGTAATGATTCTAGTCTCTATAAGAATGCATACAAAGTGTTTGACTTTTTGAAAATAGTTCAAAGAGATGTTTTTTTGTGAAGATGTTTTGAAAGTGTAAGTGTGGAAATGGTTTTAGTTTAAGAGAAAGCAACTACGAGCGTCCTACCTACTCAAAAGGTCTATGTTCTTTTCCTCCTCCTTTAGATGTTGCTATGTTACCATTGATTGGTAATAAGCCACATTGTTGGATGTGAAGGGACGGGCGTGGGTCATCGTATAGTCATAGAAGGAAACCTATGAGACGTTTTAGCAATTTTCGTAAGGGACTAGATCGTTTACCGAAGGAAACATCGAGGGACATCGAGGGACTACAATCTTTTTGTCGAGGGTCTTTGCTGAAACACCCATATTCGAGGGACATGACTATTTTCCGAGGCAACAAGCGAGGTTACCCTAGAGGTACACGTGTGTGAATAGTGTGTTTGATTGCATGCATTTTTGTCTTTGAAATTAGGGTTTTCTAACGGTTGATTTTTGTCTTTCCATACACACCCTAATTACTAGCATTTATATGAAAAGCTATAAATTACGGAAAGTAAATTGACTATGTTATTACATATTTTGGGGATGGGGTGTACAAATTTACAAATGGGTATTTGTAAGAAATTAAATCCTAATTAACTATTACAACCATATTTAAACTTGAATAATGTATAAGGAATATAATGTACAAGACATGAATGAAAAGAAAATGAATTTTGTTTTGATTTTGTTAAGGAAATTTAATTAAGTTAAAGAAAAGAAAATAAATAGTAAAACATTTTTGGTCTTTTTCATTATAAGAAGTTAAATAAAATAAACTAAATAACTTAAATATATTTTTGGTGTTTTTGTGTAGAAGATAGTTTTTTTTATTAAAACAGTTTTTATGTAGAATTTTTTTTTTTTGTGTTTTAAAACAGTTTTGGTGTAGAAAATAATTTTTTGTGTTTTAAAACAGCTTTGGTGTAGAAAACAGTTTTTGTATTTAAAACAATTTTTTTTGTGTGGAAAAACAGTTTTATGTTTGGGGAAAGGGCCTGTTTGTTTGTTAGGAAAAAATAATAGAATAGATACAAAAGGTCTCGCTGGGGCTTGAACCCAGAACCTTCTATATGACAAGGCTTTAGCACACGCTGTGTGTACAACTGGGGTGATATGTTTCATTTGTTCATAAGGTAGCTTCGATTAGGTACAAAGTGAACCCATTTATGAATGTTTGTAATGCCCAACTTCTTCTTCCTTCGAGCGCAGGGATGCATGATGCCATAGTTTAAGCTTCAAATGGATTTGTTCCTCAGCCAATCGAAAGATGTATAAACCTGCCTAAAATCTGAAAACAAATCTAACCATATAACTTTCAAAAGCTATGGGTCGAAGGTCGGCATGAAATATCAAATCTAAGGCCTAACTGTTCAGAGATGAACCTTTTTTTAAACGTACAAGCAATGATAATCGAAAGTATGGGCATGGTCAGCTTCCTAGACATGATGTCTACATTTTTTTCTTTACAATGTACATACAAATGATGTTTGAATGAAGAGTTCTAAGTTTTAGAAAACTTACCTCTTGGAGTAAGACTTGAGGGACTTCGACAGAACCTTCAGGAATAGTTTGATGATGGACTAAGCCTGCTTCGACCTCCCTGAAGCTATTTCAGTTGCTTCTTCATTTTGAAAGTCACTGAATCAAAGGTTGGTTAGGAGTGAATCGAAGGTCTGATATATGGAGTGAGGGGGTGAATCGAAATGCGCACTAATGTATGAAGGGGTTTGAGATTTTTTGATAGTTTGAGAGTTTGAGAGTGTTTGAGAGTTTGAGAGTTTGAGAGTGTTTGAGAGTGTTTGAGAGTTTGAGAGTGTTTGATGATTTTTTCCACCCATCAAAAGTCTGTTTTTTTTTATTTGCAAAGGGTCTCTCTATTTATAGAGAAAAGGTTTTGTAGTAACCAGAACCCTGAGATAACATGTTATGGTTGAAAACGAAAAAGTTTTATGGGTTTTCATAATTCTCAAGTTCAAGTGCAAGTGGGGCTTGATATTTGTAGGATATTTGACTTATGCTTTTGAAACTGTTTGTGTTCAGATAAAATCAGGTTGGGAGCTTAAAAAACTAACTTTGTGATTAAAGTAATCTTTATGAAAAAGGATACGTAGCTTTTTGTCGTTTCATCCAAAAATGGTATAGTCCAGTGAATAAAGATTTGAATATTTGTGTAATGTATCATAAATTGGTGTAAGCCTCTGATTATGTAAAGATTTGGAAGCAACATAGCTTGACAAGTGCGATTTGGAGGATAAGGCTATGAGATTTGATCAATGTTCTTCAACCAAGCTTACTCGAAGGGTTCAGAGTTTGATTTAAAGTAGGTTGCTTTGAAGGAAACCAATACTCCAATCGAATATTTGTGGATTAAACTTGCTCGTAGGAGGCCAAATTCCCAATCGAAGCTTGTATGAAGATAACCATTGTCCAAATGAAGCTTGCATGCAGGAGGCCACTGCTTTGTGAATCAAAGCAAACCTGCAAGAGGCCATTGCCTTCTAAATCGAAGCAAACCTGTAGGAGGCCATTTATTTATGAATCGAAGCAAGCCTACAGGAGGCCTTTCCTTCTGAATCGAAGCAAGCCTGCAGGAGGCCATTTCCTTTTGAATCAAAGCAAAGCCTGTAGGAGGCCATTGCTTTATGAATCGAAGCAAGAATGTAGGAGGCCAAAGCCCAGTCGAAGCTTTGTGAATTAAACTTGATCGAAGGAGGCCAAATGCCCAATCGAAGCTTATGAACCAAGCTTACATTGAAGGAGTCCAAATGCCCAAACAAAGCTTGTGAACCAAGCTTGCATCGAAGGAGGACAAATTCCCAATCGAAGCTTATGAATCAAAGCAAACTTTCTCTTCTTTGATTTGATGCTTGAGATCCCAATATGAACCATAGAAACTACATGGAGCATTAAAAGCCCAACTGTACTTGTGCAAATTTGAACTTGAAAATCCTTGTCAGAAAGGTCTTGAAAAAAGGAGGGAAAATTTTGGGGTACAACAGTATCCATACATCAGTTAGCATAAATCAAATAAAATGTATATAGTACGAGTCTGCCTACGTTGACCGGAGAGACGATGGAGCCCTATCTCCGGTCGTCTTCTCCGGCTACTCCTTTCATCCAACCTGCGAAATAAGCGTTATGAGACAAAAAATAAAACCTTATCCCCCCTTTTTTGGAGTCCACGAATCCAATGGTGTGGTCCTTTTGCGCTAAATGTGTCTGTAAAGTGAGTTTCGAACAAAAAAAACCTAGCACGACTCAAACATGGTGATCCAAGATCTTGATGTTAGCAACCCCATGTAATGATTGCGTCATGTACTAAACACTCCTATAAACAGATCTAAATGGTTAGAAATACTCAAACAATGCATAAAATTAAAATATGACAAATGAAAAAAATGGCAACCGAAGGTGATGAACATGGTCATTTAAGGCATGGGAGACCATTATGGATGACCCTGACTTACTCTACCAATGCTCAGGAAGTGATTAGAGTGCTTAGTTTTGATTGGGAGTGGCTAGATCGTGCACTATAAGTTTTCACTTTTCTTGTGATTTTTTGTGAATTTTGGAGGTGTGTTTGAGGCAGAATTTTCATGTGTTTTGCTTCTTACCTTATTGTGGATATATAGAGGAATAAAGTGAGGTGAACAAAATATGGCAAGGAGACCAATGCATTCATGGCCATGAAGCAAAAAACAAACACACTTATAACCTTCCATTTTTAAAAATTTTCTTGCCATTTTCATGCTCACACGGTTTTGGCATATTCTTCATGTTTTCTTGGACCTCCACGTGTTTGAAGTTCAAAGCCCACGCGCCTTGGCTCAATGATTTTGTATTTCATTTGATTTATTTTGTATTTATTTGAATAAAAACCAAATAAATATAAATAAAATAATAATAAAACATAAGGCAAGGTATGAGTGAGCTTAGGAGGCTTCCACAAGGTCATGGACATGTTTGAAACCTAAAATGTTAGGACCACTAGTTCAAAATTTCAAGTGTGCTCACTTTGCATTTCATGCATTTCCTCAAAATTTCCCAACTTGCACTAGTCATAACTCTCTCAATTTTCATCTTTTGAAGGTGATCTTAGACTTTTTGGAAAGATCAAGATGCCCTCTTAAATTTCTCTCTTGATCATTTTTTCATTTGGAGAATTTATCTTGATGTTAGTTGCCTTGACAAAAAGTGTCTTTTTGTTGACTTTTGAAATGACCTATAATGTATGGGCTCATATCTTTCAAATGAAGTACTTTTTGAACTTGAGCATAAATACAAAGTTGTAGAGAATTGAATTCCCTTAAAAATGGACTTTGGTTGGGGAAAATTTGATGAAGCATGTGAAAGTTATGCTTGGCAAAGTTCAGGTGACTTCTCCTAAAGAAACCCTAATTTGGCAACTTTTGACTTTTGATGATTTGAGGGATTTTTCTTGAGGAATCATGATCATCCATTGATCAAATGATGAATATCACTTCAAAATGTTGATGTTGACCAAAAATCTTGAAGTTTGACTGTATGTTGACCATAATTGAATTTTTACCCAATACAGTTGATTTTCAATCATTTAAGCTATTGACTGAGCAAACTTGATATGCAAGACTTGAAACTTGACATGAACATTGTTGAAGACCAATGGAGAATCATGGAAACCACTTGAGACCTTTGCAAACATATCTTCCTTGAGGAACTCAAAACCCTACTTGTAGACCCTTTGCTTAGGAGAAGGTTTGACTGGTCAACCTTTGAGTATCCTTGAATACTTGAGAGCCTTAGAAGAATGTTTTGAAGAAAATGGGAGGGAAAATTTTGGGGTACAACACCAAGCCACCAGATTAATTTCTTCAAGTCCTGATACATCTTCGTAGCACCAGGATGAATACTCAACCTGCTTCTATGTCATTCCTCAAGAATACTCTTCTTAAGCTCTGGGATATCCGTAACACACACTCTATTGTCAAACCTCATTACACCATTCTCACCACTTCTGAACTTATCTCATTTTCCCTGGTTAATTAAAGTTAATTGATCTACTAACCACAAATCAAACTTTAGACCTTCTCGGATTTCTTCTATTATACCGCTAGTCAGTTTCAACATTCCTAACTTCACACTATTAGAAGTATCTTCACACACTAAGATCATGTATCTGAATTTCTCGAGCATCTGCAACTCTCGAACCATAAGCATTGACATATGTAGCGACTTCCTACTTAATGCATCATCAACTACATTTTCCTTACTAGAATGGTAACTCAAATCAAAGTCATAATCTTTCAACAATTTAAGCCACCTTCTCTGTCTCATATTTAATTATTTTTGGTCAAATAAGTACTTCAAACTCTTGCGATCACTGAAAACTTTGAATTTAGAACCAAAAAGATAATGTATCCAAATCTTTATTACAAACACCACTGCTGCTAACTCTAAGTCATGCATAGAATAATTCCTTTCACGAACTCTGTGTTTTGTAGAAGCATAAGCAACAACTTGTCCATTCTACATTAGCACACCACTAAGTCCCATCTTAGATGCATCATAATACACCACAAAAGACTCACTTGAATTAGGAAAAATCAACACCAGAGTGGTAGTCCACCTCTTCTTTAATTCTATAAATCTTTCTTCGCATGCAACATCTCACACATAAGCTTGACCCTTCCGAGTCAACTGAGTTAATGGCAAAGCCAACTTAGAAAATCCTTCAATGAACCTTTGATATTAACCTGCCAAACCAAGGAAAATTCGAACCTAGGTTGCAGACTTCGGAGCCTCCCATTGCAATATAGCATCAACTTTAGAAATATCTACAACAACTCCACCACTTGAAATCACATGCCCAAGAAAACTAACTTCCTTTATCCAAAATTCACACTTTGACAACTTTACATACAATTTATTTTCCTTTAACACTTGCAACACCATTCGCAAATGATCGGGGTGCTCTTCTTCCGTCTTATATAGATCAAAATATCATCAATAAACACCACGACAAACTTATCCAAATATGAATGAAAAGTTATATTCATATACTCCATAAAAACACATGGTGTATTAGATACACCAAACAACATCACAGTGTATTCATAATGGCCATACCTAATTTGAAAAGTTGTCTTCGAAATATCATCTGGTTTAACTCGAATCTGATGATAACCCGACCTCAAGTCAATCTTACTAAAAACACAAGCACCCACCAACTGATCCATCGAATCGTCGATTATCGGTAGTGGATGCATGTTCTTAATCATTACTTTATTAAAGTTCCTTTAATCTACACACAACCTCATACTTCCATCTTTCTTCTTAACTAGCAACACTGGAGCACCCTATGGAAAAACACTCGGTCGAACGAACTTATCCTAGAGCATCTCTTCCAATTATTTCTTCAACTCGCTTAGCTCTGAAGCTGGAATTCTATAAGGAGTCATTGACACCGGACTTGTACCAGGTATCAAATCTATAGAAAAATCCATTTCGCATTCAAGAGGTAAATTACTGATGTCATATGGAAACACCTTGGCAAACTCAAAGACAATAGGTAATTCCATATTCACATATTTACCATAAACTTGCAACGATGCAAACATCATAAACATCAAGGCTTCATCTTCCAAAAGTTTATTCACTTGCTTAGTCGTCAACATCATCAATTCTCCATTATCACCAAACTTAGGGAACCTTAAAGTCTTATTATAACAATAGATATGAACATGATTAAATTCCAACCCATTCATTCCAAGAATCACATATATAACACCTTGTTTTCCCCCCGTCGCATAATTAAATAAATTAGAGTAAATTAAAACTTTTCATCACAACAAAACAGGATGTCACATCATTCATCATCAAGTAATTTGCTCAATATTTAATAATTTGACACATAACACACATTTCGGATGAACCGATAACATCATCATCATCATAGTTATCAATATCTCGACTTCATTAACGCAACAGAAAAGAACTCATAATTTAATTCCAACATCATCAATTCGTCATATGACCAACAATTAAAATAAAACAGAGTTTACAAAGCTCCCAAAATATTCTTCAAAGAAAACATCAATTAAATAAAATGAGCGTTCATCCCCGGTGTTACATATCATAGCAAGACCTGAATCAATCTAGGCAATACGAGGCGCAACTCCATACCTCAAGCGATCTAATCTTTATCACATGCGCGTTACCCACGTAGAGGAAACATTCTAACAGAAAGGGTGAGATATCATAACAATATAACAAATGTATGATAATGAGTAGATAAAGCATGACATACATAATCATAATTTTATAATTCACGCATTAACACTAAATACACAACATCATTTCAAGAATCACACCCAGCAAACAACAGATCACATCTCTTCAACAACAACATTGTAATGCAATGAGACCGACTTCCCTAATTATATGCATGTGGTACCATAACAATGTCCCTTTGCCATTTAGGATGCACCGTCACTTGCCATTAAGGCCACACCTTCACTTACCATTAAGGCTACATCATCACTTGCAATTAAGGCTACATCATCACTTATGAATATGCATGCAACACTAACATGTTATGACAACAAACGCAACGACATGACACACATTAACAACCCAAACCAATACAAGCCACTGAATACACATCACTATTCATACATCATCACAACATCGTCATATCATGGAATCTCATCGATTCCATTATCATATTCACAATTACATCAAAATACCATAATAATACAAAAATCACAACACACACACACATCAACTAACAAATCCAATACAACACGTTAATCACATATCGCTGTTCATACATCGTCACACATCACTACATCATGAAATCTCTTCATACTCATCGTCACATTCGCAACTTCGCAATCACACACGACATCAGAACGAAACAAAATCCATAAAATCATCTCATACTATTTTCAAATCGTTTTTATTTGAGTAGAAAAATAATTTAAGCTTTTCATAGGTTCGAACGGCGTGTCAAACGAACACCCGAGTAAAAAGTTATGAGTTTTTAAAGTTTTTCAGAAAATTGACCATTCTCTCTCAGTGGTAACCAGTTACCTCCAGTGGTAACCGGTTACTGCTAAAACAGTAACTCAGTTTTTCAAAAATTTCCTGAAGTAACTGGTTGCCCTCTAGCAGTAACCAGTTACTGCTTTTTCCATAAAACATCCATTCTGTCAAGACTTTGGGTACCCAGTTACCCCCTCACAGTTTTTCCCAAGAATATAATTTTTGCACACGGTAACCGGTTGCCCCCAGGTGGTAACCAGTTACCACAACTATTTTTCCAAAAATTCTACAGTTTGCAGACTGTAATTTTTATCTTTCCGAAACCCCAAAACACTAATTTTCATCATGAAACATAAATAATCATTCAACTGAACATGCATAATTCAAAGCCATCAATTTGAGATCATTTTATATCATCAATATCAAGGTTTATCACACCAATTCACCATCATCAATCATCACACATACACATCACGATTCATACAAAGCAGATTATATAATTACATAACCTAACCCTACCATAACCCATCATCATACAATCCTTATAGTATTAGAACCCCACTCTTACCTTATGTTTTGAGTTCTCTTCCCTGATCCAATGGAGTCCTCCCTTTAGCCCTAGGTTCTTCCTCTTCTCTTCTGCTTCTCACTTCTACGATCAATTGGGAATAATGCCATATATTCCCCGTGTTCTCACTTCTTATTTTCTAATAACTCAAATTAGACTCCTAAATCAATATTCCCACCTTGCCCTTCTTATTTTTAATTATTTAATTAATCACTAATATTATAAATAACTATCTATCTATAATAATAGTAATAATAATAAAACCAACATCACTCATATTCTCTATTCACCCCCATGTTCTCTACGTTTTTCGTCATACACCCCCAACAATTCAACCTCTAATTTCCCAAATAGCATCTCATCACATTGTAAAACATACCATCACCGTAAACACATCATCTCATCTTATTATTTTTAAATGAAATAACCTTAATTAAATGGGGGTGTTACAACTCTCTCCCACTTAAAAGATTTTTGTCCTCGAAAATTACCTCAAGTGAACAACTCTGGGCAAGCTTCCCGCATCTTGCTTTCTAATTCCCACGTTGCATTCTCTCTAGAAGCTCCTCCGCAAACCACTTTCACAAGAGAGATCTCTTTGCCTTTCAACTTCTTCATTTCCCTATCTTCGATTCTCACAGGTACGGTCTCAATAGGAAGATCATCTCGTACTTGTACATCATCTATCGGAATCACATGTGATGGATCTAGAACATATTTCTGAAGTTGCGACACATGGAACACATCATGCAGATTTGATAAATTGGGTGGTAGTGCGACTCTATATGCAACATTCCCCACCTTCTCTAAAATCTTATATGGACCAATAAACCGAGGTGTCAACTTCCTTGACTTCAAGGCACGTCCTACACCGGTTACAAGAGATACTCTCAAGAATACATGAACTCCCTCTTGAAACTCAAGATCTTTTCTTCTCTTATCATGGTAACTCTTATGTCTGCTCTGCGAGGCTCTCATCTTCTCTTGGATCATCTTCACCTTCTCTGTATATTGTCGCACAATTTCGGGTCCTAGCGCTACACTTTAACCCAATTCATACCAACACAGTGGTGTTCTACATCTTCGACGATACAACACTTCGAAAGGTGCCATACCATTACTAGAATAGAAACTATTTTTGTAAGTGAACTCAATCAAAGGAAGACAATTATCCCATGTACCTCCTTTCTCAAGAACACAAGATCTCAACAAATCCTCTATTGACTGAATAGTCCTCTCTGTCTGACCATCTGCCTATGGATGATAAGCAGAACTCATTTTCAACTTCGAACCCAACGCATCCTGCAAAATCTTCCAAAAATTAGAAGTAAATCTCTATCTGACACCACACTAGATGGAACACCGTGCAACTTCACAATTACATGAAGATAAATCTCTGCCAACTTCAGTACAGGAAAATTGATACTGATTGGAATGAAATGAGCTGATTTGGTTAATCTATCAACGATCACCCAAACCCAATTGTGCCCTCTAGGAGTACTTGGCATCCCCGTCACAAATTCCATATATATATACTATGCCACTTCCACTCTGGAATGTATAAAGATTCCAATAGTCCTGCAGGTTTCTGATGTTTGACTTTTGACTTCTAACAAGTCAAACATGAATACACAAATTACGCCACGTCTCGTTTCAAACCGAACCACCAAAACAACTTCTTTAAGTCGTGATACATCTTGATAGATCCCAGATGGATACTCAAACTGCTTATATGGCTCTCTTCCAGAATCATCTTTCTCATTTCAGCATCATCAAGAATATAAATCCGGTTTTGGAATCTTAACACACCTTGGACATCTACTTTAAAGTCATTGTCTCCAGATTTGTTACTATCGACCATCAAGTCTACCAACTTCACATCTAACTTTTGAGCTTCTTTAATATTATCTAAGAAGTAATTATTAATCTTCAACAGCCCCAACATCACACTTTGCAGTGTCACTTCACAGACCAAACTCATGTCTCTGAATTGTTCAATCAACTCTATTTCTCTAACCATCATAGCAGACATATGCAAAGTCTTTCGACTCAAAGCGTCAACTACAACATTAGCTTTACCTGGATGATAATTCAAGCCAAAGTCGTAGTCCTTCAATAACTCCAACCATCTCCTCTATCTCATATTCAGCTCCTTCTGATCAAATAAGTACTTTAAGCTTTTATGATCACTAAACACTTCGAATCGGGAACCATATAGACAGTGACTCCAAGTCTTCAGCACAAACACTACTGCCGCTGATTCTAGATCACGAGTAGGATAGTTTTGTTCATGAATCCTTAATTGTCTCAAAGCATAAGCGACTACTTTATCATTCTTCATGAGCACACCACCAAAACCCAATTTAGAAGCATCACAATATACAATAAATGGTTCCCCAGGATTAGGTAATATTAGAATTGGAGCCGTCGTCAATCTCTTCTTTAACTCAATAAAACTCTCATCACATTGGATGTCCCATACAAATGCTCTGCCTTTACAAGTTAGCTGAGTTAATGGAAGTGCTAACTTAGAAAAGCCTTTGATAAATATCCTATAATAACCAGCCAAACCCAAAAAGCTTCTAATCTCTGTAACTGATTTTGGAGCTTCCCACTGCAACACTGCATCCACTTTAGACGGGTCTATAGCAATACCATCACCTGAAATAACATGACCAAGAAAACTGACTTCTGTCAACCAGAACTCACATTTCGACAAATTCACATATAACTTCTTCTCTTTCAACATGTGCAGTTCAATCCGCAAATGCTCAGAATGCTCTTCTTCAGATTTGGAATAAATCAAGATGTCGTCGATAAATACCACAATAAACCGATCCAGATAAGTGTTAAAGATACGATTCATATATTCCATAAACACCTATGACGCATTGGTAACACCAAAAGGCATCATCAAATACTCGTAATGTCCATACCAAGTTCTGAAACATGTCTTCTGAATATCCTCATCCTTTACCCAAATCTGGTGATAACCCGATCTCAAGTCAATCTTGCTAAACACACGCGCACCCGCCAATTGATCCATCATGTCATCTATCCTTGGAAGTGGATACCTGTTTTTGATTGTCACTTTATTCAATTGTCGGTAATCGACACACAATCTCATACTCCCATCTTTCTTCTTCACTAGCAACACCGGAGCTCCCCAAGGCGATACACTTGGTCTCACAAACTTCTTTTCAAGTAACTCTTCTAATTGCTTCTTCAATTCTGGTAATTCAGATGTTGACATTTTGTATGGTTCCATAGAAATAGGCTTGGTACCAGGTACAAGATCAATCGAAAATTCCACTTCTCTTTCGGTCGCCACGTCTGGACTATCGTCAGGAAAAACTTTAGGAAAGTCACACACAACTTGCAACTCGTCAATTGAAGCCTGATTCTCCGTAGACAATAACGCCATTAAATAAAACAATTGAGCTTCGTCCCACAATAACTCCTTCAACAATCTAGCAGATAGGAAACCATCTTCCTCTTCCTCTTTAGGAGTAGAAAACCGCACCGACTTATTATAAAAGTTAATATGAACATAGTTATATTCCAACCAGTTCATACCTAAAATTACATCCAGGCCACTCAACGGTAAACAAATTAGATCCACAACAAAATCTCTATCATAGATTGACAAAGGACACTTCAAACATGCAAGACAAGTAGTCATTAATCCCTTAGCTGGAGTATCAACAACCATTTCTCCATCCATAGAAGATAAAACAAGACCCAACTTTTTCACACAATCAGCAGTGGTAAAACAATGTGTAGCACCAGTATCAATAATAGTAAGTAAACGAGTACTATTAATGAAACATATACCTCTGATCAGACGACCTCCTCTTGATGTCTGAGTTCCAGCCAAAGCGAATACTTTTCCTCCAACTTGAGTCTTCTTTGGTTTCTGACACTGGGTACTGATGTGTCCTTCTTCACCACAGTTGAAACATATCGCTGCCTTGTGCTCACATTCAATTACCTCGTGATCATTCTTGCCACAACAAAAACACCTCTTGGCTTCACTCGTGCATTCACTGATTCTATGCCCAACTCTTCCACATTTGTAGCATCTAAGGCTAGTAGGAGCATATTCCCCAATTCACCTTCTGCCCTCAACCGCTCTCTGTTTTCCCTTGCCAGCTGGAGCATTATAAGGCTTCCCACGATTCTATTAATGCTTGTTTCTCTTCTCATTAACCATCTTGTAGTGATCCTTAGTATCATCTTCATAAATTCTGAAACTACTCACCAAATCAGAGAACTTACAGATTTTATGATACCCAACGACCTTCTTGATCTCAGAATGCAAGCCATTCTAAAACTTGACACACTTAGAGAACTCAGTTGTCCCCTCAGTGTAATGAGGATAAAAGTTCACAAACTCCACGAATTTGGAAGCATACTCTATTACTAACAAATTTCCTTGTTTCAGTTCCAAATACTCGACCTCCTTCTTCCCACGCATGTTCTCTGGGTAGTACTTATTCTAGAATTCCCTATGAAACACAACCCAAGTAATAGCCTCATATGTGCCCTCAGTCTCTGGCGAGTAGCAACCCACCAGTCATCAGCCTCCTTTTCCAGCATGTGCGTACCAAAATGCACCTTCTATGCATCAGAATAGTCCATGACTCGAAAGATTCTCTCAATTTCTTTGAGCCATTCATGTGCTTCTTCAGGATCATGCTTCCCTTTGAGTGTAGGTGGACAGTTCCTCTGGAAAGTCTCCAGAGCATGAGTTCCATCATTCTCACCAGCATTAGGCTGATTCTACATTGCCTGAGCTAAAGCCTGCAACGCAGTAACAAGTGCACCAATGCCTCTTCCAACCATTTCTCTACTTCACATCACAACATCAAACAACGGTTAGATAGAAAAATATCGATAGTATTCCACTATCACACTACACTAATGACTCAACAACCTGGCCTGATGGACCGACCTACTCTGATACCAATTGTAACACCTTCTTTTCCCCCCATCACATAATTAAATAAATCAGAGTAAATTAAAACTTTTCATCACAACAAAACAGGATGTCACATCATTCATAATCATGCAATTTGCTCAATATTTAATAATTTGACACATAACACACATTTCTGATGAACCGATAACATCATCATCATAGTTATCAATATCTCGACTTCATTATCACAACAAAAAAGAATTCATAATTTAATTCCAACATCATCAATTTGTCATATGACCAACAATTAAAATAAAACAGAGTTTACAAAGCTCCCAAAATATTCTTCAAAGAAAACATCAATTAAATAAAATGAGCGTTCATACCTGGTGTTACGTATTAGAGCAAGACCTGAATCATTCTATGCAATACGAGGCATAACTCCATACCTTAAGCGATCTAATCTTTGTCACATGTGCGTTACCCACGTAGAGGCAACATTCAAACGGAAGGGGTGATATATCATAAAAATATAACGAATGTATGATAATGAGTAGATAAAGCATGACATACATAATCATAATTTCATAATTCATGCATTAACACTAAATACACAACATTATTTCAAGAATCACACCCAACAAACAACAGATCACATCTCTTCAACAACAACATCATAATGCAATGAGACCGACTTCCCTAGTTATATGCATGTGGTACCATAACAACTTCCCTTTGCTATTTAGGCTGCACCATCACTTGCCATTAAGGCTACACTGTCACTTACCATTAAGGCTACATCATCACTTGCCATTAAGGCTACATCATCACTTATAAATATGCATGCAACACTAACATGTTATGACAAAAAATGCAATGACATGACACACATTAACAACCCAAACTAACACAAGCCACTGAATACACATCGCTATTCATGATTCATCAAGAAAGCTCAAGATTCATCAAAAGTCAAAAGTTACTAAATTAGGGTTTTCTTAAGGAGAAGTAAACTGAACTTTGACCAAGCATAACTTTCACATACTTCATCGTAAATTCCTCAATGAAAGCTAATCTTGAAGGAAATTCAATTCTATACAACTTTGTCTCTCTAAGCTCAAGGCCAAAAATGCTTCATTTGAGATATATGAGCCAAAACTTTACTGGTCATTTTGAAAGTTAATGAAAAGACATATTTTGTCAAATCAACTTACATCAAGTTAAAGACTTCAAATGAAATAATTACTAACATGAAAGTTGTAGGAGACATCTTAAGGTTTCCAAAAATGCCAAGATCATCTTCATCTAACAAAAATTGAGAGAGTTATGATTGGTGCAAATTGAACATTTTTGAGAAAATGCATGAAGTCCACTTTGAGCAAAGTTGAATTCCTGGGCTAATTGGCCTAAGTTTTTAGGTTCAAACGTGTTTATAACTTTATAAAAGACCTCTAAATCCATTCATATATTTTTGTGATTTTTATTTCTTTTTATTTTTATTTTATTTAATTAAATTCAAAATAAGTCAAATAAAATATAAAACTAATCGATTAAGGCATAAGGCTTTTGTTTTGGATCAGATTTGAAGCCCTAAAAGCTCACAACTAGCTAGAAAAACCGTGCGAGGATGATTGGCACAAGATTGAGCTTAAAAAAGAAACTTTTCATGCAAAATTAAAATTAAATTTCTTCATCATGAAATACAAAGATTCGTTTACTTTTGTTGACCTAATTCTTCCACTATAAATACACAACTTCAGATGGCAAAAGACACACATGCTTCCTCTCAAGAAGAACCCTAAAAACTAAAAATTTTCAATAACTAGGGCAAACTCAAACCCTTATACCCAGCCGTTCTCAGTCATTTTGAAGCATCACACTAGCCCCCTGAAGGTCCCAGGTGTTCATACCAATCATCACTCAAGCTTGAAGCATCCCAAACGTGACAACCAAGTTGCTCCTATTTGATAACTTTTTTTAATTTCAAACTCTTAATTCACACAATATAAATGGTTTTTAAGAATTTACATATGTTCATAATCATGTTTATAATGTTTTTGAACCATTAACTTTGAGGTTTAGTGCAGAAACAACAAAACACCATTGTTATGGCTCGGAGCTCTCAAATTTTGAAACCCTAGCTACATGTCATTTTAGATGAAACTAACACTATCATTGAGATCGCAAGACCTTAATTAGTGGATCATGATTATTTATTTTCATTTTTTAATTGATTATAGCAGGTTTTCAAAATCTCCTCACCGGAGAAGATGAAGTTGACCACCCTCCATGGTGGTTTGACCCTCCTGACTCATGCGACCTAGGCGTGGCGTCCTCCCATTGGTCCATTCAAAACCCCAGGCCCCACTAACATGCATGTATTCAATTTTGTTTGAATTATAATTTTTTAATTAAGTTTTATTATATATTGAATGATAGTGGTAATATGAACGCGTAACATAATTGGCCAAGTGGTAAGAGTTATGACTGATATTGCAAAGGGCGTGGGTTCGATCCCAGCTTTTGTCAATTTCTTTTGTTTTTCAAGATAGCGTGCATGTTTATAACAAATTGATTCATTCTCATCCCGTTAATATTTTTGTTCTATTTTCTAACCCTAGTTTTTTATTTCATTTTCTTAATTAATTCCTTTTTAATTAACCATTTAACAAATCATTAATCATAATTTAAATAGTTTTAGGGTTAGTTGGCCAAAAAAATTTCCATAATTAGTTAGACTTTTTTTTTATTAATTAAAATGAATTAGACATTAGGATTTCTAATTGGTAATTAGGGTTTTTGACTTTTTAATTAACTTAATTAGGTTATAATTAATTTGTTAATTAGGTCTTAATTATCATTAACATTAAAATTATTTTCTACAAAAACACAAAAACATTAAAAAGTTTTTTCTAACATTCTTTTTCTTATTTCTTTTTGCTATTTAATTTCCTAGAACAAGTGTATAGGTTCACACTATTAATGTAATAGCGTAGATTTATTTTCTCGCATTTTTTCTAATTATGTAACTGCTCACAGGATTTAATAGCTTAGGTTTTACATTCCGCACTTTAGTTTTCTGTACATATTTAACTGCTAGTAAAATAGGGTTTGTATGGAGAGACTAAAAGAAAATCTAGAAAACCCCAATTCAAGACAATAACTGAAAATACACACTTTTCACACTTGCACCTCTAGGGTAACCTCTCTTGTTACCTTACGAATATTGGTCATGTCCCTCGAAAGTGGGGATTGTAACGCCTGTAATTTAATTAATTATTTAATTAAATTATTTTTGAAATATTTTGTGAAGATGTGTTATAATTAAATCAGATTTATGTTATTAAGTGGGGAAATAATATTAGAGGTATAATATTATTATGTGGTGAAATAATATTAGAAGTGTAATACTATCAAGGTGGGCTTAATTTGAGATAGTAGATGTAATAAGGGGGTGTAGGTTTGGAGCCCAATAAGAATAATATAATAATAGGGTTATATTATTATTTTTTGTTAGAATAGAAGAAGGAAGCAGTAGGAAGAAATAAGGATTTGGAAGAGAACGTGAAGCTGCCGGGAAAAGTGGAAAATGGCAAGAACGAAGATTCAACCCGGAAGATTGTAGAGCGACCTTCAATCCAAGGTAAGGGTGGGGTTCTGACTTTATAATTGGGTTCGTGATGTTTGATATGTGGGGTTAGAGGATTGATGTTTTGTGCTTGAATTGGATGTATTATGAATGATGTATGATGAAGATTGATGAATTCCTGATGAATAATGATGTTATTATATTGTTTGATCGATGTGGTAATAGAGGATAATGTTAAGTGATAAATTATCATGGTTATAATGAGGTTTGTAGGACTGTAACATAATTCCCGTAGTGAAATTACAGAAGAAAACGCAGAGATTATGCAGACTGTAGCAGGATGTGTCAACCCCAAATTGAATGTGTTGATACATGAATGCTGTAAGACTTAGGATGAGTCGACACGAAGAAGGGATGCGTCGATACATGGTAGTTCTAAGACTCAGGATGAGTCGACCAGTGAGGTGCATGTGTCGATACATGCTATGATTTAAATCCAGGATGATTCGATCCATAAGGAGGATGTGTCGACTCATAGTGTACAGATAAAGCAGGATGAGTCGATCCATAAGGTTTTGTGTCGATACATAATGTCTGGTTTTTGACAGAATTGGCTTTTAATTGCTGTAACTTGGGTTTTAGTATGCTGTTTGATATGACGTTTGAAGTGTTGATTAGCTAACGCGATGAGCTTTATTATAGGTGATTAAATGATGGATAAGAAGTGTAATCCTAGCAGATAATGCAGGATTTAAAATTAATTCCCGTAGATGACCGTTGTGCTGATTTTTGGACAGGACGATGAATAGTAGATGTTTAGAGGCTGGTGTTAGAATTATGACAGTAGGATTACTGACAATAACGATATAAATTAGTAGAATAACGGGATGGATTATTGTACTATTAATATACAGTTGAGTATTAGTGAGATGTTATTGATGAAGTTGTGTTCGATGATTTTGTGATAATAAATGATGTTTAATAAATTATTTTGATGTTACGAGATGTTGCTAATTGAGATGTTTTGAGATGATTGAGATGTTGTGATTTCAAGATGTTAATTGAGATGTTTTGAGATGATTTGAAATGTTGTTAACTTGGGTGTTGTTATTACATTCATGATGAGTCGCATACATTTCATTTTTGAGATGGAGCTTATGCTCATTGAGATGGCCTGGATTGGAAAATTTTGAGATGAAGGCTATGCCTTGTTGATGCCTCTATTAATTGGCAGATTTTTGAGATGGGAGTTCCGCTCCAATGGTACCACATGCATTTGCATAGTTTTGAGTCGCATTATATGATTGAATAATGAAGTGTATTTGATGTTGATGAATGAGTATGTATATGTTGTAATTATTGTTGATTATGAGATGAAAAGTGGTGATATTATTGATCTAATTTAATATATTAATTCTCATGCGCTTTATTATATTGTTAGGTATCTCACCCCTTCTGTTTGAATGTTGCCCTTATGTTGGTAACGCGCAGGTAATCAAGAGTGAAGGTTGTATACCTTCAATAGTTCGATTCGATGAACGCTTGCTGATTTTTGATTGTTGATTTTCAGTTGTTGAGTTTTGAATTGATTATTATTAAATATGAGATGTTTCAAAGTTGTTGTTTTATTAAGAGATGTTATTGAAGAATTCCGCTGTGTGGTTGTTGAATTATTTTATTAAAGATGTTATGACAATGGTTCATCCGATGTTTTAAAAGTGTTATATATCCATGATGAATGCAATGAATTTGTTAGAGGAATTTGTGATGTCCCGATTCATTTGTATGATTGAAATTTTGTGACTCTGATATATCTTGCATCATTTGCTTGGGGTAGAATTGGGGTGTTACAGGGATACTTTAGCAAAAGACCCTCGATATACAATATCATCATGGTCCCTTTCAAATAAAGATCATAATCCCTCAGTGACCCTTATAGTTTCCTACAAAATGATCTAGTCCCTTCGATGACCCTACGAGCAAAATGATGATAGTCCCTTCAATACAATTGCTAAAGTATCCTTACATGTTGCCTTCGATGACCATACGATGATCCTACGCTTGTCCCTTCACATCCAATAGATAGGATTACCTGCCAACTAATGGTATGGATAATACTATCTCTAAGGGAGAAGGAAAAGAATAAGAAAGACTTTAGTGGGTAAGAACTCTTGAATGTTTGCTCACAACCTTTTTCAAATAAATACATTTTTACACATCACTTTCAAAACAAATATTTTCAAAAAACACTTTGTATACATTCTTGAGGACCGATGTAAGGATTATTACAAAGTTAGCCTTATGTTGGAATTTCAGAATATTTTCAAATAAATCACACACACACAAAGCAAGTTTTTTAAGTGAGTTAAGCAATTAAGAGCCCGTAGATAACTACGGATAAAAAGGGTGCTAACACCTTCCCTTTTCATATTCTACCCCTCGAACTCAAAATTTATCAAAGGTATTTCTTATTCTTTTCACCTTTCCTAAATATTGGATAAAAGAAAAGTCTGTGGCGACTCTTGCTAACTGTAACATTTGCGATAAAACAAAAAAAGTCAGTTCTCCCACCGTATTATAGAACTGGAGACTCTGCTGGAGAGTGACTTAAAAAAGAGGGTTACCTTAGAGTTTAGATAACTTTTACTTGCTTTAATAGTTTTAATTTATTGCTTTAAATTTAAGGGCTTGTTTGGGTATTTCTTGTGTGAAAGATCCTACACCCGGATCCAGTGATTCCTTAGGTAAGTAGCAATAAATCATAAAGATTGTATCGCGTATACCGATATGGTTAACATGATAGCTACAATTAGCGTGACACTTTGGTTTGTACTGATGTTCCTTGAGTCAGTCAAGGATAACATTAGGCTTCCGCGTGGTGTCGTTATCACTAACTTGCTTTTAGAACCTTAATTGACCCATCCTGGCCATTATAAAGTAGTGAGATAGCCGACTTTGATGAGGTCCGAAGTTGGTTGATACTCGAGGCTACGCTCATTGAGATTCGACTTTCAGGATGTTTTGGTGGCAAGCCGGTTTCCGTGCTAAAATAAAGCTTACCATAAAGATCTGTGATATGAGATTCTTAGAACTCAGTTACTATTTTAGGACAGGTTGAGCCAACTTAACTTCAGCGGGGAAGGGTATTTACCTATAAACTTCATGTAAGCCTTTAAACCTAAGGCTCTTGTATGACTTGTTTGTGTTTGCTACTTATTTAACATGAACATAATATCATATTATCATAACATAACATTTTCACTAACCATTTCAAGGACCTAGGGATTTATCTTTGTTCCTTGTTGCAGGTTATGGCCTCCGCTCGCAGAAATACTATTCGAATCAACTTTTTAAGGGTACCTTCCAAGCTTAAGGAGTTAATCTCAAAGGTTCCCGAAAAATCTCAATTCACCAAGAGGCATGGTTATCTACTCAGTTTGGTTACCTCAGGTTTTGAAGAAGACATGATGAGTGTTCTGTTCCAGTTCTTTGATCCTAAGCATCATTATTTTACCTTCTAATATTATCATTTGTGTTGTACCCTAAAATTCCCCCCCCCCCCATTTCAAAATATCTCCTCATGCTCCTAAGGTTCTCAAGTACTCAAGACTATTCAAGAATTGTTCAGATGAACCCTCCTCCTAAGTAGTGACCTACAATTAGGATTTTGGTTTTCTCAAAGAAAATTGAGCTTCTAATGCCTCAAGTGAGTTTCATGGTTTCTCATATGCTTCAAAGAATCCTCATGTCAAGTTTCAAGCCTTACATGACAAATTTGCTCGGTCAATTGCTGAAATGAGTGAAAAATCAACTATATTGGAAAAAAAGTCAATTGTGGTCAACATATAGTCAAACTTCAAGATTCTTGGTCAACATCAAGATTTTGAGGTCACATTCATCATTTGATCAAGGATCGATCATGATTCATTAAGAAAACTCAATATTCATCAAAAGTCAAAAGTTACTAAATTAGGGTTTTCTTAAGGAGAAGTCAATTGAACTTTGACCAAGCATAACTTTCACATACTTCATCATAAAATTCTCAAACAAATCCCATTTTTATGGAAATTCAATTCTCTACATCTTTGTCTCTCTAAGCTCAAGGCCAAAAATGCTTCATTTGAGAGATATGGGCCAAAAGATTACAGGTCACTTTAAAAGTCAACAAAAAGACACTTTTTATCAAAGCAATTTACATCAAGATAAAATCTTTAAATGAAAGAATGACCTACATGAAGATTTTAGGGGACATCTTGAGGTTTCCAAAAAGTCCAAGATCACTTTCATATTACAAAATTTGAGAGAGTTATGATATGTGCAAGTTGCATAATTTAAAGAAAATGCATGAAATCCAAATTGAACAAACTTGAACTTTTGGGCTAATGGGCTTATCTTTTAAAGTCCAAACGTGTTATTGACCTCATAATGGACCTCTAAGTCCATTCATGCACCATTTTAATTTTTATGTCATTTATTTTGATTTTTATCCAATTAAATTCAAAATTAAAGCAAATAAATATTAAGTGGAGGTATAAGGCATAAAAGGCTTTTGATTCTGATCTTTTGGAGGCCCAAGATTACATTACAAATTGTGTGAACCTATTTGCAAAACAAATCTTCATGGTTTTGTCTTATTCCAATCTATTTTCAAAGAAAATCAAAGATAGGTTTTACATGATGTCCAAGCCCATCTTTTAACCTAATTTTTTCTCTTATAAATACCCTTCATATTCAGACCAAAAGGAGACGAAAAAAGTTGTGCAAGAAACAAGGTGTTGGAGATTGAAATTTGCAAGAACTAGGGCAAACTTGAAATCCATCATACAACCATCCTCAAGGCTAGCCATCCACTCAAATCGGTTCCTAAGACACGATAGAGTAAGTTTGGATCATTCTTGATTTTAAAAAAATGTCTGAAACTAGCATTCCAAGCATGGTTGGTTTTCATATTTTTGTGAATTTCGTATTTTTATTTTTATAATGCTTTGATTCATACTAACAATTCTAACATGTTCCTGAGATAAAATAACACAGGTCTGATCCCTTGCATGAAGCCCATGATGCCAGAATAACCCATCATCATTCTTACACTGATTTGAATTATTTTCATTGTATCTCTTTGTACAGGACAAATCATCAAAAACTAAGGCCACCATTGGATTCGTAAGGTTCAATTTAAGGGGGTAGGGTCCTTCTTAATCTCTAACACGCTTTGTTTTTGCAGGTTAAAATTTAAACTCACCAGAGAAAGTGATCGGAGCTAGGGCTCCGACGCCTCTCCGGTCCACTGGTTTATTTTATATTTATTTGTTTGCATTATGTAAACGGATGAGAGCGTAACACCGCTGGTCAAGGAGAAGGTTTGTGAATCTAAGGGTGTGGGTTCGATCCCTGCGTTTGCAATTGTTTTTTATTATTTTTTCAATCTACGTAGGTTTCATATACTATCATCCAGTCCTATTCTCAAACACCAACATGCGCTTGGCCTGGTGGCAAGCAGTGCGGTGCAAGAGGCTAGAGGGTGTGGGTTTAACACCCACCCCATGCAATCTTTTTTTCCTATTTTCTCTTTTAACCTAATTTTCTTTATTTTTATTTTTCTAACCCTAATTTTTTAATTAATAAATCATTAGACTAACCTAATTTTTCTAATACTGATGAATTAAGTTTAGGGTTTGTAACTAACTTTTAATTTTATTGATTTATTTAATTAATTGATTAATCAACCCTTTTCTTAAATATTAAAATAAATTAGAATTTAGGTTTTAATTATTATTATCATTTAAATTATTTTTTCACAAAAAAAACATTCAAACATTTTTCTAACATTTTTCTTATTTATTTTGTTATTTATTTTCTTAGAGAAATTGTATAGGTCGCACAACTTTTTCTTGTAATACCATAAATTTACATTTTACGCATTTTTACCTATTATGTAACTGCTCACAGGATGTAATAGCTTAGGTTTAAATTCTGAACTTTACTTTCCCGTATTTTCTTATGTAACTACCCCAAAGCCTTGTAATAGCGTAGGGTTTACTTTCCGTATCTTTAATTTTTTGTATATATTTAACTGCTAGTAATTAGGATTGTATGGCAAGACTAAAATCAATCGACAGAAAACCCTAATTCTCAATATAAATATAACTGAACTGAACACACTTTTCACACTCACACCTCTAGGGTAAACTCTCTTTGTTGCCTTCAAAAACAATGTTCATGTCCCTCAAAAATGGGGATACTTTAGCAAAAGACCCTTACGAATAAATATCATAGTCCCTAAATTTCGAGTTCGGGGGGTAAGTTATGAAAAGGGAAGGTGTTAGCACCCTTTTCATCTGTAGTTATCTATGGCCTCTTAATCTATTAATCCACTTTGAAAATTTTCTTTTCGTGTGTGTGTTAGAAAAAATATTTTGAAAGTGCCAATGTAAGGCGAAACTTTGTAATGATTCTTGTATCGGTCCTCAAGAATGCATACTAAGTGTTTTGAAAATATTTTTGAGAGTGTAGTGTGATATGTTTTTGTTTTTGTGAGCGAGCGTACAGTTATCGTACGTTCATTGAAGGCAACTTGTAAGGATGCCTTAGCAGTTTCGTAAGGGACTAGATCATTTTTTGAAAGGCAGCGTCAAAGGGTCATCGAGGGACTATGATCTTTTATTCGAGGGTCTTTACTAAAGCATCCTTATGTTCGAGGGACATGACTGTTGTTTTTTCCGAAGGCAACAGAGGTAGATTACCCTAGAGGTGCAAGTGTGCAAGTGTGTTGATTCGATTATTTTATCTTGCATTAGGGTTTTCTAGCGTTTGATTATTATCTTGCCATACATTCCTATTAACTAATAGTTATATATACATACAAGGCATACAAATCATAAGTGCGAGAAAATAAAATGCGAGAAAGTAAAGACCTACAACTATTACATGGCTTCGGGAGAATTACAATATTTATAACTTTGCGAGAATTTAGACGCTAAGCTATTACAAAAAAACTCATGCGACCTATACAATCGTTTCTAAGAAAATAAATGGCAAAAGTAAACATAAATGTTTGCAAAATTATTTTTAAAGTCTTAACATCTAAAATATTAGAAATTAATTTTTTGTGCATTGTTTTGGTTTGATTTGAATAATGAAATAAATAGATTTTAAACCTAAATTAAATACTTAATTAATTAATTAATTAATTAAAAAAATATTGTCTAAAATTAAATTAATCTATTAAAAGTCTAAATCTGATTTTATTATATTTTATGATTTTTTTTATTAAATATTAATTAAAATAAATAGAAATTAATTAAACAAAATAAAAAGGAAAAATAGGAAGAAAATCGTAAAATGGGTAAGCCAGGAAAAAGGGTTACAGGCGCTAGGGCATTCATCTACACATGTGATCACCTGAACCTGTTTTAAATATTCACATATGAGGATCTGAATGATTAGTAGCTATGAAACACGCACGAAATGAAAGATTTAAAAAATCAAAATTTTATTAATTGGAACAAGTGGTTGGGCTCGTTTTAGGTGGTGAATTGATTGGGTATGAATCTGAAAATGTTTCTTAGACCTTCAGGAAGTGACTGTAGACGTTGGATCACTTTGAAGTTGCTTAGAATTTGAGAACCGATTGTGAAGCAAAGTTGAATATTTTTTCTCTTTGAAACTCTATTCTCTTGCCAATTTTTTGTGTCTGTTGTGTATAAATGTGGTGTTTTTATATAGAGGAAGAAAAATAGATCAAGACAAAAGAGGAAAAGACCAAGTATTCAATGCCTTGCCAAAACACAAAAAAAAACATGTTTTCAAACATTTCATTTTGAGAAGATCGTGTCTCAACACTTGTCCCCCATGTTTGCATGGCTGTCCAAGAGTCTTTTGGCCTCAAATTTTATCCAAGAACCAAGCCCATATGCCTTGGTCCATCATTTACTATTTTATTTAATTTATTTTGTATTTAATTGAATAAATAATAAAATAAATGAAATAAAAATAAAAGATAAGGTATAAGTGGATTTATGCGTCTCTTATCATTTCGTGAACATGTTTAAACTTAAAAAATTAGGTTTGTTAGTCCATAATTTCAAAATTGATCAATGTAAGTTTCATGTATTTCTCAAAATTTGCTCAATTTGTACCAATCATAACTCTCTCAAATTTCATCATTTGAAGGTGATATTGAACTTTTTGGAAAGCTCAAGATGCCCCCTACAATCTATATGTTTATAATATTTTCATTTGAAGAATTTATCTTTATGTAAGTTGCCTTGACAAAAAGTGTCTTTTTGTTGACTTTTGAAATAACCTATAATGTTTTGGCCGATATCTCTCAAATGAAGCATTTTTTGAACTTGAGCTTAGAGAGACAAAGTTGTAGATAATTGAACTTCCTTCATGTGATACGGTGGGAGAACTGACTTGATATTTTGCATTTTGATCGCACTTGTGCGGTTAGCAAGAGTCTCCACCGACTTTTCTTTTATCCAAAAGGAAAGGTAAAAAAGCACAGGAAAGACCTTTCGAGATTTTTTCTTGGGTTCGGGAGGTAGATTATAAAAAGGGAAGGTATTAGCATCCTTTTCATCCATGGTTTTCCATGGGCTCTTAGTTACTCGTTTAGATCACTTGCTTTCATTTGATAGTGTGCTTGTAGTGTGGGCTTTGAAAGTATTTTGAAAAATCTCTTTGTAATGGTTCTCGTCTCTATAAGAATGTATACAAAGTTTTGTTTCGAAAAGTGGTTCAAAGATGTGTTTGTGAATCGTGTTTCGAAAAGTGTTTTGAAAAGAGGTTTTGCAATGGTTCTCGTCTCTATAAGAACGTATACAAAACATTTTGTCTTTTTGAAAATGTTTTGAAATGAGAGTATAGGTGTAAAAGTTTTTATCGTGAGCAAGTTGGAGATGACAAAGCAAGGAAGGCAAGAAATATGTGGCAAGCATAGAAGTCTTGGAGATAAGCAAAGGAACTTCAGTCAAACTTAGGCATAGATTAATTCTCCTAGGCCAATCAAACATTTGGATTTCCTTTGTAATTTAGAGAGAATCATTCCTGTACTGTATCCAATAGTTGTACTAATTCATCTTTTAAATACAATAAGTTGTAAAACATAGAGTATTTAAAAGAATAAATTGTTTTGTAACAACGTTTGAAATTGGAAAAAATCTTGAGTTGTAGCATGAAATATTCTGGTGTCAATTGAAATTCTTTATCAATAACAACTTGTAATTTCGCATCCTAATTGATTTTTGAAATGCCCAATCAAGATATTTGAAGTAAAATTTTCCAGTCTGGTAACTTACATTCCAAGTAATCCCAATAACTATGTAACTGCATTTGGAACAAACCCGCACTGTATATTCCATTTCCTAACCAAACAAATGTTTTAAAGATGCAAATCATCTGGTCAAATTGGATCCCACAATCATGAGTGTCTTAAATGATAGTCTTAACTTCTATCTTTTGTCCCAAACAAACATTATCCTTTCAGTAAACTATGTTTTAAGAAAATTCAAAATCAATCAAATGCCTTGCGATGATTTGATAATTTTAAAGTTTTCCAAACACAAATTTCTTCCGATTCTTTGAAGATAAACATGTGAGCGACATCATATCTAACCATGAACAGACAGAAACGTCTCAAAATCTTATATCTTGAAGAAATCATAAGTACAACCTTGAGGAAGCATGAAGACCTGTGAAAGCCAAATGGATCTTTAAAAATTCACTTTCTTTTGAGGATTGCAAGAAAAACCCTAATTGTTGGTTTACTGCCACAGAAGAGAATCTGTCTGATCGATTCCTGAGCCAACTTGAATATCTGAGAAACCCTAGGGTTGTGTCTTCTATGAAAAATGGGAGGGAAAATTTTGGGGTACAACAGATGTCCCTGTTCAATCTTCTTGAACCTGAAGAGTTAGATTGTCGAGTTTTGTCGTTTGTGACTCGAAGGTAAAAGATGATTGGACACTAGAGTGCCCATAAATTTGCACTTGACAAAGGTGTAGTTGAGGGAATGGGCTTAAATATGCCATTTGGAGAGATGTTAGAATCTTGTTGGAGATGGGCTTGTAGATGCCATCCAAGAATGTTTATTATAAATCAAAAAGAATAGGCATCAGAATGGTGTCCGTATTTGGAACGTATCTGAACTGTATTTGTACTTGAATCTGAATAAGTAACATAATGGATTCCGTGTCTGGAGTGTATCTGAACTGTATCTGAAGGATGAAACTGAATAAGCGAGAGATTGGCTTCCGTGCCTGGAGCGCATCTGGACGGTATCTTGAAATTGAAATATAAATGAGTAACAAAATGACTTTCGTGTCCGGAGTGTATTTGTATTGTATCTGTATCTGGAATTTGAATAAGTATCTGGATGGCACCCTTTCCTGGAGCGTATTTGAACTGTTTCTGAAGGATGAACCTGAATAAGCGACAGAATGGCTTCCATGCCTGGAGCGCATCTGGACGGTATCTTGAAATTGAAATCTGAATGAGTAACAGAATGACTTCCGTATCTGGAGTGTATTTGTACTGTATTTGTATCTGGAATTTGAATAAGTATCAGGACGGCATCCTTGTCTTGAGCGTATCTGAAATGTGTCTGAAGGATGAACCTGAATAAGCGACAGAATGGCCACCGTGTATGGAGCGTATCTGGACTGTGTCTTGAAATTGAAATCTGAATGAGTAACAGAATGACTTCCGTGTCTGGAGTGTATCTGTACTGTATCTTGAAATTGAGGTCTGAATGAGTAACAGAATGGCAACCGTGTCTGGAGCGTATCTGAACTGTATCTAGAATCTTTGAACATTTGTTAATGGTAGTTGTTAATCTTATCCTGAAAAGGGTAAAATGTTAGCTGAAGCACAAAGTTATGTTGCATGAAATGTATGATGCAATATATGTACTTTATCAATGTTTATAATATATGGATGTAATGTATGCGCATGTAAGCTGATTTGCTGAGGAAAATAAATCCTTGACTGCTGCTGAGGATTTCGTTGTGAGAGTAATGCCATATACTTCTTGAGGAATCTGCTTGGGGAATCCAAAGAATTTTAATGACTTCTACTAGGGATTATTGACGGGAGTCTTTGTTCTGTCGGGGAGCAATAAAAACTCTATGGGGAAAAGCTTATTCCTGTTTGGAAAAAGTTCAGGAGTTTCGGTCGTCTTCCACTCTACTGGGAGTTACCCTAGGTTGGGGCGAAACAAAAGTTAAATGTTATCTGGTTGATTTTCAGGCTTCAAGACAACTTGTTGGGGGAACCTGGAGAAACTGGATGATTTCCACTGGGGATTGAAAGTTTCAGCTCCACTGGGGATCCTAATGATGTACTGTAGGGATTGTTCATGGAATAGCCTAGAGACGTTTTCCTATTCTTTCCATCTGTCAGTAATTGTCCTTTTGCACTTTGTTTATTTGTAAACAGTAATTATGTTCAAATGCATATGTTCATTAATGAATCATTGGACGTTTTTGCAAATAAAACACAAGTGTAAAGAAAAAGGCAAATAGTTTTCTGTACTTTGAAAGAGATATCTTTGTATTTACTTTGAATATGTATTTTGTACAAATGAGACAAACATCCTAGTAAGAGGATGGTGTCATAAATAAGAAAAATTTTACAAAGAAAGATAGCTATGTGTAATAATCCCATGGGGTTCCCATTCTGCTATAGCCTCCGTATCTCCGAGTATCTTATCCATTTGTTTCTTCGTCCGAAGATGATTGAATTGATTGGAAGCTCCGAGTTTGTCCGTGAAGAGATTGTCCTTAAAGTGATCCGACGAGACATAGTCATACGCTTTAATTCCCTAACTTTTGCCTGGACCTCCCTTTCGGGTTTTCAGTCCACCGAGAAACCCTTTTTTGCCCAAGTAGCCCTTTCAGGTTTTCAACTTGCCGGGTGTTCAGATTTTTTATTTTGTCCCTAATTTTTGCCCGAACCTTTTGGTTCCCCGGGATGCCCTTGTTTTTCCTAAGTGTGTCAACCTAGCGGGTATCTTATACATAGTATCTTTTGACTATGTCTGCGTTCGCAGGGTGTGGCAGGTCATCGCCGTCCATGGTGGTTAAGATCATCGCCCCACCAGAAAAGATGTTCTTGATTACAAATGGTCCTTCATAGGTAGGAGTCCATTTTCCCTTGGGATCACTTTGTGGCAAGATGATGCGCTTGATCACTAGATATCCAACTTAATATACTCGGCGTCTGACTTTCTTGTTGAAAGCCTTGATCATCCGTTTTCGATACGTCTGACCGTGGCAAACAACAGTAAGTCTCTTTTCATCAATTAAGTTCAGTTGATCAAGTCGGGTCTGGATCCAATCGTCTTCAGTCAAACCTGCATCCTTCATGATTCTCAAAGAGGGAATTTGAACCTTGATAGGTAAAACAGCCTCCATGCCATAAACCAAAGAATAGGGTGTTGCCCCAGTTGATGTGTGAGCCGTGGTACAGTATCCGTGGAGAGCAAACGGTAGCATTTCATACCAGTCCTTGTAGGTGACTGTCAGTTTTTGTATGATCTTTTTAATGTTTTTGTTAGAAGCTTTGACTGCACCATTCATCTTTGGCCGATAGGGGGATGAATTGTGATGTTGAATCTTGAACTGCTTGCACAAGGCGGTGATCATAATATTGTTAAGGTTTGTACCGTTATCAGTGATGATCCTTTCCAGGATACCGTACCGGCAAATGAGATTCTGCTTGATGAAGCGGCAACAACATTCTTAGTAAAGGATGCGAAAGAAGCTGCTTCGACCTACTTAGTGAAATAGTCAATGGCCACTAGAATGAAGCGGTGTCCATTGGAGGCTGTAGGCTTGATCTCCCCAATCATATTGATTCCCCACATAGCGAAGGGCCAAGGAGATGTTAAGACATTTAGAGGAACCAGAGGCACGTGCACCTTGTCTGCATAGATTTGACACTTATGACAGGTCCGGGAGTGTTGATAGCAGTTTGTTTCCATGGTAGACCAATAGTAGCCTGCCCGTAGGATTTTCTTTGCCATCGTATGCCTGCTAGAGTGAGTGCCAAAGGTACCTTCATGCAATTCATCCATAATCCTTTCAGCCTCAGCCTTGTCCATACAACGAAGCAGAATAGAATCATGATTGCGTTTGTACAGGATGCCATTACTTAGGAAGAACTTAGCGGAGAATCTCCTTAAGAACTTTTTGTCATTGACTGAAGCTCCTTCTAGATATTCTTGAGTCTCGAGATACCTTTTGACTTCGTGAAACCAAGGTTGGTCCACTACTTCTTCGGTATTAATCTCGTGATAGTGTGCTGGTTCATCCATTCGTTCAATGGTGATTTGGGGAGTCTCGTTATCCCAATTAAGTTTAAACATGGATGACATTGTAGCTAGAGCATCTGCTAGCTGATTTTCTTCTCGCGGGAAGTGCTCAAAGGTAATCTGCTCGAAATGTGGTAGCAATGTCAGAACATGTTCTTTGTAAGGGATAAGGTTTGGATGCTTAGTGTCCCATTCTCCTTTGATCTGACTGATGACCAAAGTTGAATCCCCAAACACAACTAAAGATTTGATTCCCAAGTTTATGGCAGCCTTGAGACCAAAGATGCATGCTTCATACTCTGCCTGTTGTTCGTACAGTTGAAGAAAAGTCTGGCAATGAAAGGAGTATGGAATCCTTTCGGAGATATAAGTACAGCACCGATACTGTTACCAAGTGCATTGGATGCCCCATAAAAGTACAGGGTCCATCGGGATCCTTGTTCAGGTCTGTCATATGGCCTGATTTCTTCAACATTGTCCAATGTCATGATGTCTTCGTCAGGGAAGTCAAACTTCATGGACTGATAATCTTCTACAGCTTGATGAGCCAGATGATCAGCTAGCACACTGCCCTTTATAGATTTTTGGGTCGTGTACTGTATGTCGTATTTCGTTAGGATCATATGCCATCTGGCTATCCTCCCAGAAAGAGCAGGCTTCTCAAAGATGTACTTTATCGGATCCATCTTAGATATCTGCAAAGTGGTATGAGTCAACATGTATTATCTTAGCCGGCGAGCAACCCATACCAAAGTGCAGTAAGTTTTCTCGAGCAGTGAATATCTGCTTTCACAGTCGGTAAACTTTTTGCTAAGGTAATAAATGGTGTGCTCTTTTCGACCAGACTCGTCATGCTGCCCCAGTATGCACTCCATTGAATTCTCTAAGACAGTCAGATACATGATTAGCGGTCTTTCCTCGACTGGTGGCATCAGGATAGGAGGCTCTAGTAAATACTCCTTGATTTTATCGAAAGCAATCTGACAGTCATCATTCCATCTAACTACCTGATCTTTCTTCAACAGCTTGAAGATTGGTTCACAAGTAGATGTTAGGTGAGAAATGAACCTAGAAATGTAGTTTAGGCGTCCCAAAAAACCTCGGACTTCCTTCTCAGTGCGAGGAGCAGGCATTTATTGTACCGCTTTGACTTTGGCAGGATCAACCTCGATGCCTTTGTTGCTGACAATGAAACCTAAGAGTTTACCGGACCGGACTCCGAATGTGCACTTGTTTGGGTTCAACCTTAATTTGTATTCCTTTAATCTGACAAACAGCTTTTGCAAGTGATCAAGGTGTTCTTCTTCAGTTTGTGATCGGGCTATCAAGTCATCTACGTAGACCTCTATCTCATGATGTATCATATCATGAAACAAAGCTACCATGGCGCGTTGATAGGTTGCCCCGGCATTCTTCAGTCCGAATGGCATCACTTTTTAGCAGAACGTACCCCATTGTGTGACAAATGTAGTTTTCTCCATGTCCTCAGGTGCCATTTTGATCTGGTTATAGCCTGAGAATCCGTCCATGAAAGAAAATACTTTATGCTGGGTTGTATTGTCAACCAGGATGTCAATATGTGGAAGTGGAAAGTCATCTTTAGGGCTGGCTCTGTTTAAATCTCTATAATCCACGCATATTCTCACTTTACCGTCCTTCTTAGGCACAGGAACAATGTTGGCCACCCATTGAGGATAAGAAGTAACAGCCAGAAATCCAGCGTTGAACTGTTTCATAACTTCTGCTTTGATCTTCTCTGACATGTCAGGTCTCATGCGGCGGACCTTTTGTTTCACTGGTGGACAGTCTTCTCTGATGGGTAGACGGTGTACCACGATGTCTGTATCGAGTCCTGGCATGTCTTTGTATGACCAGGCAAAGATCTCAACATAATCATGCAATAGCTGAATTAGGCGCTCCTTGACACTCAGCTCTAGATTGGCACCTACCTTGATTTCCTTTTTATCTTCCTCAGTACCCAAGTTGATTGTATTCAATTGCTCCTCATGAGGCTGAATTGCTCTTTCCTCTTGTTGTAATAGTCTGGCCAATTCCCCTGGCACCTCACAATCTTCCTCACCTTCGTATTCGGCTTGGTAAACCAGATCTTCAGAGTCACTGAAGGCTATAGCAGTATCGTTATCCATGGGATCCGGAGTGGAAGGGTACTTGCATTTGTTAGTGTGGGTGTGTGTAAAGGTATAGCCATCTTAAAACAATGAAATGTAAAAGAAAGACAATGAGCATAAAAAGTTTATATGTGAAAAAGCGTCCATGATTCATTGAATGACATATGAAAATGAAATAAAAACGCTTACAAATGGACCGTTGTGCCTCGGGTAAGACACAAGGTTTTTAAAGTATGGATTGTTTTTGAATTATTACAGTCCAATAGAAATGTAAAAGGTAAATTACTGATCAATGAAAGTTATCGAGATGAAGTCTTTGGCTTCCCAGTTGTGTAGTCCTCCGCTGACAGTAGGGAATATCCAGTCTTCCAAGTTGCCATCTTCTTCATTGTCCTCCACTGCATTGACCCCTTGATGACTAATCTTCACGGGTGGCCCTTCGGCACGGGCGCGGCGCACAGCCTTCTGAGCAGTCGAAGTAAACCCCAAGCCAAACTTGTCTGATTTGTAAGGAATGTCTGGAAGCTGCCCCCAGATTGTGCACCCCCTTCTTCCACTACTGCCCTTGCATCCTTGAGAGATGACATCTGAGGTGGAGGTCTGGTGATCTTAGGAGTTGAGGATACCGCCTTGGTTGCCGCTATTTCTGGAGAAACTTCTTCAAAGTGTTGGAAAGGGATCTCTATGAATTCGCCATCCAACTCTACATATCGGAAAGAATTCAGATGACTAATCATGTATTCCTCTTCCCCATGGACAGTTATGATCTTCCCTTGGACCGGGTACTTGAGCATCTGATGCAAGGTGGAGGTGACAGCACCGGCATTGTGGATCCAGGGGTGTCCCAATAGACAGGAATAATAAGGACGGATGTCCATTACGTAGAAGGTCGAGTTGAACACCTGAGTTCCCACCTTGATCGGGATGTCCACCTCCCCGTGGACCATCCTCTTAGAGCCGTCAAATGCTCTCACAATTATGTTGCTAGGTTTTAAAGTCAGCCCCTCACAATCCAACCTATCAAGGGCTTTCTTTGGCAAGATGTTTAAAGATGATCCGGTATCAACCAAGACATAAGCTAGGGTTGTTCCTCTGCACTCCATTGAGACATGTAATTCATCGTTGTGTTTTCTCCCTCGGGGTGTCAAGTCAGCATCAGAGAAACCCAAGCCATTATCAGCTGTCAAACTGGCCACACAGTCCTGGAACTGGTCAGCCGACGTCTCTTGTGGCACATGAGTTGTCTTCGGAAATTTTACCAGAACCTTGGAATGAGCTTCAGAGCAAAGAAGCAGGGCTAGCATAGATATCTTGGAAGGGGTCTGCCCCAATTGTTCAACCACATCATAATCACTTTTCTTAATTATCCTTAGGATTTCTTCTATCTCCTTCTTGGATATTTCAGGGATAACGAGTGATTGAGCCTTCGTCAGGACAGGCTCCTCTTGAACGTTCTTTCCTTTATTCTCAGCAGCGGAAGTAGGGATAGGAATTGTATTGTCTTTGTCGGTGGGTACTCTTGCAAGTACAATTACTGGTGCAGAGGTAATCTTCGGAATGGCCACGGGTCCAAAGACTGCTGTTGGAGGAGCAATCTCTGGAGAGAAGATCCTACCACTGCGGGTGATCTTGCTAGTTCCAACAATATTGCTAATGTCGGAACTGTCCTCTTTAGAGCTTTCTTCTTCAGCAGTTAGTTCAATCTGTTTAATACCATGGTAGTAGATTTCTCCACCATAATTCCATGGTACTGTTCTATTTGATTTGTATGGGGCGGGCCCGGGCATTGTAATCTTAAGCAGAGTAGTCTTCGAAGCAGGTGTAATCCTAACGGGTCTTTTAGGGGCCCTAGAAGGATTGGCGTAGATGGTTATTATTGAAACTTCTTTAATTGGAACGGGTGAAACAGGAACATTCTCAAACAGAATTTCTTGGTTATCCATCAGTCGTTGGATACCTTTTTTCAATAGTGGGCAGTCAAATGATGAAGATAGGAAAACATGGCAGTCCTTGTCACAACCTGGGAAAATGCCAGCTTTCAACAAATTCAACTTAATAGTCGGGAGTGGATTTAACAGTTCATCTACGATATAGACAAACAGATCTTCCTCGACAGTATTGGCATTGTGACCATGCCTCGACATCAGAGAGGAAATAACATTCGGTTTCTCAAGAGCTTCAAACTCAACTTCCTTCGCGTCTATCAGGTCTTGAATTTTATTCTTCAAAGCCCAACAGTTGTTGGTGTCGTGCCCTGGACTTTCAGAATGGTACGCGCATCTGGCGTTGGGATGGTAGTGTGGAGACGTAGTATTAGGATTCTTTGGGGCCTCTTTTAGCATGGCCAGATTCAACTTCAGAAGATGTGGTAGGACTTGAGCTGGAGTCATATTAATCTTGGTGAATTGCCGAACTGGCCTTTCCACCCTTTGCTGAGTATTTCTCGGCTGGTCGTTTCTTGGCTGGTCTGATGCAGGCTTTTGAATCATAACGGCCCCGATCGTTGGTTGGCGCTTAATTCTTCACTGATTTCTCTGTGAATAGACAGTAGAGACTTCCTTCTTCCCAGTGAAGGGCTTTTTTACAACTGCAGAGGCAGACGCGTCTTTCTGAATTTTCCCACTTCTTATACCAGCCTCCACTCTTTCGCTGATTAAAATCAATTCGGTAAACCCTGCAGAGGAGCTCCCAATCAGATGATTAAAGAAAGGGCCTGATAGAGTTCCTAGGAACATGTCCACTAACTCCCTTTCAGATAAAGGGGGTTGCACCCTTCCGGCTAAATCTCTCCACTTTTGGGTGTAGTCTTTGAAGCTCTCATTTGATACGATAGCCATACTCTGGAGTTGAGTACGGGTTGGTGCCAAATCGGCGTTGTAATGATATTGTTTATAGAAAGCTGCTGCCAAGTCTTCCCAATTATAGACATCATCCCTCTCCAACTGGTAGAACCAATCAAGCTGCGTTCATGATAAACTGTCTTGAAAAAAGTGGACCCACAAGTCTTTGTCAGCAGAATGTGGTTGAATCTTCCTGACATATGATCTGAGGTGTATTTTGGGGCAAGATACCCCGTCATACTTGGAAAATAGTGGCACTTTAAACTTTGGCGGGATTACAATTCCTGAAACCAGCCCTAACTCCTCAAAATCCAGACCCGGTACTCTCTGTATTTCCATAGCAGCTAGACGCTCTTCCAGGTGTTTGTATTTGTCATCAGCCGGAGGGTATTGTTGTTCAGAGTAGTCCTCTTCTTCCTCTTCTTCTGCTTCAGAATCTGATGGTACTGCCGTTTCTTTTCCTTCTCTTTCCCCTTCCTCAAATGTTGTTGGAAAATCTAAGGTCCTTCTGGCTTGTCCTTGAAACCTTCTGTCCATGATCATCACACCAGTTGGCTTCTTCTTCTTTTTCTCTTTGGCTAGCAGAGTCTTTAACTCCTCTTGCCATTTTGTCAGAGCCATGAGCATTTGTTGAAACTGGGCATTCTGCGCCTGAAGATCTTTCACAGTCTGTTCAACATCCATCTCACTGTAATAAACAGTACAAGGATAAGGCGACCTGTTATGAGAAACCTGTATGATGTTATGATGAATGAAGATGCAATATGCAAATGATTTCAAGGAAATTTAGAAGATTTAAATTTGTCCAAACCAAAAAAGAACACACGTCATATTAAATGAAACCAACTTTGAATACATCAGGCCTCCTCAGGCTTACAAAGAAAGAAACAAAATACAACAAAAATTCTCAAGACAAAAAGACCGATCGCATCCTCTTTGGAGCAATGTAGGTATTCAGATTTTTCTCCTCATGAAGCAGTTTGGTGAGCTCCAGAATGTTCTTCTCACTGGCGTAGTAATGGGTTTCAAAGGTGTCTCGCTCCTCCTTTAACTGAACCCAAGCTTTCTACAGGTCTTCGAGAGAGGTAGGCATGTCAGGATGAAGAACGGTGTATGGGAAGTCTCCTTCAATAACAGGCTCAATGATGACAGGAAGGATGGAAGGGTAAGGCATCAAGAGACTTTGGGCACGAGACCGTACCCACTTAAGGTAAGGTTCAAGAGGGATATAGTTTTTATGGCCCAAAGTCCTACTGTCCACCTTGTTCACCATTCCCCAAGCACGTGCAAACCTCTAGCGATAACCTTGATCTTCTTTGTCGTATTCGAAAACTAGACCTTGGACGAGCATCTCATGAGGGCCGTCTCTTCGGGCATACCCAAATTTTCGAAGAGCTAAACACGGGTTGTAGGTGATACCTCCCCTAATACCAAGCAAAGGTACATTAGGGAACTCCCCACAACGGTCAATGATAGAGATATCTTCCAAAGATCTTGAGCACCAACGGATATCAGAGTGAGTGAGAGACATCATCCTTTGAGACCAGGTCAATCTTTGATCGTTCTTCAGTGCTGACTGAGGTAGGTGTGAAGTGAACCACTTAGCGAGTAGGGGTATAGAACACAAAAGGGTACCTCTTTTCTTCATGGTACGGGTATGAAGGCAATGCAAAATGTCTCCTAGCAAGGTGGGTATAGGATTGCGAGAGAGAAAGACTTTGATGGCATTAACGTCTATGAATTGGTCCAAATTAGGAAACAGAACCAAACCATAAATGAGGAGAGATAGCACGTCTTCGAAAGCTTGGAAATCCATGTCATCCCAGAATGAACAGGCTTTTTCCAATAGAAACTTAGCTAAAAAGCCTTTAACCCCACTTCTTGTCTCCCAATTGGCTATGACGTCGGCCCTTTTCACATGTAAAGCTTCGGCGATGACTTCAGGTTTAGGAATCCCTTCTAGACCGGTGAACGATATCTGATTAAGCACGGGCACCCCTAAGAGTAGAGAGAACTCTTCCAATGTAGGTACCAACTGATAGTCCGGAAAAGTGAAACAATGATGTACGGGGTCAAAGAATTGGAATAGTACACACATCATTTCTTCTTGGAAGTTGGATGTAGCCAAACTGAGGAGTCGACCATACTTCTTGGTAAAAGGAGAATCCCCGGCCACTCTTGATGCTAGCTCTTGATGTTGAGGATGTGCTTTTACAAAGCTGATTCGGATGGTGTTTCTTCGGAGAGAATTCATATCCTACAAAACAAAAACAAAGATAAATTTCTAAATCCTTGAAATGGTTAGTGAGCATGCATATGATGTTGATGATGTTGATGATGTTTATGATGTTTATGTACAAGCAAACATATACACACACAACAAACAGATCCCTATGTTTTAGGCTTGCATGAGTTTGTAGGTAAGTACCCTCTTGAAGTTTTAGTTAGCTCAACATGTCCTAGAAATAATGATCGGGTTCTAAAGGATCTAAATATCACCGACCTTTCTCTTAGGCATTGTCTCAGCATAACAATCTTTTCTTGCGGCCTAGATATCCCAAAAGTCTAGCCTCAATGAGTGTAGTATCAAGTGTCAACCAATTTTCAGCTTTACACCGAAACTGATTACCTCATTACGTCCTAATGGCCAAGTTGGTTCAATTAGGGTTCTAAAGTTAATTAGTGCTTCACGACGCCACTCAGCGGCCCCGTATTCTCCTCGATTCACCATGAGGGATACCGGTACCCAAAAATGTGTCACACTAACATAGCCATTGTCTCAATCATATCGGTCTATGCCGTACAGTCTCCACAATCTATTGCTATTTACCTAAAAAGGTGCCACAAATCAGGGTGGAGGATCAAAGCAAGCCCAATACAAAGAACTGAATATAAAGCACACAAATCAAATAATGAAAGCGAGTAAAAGTGATATATCCCTAAGGTAACCCCACTTTTAATTTAGTCCCCAGCAGAGTCGCCAGTTCTGTGATACGGTAGGAGAACTGACTTGATGTTTTGCGTTTCGATTGCACTTGTGCGGTTAGCAAGAGTCGCCACCGACTTTTCTTTTATCCAAAAGGAAAGGTAAAAAAGCACAGGAAAGACCTTTCGAGATTTTTTCTTGGGTTCGGGGGGTAGATTATGAAAAGGCAAGGTATTAGAACCCTTTTCATCCATGGTTTTCCATGGGCTCTTAGTTACTCGTTTAGATCACTTGCTTTCATTTGATAGCGTGCTTGTAGTGTGGGCTTCGAAAGTATTTTGAAAAATCTCTTTGTAATGGTTCTCGTCTCTATAAGAATGTATACAAAGTTTTGTTTCAAAAAGTGGTTCAAAGATGTGTTTGTGAATCGTGTTTCAAAAAGTGTTTTGAAAAGAGGTTTTGCAATGGTTCTCGTCTCTATAAGAACGTATACAAAATGTTTTGTCTTTTTGAAAATGTTTTGAAATGAGAGTGTAGGTGTAAAAGTTTTTATCGTGAGCAAGCGGGAGATGACAAAGCAAGGAAGTCAAGAAATATGTGGCAAGCATAGAAGTCTTGGAGATAAGCAAAGGAACTTCAGTCAAACTTAGGCATAGATTAATTCTCCTAGGCCAATTAAACATTTGGATTTACTTTGTAATTTAGAGAGAATCATTCCTGTACTGTATCCAATAGTTGTACTAATTCATCTTTTAAATACAATAAGTTATAAAACATAGAGTATTTAAAAGAATAAATTGTTTTGTAACAACGTTTGAAATTGGAAAAAATCTTGAGTTGTAGCATGAAATATTCTGGTGTCAATTGAAATTCTTTATCAACAACAACTTATAATTTCGCATCCTAATTGATTTTTGAAATGCCCAATCAAGATATTTGAAGTAAAATGTTCCAGTCTGGTAACTTACATTCCAAGTAATCCCAATAACTATGTAACTGCATTTGGAACAAACCCGTACTGTATATTCCATTTCCTAACCAAACAAATGTTTTAAAGACGCAAATCATCTGGTCAAACTGGATCCCACAATCATGAGTGTCTTAAATGACAGTCTTAACTTCTATCTTTTGTCCCAAACAAACATTATCCTTTCAGTAAAATGTGTTTTAAGAAAATTCAAAATCAATCAAATTCCTTGCGATGATTTGATAATTTTAAAGTTTTCCAAACTCAAATTTCTTCCGATTCTTTGAAGATAAACCTGTGAGCGACATCACATCTGACCATGAACAGACAGAAACGTCTCAAAATCCTGTAGCTTGAAGAAATAATAAGTACAACCTTGAGAAAGCATGAAGACCTGTGAAAGCCAAATGGATCTTTAAAAATTCATTTTCTTTTAAGGATTTCAAGAAAAACCCTAATTGTTAGTTTAATGCCACATAAGAGAATCTGTCTGATCGATTCCTGAGCCAACTTGAATATCTGACAAACCCTAGGGTTGTGTCTTCTATGAAAAATAAGAGGGAAAATTTTGGGGTACAACACTTCAATATGAACTTTGGTTCATAAAAATATGATGAAGTGTGTGAAAGTTATGCTTGGTCAAAGTTCAGTTGACTTCTCCTTAAGAAAACCCTAATTTGGTAACTCTTGACTTTTGATGAATTGAGAGTTTTCTTGATGAATCATGATCAACCCTTGAGAAAATGATGAATCATGATCAACCCTTGATCAAATGATGAATATGACCTCAAAATATTGATGTTTACCAAAAATCTTGAAGTTTGACTCTATGTTGACCACAAATTGACTTTTTGTCCAATATAGTTGATTTTCAATCATCTGAGCAATTGACTGAACAAACTTGTGGTGAAAGGATTGAAACTTTTCATGAGGGAACCTTGAAGCATATGAGGAACCATGAAACTCACTTGAGGCATTAGAGACTAAATTTTCTTTGAGAAACACAAAACCCTAATTGTAGGCCATTGCTTAGGAGAGATGCTTGTATGCTTAAACCCTCGAGTACTCTTGAGCAATTTGGAACCCTGTGAGCATGAGGAGGTGTCTTGAATCAATTGACTTCAAAAATTGAAAGTCAAATTTTTGGGTACAACAACTTCCCCTGTTCAATCTTAAACTTGAAAAGTTAGATTGACATGTCCTCCATTCCTGATCTGAAGGTGGAAGAGGATTGAACAATTAAGTGCACAGAAATTTGCACTTGCCGGCACACGGAGTAATGTTGTTGGTTGATAGTATTGCTTGAATGGGCTTAAAGATTCCATTTTGAGAGATGATAGATTGTTGCTGGAGATGGGCTTACAGATTCCATCCAAAGTAAATGTTGATAGGATTATCAAAATGAGTTTACGCCTGACTGTATCTGAAGAATGCTTTTCAGAAGGAGAATCCTCGCCAGAATTTAATCTCTGGGGTGAATGCTTTTTTCAGAATGGAGGCCCTGAGGGAGAATGCTCTTCAGAGTTTGGTCTCTGAGGGGGAATGCTTGTTAGAATTCAGTCTCTAAAGGAAATCATTTGGTCATGCAGATAATCGCCCTGTCCTGTTTCGGGGTTGATCTACAATCTATTTTTTATTGGTAAACCCGTCCTATTTTAGGAATTAATACCGCCTGGTCATATAGATAGTTTCCCCGTTCTATTTCGAGAATTAAACTGCGGCATGTTTTTTGTTGGTAAACCCATCCTGTTTCGGGAGTTCATACCGCCTAGTCATATAGATAGTTGCCCCGTATTGTTTCAGGAATTGATCTACAATCTATTTTTTATTGGTAAACCCATTTGTTGTACCCCAAAATTTGCCCTCTCATTTTCTTTCAAGATATTCTCTTACATGGGTGGTTGCAAATATTTGCTTGAGGAAAGTAAAATTTGAAGATGAACGAAATATCCTTTGATTGGAACATCAGGGTGTCCTTCGATTGGAACATCAGAGTGTCCTTCGATTGGAACATCAGAGCTTCCTTAGATTGGAACATCAGAGCTTCCTTTAATTGGAACATCAGAGCTTCCTTCGATTAGAACATCAGAGTTTCCTTCGATTAGAACATCAGAGCTTCCTTCAATTGGAACATCAGAGTTTCCTTCGATTGAAACATCAGAGTTTCCTTTGATTGGAACATAAGAGCTTCTTTCGATTGGAACATCAGAGTTTCCTTCGATTGAAACATCAGAGTTTCCTTCGATTGGAACATCAGAGTTTCCTTCGATTGGAACATCAGAGTGTCCTTCGATTGGAACATCAGAGTTTCCTTCGATTGGAACATCATAATGAAGTGTCCTTCGATTGGCATATCAGAGCAAAGTATCCTTCAAATGGCATATCAGTGCAAAGGTGTCTTAATCTAAAATATTCTGATGAGGGAAGTTCTGAACACTTCGTATTAGAACTCAGAACCATCAAAGAGAACAAGGGCTGATCGAAGAAGATCTGATAAGGGAAGTTCTGAACACTTTAAATTAGAACTTGGAATCATCACAAGAACAAGGGCTGATCGAAGGGGCTCTGAAGAGGGAAACTCTGAATATTTTCAAATTCGAACAAGGCGCCAAATTGACATGTCCAAGTTCATTAAGAATCCCAGAATGGCATGAAATATCTCAAAATGGAAATATTTTAATTTGTCTGATTTTGTCTTCAAAGCCCTGTTAATGGCTGGTCTTTAATTCCATGTTTCCTTGTCTCTTTCACCATCTATAAATACAAGATGTAAAACACAAATCTGGGGGGACTCACACGCACACATACTGCATCACACAAATCACGTTGCCACACCACATTGCTCAAAAAATACCAAAAGTGTCCCAATCAAAACACCTTTTGCAGACACCCTCAGCCCAAACGAATACCAGATTCGTGTTCCTGAGCCATCCAGGAGTCCACACCAACTCCTAAGCAAACATCTCCACACCCAAAGCTGCAGATCGAAGCATACCGACCATAGGTATAATTCTGAAATTCAATTTCTTAATTTAAGCACATTTATTCGTTCTAATGTGTTTGTGCATGTTTTTAATGAAGCGTTAGACATGTTACAATCCTCACAGACCTGCCATTGTTAGAGCACATGAATTTGGTTCCTTCGAATCTCAGGATTCTTGGTGTTTCGGGATAAGACGAACCCAGTTTCAAATTAAGGAGAGATTTGAACTATGGGGGTAAGGTCCCCCCTGGATCTCTAACGTTTGTTCATTTTGCAGGAATACTGTTTAGGGCTTCGAAGTAGCAAGCTTCGAACTGGGTGACACAGGAACCTTCTGCCATTTTTAAACCCAGATTTGAATCTCATGATTCTTCGTATTACAGGACAAAAAACTTCAAATTCGAATTAAAGAGGGAATCGAAGGACCTGGGTTCGACACCCAGGTCATACATTTTGTGTTTTTTCTAACAAACTTGCTTGCAGACCCAATGTCCCATATCGAAGGAGTATATCATGTAGCATCATTAGGCACCTTCAGTCAGCCTTTTCACTTGGATTGAAAGGCAGCCTTAGGCCTTTCGATCCAGGCCTACATCTTGCAGATTACCCCTTTTCTTTCTACTGTTTGTTCCATTTATTTTATCTTTTTCATCACTTTGTTTCTTCTAGTTTTTAATCAACATTGAAAATAAAAAATCACAAAAACATTAGGTTTTAGTTTTTACTATTAGTATTAATTTTGTTAATTAATTAATTAATTATTTTAATATTTTCTTACAAAACTAAAATTGAATAGACTTAGGATTTTTAATTCAATTTTTTTCATAACGAAAACAAAACAAAAAATTCCTTTCACTTAGAATTTTAGACGTATTTTCAATTCATGCGCGTTTATTTACTTTCACGTTTTTATTATTATTGTAACTGCCTACTGGTTTGTAATAATAATTAGGATTTTACTTTCCGCATTTTTCTAATGTATCTCTCCCGAAGCCATGTAATAACTTAGGATTTATTTTTCTGCATTTCATTTTCCGCACATTTATTGCTTTATTATTTTACCATATTACTGCTAGTAAATAGGCTTGTATGGAAAGACTAAAATCTAACGTTAGCTAACCTAACAAAAATACAAAAATAACTGAATCTCAACACACTCGCACATGCTCACCCCTAGGGTACCCCCACTTCGGTTGCCTTCGGAAACGGTCACAATTCTCAAAACGTGAGAATTTTAGTGGCTGTCCTTTAGTTTAAGAGATCACAAGTCCCTCGATGACCCTTTCGACACCGCCTCGGTTAAAAAAAATGATCTTGGAACTTTAGAACAATTACTAAAAGTTCTTGCCCAGTTTCCTTAGTGACCGTAAACGTCCCTTCGATAGTCCCTCAACATCCAACGATAGGGCTACCTACTCACTAATAGTAGGATAACACTGTCTAAAGGAAAAGAGAAAAAAATGAACTTTTTTGAGTAGGTAGATAACTGTTAGGTACTTGCTCAAAAACAACTTTTTCACACTACACTTTCAAAACCTTTTTCAAAAACGCTTTATCAACACTATTGAGGACTGATACAAGAGTTATCATAAAGCAAACAAAAATTTTCAAGACACACAAACACGAAAGCAATTTTCAAAATGAATAAGTACCTAAGAGCCCGTGGAAAACCACAGATGGAAAGGGTGCTAACACCTTCCATTTCCATAATCTACCCCCCTTACTCAGAAACTCGAAAAAAGTCTTTTTCTGTTCTTTTCACCCTTTCCTTTATTGGATAAAATAAAAGCTGGTGGCGACTCTTGCTTACCGCACATTTGCGAATACAAAATGAAAACCATTATAATAGTCGGTTCTTCCACTATATCACACCATCCTATTTCGGGAATTCATACCGCCTGGTCATATAGATAGTTACCCCGTCTTGTTTCGATAATTAATCTATGGCCTGCTTTCTTATTGGTAAACCCATCCTATTTTGGGAGTTCATACCGCTTGGTCATATAGATAGTTTCCCCGACCTATTTCGAGAATTGATCTACAATCTATTTTTTTGTTGGTAAGCATGTCCTGTTTCGAGAGCTCATACCATCTGGTCATATTGATAGTTGCCCCGTCCTATTTCGGGAATTAATCCGTGACCTATTTTTTTGTTGGTAAACTTGTCCTGCTTCGGGAGTTCATATCGTCTGGTCATATAGATAGTTGCCCCATCCTGTTTTGTGAATTAATTTGTGACCTGTTTGAAAATTGCTGTTGGTATTCGTCTGTTTGCGAATTTTACCTGAAAAGACTAAATTAGCTTTATGTAATGTCATGATGTATGTAATGCATTGTATAATGATGCTCTCAAAATAAATGAGAATGTTATATGTGTTTTGGTGTGCATGTGCTATGATGTATTATGAAATGATGTATAGATGTAATATGTCGTTGAAGCATATCGATAGCTCTTTGTAACAACTTTGGCTGGGGAAAATAAATCCCTAACTATTGATGGGGATGAAGAGAGTGATTCTTCAACTTTCGCTGGGAATAATTTACTGGAAATTTCTGCTTTCTATTTGAGGATATTCCACTGGGGATCTTCTACTTCTGCTTGAGGATAAAGGCATTCAAGGAGAGTTGGTCGTTTATTGCTCTTTTTGTTGAAGGATTTGATTCTTACGTACCCTGAATGGGATAAAAGAGATGGATATTCCTCCGGTGTGCTTTGTGTCCAGGTTTCAGATACCGTAGCAACTCTTCTAGGGATAACAACTTTGATTAAACCATGTTATAAAAGAGAATTTTGTTAGGGATTTACGGCATTAGAGTAATAAACTCCGCTGGGGAATTAAATTCCTGTAAACTGTGTCGAGGAAATTAACTCTGATGGGGATTGGAATTTTATAGGTTGCACTGAAGAAGTCTCCACTGCATGCTAGATGTAATGATTAAACTTCTTTATCCGCTAAGGGACCTATTGGGGATGATGATCGAGTCAAGCTATCCATTAGGAATATGGAGGTAAGTTGTTGGGTGATGCCCCAATTTACCTGAGGGCATACTGACATTGTTGAGGAATATATCTCTGTTAGGGATGAGCTTCCAAAGATAGCTCTATAGAGATAGTTTCATGAAGACTGCTTTCTGGATATTTATAAATGACTTAAACATTATCCCAATTCCTAGAGTCTTTGATAAATGCTAATCCTGTTCTCATACATATATTTGTGAACAACAATCATATTCAAATGCATATGTTCATTCAAAGTAATCATTGGCCGTTTTTGTAGATAAAACACAGAAAGTAAAACAATTTTGAATTTGAAATTGATTGTATTGATTTGGAAAATTTTCCTATAAACAGACATTTTTATACAAAGAAACAGAAATCCTAGTAAGAGGAAATCTTCGTAAAATGGAAAGAGTACAATAAAGAAAAACAACTATGTGAAAATGATCCCGTCGAGTTTCAACTCTGCTATTGCCCCTATGTCTTCAAGCATCTCATCCCTTGTTGTCGAAAGAAGTTGATTAAATTGATTTGTACCGTTTGAACTTTGACGTTGGTAATTGTGATGGCTGTAAGTAGATAGGTGATCAAACGGGGCATAATTATATTCTTTAATCCCTAACTTTTTCCTGGGCCGCCCTTTCGGGTTTTCAGTCCACCGGGATACCCTTTTTTGCCGAAGCCGCCTTTTCAGGTTTTCAACCTTCCGGGTGTACAATTTATATATATATATATATATATATATATATATATATATATATATATATATATATATATAGATCCCTAATTTTTTGTCCGGACCCTTTTGGTTCGCCGGGATGCCCTTATTTTTGCCTAGGCCTGTCAACCTAGAGGGTCTCGTTTATGCGTAGTATTTTTTACTTATGTCCGCGTTCACAGGGTGCAAAAAATCTTCACTGTCCATGGTGGTGAGTATCATAGCACCGCTAGAAAATATCCTCTTGACTACAAATGGCCCTTCGTATGTGGGAGTCCATTTGCCCCTGGGATCACCTTGTGGTAGGATGATGCACTTTATTACTAAGTCACCAGCCTGGTATACCTGATGTCAGACTTTCTTGTTAAAAGCCTTGATCATGCGCTTCTGATACATCTGACCATGACAAACAGCCGCAAGCCTCTTCTCATCAATCAAATTTATCTGGTCGAGTCTAGTCTGAATCCACTCGTCTTCATCTAAACCTGCGTCTTTCTTTATCCTTAAGGAAGGAATCTGGATCTCGATAGGTAAGACAGCCTCCATACCGTATACTAGAGGGAATGGGGTTTCCCCTGTTGATGTCCATACTGAAGTGCGATAACCATAAAGATAAAATGGTAATATCTCATGCCAATCTTTGTATGTCACTGTCATCTTCTGTATAATCTTTTTGATGATCTTATTGGAGGCTTCCACCGCGCCATTCATCTTCGGTCGATATAGAGAAGAGTTATGGTGTTTAATTTTGAACTGCATGCAGAGTTCCGTGATCATAGTATTGTTAAGATTAGTACATTATCTGTGATAATCCTTTCATGGATGTCGTACCAATAGATAAGATTATGCTTGACGAACCGGGCCACAACATTCTTGGTAACAGAGGCAAACGAGGCCGCTTCAACCCACTTCGTGAAGTAATCAATAGCGACCAGGATGAAACGATGCCCATTAGAAGCAGTAGGATTAATCTCTCAAATCATATCAATTCCCCACATTGCAAATGTCCAAGGAGCAGTCAATACACTCAGAGGAACCAGAGGCACGTGTACTATGTCAGCATAAATCTAGCATTTGTGACAAGTTCTTGAATGACAATGGCAATCGATTTCCATGTGTTGTACCCCAAAATTTTCCCTCTCATTTCTCAAAGGATCATCTTGGACCCTCAGGTTTGCTTCTATCCAATTTCAAACCTTGAATTACAAATTTTCTAAGAAAGTCATTCACAAGGGCAAAATTGTCATTTTACATACTGAAAAGTCAAACCTTGGCTTTTTGATCAAAGTCAATTTTCAAGAGTCATATTTCATTGAGACATGTTGAAATATGAAGTTTGTTTCATCAAGAAATTCAAAAGTCAAAATTCTAAATGCTTAGAATTTTTCTAAGTGTTTAAGAGATATGACAAGCTCAGAACTTCTGATCAGATTATCAGCATGATGCAAGCTGATTCTGGAAGAACTTCTAACATAAGAGTTGTGGATCTCAATGAGATCTCAAACATTACAGAACAAAATTTCTCCTAGAAATGTTGGGATTTTAAGCTACAAATCCTTGAAGACACGTCCATGAAACTGAAGCTTTCAGCAAATTCTGGACCTTTCCAAAACAGGATTTGGTTAGAACTTTTGGGCCAGTTTTCATCTAGGTCCAGTCAGAATTTGCAAGAGCAATTCAAAGAGGATTTACAAAGCGTGTTACAAGCTTTTGGGAAAGTCTGAGAACTCCTACAGAACATGCTGGAGCAAAGGGATTCAAGGATCAGAAGTTGGATGTTTGTTCTAAGTTGCGCTGATGCTGAACTTCTGGCCCATAATTAAGCTATGATGCACAATCTCATAGCTCAGGATTTCTGGTTTGATAAATCTCATCATCATTTAATGCTCACAACCACTTTTTAGTTTTTATCCAAAGGATTTCCCCACGTGTGAGATAGAAGTACCATTGTTGTCCTTGAAAAGAAAACTTATGTACAAAGAGTATGCTGGGCCCATGATTTTATTTTGCTTATGAGGGTACTTTTCCTTAATTCATGCTTATAATTATATCTTAGGCACGGCTAAAAGCTGCTAACCACCATACTTGTTTAACTTGCTTCAAGAACAAGCCAGCACGCTAACAATGATGGTGGTACTTTTGACTTCTCAAAGCTACAAAGTTCTTGCCTATAAATTGAACTTCATTTGCAAGGGGGCCAGGGGGCAGAAAAAATTGAAAGAAAAAGCTTTGAAACCTTGCTAAAAATTCCAGAAATCTGAAACTGCAAACACAAATACAAAACCTGCTAGTTTTTGATTCTTGCATTCAAACTCCAATTTCCCTCAAGTGTTTCTTGACCAAATCTTTCAGCCACTCGTAGCCCAAGTTAAAGGCTATTCTAACTAGCTGAGTATGTGAGAAAGCTGATCAGAACATTATAAGCAGTCAGAACCGGGCTCCAGCTCACAGGACATTTTCCAGCTGCAAGGTAAGCTTCTGCTGACCCTCATCATATTACTTAGGCATTGTTAGATTTACATGTTCAAAATACAACGTAAACATCCTGATTCTAATGTTTTACATATTCTAAAGTTTCATATATTTTTCTGCCTAAGTAAGGAGAATTTCAGTTCAGAACTTCTTAAGGAAACTAGGATTAGCAGATATGCTTGTTTCTGATTCATAGTCTTGACATTTTTTATACTTCTAAAACCATGATGGAAAACTTCCATATTTGCTATGTCTGTGTTTTCTGTTCTGTTGAGATTTGACTAAGCTGTAGGTATTCTGATTAGCATGGATAAAGAAAGGGAATTCATCATCAGAGTTTACTTTGTGATATATATTTATGCTTTTTATTCTGATACCGGATGTACAGCCACCCTATTGGTAGACAGTGTGTGCGCATAAGACATTAGTGTTATGGATCTTAGGTTCTAGCCCCAGAAGCATCTTTTTAGGTTTATTTATTGACATTTTTGCCCATTTATCTGTCAAACAATACTTCTAGATCATAACTTCTAAACATCCTCACCGAACAACACTATTACCTCACTCTCTCAAACAACCACAACTTCTGACTTGCCAGAGATATATGAACTTCTAGGTTCCCAGCTACGCTATAGCTTCTGAACCCCTCAATCTCAGGACTTGGTGTACCCAGGCCCAGAACTTCTGACCCTCCACTTTTCTCACTAACATTTTCTCTTTTCCAGCGTATCAGGGTCAGAACTTTTGTTCCTTCTCGTTTCAGAAACGTGCTGATTCTGACTCCCTTTTCTCTTATTTATCTTATTTTAGCTTTTAATATACAAAAACACCAAAAATATTTCATATTCACATGTTTTATTTTACTTATTTGAGAACAAAAATATCAAAAATATTTACTTAAGCCAATTTATTTATTTTCTTAACAAAAACAAAACAAGTCCATTTTACATTTCTTGTATATTATTTCAATATGGTTGTAATAGATAATTAGGAATTTTAATTTCTTGTAATCCCCATTTGTAAATTTATACACCCCATCCCCTAAATGATATAATAGTGTAGGACTTTACTTTTTTGCACATTTATTGCTTTCATATATTGTTAGTAATTAGGGTGTGTATGGCAAGACATGAAATCGACAAGTAGACAACCTAAAAATCAAAGACTAAAATACATGCAATCAAACACACTATTCACACATGCACCCTTAGGGTAATCTCACTTGTTTCCTATCGGAAATTAGTCATGTCCCTCGAATATGGGCGTTTTAGAAAAGACCCTCGATAAAAGATCGTAGTCCCTCGATGACCCTCGATGTTGCCTTCGGTAAACGATCTAGTCCCTAAACGACATTGCTAAAACGTCCCATAAGTTGCCTTCTATGACTATACAAACATCCCACGCCTGTCCCTTCACATCCAACAATGGGGCTTCTTACCAAAACGATGGTAAGATAGCAACATCTAAAGGAGGAGGAAAATAACATTTAAGACTTTTTGAGTATGTAGATTCGCTCTTAATTGCTCACTTGCTCACAACAAAAACATTTATACACCAACACTTTCATCTTGAAACATTTTTCAAAAGACAAACACTTCGTACGCATTCTTATAGAGACGAGAACCATTACAAAGACATTTTCAAAATACTTTCAAAAACCACACAAAGCACATTTTCAAACAAAAGAAAGTGATCTAGCGAGTAACTAAGAGCCCATGGAAAACCATGGATGAAAAGGGTGCTAATACCTTCCCTTTCCATAATCTACCCCCTGAACTCAAGAAAACATCTCAAAGGTCTTTCATGTTCTTTTTAGCCTTCCTTATTGGATAAAAGAAAAGTCGGTGGCGACTCTTGCTAAACCGCAACATTTGCGATCAAACACAAAACAACCAAGTCAGTTCTCCCACTGTATCACAGAACTAACGAATCTGCTGGGGAATAAACTTAAAAAGTGGGGTTACCTTAGGGTTAGATCACCTTTATTTGCTTTGCTTTCTTTACATTTTTGGGTTATTGTTAAAGATCCTACACCCGAATCTGGGGAACCTTTTTAGGTAAGTAGCAATAAATTATGGAAGTTGTACGGGGTATATTGATATGGACGAGGTGATAGCTACGTTAGCGTGATACTTGGGCTTGTACTAATGTTCCTTGAGTCAGTCAAGGATAACATTAGGCTTCCTTAGTGTCATTAAGCGCTAACTGACCTTTAGAACCTTCTAATTGACTCATCCTTGGCCATTAGGAAGTAGTGAGATAGCCGGCTTTGGTTTTGACCGAAGATTGGTTGATACTCGATGATACACTCATTGAGACTTGACTCCTGAGTTTTGTTTAGTTGCGAGTCAATCGCTTATCGAACGAAGCTTGTGGGAAAGGTCAGCGATATTGAGATCCCTTAGAACCCAGTTACTATTAACTAGGACAGGTTGAGCCAACTAAACATCAAGAGGGTACTTACCTACAAACTCCATGCAAGCCTAAACCTAAGGACTTGTCTGCTTTGTGTGTATATGATTATTTGTATATAAACTTGCTTACTTTGCATACTTGTACATAACATCATACCATAGCATTTTCAATAACCGTTTCAAGGATCTCAAGGGCCTATGATGCAGGGTCACGTTGAACCCTACGTCTATCAAGGTACAAGAGGATTTATTTTCCTTTAATCAAACATCGTCAAAGATCGAGTACAACAACTTGAGTCAAGGGCTACAACCCACTTGACATGGCGAGCTTAATTCTCGTGGAAGGATATCCACCGATACAAAGTTATCCAATCAAAGCTGTAAGTGACTACTAACCCCGTGAGATCCTTGAAAACATGCATCCACATATCATGCATCATATCATGACAGGTTTCTCCCATACGGGCCTCCTTATATTCCTACTGTTTATTTCAGTAAGATAGATATGGAACAAATGGTGAAAGATCTCCAAGCTCAAAATGCCTAATTCCAACAAATGTTTATGACTTTGGCTAAGGGGAAAGAGGACCTGAAGACTCTTCTTCTCAAAGACAAGAAGAAAAAGTCCAAGAAGTCAGTAGGCATCCTGAACTTGGGAAGAAGACTTAAAGGACCAGTCAAGGGGGCTCTAGATCTTCCAACTCCATCCAACATGGGGGATAGTCATGAAGAAGATGACAGTCTGGAGATTGATGAAGTCGAAGCTGACTACTCAGAGGAACAATATCCTTCCACTGATGACCAGTACAAACAGTTGGAGGATCTCCTCAATGCTATGGAGATTCAACAGATACCTGTCTTAGATTTAGGACACATGGGATTGGTTTCCGGATTAGTCATCCCGCCAAAGTTCAAAATCACTACCTTTATCCTGTACGGTGGAGTATCTTGCCCTAAGATGCACCTAAAGTCTTATGTACGCAAGATTCAACCATACACAACCGATCCGAAGATTTGGATCCATTTCTTCCAAGAGAGCCTAGTAGGGACTCAACTTGAATGGTTCTATCAATTGGAGAGTTCTCGCATCCACACCTGGGAGGATTTAGCTGCTGCTTTCTACAAGCAGTACCAGTACAACATTGATCTTGCACCAACTCGTGTGCAATTGCAGAACATGACCATGGGTTCCAATGAGAGCTTCAAAGGATATGCCTAAAAGTGGGTAGATCTGGCTGGTAGGGTGCAACCCCCTTAAATTGACAGGGAGCTGATTGACATCTTTATGGGAACCTTGACGGGACCTGTCTTCAAACACCTAATCAGAAGCTCCTCGGCCGGGTTCACCGAGCTAATATTGACTGGCGAAAGAGTCGAAGTTGGCATAAAAAGTAGAAAGATCCAAGGAGCTACACCTTCTGATGCTCAGAAAAAGCCATATAATGGGAATAAAGATTCCAATGTTGTGTATGGTCAAAAGAGTCGTCATGACCAACGCGTGGGGGCAGTCCTGATCTCTGGTTCTTCGTTGCACCGATAAAAACAAATGAGAAATCAACAAAGGCCAGACGAGCCCAAAAGACAGTTTACCAACATCAACATGCCGCTGTCTCAAGCGCTACAACACTTGTTAAAGATGAATCTGATTACGTTAATAGGACCTCGTCCAAACCCCAAAACTTCTTCTCCTAACTACAATCCTAATGCAACGTGTGCTTACCATTTTGGTGGTCCCAGGCATGATACTAACGATTGTTGGGCATTGAAGTATAAGATTCAGAATTTGATTGAAACCAAGGAGATTGAGTTTGATCCTCCAGAGACTCCAAACGTGATCACTGCTCCTATGCCGAATCATTGAGAGCGTCTTGTTCATTTTGAATTTTCAATTGTATTTTCTTCTATTATTCAAACACTTATCTATTAACGTCAAACTTTGTTTCATTAATGCATTGCATATGTTTGTCTTGAATTCATCCATTCATTTTCACTATATTTAAACTATGATTTTTTACTCTCCTTATGACATTTAACACTTGCTAAAATTTACAAGCCTTTAGAGGGAGGATGACGAAAACAATGCCTTAATCTCATACAATATGCTTTTGAACAGACCTTGCTGACGATGTATAGGCGTTCTTTCAAATCCTAAACACTGGAGTTATAAGGAAGATAATCCCTAGTCAACCCTCTTTGAGCCAAAGAAGTAGAAGTTTTATTTCTTACACAAAATTGAAACCTTTAATCAAAACCTGGGGCAGGTTAGTCTCTCAGTTAATTCAAATGCGTGTTCAGTCACAAACTTTCACTTCATAATACAATGAATGGCATCAAAAACATTCCCCTGGAATCAAAAGACAGTGATGGTTCCCTATCACATAGGCAATCATTATCTCTCAAAAAGAAAATCCCACTAAGCAAAAACCTACAAAAGAGACTTAAGAAAAACTGGGGCATCTCGCTGACTGTAATCTCAAAACAAGAACAGTCAGGAAAAAATTAGGGATAATAAAAAAAGAGGTCACTACAAATCCTCAACAACATGAAAAATGTTGCAAAAAATGACTGCCTTCCAATAAACTAAACTTGTCTAAACCATTACCAAAATGTCATTCTAGATTCAATCGGAGTTCGAATGCACAATTAGTTGAGTTTAGGACTGAAGAACATCATGAAGAACGGGTGGGTACAAACACACTTTGAGCCTTATCCTTTGTTTCTTAAACCGTGAACCAAGCCACATTACAACCCTGCAAAAGTCCTAATTGAAGCATGGGTTAGTTCGAAAGCATACTATTACAAAAGGTATCCTGACTCCTGTAAGGCTTTACTCTAAATCCTGAGTTGAATTTTCTTACAAAATTTCTTGCTAAAAAACGCATTTTCAAATTTTCAAGACAAGCATAAAATTTGCATTATTTGAATATCGTTGTTTGCATATGGCTATTTGTTTGACAATAGAGAAATTCACACAACGAATATCCGATGAACGAAAGCTCTCTCAGTGAACAAAATAACTTCAAGTGGGATGACATTTCCAATGACAAATCTCCTATCAACAAGGGGGCATGACATATCATTATCCAGCACACCTAGGGAAGTCAAGTCAATATTCCCATAAATCTCTCAAGAAATGCAGAATAACCAGGGGCAGGCCACAATCTCCTTTTCGTAGGATGACCCCCAGCCAGAATTTCAATCTCTGAAAACCTTTTCCCCAGCTAAGTCGACCTTAATAATAATCGAGCATTTCTGCCATTGAAGCCGCCGCCTCTCCAACAGGCTAAGAAACAGGGTTTATTTCCCCAACAAACGACAGGGTTCCCCAGCTTGAGGTGGCCTCTCCGACTACTACAAAATAAAGGACCACAACTCCTCTTTCCCAGTAGACTACTCTACAATCCCCAGTAAGTTACCGTGAAGCCTGGACCCGACCAGATATCATTTCAATTTCGACACCCCAGTAGAGTAACGAACAACTGAGACTCCTGAACTCTTTTTCCCCAAGCAAGGATCAATTCTCTCCACAAAGTTTTCAATATTCCTTAGTGGTGCTCTCCTTAAACAACAAAACATGAATCCCCGGTGGAAACATTCTAAGCAAAATTCAAAGATGCACCTACTCTTCAACAGCAGTCCGGGATTTATTGACTCCCTAGCATTCATCAAGGTTTTATTTTCCCAGACAAAAAAATACATTCATTAACATTTCACACATGACAAGTGTATGCGACACAATCTCATTTATTTTGAGAACATCATTTCACCATGCATCATGACATTGCATACAACTAACGTTTTACCTTTTCAGGAAAAGGTCAATCAATAGATGGTTACTAACAATTTTCAATAGTTCCAGATTAATACCTGTAACAAGTCAGGGCAATTATCTACACGACCAGCTGAAGCAACCCTACCCAGGTTCCTTCTCATAAAATTCCAGATGAAGTTTTACACGGACTCATCATGAAGCAACCCTACACAGGTTCCTCTCATACCCAGATGAAGTTTTAAACGAACTCATCATGAAGAAACCCTACCCAGGTTCCTTCTCAAAAAATACACAAATGAAGTTTAACACGGGCTCATCATGAAGTAACCCTACCCAGGTTCCTTCTCATTTCCAGATGCAGTTTTACACGGACTCATCATGAAGTAACCCTACCCAGGTTCCTTCTCATTTCCAGATGCAGTTTTACACTGACTCATTATGAAGTAACCCTACCCAGGTTCCTTCTCATTTCCAGATTCAGTTTTACACTGACTCATCATGAAGCAACCCTACACAGGTTCCTCTCATACCCAGATGCAGTTTTACACGAACTCATCATGAAGCAACCCTACCCAGGTTCCTTCTTAGAAAATACACAGATGAAGTTTAATACGGACTCATCATGAAGTAACCCTACCCAGGTTCCTTCTCATTTCCAGATACAGTTTTACACGGACTCATCATGAAGCAACCCTACACAGGTCTCTCCTATTTATAGATGAAGTTTTACACTGACTCATCATGAAGCAACCCTACACAAATTTCTCCTATTTCCAAGATGAAGTTTAACACGGACTCATCATGAAGTAATCCTACCCAGGTTCCTCCTCAGACAATTCCAGATGCAGTTTTACACTGACTCATAATGAAGCAACCTGTGATACGGTGGGATAACTGACTTGAAGGTTTTACGTTTGATCGCAAATGTTACGGTTAGCAAGAGTCGCCACCGACTTTTCTTTTATCCAAAAGGAAAGGTGAAAAAGCACAGGAAAGAACTTTGAGATTATTTCTTGAGTTCGGGGGATAGATTATGAAAAGGGAAGGTATTAGCACCCTTTTCATCCATGGTTTTCCATGGGCTCTTAGTTACTTGCTAAATCACTTTCTTTTGTTTGAAATTGTGCTTTGTGTGGTTTTTGAAAGTATTTTGTAAAGAGGCTATTGTTTAGGCAAACTTTGTAATGATTCTCGTTCGTAAGAATGTATACAAAGTGTTTGATCTTTTGAAAATGTTTTCAAGTTTGTAAGATGTTTTGAAAGTGTAAGTGTTTGTTTTGAAAATAGCAAGGATGTTTTGTTTTAAAATGGAGCAAGTAATTAGGAGTATTATACCTACTCAAAAGTCTTTCATATTCATTTCCTCTTTCCTTTGACATTGTTATCTTACCATTGATTTGGTAAGTAACTCTATCTTTGGATGTAAACGGGACAGGCGTGGGTCATCGTATAACCATGATTAACAATGTTGCAAGGTATCTTAGCATTCTCTTTAGGGACTAATATCATTTGAAAGGCAACATAGATAGCGTCATCGAGGGACTATGATCTTATATTTTGCTTGTTTTTGCTAAGATACCTCACATGCGTAATATGGCCATTTTGTAAGGCAACCAAGTGGATTTACCCTAGGGGTGCTTGTGTGCAAGTGTATTGTTTTTCATGCTTGTTTTTATCTTTGATTAGAGTTTTCTAATTGATTGGTTTTAGTCTTACGACACAAACCCTAATTACTAGCATTTGTATATAAAGCGATAAATTTCGGAATTTAAAATTACTACGCTATTACAATACTTGTGGGAGAGGGGTGTACAAATTATAAATGGGGATTGCAAGAAAATAAACCTAATTAATCTATTACAACCATATTGAATTGGTACAAGAATTGAAATAAATAATGTACAAAATGAATAAATATACAAGAATGTAACTGTAAAAAAAATGGATTTTTTTTTGGATTTTTTAGAAAGAAATGGGTTTTGTTTTAACCTATTTAACTAAAGAAAAATAATTAATTAAATTAGTAAAAAGAAGTAAACCTAAATTTACTAGGAAAAGAATTTAAATAAAACCCTAATCTAAATATTAATTTAAAACAAGAAATTAAGTTCATGAGAAGAATATTTTATTGGTATTTTGTCTTTAAAAATAAGTTATAGTATTATAAAATATTTTTAATCTTTTTTGGTTTTAAAATAAAATATTTTAAGAAGATAACTAAAACCCTAGTTTTTAAATTAAATTTACAAAACCAATTAGTAAAAATAAATAAAGTAGGATTAAATAAAATAATTTTTTGTTTAAAAAATAAATAAACTTTATCAAAATATAAATCTCATGTTTTTACATTTTTTCTGATTTTTTAATATTAAATAAAATATTTAAGAAAACAAATAAATAAATAAAAATGAAAAAATAAATAAATAAATGGGCCAGGGTGTGAATAGCCAGTAGGGGGTCAGCAACAAGAAACAAAAACATAAAGGCCCAAGGGAGGCCAAAAAAAAGAGTCAGAAATGCAAAAAATATGAAAAATCCAAAAGGGTACCACTGGGGCTCGAACCCAGGTCCCTATAGTCACAGGCACACGCTTCTACCACTAGGGTGGCTATACATCCGTTTATATAATCAAAACAATAAATATATAATAGTAAGCAAGTCCATGGCCTGAACTTCATCTTCAACCTCACGCCCAACCAGAGCCTCTGTATCTCATTCAAATCTCAACAAAAATAAAAACTGTAAACATGAAACTTGTAGCAAATTTCCTCACGATTTCAGAAATGCAAATCAATAAAATTATAGATTAAAGACAAGCATGAATTTTAATGGCCCTAATCTGAACCCTAAAAATCTCAGAAACTTCAATCTTAAAATTCTCTAAGCTCAAGCAAAACTAATGAAAACTATGGACATGGTTAGCTTTAGGGCAATGATATCTACATTTTTCATTCATAAATAAACCATTAATGATGCATGTATGAAAAGTTCCAAAGTCAGAAAACTTACCTTGCAAGAGGGTATCGGGTTTGGATTTTGAGTAGCTTTCAGTGAGTTCCAATGATTGGATTAGCTTCCTCAAATTCCCAGGAAGCTAATGGGATGCTTAGCTTGAGCTGAAAGTGCCTGAGGAGTTCTGGAGAAGTCAAGGTGCAAGGTGCTGTTTTTGAAAATGGTGGATGATGATGGAGGTGTTACAGTGGTGCTTCAGGTGTTGGGATTGTTTGTATATGTTGTTTAGAAGCTTCTGGAAGTAAAAGGCCAGGAAACGCACGAGCAAATTTGGAGATTGGATTCAAAACTCAGAAATGACAAGTTTTGAAGTGTTTTTGGTGATTCTGTGTTCTAGGTGTTTTCAGGGCTTAAGAATGTGTGGGATTTGTGGCAAATGACTTTTATATGTATAAGCAAAAGGGTTTGAGTGCTTTGGATAGTCAGAAGTACAAGTTACAAGCTATTTGCTATGTTACTTGATTTTCAAGAAAAGTGGGAAAACAAGTTTCAAGAGGAAGTACAAGCATGGGCTGAGTGATTGTAAGTGTCTAACAAGTTTATTATGAGTTATGGGACTCGTATGATCAGAAGAGAACAAGTGCAAGGCTAAAGAACAAGTTTTGTGCAAAAAGTCACTTTATCAAAATGGCAATGTGCACTTTCTTCCCAAAATGGATATAACGCATGGACTTGCATTGAATGCTTGAAATGAGACCTCTAATAGTTTTGCAAGCAATTAATTATGGAGTGCCTAACAAGTTTGAGGCCTGCAAAGTAGAGGTTATGCAGCATAAGTTTGAATTTTGAATTTTTTCATCACAAAATGACTTGTAATTCAAGTGATAAAACCCTAACTTCATCTCTTCGATTCTCCCTACTCAAAAATAATCTGAAGGAGTTCTTGGACATTCTGGAAAGCTTGAAATGTGCTATACAACCCATATTTTAATCACTTTTGAAAATTCCCCTTGGAACTATATGAAAAAGTTCCATGAAGTTGGGTCAAAATCCTGACCAAATTAGGGCAAAATTTCACTAAGTGTTTTGTTTCATGACCATGTATTCTTAAAATTATAACTTGAGATCCAAGCACTTTTGGAAGGAGTTGTGTAAAGAAAAGTTGTAGATTTAATGGATATATACAACTTTCATGTTGGAAGTTTCTTCTGAATCAGCTTGCATCATAGTGAAAATTTTGTTCAAAGTTGTGAAAAAATAAGAAATTTCCAACACTTAGAAAAATTTCTAAGTTTAGAAATTTTAACTATTCAAAATGAAATATTTAATTTTTTATTTCTTGATGAATAAGTTTCATATTTTGACATGTTTTGATGAATTGTGATCTTTGGCATTTGATTTTGACCAAAAAGTCAAAGTTTGACTTTTCAATATACAGTTGACTTTTGATCAGTTGACTGAAAATTCATCTGTCAATCCATTGGACTTGAGAAATGTTTTGAGCCATGTCATTAGGTCAAAATGATACAATTGGAATCTTGATATCATTCCTTAAACCAATTGATCATTTTCTAGGTCAAAAATCAGAAATTGCCCTTTCCTAGTCAAAACCCTAATTTTGACCATTTTGCCCTTTTGAAGATTTGATCAAATTTCTTGAGGAATTATGGTCCAAACTTGATCAAATGATACATATGAGGTTAAAATGTTGATATGGATAAAAAATTATGAAGTTTGACTATAAATTGGCCATAGTTGACTTTTTCCCCAATACAACTAATTTCTAGGTCAACTGCTCAATTGACTGAGCAAAAGTGTGACCCAAAGCTTGAAACTTGACATGAGTTATATTGAGGGTCATAATGATCCATGAAAGTCATATGGGGCCTTGGAAGCTCAAATATCCTTGTTCAATCTCAAACCCTAGTTTTGGTCATTAATGCTTAAGGAGGTATCTTGAGCTGATCAACCCTAATGCAGTCTTGAGTCAAAGGAGACCTTGTGAGAAAATTCTTGATAAATGAGAGGGAAAATTTTGGGGTACAACACAGCCCTACACATGCCCATCATAAATTGGAGAATCGCCAAGACCTTCTCTGACTTCTTCTCTGGTTTAGATAAATCGCTCCAAGATTTATTCTGATTCTTCTCCAGACCTCTATTGGTTTAGTTTAAATCTCTCAACGGTTTATCCTGATTCTTTCCCGTAGATATCTTTCTTTGGTTTAGATAAATCACTCAAACATCTACTCTAATTTCTCTCCAGTTAAAGAATATTCGAGATCTCTTTTGGTTCAATTTAAACCCCTCAACGGTTTATCCTGATACTTTCCAAAGGAACATGTCTGGTTCAGATAAATCGCTCCAAGATTTATTCTGATTCTTCCCAGTCAAACAACATACAAGACTTCTCTTGGTTCAGATAAATCGCTCCAAATATTTGTGCTGGAACTTTTCCAGTTGAAATCAAGTTCAGATTTAGTCCATTTTTCTGTCAACAGTAACCCTTGGATGGCATCTACAAGCCCATCTCCAGCAAATCTCCATAATTACCCCAAATGGCATCTATAAGCCCATTCATAATTCATCTTCAAGCGCAAATTTCTGGGTACTCTAGTGTCCAATCATCTTCCACCTTCAAGTCATGAATGGCGGATACGCCAATCTAACTCTTCAGGTTTAAGAATATTGAACAGGGGCAGCTGTTGTACCCCAAAATTTGCCCTCTCATTTCTCAAAGGATCATCCTAGACCCTCAGGTTTTCTTCCATCCAATTTCAAGCCTTGAATTACAAATTTTCCAAGAAAGTCATTCACAAGGGCAAAATGGTCATTTTACATACTGAAAAGTCAAACCTTGGCTTTTTGATCAAAGTCAAGTTTCAAGAGTCATATTTCATCGAGACATGTTGAAATATGAAGTTTGTTTCATCAAGAAATTCAAAAGTCAAAATTACTTTGGAAAAGTCAAAATTCTAAATGCTTAGAATTTTTCTAAGTGTTTAAGAAATATGACAAGCTCAGAACTTCTGATCAGATTATCAGCATGATGCAAGCTGATTCTGGAAGAACTTCTAACACAAGAGTTGTGGATCTCAATGAGATCTCAAACATTGCAGAACAAAATTTCTCCTAGAAATGATGGGATTTCAAGCTACAAATCCTTGAAGACACGTCCATGAAACTGAAGCTTTCAGCAAATTCTGGACCTTTCCAAAACAGGATTTGGTTAGAACTTATGGGCCAGTTTTCATATATGTCCAGTTAGAATTTGCAAGAGCAATTCAAAGAGGATTTACAAAGCGTGTTACAAGCTTTTGGGAAAGTCTGAGAACTCCTACAGAACATGCTGGAGAAAAGGGATTCAAGGATCAGAAGTTGGATGTTTGTTCTAAGTTGCACTGATGCTGAACTTCTAGCCCATAATTAAGCTATGATGCACAATCTCATAGTTCAGGATTTCTAGTTTGATAAATATCATCATCATTTAATGCTCACAACCACTTTTGAGTTTTTATCCAAAGGATTTCCCCACGTGTGAGATAGAAGTACCATTGTTGTCCTTGAAAAGCAAACTTTTGTACAAAGAATATGCTAGGCCCATGCTTTTATTTTGCTTCTGAGGGTACTTTTCCTTAGTTCATGCTTACAATTCCAGCCTAGGCACGACTAAAAGCTGCTAACCACCATACTTGTTTAACTTGCTTCAAGAACAAGGCAGCACGCTAGCAATGATGGTGGTACTTTTGACTTCTCAAAGCTACAAAGTTCTTGCCTATAAATTGAACTTCATTTGCTAGGGGGCCTGGGGGCAGAAAAAATTGAAAGAAAAATCTTTGAAACCTTGCTAAAAATTCCAGAAATCTAAAAATGCAAACACAAATACAAAACCTGCTAGTTTTTTATTCTTGCATTCAAACACCAATTTCCCTCAAGTGCTTCTTGACCTAATCTTCCATCCACTCATAGCCGAAGTTAAAGGCTGTTCCAACTAGCTGAGTACGTGAGGAAGTTGATCAGAACATTACAAGCAGTCAGAACCGGGCTCCAGATCACAGAACATTTTCCAGCTGCAAGGTAAGCTTCTGCTGACCCTCATCATATTACTTAGGCATTGTTAGATTTTCATTTTCAAAATATAATATAGACATCCTGATTCTGATGTTGTACATATTCTAAAGTTTCATATATTTTTCTGCCTAAGTAAGGAGAATATCAGTTCAGAACTTCTTAAGGAAACTAGGATTAGCAGATACATGCTTGTTTCTGATTTATAGTCCTGACATTTTTTATACTTCTAAAACCATGATGGAAAACTGCCATAATTGTTATGTCTGTGTTTTTTGTTCTGTTGAGATTTGACTAAGTTGCAGATATTCTGATTAGCATAGAGAAAGAAAGGGAATTCATCATCAAAGTTTACTTTGTGATATATATTTATTTTTTTGCTTCTGAAACCGGATGTACAGCCACCCCAGTGGTAGACAGTGTGTGCGCATAAGACATTAGTGCTAAGGGTCTTGGGTTCTAGCCCCAGAAGTATCTTTTTAGGTTTATTTATCGACATTTTTTCCCATTTATCTATCAGAAAATACTCCTAGATCAGAACTTCTAGACATCCTCACCCAACAGCACTATTACCTCACTCTCTCAAACAACCAGAACTTCTGACTTGCCAGAGATATATCAACTTCTAGGTTCCCAGCTATGCTATAGCTTCTGAACCCCTCAATCTCAGAACTTGGTGTACCCAGGCCCAGAACTTCTTACCCTCCACTTTTCTCACTAACATTTTCTCTTTTGCAGCGTATCAGGGTCATAACTTCTGTTCCTTCTCGTTTCAGCAACGTGCTTATTCTGACTCCCTTTTTCTCTTATTTATATTATTTTAGCTTTTAATAACCAAAAACACCAAAAACATTTCATATTCACATGTTTTATTTTACTTATTTGAGAACAAAAAGATCAAAAATATTTTCTAAAGCCAATTTATTTATTTTCTTAACAAAAACAAAACAAGTCCATTTTACATTTCTTGTATATTATTTCAATATGGTTGTAATAGATAATTAGGACTTTTAATTTCTTGTAATCCTCATTTGTAAATTTGTACACCCCATCCCCTTAATGATGTAATAGTGTATGACTTTACTTTTCCTCACTTTTATTGCTTTCATATATTGTTAGTAATTAGGGTGTGTATGGCAAGAAATGAAATCGACAAGTAAACAACCTAAAAATCAAATACTAAAATGCATGCAATCAAACACACTATTCACACATGCACCCTTAGGGTAATCTCACTTGTCGCCTATCAGAAATTAGTCATGTCCCTCAAATATGGGCGTTTTAGCAAAGACCCTCGATAAAAGATCGTAGTCCCTCGATGACCCTCGATGTTGCCTTCGGTAAACGATGTAGTCTCTAAACGACATTGCTAAAACGTCCCATAAGTTGCCTTCTATGACTATACAAACATCCCACGCTTGTCCCTTCACATCCAACGATGGGGCTTCTTACCAAAATGATGGTAAGATAGCAACATCTAAAGGAGGAGGAAAAGAACATTTAAGACTTTTTGAGTAGGTAGATTCGCTCTTAATTGCTCGCTTGCTCACAATAAAAACATTTATACACCAACACTTTCATCTTGAAACATTTTTCAAAAGACAAACACTTTGTACGCGTTCTTATAGAGACGAGAACCATTACAAATACATTTTCAAAATACTTTCAAAAACCACACAAAGAACATTTTCAAACAAAAGCAAGTGATCCAGCAAGTAACTAAGAGCCCATGGAAATCATGGATGAAAAGGGTGCTAATACCTTCCCTTTTCATAATCTACCCCCCGAACTCAAGAAAACATCTCAAAGGTCTTTCTTGTTCTTTTCAGCCTTTCCTTATTAGATAAAAGAAAAGTTGGTGGCCACTCTTGCTAAACCGCAACATTTGCAATCAAACGCAAAACAACCAAGTCAGTTCTCCCACCGTATCACTCCATGGTAGACCAATAATAACCCGCTCTCAGAATTTTCTTAGCCAACGTATATCCACTGGAGTGAGTGCCAAAGACTCCTTCATGCATATCCTCCATAATCTCCACAACTTCCTTCTTGTCTACACAACGAAGTAGAGTCGAATTGTGATTGCGCTTGTACAAAATTTCGTTACTTAGAAAGAATTTGGTAGAGAACCTTCTTAGGAATTTCTTATCATTAATAGATGCCCCTTCAAGATAATCTTGAGCCTCGAGGTATCTTTTTATTTCATGGTACCATGGCTTTTCCTCTACTCTATCAGTATCAACTTCGTAGCAATATGCAGGTTTGTCTAGTCTGTCGATAGTAATTCGAGGAGCCTCATTATCCCATCTGATTTTAAACATAGATGACATGGTAGCCAATGTGTCTTCCAATGGTTCTCTTCTCGTGGGATGTGTTCAAAGGTAACTTCTTTGAAGTATGGAATTAATGTCAACACATGCTCCCTATAAGGCATGAGATTCATATGCTTCGTATCCCATTCTACCTTAATCTGACTGATTACCATGGTTGAATCCCCATATACGTCCAAGAACTTGATTCTCATGTTAATGACAACTTTGATACCCATGATGCATGCTTCGTATTCTGCCATGTTGTTGGTACAATCAAAATATAATCTGGTGATGAAAGGTGTATGGAAACCCTTGACAGAGATGATCACAGCGCCAATTTCATTACCAAGTGTGTTAGAAGCTCCGTTAAAAACCATAGTGTAATACGGTGGAAGAACTGACTTATTTTTACATTTTATCGCAAATGTTGCGGATAGCAAGAGTCACCATCGACTATTATTTTATCCAATAAGGAAAAGGTAAAAAAAACAGGAAATACCTTGATATTTTCTTTAGTTTGGGGGTAGGTTATGAAAAGGTAAGGCGTTAGCATCCTTTTCATCCGTAGTTATCTACGAGCTCTCAATCGCTTAGCTCACTTGGTTTTGAAAATTGCTTTGTGTTGTGCATGTTTGTAAATATTTTGGAAATGCCAATTGTAAGGCGAACTTTGTAATGATTCTCATATCTGTCCTCGAGAATGTGTACAAGGTGTTTTGAAAATATTTCGAAAGTGTTTGTGTGAAATGTTTTTGTTTTTGTTTTTGTTAGGAAAGATGTTTTGAAAAATTTCAATGTAAGGCAATTTTGTAATGGTTCTCGTATCGTTGAGAATGTATACAAAATGTTTGTTTTGAAAAGTGTTTTTGGAAATAGTTATTGTGAAAGTGTGAAGTATGGAATTTTTTTTAGTTTGTGAGCAAGCAATTACAAGCGATCTACCTACTCAAAAAGTCTTTATACTTTTCCTCCTCCTTTAGACAGTGCTACCCTATCATTAGTTAGTAGGAAGCCCTATCGTTGGATGTGAAGGGACGGACGCGGGTCATCGTATAGTCATTGAAGGCAACTTGTAAAGATGCTTTAAAAATTATCGTTTAAGGTACTAGATCATTTACTGAAGGCAACATCGAAAGGGTCATCAAGGGACTATGATCTTTTGTATCGGAGGGACTTTGCTAAAGCTTCCCCACGTTCGAGGGACATGACTGTTTTTATCGAAAGGCGGAAAGGGAGGTTACCCTAGAGGTGCACGTGTGTGAAGTGATTGTTTTTAGTTATTGTTTATTTTTCATTAGGGTTAGCTATCGCTTGCTTTTATCTTGCCATACAACCCTAATTAGTAACAATAATATAGCAAAATAGAAAAGCAGTAAAGGTGCGAAAAATAAATGCAGAAGATAAACCCTAGGCTATTACATCGCTTTGGGGTAGTTACAAAATAATGAAGTGGAAACTAAAAACCCTAAGCTATTACAAAACCATATGGGAATGGGGGTAAAAGTTTATGAATGGGGACGTATCAAATCTACAATAAGATTAAAAGTCTAAATAAACAAGCAATACAACCCAATCGAATTAAATTAAATAACTAATTAAACTAAATTATTTTATTTAATAAAATTAATTAATAAAATAATTAATAATATTAAATAAAACTTATCAATTAATAAATAATATTTTTCATTTTAAATAAATGAACATAATAATATTAAAAAGTGAAATATTAAGAAAAATAATGAAATGGGCTTGAAATGAAGTGAAATTCAGGGGTGTGGAAAGGATAAGTGTGCCCAGGCCCAATGGACAACTTGCTGGATCAAGTGTGTGGCTTCCAGGGAGGGTGTACCATGGGGAAGCACTACTGGAACGTTGGGTGCTAATTTGTGGGGATCTGACAGCTAATACGCGAGGGTGCATGGTAGGGAGAACGGAAGTACGCGCGTGGAACTTGTGACAATGATTAACCGAACGGTGACAAGTGTCGTCGTCGGATTAGGTCCTATAAATAAACAAAAGCAAACAGGTTAGTCATAAACTAAACCAATTTATCTCTCTATTCCTATCTCTCTCTCACGATCCTTATTCTCTTCTCTCTCTATGTTATCTCAACAATGCTCGCTGGAGAAGAGGCATCCGTCGCGCCAGAAAATGCCTCGCGTCGGCGGCAGCGGCGGTGTATCACGATCTTGCACTGAAATTCAATTTTTTTACATATTCTGAATCGTCTCTCTTTTCTGATCATGTTTCCATGGCTTGATTTGGTAGGAAACATCCGGTTAGACGTATATCTTAAGGGGGAATTTTGAAACCCTAGTTCCAACGATCGAGGTCCCCGATGCTTGAGGTTGCGTGGATGCGATTTACATGGCGAGGATGATGATGAATGATCAATGATGATGAACGACGAAGGCGCCGCCTCTGAGTTTATCTCAATGAGATCTTTCTGACTCTAGCTTTTTTCGTATTCTCTGTGATGAAATCTTTGTTTCTCTTCTTCTTTTTGCAATTTCTGAAGGGTTTTCTATGTTTAGGGAAGATGATGACAAATTAGGGTTAGGGTTTGTGCTAGTTGTGCAACCGTTTTTGTGATTTTTGTTAACAGTGGCTCTATCCTGAAAACTATGCAATGATTGATTTTTTTATATTGGTACCATTAGGGTTGCTGCTTGATAACCGATTTCGGATAGGCTTGCTTTGTTATGGGCTTTGTGATCCTCTGATATGTTATAATTTTCTGACATGTTGCTGTAATTTTGTTATGTTGGGCCTGAAATGTGATTTCAGTACTGAGTTGTTTCTGAGATGTGTGAATCTGATATGTTATTGTTCGTGAAAACTTTGGTGGGCTTGCAATGTTGTTTTTTTCCGGTTTCACTGAGGTGTTTTTTACTGTAGGAAAATGATTTTTAAACCTCTACTGTGAACCAATGTTGTACCCCAAAATTTGCCCTCCCATATTCATCAAGAATTGTCAAAGTCAAGGTCACAAAATGCCCCAAGGGTTGTGCAGCTCAACTGTCTCCTAGACAGTCAAAACTAGGGTTTGAGTTCTGGTCAAGCAAATGAACTTTTCAAAGGCTCAATCAAGTCTCATATGCTTAAAAAGATAGTCAAGTGTCCTCATGTCAAGTTTCAAGGCATTCAGCTCAAAATTGCACAGTCAAAACCCTAAATTGCACTACAGTCAACTGTAGGGGCAAAATGGTCATTTGACAGTCAAAAGTTCAAATTTTTGGTCAATATATCATTTTGAAGCCACAAACATCATTTGATCAATGCTTGATCATGATTCTCAAAATTTGGCTCAGAAATCATCAAAGATGCAAAAGTTGCTATATTTGGACAGCTGAAAAAGTCAACAGAAATTGACCAGGGCATAACTTTCACATGGATTGTCAGAAAAATTCCATCCAAAGCTCATTTTGAAGAGAAATACATTTCCTACAATTCATCTTCATGTTCCAAGTCCAAGAAATGCTCTCACAAAAAGTTATCAATTTCAACATTATAGGTCATTTTCAAAAGTCAACAAAAAGTGACTTTAAGTCAAAGGCCATAACTTGAGATTGGTAAATCAAAATGACATGGGACCAAAGGCATTGGTTAAAGGACTCAAAGATCTTTCCAAAATGTCCAAGAACATGTGAAAAGCTTAAAAATTGACCAAGTTATGCCTTGTGGAAGTTGGGAAATTTTTAGGAATTTTGAAAAGTCAACATTGATGCAAAAGGCCTAAAAATGCAAATGGGCCCATTTTTCTTCCAAATTTCTTCATGCCAAGCCTATGCACGACCACTAGGCCCAAAGGGAAGTATTCTCATATTTTTTTAATTATTTATTTGAATTAATACTAATTTATATTCATTTAAATGATTTTAATATATGAAAAATATAACCTTAACCTAAAAAAAATCTTTTCATGCATGTTTATTCATAATATTTCGTGCATATCCCAATTAGGCAAATTTGGATGAGATTTGGATCATGATTGAACAAAAACCATGAAAAAAAATTCAAAAAATATCTTGTAAAATCAAATCTTGAAATCATTGAATACAAGAGATTTTGTGGAAATTTGTTAACCTAAAGTGATCACTACATATTCAGGAATGCAAACCTAATGCATTTGGACAAAAAGCTGCGCTGAGAAACCTCATAAAAACTTGCAAAAATTCTCAAAAAGCATAAAACCGTTTTCAAGGTTCTAGGTCGATTGAGGTCCCAATTTCTTTTTCAAAAGCTTGCCAAGGTTGCCCTGATCAATTTCCAATCAAGAATAACCATCAACACGCGTGGAATCGGTATACAGAAGTCCATCTTCTTTCATGAAAAAGCATAATCGTATTTTTAATTCCAGGCATTATCATGACATTCTAACCATGGATTATTGTTCTTTGTAATGTTTCTATGCTAACCAATACATTTAATTGGATTTTTGTGCCGTGTATATGAAGCTACCATTAACGAGCATTAGGTTTTTTTAGTTTTGGAATTAGGGGTTTTCAGGTACAGCAAAATTAGACGTTCTCACCACCATGGTTGAACTCAGTGCTTCAAGACGAAGAAGAAAAGCTTATCGCGCCTAATTTATGAATGGTATAGGCCCATTCGCTATTTTCTGATAGCTGGTCTAAGGGAACGCGCGCAAAACTGTTGCCTAAAGCTTTGTGTTACAGGGGCGACGAAGGGGACGATGCGTTGTCAAAGTGTGATAGGCGAATTCAAAAATTCGCGCGCGTTGCCCATTAATGTTTTGTTTCGTTTTATAATGTTTGTTAATTATTATATAGTAAATGAAACACAAGTGCTTCAGTGGCAGGCATACTCATTGGCAAGGCACAAGACCTGGGTTCGAATCCCAGGTCTTTCACATTCTCAATATTATTTTTTCATAATTAATCATGTGCAGCGTTAACGTCCCAGTGTACCATATGCTCACGCTATCAAGCCTACACGCGTCCTGGAGATCTAATCAATGGTTCAGATTGAAAGCGTACCATGGACGCAAGTCAACGTGCCACGCACGATCCAGAAAGTCAATAAATTTCTGGCTTAGTGGGCCAAAATTCCAGGGCCTGAACCTCCACTTTGGGGACTTCCACCCCCCCCTGGTTTGCTTTTCTATATATTCTTTTGTTTATTTATTTCCAATAATTATTTTCTTTTCTTTATTATCTTAATGTAATTCATCAATTATTTTCTCCACAAAATATAAAAACATCCTAAAATTCAAAAAAGGGCAAAAAATGTAATTTATTATGATTATTTTTCATAAATAAATTAGCATGTAAATAAATTAGTATACTTAGGTTTTAATTCTAATTCCCTTTTTTTTAATAAAAATACAAAAATGTAGAATTTAGGTTTTAATTGTTAATTCTTTTTATTTCCTTTTTTTTCCACAATATTAATTATTATTATTTATTTATTTTCCCATTTTAATTGTACATAAATGAATTAAGGTTTAATTTAGGTCATATTTTAATTTTTTTCATAATAAATAAAAAATGTTAGAATTTAGGGTTCGCCACTCAATTTAATCTTAATTAATTTCTTTTTTCATTAAATCTAAAAAAAAACACAAAAATATTATCCTCATTTAATTTTAATTTTCAAATCCTTATTAATTTTAATTATTCGCAAAAAGGGTCCAACGCCCGTCATTAATCATTTAATTGCGCATTTATTTTATTATCGCTTATTATAATTTTGTAAATATCCCAAAGCCATGTAATTTACTTTTCGCACTTTATTTCCTCGCATTATTTATTTTTCCGCTAAATCGGGTCCGGTTTAATTTTGGCGATGTGGACCCGCGCCATTTGTAATAGTTTAGATTTATTTCCTCGCAAAATATTTAACTGTTAACCAAGCATGCAAGAATGAATGTTTAATTAAAATCAAGCGTAGAACACGGCAAACATGACAAGACAAATATCAATGAACATGACACACAATTCGCACACACCACCCCTAGGGTACGCCTCACTGTTGCCCTTCGAAAGGTGATCGTCGAGTAGAAGATGTCTTAGTAAGTCCTCATGATCCGGGAACCTGGCATGAGGGTAGCTTCTAAGGTGTCTTCCCATTGCTCTGGTGATCACCACGTCCCTAAAACTCGAATTGACCCGAACACCTCCAACGGTGGTGCTACCTACCTCTCAATGGTGGGATGGCACTACTTTAAAAGACTCTTACACAGACGAATTCCTTAGGGTAGGTAGATTCTCAAGGATACTTGCTCTAATTTCAAACAAATCAAAAGACTTTTCACACGAACACTTTTCAAAAGCTTTCAAAGCAAACTTTTCAAACACTCTGACGTACGAGTCGACCTGAAATTTTTCAAAGAAACTTTTTTAAACCCACATTGAAAAGCAAACAAACAATTTTGAAAACACATTGAGCAAGTATCTAAGAGCCCATGGATAACCATGGATAGAAAGGGTGCTAACACCTTCCCTTTCTATAATCTACCTCCCGAACCGAGAGCAATCTCTTTAAGGAATTTTTCTGTGCTTTTGTCCTTTCCATTTGGAGAAATTAAAAGACGGTGGCGACTCTTGCTTCCGCGACATTTCGCGAACCAGCGTTAAACAGTCAGTTCCAGATCCACCGATCACAGAACTGGCGACTCTGCTGGGGATATAAACTTAAAGTGAGGTGTACCTTAGGGCTAGTTCATAACTATGTTTTCAATTGTTTTCCTTGTGTGCTTTAAATTGTGGGTTGCTTGGGAGTTCTATAGATCCTAACCCGGATCTGGGGATACCTTCTTAGAAAGTAGCAACAAGGCTGTGAGGGAACTGTGCGGGGTATACCGACATGGTTGAAACAGTCTGCTACGTTGATGTGGCACTTTGGTGTGTACCGGTAACCCTTGAGTTCAGTCAAGGAGAGTACGGGGCCTCCGCGTGGTGTCGTGAAGCATCAACAGACCTTAGGAACCTTAATTGAACTATCTTGGCCTCTTTAGGGTAGTGAGATAACTGACTTTGGTGCAGTCCGAGGTTGGTTGATACTCGATACTACGCTCAATTGAGGGTTGCTTTCCTGGAATATTTCGGTCGCCAGTTCAGTGGCTAAATCGAAACGATGAACAATGAAAGCAATCCCGTGATATTGGGAACCTTAGAACCCGGTTACTCCTAATAGGACAGGTATGAACCCACCAACTTCAAAAGGGTAATACCTAGACCCCATGCTGGCCTAAACTCTAAGGGCTCTTTGTGTGACGTGTGTGCCTTCGTACTTGACTATTCGCATGCTTGTTGTCTAACCCTTGAGTTCTTGCAGGTTTGGTTTATAGTCCTTAATTAGGACTCATAACAAAGTTTACCGAATGTCTTGCAGGTTCTGTTCATAGTCCTTAATTGGGACTTATAACAGGGTGAACTAATTTCTTGCAGGTCTTGTTTATAGTCCTTAACTAGGACTCATGACAGGGTTAACCAAATTTCTTGCAGGGTTTGTTTTAGTCCTTAACCAGGACTCATAACAAGTTTATCAAGTTTCTTGCAGGTTTTGGGTTCGCAGTCCTTAAATGGGACTCATAACAGGGTTTACCTACATCACCCCATGCATAGCATGACATCATACCATTGCATACCATGGCATACATCCTAACCCATTTCAAGGATCTCAAGGGCTTGTGATGCAGGCCATGATGAACCAACTGCCCAGCAAGGGGCAAAGAGGATTTATTTTCCTCCAGCTAAGGTCGTCAGAGGCTATGACCCACTTGATATGGTGAGCTCTGACTCCTGAAGAAGGTTCCCTTAACTAAGGTTGTCTGGAAATCTAAACCAGACACGATGACTAAAGTCAGAGGCTATGACCCACTGGATATGGTGAGCCTTTGACCCTTGGAAGAAAGACTCTCAACAAATATGAAGTTCTTTCAATCAAACTGCCGGATCCAAATGCCAACCAATTTTCTTGTTTACCCCGTGAGGTCCTTGAAAACATTGCATGCATATCATACCCATCATTGCATAGCAGGTATCCCTTGTTGCAGGTCACTCACCCTTCTCGCTGTTTATTTCAGCAATGGCTCGCCCACAAGACAACCAGGACTTTCTTGCTCAAGAGACTCGGTTCGGGGAAATCCTCCTGAATCTATCCAAGGGGCAGGAGGAGCTAAGGACACTTCTCACGGAGACCTCCGCCAGGGGCAATGCTGAGGATGGAAAGTTGGAACACCTACAAGCTGAGATGGATGCTATGAAAGCCCAGATGCTGGGACAGAGGAACATCATTCACTGCCTAGTTCAAAGACAAGAGGAGCTCTGGTTTCTCTTCAACCAACTGCTTCAGGGTAACCTACTGGGGCAAACATCTGAGGGTAAAAAGCCATTCATCATCCAATCATCCTCGAGACAAGAGGATAAGGGGAAAGTTCCTCAAATGACTCCAGTGCCACAAATTCAACGCCAACCTCACCGAGTTCAGCCAGACAAGCCCAGGAGGCAATTCACCCAGCTCAACATGTCGCTGTTTCAAGCTTTGCAACACCTATTGAGGTTGAATCTGATCACATTAAAGGCTCGTCCCCGGAATCCCAACACAGCATCTCCTGCCTATGACCCCAATAAGAGATGTGCCTACCACTCTGCTAGCCCAGGACATGACACCAATGAATGTTGGGAGCTGAGGAACAAAATCCAGCACCTGATCGATGAAGGGACAGTGGAGTTCACACAAGATGGACAGGTGGAATTTTTCTACCATTCCTCCAAGGATCATCAGTTGAAGTGACAAGCTCCGAGACTAAGAAACTTTTGTCCATTCGAATGTTCAAGTTGTGTTTTCTTTTGACTGTTCAAACATTTATTCATGTTAAACATTGTTATCACATTAATGCATCGCTTATGTCTATTTTGAATCAATATATCCGTATTCACTAAATGCCAATTATTTTCATATTATTTTCATATTTTTTCTGATGTCAACTCTTGATCTAAAATTCTAAGCCTCTTGAGGGAGGATGACGAAAACGATACCACGATCTTTACAGTATGCTTTTGAACAGACCCCGCTGATGAGGTACAGGCATTGTTTCAATCCCTAAACACTGGAGTTATAAGGATGATAATCCCTCGCCAACCCATCAGAGCCAAAGAAGTAGGAGTTTTATTTTCAAAATTGAAACCCTTAATCATAACCTGGGGCAGGGTAGTTCTCTCGGTTGATCCAAGTGCATAGCGAATGGCACCAAAGAGATCCTTAAACAAAAAAAGTAATGGTTCAGAACAATCAAAAGGACAGGCAGTCATTATCCAAAAAAAAAAAAATCATAAACGAAAAGCCCAAGAAGTCAAAACCTATAAAAGGAGACTTACAAAACTGGGGCATCCCGCTGACTGTAATTCCAAAAAAAAGGAAACAGTTCAGGCAAAAAAGAAAGGGATAACAAAAATCAAGGAAGAGGTCTCACAAACCCTCAACCAAAGCAAAAAATGACTGCCTATTCAAAAGAAATCATCAACATCTGAACCATTATTGGAACAGCAAAGCAAAGACTCAAGCAAGGTCTAACGCACGATCAACTGAGTTTAGGTTTGGAGAACATCACGAAGAGCGGGTGGGTACAAATAATTTGAGCCTTTATCCTTTGTTTCTTAAACCGTGAACCAGGCCACGTTATAACCCTTAAAAGTCCTAGCTGAAGCATGGGATAGTTCGAAAGCATACTGTTACGAAAGGTATCCTGACTCCTTAAGGCCTACGGTAAATACGGGGTTGACATCATGTTTTTACAAACATTCACTTGTTTTATGAAAAAGAATGCATTTTCAAAATCTTCAAGACAGACATGAGCTTTGCATTTTTAACATAACTTTGTTTGCATATGACTTTTTGTTTGAACAGCACAGAGATTCGCACGACGAATGCCTAATGAACAGAAGTACTTCCAATCAAGGGGCAGACATGATCATGGTCCATCATCTGGGGCAGTCCAATCAAGATTCGGAGAATCTTTCAAAGGCCAATCAGCCTGGGGCAAATCTCCACCTGAGTAGCTTGGGGCACTCTAGCAACGAATCTTGCACGATCAGACACCTTCTGGTAATATGGCAACACGAGCAGCCAGGGGCACTCCCTACTTTCTGAGAATAGACATAGTCGGAAAAATACTACGCATAATCAAAGACCCGCTAGGTTGACACACCTAGGCAAAAATAAGGGCTTCCCGGCGAACCAAAAGGGTTCGGGCAAAATGAAGGGATGAAATGAAAAAAACTGTACACCCGGCAAGTCGAAAACCTGAAAGGGCGGCTTGAGCAAAAATGGGCATCCCGGTGGACTGAAAACCCGAAAGGGCGGTCCAGGCAAAAGTTAGGGATTAAAGCGTACGACTATGTCCTGTCATCTGTCTACCAGAAGAAGGTTTGTCCATCAACAACTATCAGCACCCCACAAGTGCCTCCCCCATAGAAACAGGGGCAATAATGGGTGGTCTAAGCAATCTGATTGTTCTATCTTCCAAGATGCCAAGATAGGTTCAGCTAAAGAACATAACCAGACCTTAATTCCCCAGAGAGTGGTTCAGTAAAAACAATACCTTCTTCTCCAAGCTATTATCAGATTGTCAAGGAAATTGAGTATCCTCCCGTAGATCCCAACCTCCCCAGCAGCAGCACATATTCAATACAAGCACCCCCGGCAGTCTTGGCCTAAAGATTGTTCCCCGGCGGTATCTCAGTCACTTCCCCTGCATAATAAAACTTCCCCAGGAGTCCAATCCAGTTTCCCCAGGAAGTTGGGATTCATATCCCCAAGCAATAAGCTTATCCCCAGCAGATTCTGGAAGCTTATCCCCTCGCAGAGCACGAACGTATCGCCCGGCTTTATTTAAAGAGTTATTTCCTTAACAGGATATAACTGGGTTATCCTCAGCCAGAAGCCACGGGAAGAGCGTCGTCGACAAAGCCTCCCTACCCCAGCGAAGTCTATCAACGCTTCCTATACAACAAGGGTTTCCTCAGCAAGTCGTTCTCAATAACTCAGCAAAGCATTTCTCTCCCCACAAAGTACCGCTTCCTAGCATGGTCGTCAGAGTATCTTTTCTCCCCGCAGAATCTTCCATTTGCCAAGTTTATTCCTCAACGGAGTTATCTTCTCCTACCAGTATTCTTGCAACTACCATCCCCAGCGGAAAGGAAATCAATACCTCAACATCAGCCCAGGATACGACTTCCTAGCGCCTGTCAAGGATTTACTTTCCTAGACAAAAATATACATTCATAAAACGTCACATACATCATTATAGCATGCATAGACACATCATATCATACAAGTCTCATTTACGTCAAGAACGTCATTGCATATCATGCATTGCATATGACTGACTTTTACCTTTCAGGAAAGATGCAGTCTAAATTCTCAATCACATTTCAAGACCTAGACCGGTCCAGTCCAATCAACCCTAAGATTTTCCTGACTCTTACCCAGTCCAAGGCCTTCTCTGGTTCAGTCAGATCGACCCTAAGATCTCCCTGGTTCTTATCCCAGTAGAAGTCACCCAAGATTTCCTTAACGAGCGTTGTTGAGGTTACCAAGATTTTTTCTCAACGAGCGTTGTTGAAGATAAAGTCACCCAAGATTTCCCTAACGAGCGTTGTTGAGGTTACCAAGATTTTTCTCAACGAGCGTTGTTGAAGATAAAGTCACCCAAGATTTCCTTAACGAGCGTTGTTGAGGTCACCAAGATTTTTCCTCAACAAGCGTTGTTGAAGTTAAAGTTTCTTTTGTGGTCCCCTCTCCGACGGTGAGCGTGAGGTGGTAATTCCTTTTTCGAGATGTTTTCCTCTCCGACGGTGAGCGTGAGGTGATAGTCTTTTGTGGTCCCCTCTCCGACGGTGAGCGTGAGGTGGTAATTCCTTTTTCGAGATGTTTTCCTCTCCGACGGTGAGCGTGAGGTGATAGTCTTTTGTGGTCCCCTCTCCGACGGTGAGCGTGAGGTGGTAATCCCTTTTTCAAGATGTTTTCCTCTCCGACGGTGAGCGTGAGGTGATAGTCTTTTGTGGTCCCCTCTCCGACGGTGAGCGTGAGGTGGTAATTCCTTTTTCGAGATGTTTTCCTCTCCGACGGTGAGCGTGAGGTGATAGTCTTTTGTGGTCCCCTCTCCGACGGTGAGCGTGAGGTGGTAATTCCTTTTTCGAGATGTTTTCCTCTCCGACGGTGAGCGTGAGGTGATAGTCTTTTGTGGTCCCCTCTCCGACGGTGAGCGTGAGGTGGTAATCCCTTTTTCAAGATGTTTTCCTCTCCGACGGTGAGCGTGAGGTGATAGTCTTTTGTGGTCCCCTCTCCGACGGTGAGCGTGAGGTGGTAATTCCTTTTTCGAGATGTTTTCCTCTCCGACGGTGAGCGTGAGGTGATAGTCTTTTGTGGTCCCCTCTCCGACGGTGAGCGTGAGGTGGTAATTCCTTTTTCGAGATGTTTTCCTCTCCGACGGTGAGCGTGAGGTGATAGTCTTTAGTGGTCCCCTCTCCGACGGTGAGCGTGAGGTGGTAATTCCTTTTTCAAGATGTTTTCCTCTCCGACGATGAGCGTGAGGTGATAGTCTTTTGTGGTCCCCTCTCCGACGGTGAGCGTGAGGTGGTAATTCCTTTTTCAAGATGTTTTCCTCTCCGACGATGAGCGTGAGGTGATAGTCTTTTGTGGTCCCCTCTCCGACGGTGAGCGTGAGGTGGTAATTCCTTTTTCAAGATGGTCCCCTCTCCGGCGGTGAGCGTGAGGTGGTAATTCCTTCTTCAGATGTTTCCCTCTCCGGCATGAGCGTGAGGTGATATCTCCTTTCAGATTATAATTTCCTATAGTTCCCTCTCCAACGTGAGTGAGGTAACTCCCTTTGAGATTGTAATGTCCTTTGGTTCTCTTCCTGACACTACGAAGATGGTAATTCTCGCCAAGATTTTCTCAACGAGCGTTGTCGAGATCATTCAGGATTCTCTTACCCTTCATGCTAAGGCAGTAACCATCCCTGGTTCATTCATCAACGTTTGAAGCTCCAGACCCAGCTCCTGTAACCAGTCAGGGCATATCTATATCAAGCATCTAAAATCAGCTCATGCAACGTGTCAGGTACTCATTTTTCTGTTTTGCAGGTATGCAGGTTCTCGCTAAGGAACTTCCTACGCGATCAACATCCAGATGGCATCTATAAGCCCATCATCCTATCCAAGCAACATCCAAATGGCATCTATAAGCCCATTCCCTCATCATCATTGCTACTATGTGAGCGCAAATTTCTGGGCACTCTAGTGTCCAATCATCTTCTACCCTCGGATTACGAAAGGCACGTCAGCCAATCTGCATCCTCAGGTCTAAGAAGATTGAACAGGGGCAACTGTTGTACCCCAAAATTTGCCCTCCCATATTCATCAAGAATTGTCAAAGTCAAGGTCACAAAATGCCCCAAGGGTTGTGCAGCTCAACTGTCTCCTAGACAGTCAAAACTAGGGTTTGAGTTCTGGTCAAGCAAATGAACTTTTCAAAGGCTCAATCAAGTCTCATATGCTTAAAAAGATAGTCAAGTGTCCTCATGTCAAGTTTCAAGGCATTCAGCTCAAAATTGCACAGTCAAAACCCTAAATTGCACTACAGTCAACTGTAGGGGCAAAATGGTCATTTGACAGTCAAAAGTTCAAATTTTTGGTCAATATATCATTTTGAAGCCACAAACATCATTTGATCAATGCTTGATCATGATTCTCAAAATTTGGCTCAGAAATCATCAAAGATGCAAAAGTTGCTATATTTGGACAGCTGAAAAAGTCAACAGAAATTGACCAGGGCATAACTTTCACATGGATTGTCAGAAAAATTCCATCCAAAGCTCATTTTGAAGAGAAATACATTTCCTACAATTCATCTTCATGTTCCAAGTCCAAGAAATGCTCTCACAAAAAGTTATCAATTTCAACATTATAGGTCATTTTCAAAAGTCAACAAAAAGTGACTTTAAGTCAAAGGCCATAACTTGAGATTGGTAAATCAAAATGACATGGGACCAAAGGCATTGGTTAAAGGACTCAAAGATCTTTCCAAAATGTCCAAGAACATGTGAAAAGCTTAAAAATTGACCAAGTTATGCCTTGTGGAAGTTGGGAAATTTTTAGGAATTTTGAAAAGTCAACATTGATGCAAAAGGCCTAAAAATGCAAATGGGCCCATTTTTCTTCCAAATTTCTTCATGCCAAGCCTATGCACGACCACTAGGCCCAAAGGGAAGTATTCTCATATTTTTTTAATTATTTATTTGAATTAATACTAATTTATATTCATTTAAATGATTTTAATATATGAAAAATATAACCTTAACCTAAAAAAAATCTTTTCATGCATGTTTATTCATAATATTTCGTGCATATCCCAATTAGGCAAATTTGGATGAGATTTGGATCATGATTGAACAAAAACCATGAAAAAAAATTCAAAAAATATCTTGTAAAATCAAATCTTGAAATCATTGAATACAAGAGATTTTGTGGAAATTTGTTAACCTAAAGTGATCACTACATATTCAGGAATGCAAACCTAATGCATTTGGACAAAAAGCTGCGCTGAGAAACCTCATAAAAACTTGCAAAAATTCTCAAAAAGCATAAAACCGTTTTCAAGGTTCTAGGTCGATTGAGGTCCCAATTTCTTTTTCAAAAGCTTGCCAAGGTTGCCCTGATCAATTTCCAATCAAGAATAACCATCAACACGCGTGGAATCGGTATACAGAAGTCCATCTTCTTTCATGAAAAAGCATAATCGTATTTTTAATTCCAGGCATTATCATGACATTCTAACCATGGATTATTGTTCTTTGTAATGTTTCTATGCTAACCAATACATTTAATTGGATTTTTGTGCCGTGTATATGAAGCTACCATTAACGAGCATTAGGTTTTTTTAGTTTTGGAATTAGGGGTTTTCAGGTACAGCAAAATTAGACGTTCTCACCACCATGGTTGAACTCAGTGCTTCAAGACGAAGAAGAAAAGCTTATCGCGCCTAATTTATGAATGGTATAGGCCCATTCGCTATTTTCTGATAGCTGGTCTAAGGGAACGCGCGCAAAACTGTTGCCTAAAGCTTTGTGTTACAGGGGCGACGAAGGGGACGATGCGTTGTCAAAGTGTGATAGGCGAATTCAAAAATTCGCGCGCGTTGCCCATTAATGTTTTGTTTCGTTTTATAATGTTTGTTAATTATTATATAGTAAATGAAACACAAGTGCTTCAGTGGCAGGCATACTCATTGGCAAGGCACAAGACCTGGGTTCGAATCCCAGGTCTTTCACATTCTCAATATTATTTTTTCATAATTAATCATGTGCAGCGTTAACGTCCCAGTGTACCATATGCTCACGCTATCAAGCCTACACGCGTCCTGGAGATCTAATCAATGGTTCAGATTGAAAGCGTACCATGGACGCAAGTCAACGTGCCACGCACGATCCAGAAAGTCAATAAATTTCTGGCTTAGTGGGCCAAAATTCCAGGGCCTGAACCTCCACTTTGGGGACTTCCACCCCCCCCTGGTTTGCTTTTCTATATATTCTTTTGTTTATTTATTTCCAATAATTATTTTCTTTTCTTTATTATCTTAATGTAATTCATCAATTATTTTCTCCACAAAATATAAAAACATCCTAAAATTCAAAAAAGGGCAAAAAATGTAATTTATTATGATTATTTTTCATAAATAAATTAGCATGTAAATAAATTAGTATACTTAGGTTTTAATTCTAATTCCCTTTTTTTTAATAAAAATACAAAAATGTAGAATTTAGGTTTTAATTGTTAATTCTTTTTATTTCCTTTTTTTTCCACAATATTAATTATTATTATTTATTTATTTTCCCATTTTAATTGTACATAAATGAATTAAGGTTTAATTTAGGTCATATTTTAATTTTTTTCATAATAAATAAAAAATGTTAGAATTTAGGGTTCGCCACTCAATTTAATCTTAATTAATTTCTTTTTTCATTAAATCTAAAAAAAAACACAAAAATATTATCCTCATTTAATTTTAATTTTCAAATCCTTATTAATTTTAATTATTCGCAAAAAGGGTCCAACGCCCGTCATTAATCATTTAATTGCGCATTTATTTTATTATCGCTTATTATAATTTTGTAAATATCCCAAAGCCATGTAATTTACTTTTCGCACTTTATTTCCTCGCATTATTTATTTTTCCGCTAAATCGGGTCCGGTTTAATTTTGGCGATGTGGACCCGCGCCATTTGTAATAGTTTAGATTTATTTCCTCGCAAAATATTTAACTGTTAACCAAGCATGCAAGAATGAATGTTTAATTAAAATCAAGCGTAGAACACGGCAAACATGACAAGACAAATATCAATGAACATGACACACAATTCGCACACACCACCCCTAGGGTACGCCTCACTGTTGCCCTTCGAAAGGTGATCGTCGAGTAGAAGATGTCTTAGTAAGTCCTCATGATCCGGGAACCTGGCATGAGGGTAGCTTCTAAGGTGTCTTCCCATTGCTCTGGTGATCACCACGTCCCTAAAACTCGAATTGACCCGAACACCTCCAACGGTGGTGCTACCTACCTCTCAATGGTGGGATGGCACTACTTTAAAAGACTCTTACACAGACGAATTCCTTAGGGTAGGTAGATTCTCAAGGATACTTGCTCTAATTTCAAACAAATCAAAAGACTTTTCACACGAACACTTTTCAAAAGCTTTCAAAGCAAACTTTTCAAACACTCTGACGTACGAGTCGACCTGAAATTTTTCAAAGAAACTTTTTTAAACCCACATTGAAAAGCAAACAAACAATTTTGAAAACACATTGAGCAAGTATCTAAGAGCCCATGGATAACCATGGATAGAAAGGGTGCTAACACCTTCCCTTTCTATAATCTACCTCCCGAACCGAGAGCAATCTCTTTAAGGAATTTTTCTGTGCTTTTGTCCTTTCCATTTGGAGAAATTAAAAGACGGTGGCGACTCTTGCTTCCGCGACATTTCGCGAACCAGCGTTAAACAGTCAGTTCCAGATCCACCGATCACAACCAAGTTCTGTCCTTTTCTTGTGATTTGCAGTAGAGGTTTTTGGCCCATGATGAGATATTCTTCTAACTTTTACTTGAGATAACGTTTATGAGGCTTGAGCATTGGGCTTGGAATTTACAATTTACATATGTATTATGAAAACTCTTTTGTGAACCAAAGTGGGCTTTGATATTTGCACTAGAAAGTGCTTTGGCCTATGATTGAATTTGAAATTTTGATTTGTTGTGAATCAAATGTATGAGGCCTATTGTTGGATTTGTGAACATGATTGATTCAAACTCCGTATTTATGATTCCTTCACAAAGCCCTCATGATGAAATTGAAAAGAAACTTTGAAAACACTTTATTTCTATTCAAGTTTGATGATTTTCTAACCCTTCTTCTTATCTCTTGTTTTCATGTGATTGAGCAAAGTGGGCAAGGGCTTGAAGGAAACTGTGGTTGTCATGGAAGAGCTTCTTGGAGGGAAGGTATGAAGTATGAAGATTTTGGAATCACATAGAAGCTCAATAGGTTTTAGAAATCTCTTTTGGTTTTTTCTTGTAAAAAAAAAAGAATTTGCCTTGTAAATTGAACTTTGAATGAAGCTTGATCATATCTTGAATCCATGAACTTTAAAAGTCTTAAATTTAACATGAAAGATAATGAATTTTAGAAATGAATTTGCAATGTTTGCCTTGAAATTCATGCTTATATCTTGAAAGCAAGTGTTGGACAAAAACTTGCCAAATTATGAGATTAAATTCCATTTGAAGCTTCTTAAGTGAAAGTTTGAATGAAAATCAAATTTTGAATCATCTTGATGCCTTAAATCTCTTTAAAATTCCAATAATAAAAACAATCTGCCCAACAATGATGCACTCTAAAAGCTCAACAACTTCAACAACTCTTGCATAATATGCTTCAATATCTATCCTCAAAATGAATGGCTCGACAAGTAGCCCAAAAATCACTTAACCATAGGAACCAGATAAAATCTCTTCTAATGAAAATCTATATAGAAACTTATCCTTAATTACTGAAATTAAGAACCATATCTTGCCTTGGAAGAAACTCCATAATGCTTCAAGAGTTTTATCAAGAAAGACATTACTCGCTTCAATAATCAAAGTCTTAGCAAAAAAGCCAAAAGATAGGAGAAAAAGTGGTTTAGGATCAATACTTGCTACTCCGTATCCCCTGATGAAAAATCAGTTGAGATGTCCTGAGGTCTGAGAAGCTTTGGTAGCCTTGAGCAATTGATAACCCTAGGAGCATGAAGAGATATTTTTTGAAGAAAATGGAAGGAAAAATTTTGTTGTACAACAGCTTCCCCTGTTCAATCTTCTTAAACCTAAAGAGTAAGATTGGCATGTCCACCATTCGTGATCTGAAGGTGGAAGAGGATTGAATGTTTAAGTGCCCATAAATTTTCACTCGTATGTGTAGGAAGTAACGCTGTTGGTTGATAATATTGCTTGAATGGGCTTAAAGATGTCATTCAGAGAGGTAACAGAATATCGTTGGAGATGGGCATATAGATGTCATCAAAATAGTTGTTGATAGGAGTATCATAATGAGTCTACACTCGAAGGTTATCTAAGGAATGCTTTCCAAAATGAACCTTTGCGGAAGGTGCTTAAGTAGTTTCTTGTCATATTTAGTCTCTACGGGAAATGCTTGTCACAATTCAGTCTCTGAGGTAAATACTTGTCATGTAGATAGTCGCCCCGTCCTGTTTCAGGAATCGATCCATAATCTGTTCTTTGTTGGTAAGTCCGTCCTGTTTCGGGAATTCATACCACCTAGTCACATAGATAGTGCCCCATCCTATTTCGGGAATTAATCTTTGACTGGTCATACAGATAGTTACCCAGTCTTGTTTCGGGAATTAATCTATTCCTGGCCATCCAGATAGTTGCCCCCATTTTGTTTCGGGAATTAATATAGGACCCTCTTTTTATTGGCCGTATAGATAGTTTCCCCATCTTGTTTCAGAAATTAATCTCTAACCTGTTCACATAGATAGTTGCCCCGTCTTGTTTCGGGAATTAATCATGGACCTATTATACATATATTTTCCCCATCTTGTTTCGGGAATTAATCTGTGACCTGGTCACATAGATAGTTGCCCCGTCTTGTTTCGGGAATTAATCTTGGGCATGCTTGTTGTTTGTAAGCCTGTCCTGTTTCGGGAATTCATATTGTCTGGTCGTATAGATTGTTGCCCCGTCCTGTTTTGGGAATTAATCTTCGACCTGGTCATATAGATAGATGTCCCGTCTTGTTTCAGGAATTAATCTTCGACCTATTTGAGAATTGTTGATGATATTCGCCTATTTGTGAACTTTACCTGAAAAGATAAAATTAGCCTTTATGCAATGTCATGAAGTATGTGATGCATTGCATAATGATGTCCTCAAAGTAAGTGAGAGTATTATATGTGTTTCGTATGCATATGTTATGATTTTTTGTAAATGATGTATGGATGTGAGATGTCATTGAGGTGTATTGGTAGCTTCGTGTAACATCTTGGCTAGGGAAAATAAATACCTGACTACCGCTGGGGATGAAGAATGTGAATCTTCAATCTTGTTTAGAATGTTTCCGTTGGGGATTCCTGCTTTCTTGTTTGAGGATACTCCACTGGGAATGTTGGATTTTTGCTTAGGGATAGAGAAATTCCAGGAAAATTGGTTGTTCATCGCCCTACTGGGGAATTTAGTTCTTATATACCCTGAGTGGGGATAAAAGAGATGGATAATCTTCTGAGGTGTTGTCTGACCGAGTTTCTGATATGGATGTTAACTCTTCTAGGGAGGACGAAGTTAAATGATATCTGGCCCGGTTTCAGATTCCGTAGTAACTCTCTGGGGATAGCAACCTGGACTACCCTTTGCTGGAGAGGGGAGTTTTGTCGGGGATTTGCAGTAGTCGGAGAAAGGAACTCATCTGGGGAAATTGAATTTCATTGGCGAAATAAACCCTGTTGGGGAAATAAACCCTGCTGGATAAGTAAACCCTGTCGGAGAAGAGAATTCTGCGGGGAATTTTTTGTGTTGAAGAAATAAACTCAACTGGAGAATTAAATTCTTGTGAACTGTGTTGAGGACGTAATCTCTGATGGGGATTGGAATTACATAGGCTGTGTGAAGGAAGTTTCCACTACATGCTGGAGAAATGATCAAACTCCTTTATCTGCTAGGGGGATCTTCCGAGGAGTTTGATTATGTGAAATGTTGGAGGATGCCTCAATTTCTGTCTCAAAGGCATATTGGACTTGCAGGGAAATGTATCTTCGTCGGGGATGAGCATGTGAAAGTAGCTCTGTGGGGATTTCTGTGTGGAGATCGCTCTATGGGAATTTGTGGATGACTTGAACATTATCCCAACTCTTTAGTGAATACAGATCAGAGTGATAAAAAATGATGAGATAACGGGATATAGTCGTACGCCTTAATCCCTAACATTTGCCTGGACTGTCTTTTCATATTTTCAGCCCACCGGGATACCCTTCTTGCCCAAGCCACCTTCTCAAGTTTTCGAATTTTCGGGTGTACAACTTTATATTTCCTTTTTTTTTCCCGAACCCTTTTGATTCGCCGGGATGCCCTTACTTTTGCCTAGGCATGTCAACCTAGCGGGTCTGTTTTACGCGTAGTATTTTTGACTATGTCCGTGTTCACAGGGCGCGGGGAATTTTCATTGTCCTGGGTAGTAAGTGATGTAACACTTCCAGAAAATATTTTCTTGACCATATGTGGCCCTTCGTATGCGGGAGTCCATTTTGCCCATAGGATTTGTCTGGTGCACCCGATGTTTGAAGTAATTGATCAACCATAAACGAGCAATTTAGTGATACCGAAGATTCAATTTTAATAGTGGCTTTTGCTGAAACTCATGATCAACGTAACATGCTTCAAGTGATTCGGGTGGAGATCTGCCCCTGGTTATTCAGCGCTTTTGAGAGATTCTTTGAATCTTGACTTGACTGCCACAGATTAGTTAGACAATAACATGTCATACCCCTTGATTTATAACCAATTGTGTTCGTGAAAGGCCTATTACTGGAAGTGTATTTCTCTTTGACTCATCCTATGAAGTAATTCTGTCCATTGGGAGGATTTTCGTTCATTGAATATTCATCATGCAAATATTTCTGTCGTCAAACACTTATTCATATGCGAACAATGGTATTAAAATGAAAAGCTTGTGTATGTCTTGAAGTTTAAAAAATTCACTTTTTAGTAGAACAAAATTTGTAATAATGTAATATCAACTCAGGATTTATAGTAAACCTTACAGGAGTCGGGATACCTTTTTGTAACAGTATGCTTTTGAACTAACCCATGCTTCAGTTAGGAATTTGAAGGGTTGTAACATGGCCTATTTCACGGTTTAAGAAATAAAGGATAAAGGCTCAAAGTTTATTTGTACCCAAGCCGTTCTTCATGGTGTCCTTCAGTCCTATACTCAGTTAATTATGCATTTAGGTTCCAATAGAGTTTGGCATTATAGCACTGATGCTTGGTGATGGTTCAGAAACCGAAAGTTTATTTGAGAAGGCAGTCATTTTTTCTTGTAACATATTTCTTTTGTTGAGGATTTGTAGCGACCTCTTTTTGACTTTATTATCCCTGATTTTTGCCTGAACTGTTTTGTTTAGGATTACAGTCAGCGGGATGCCCTAGTTTTTTTCCTAAGTCTCCTTCATAGGTTTCGACTTAGCGGGCTTTTATTTTGAAAGATAATGAGTGCCCGACTTAATGATTACAGGGAATTATCACCGACTTTTGATTTGAAAGTATGTATTTGATACTACCTGTTGTGTACGAAGGAAAAGCTTGCGATTGAATGCATAATTGAATTAACTGAGAAACTACCCTGTCCCATGTTATGATTAAGGGTTTCAGTTTGCATGAAAAGAAAACTCATACTTCTTAGGATCAAAGGGGTTGACTAGGGATTAACTTCCTTATATCTCCACTGTTTAAGAATTGAAGCAACGCATGTACATCGTCAGCAAGATCTGTTCAAAAGCATATTGTATGATATTATGGTATTGTTTTCGTCATCCTCCCTCTAAAGGCTGATAGCTTTTAACAAGATTCGAATATCACGAAAAGGAAGTAAAATGCATAGTTTTAATATAGTGAAAACAAATGGATTAACTCAAGACAAACATGCGCAATTCATTAATGGGAGAAACCAAAATTTGACATGACAGTCATTGTTCGAACCAACCACATAAATTACAAATAAAAATTCAAATGATCTTAAAGCTCGTCCGCCTGAACTTGTCAATTCAGATGGTGTGCCTTGCAGTTTCGATATTTGGGGGATGATAGAAAAACTCAATCTGACCATCTTGTGTGAACTCGAAAACTCCTTCGTCAATCAAGTCCTGAATCTTATGTTTCAAAGCCCAACAGCTGTTAGTGTCATATCCAGGACTGTCGGAGTGGTACGCGCATCTTACATTAGGATTGTGATGGGGAGAGGAAGTATTGTGGTTCTGAGGAGGATCCTTTAATGTAACTATCTTTTCCTTCAACATGTGTTTTGACGCTTGATCCAATGACATGTTGATTTCAGTAAATCGTCTTTTGGGTGTTGTAGCGGTAGAAATGTTGAGAATAAGCCATTGGATTGACTTAACTCACACAGATCAAATAAAAATCGCCACCATGCTTTATTGTTTCCAAAGGAATGGGAAAAGAGAGAATAGCCCAAAAAAGAGGGGGAGAGAATCTAGGTACGAGGGTTGGTTATGCAAAGGGAAGGTATTAGCACCCTAAACATCTACGGTACTCCGCAGGAACCTCTTTGAAAATTTGTGTAGTTTGGCTATAAATGTTGTATACAAAATAGATGGTGGAGATGAGAAAAGAAATATTTTTTATTATTTTTTTGCACCCACCGCGGTTGTGAACCTTTAGTGATTATGTACCACCTTTCGTGCAATAGGGGATCAGGGTACTCGTAGTTCACCTTTAAAAATTTTAAAATACAAATGTGTTGGTTAATTTTAAGAGACGAGACATCATCGTCACATCCGAGTGGAAGAACATACTTACTACCTACGATTATGAGAAAGGAGAATTTGCGTCATCTCAAAGTGGAGGATATAGCCTGTATTTTAAAATCAACAAAGCCTCGCTCAATACCCAAGTGGAAAATATCTCACTTCACTACATATCATAGAAGTATAGTAGCTCGCATCACTACAAAGATCAACAAGAGTCTAACCTTTTGAGATTTTTTTTAAAATAAATATCCAAAATGGCTAAAATGGTTTGAATGAGATTGATTGACTTTTAGTCTTCTCACAAAAATGTCAAAATATGATTAAGTATGTTAAAGTTTTGTTTAAATAAAGATTTTGAAAATGCATGGACCTAAGTCCAAGTTTATTTGAAAGTAGTTTGAGTTAGAAAACAAGAAGAGTTTTGAAAAGGAGGGAGAATATTTTGAAATTAAAGAAGATGGGAGGAGATGAAGGGACTATCCTAAAGCATAAGGTAAAAGCTAGGGAAAAGAACCGTCTAACCAACAAGAAGCCAACACTTGACACAATGAGTCAATGTATAATTCCCATCCTTTGGATTGAAACCAAACAAGCAAAGATATTAAACCTCTTAAGAATACCAAACTTTAAATGTATTAAGTCTTCATAAAAATTGGGCAGAGTAACGACTGTATACAGAGAAATTCTCAATCACAGACAAAGCATATAATCAGAATAACCTGCACACAAAGAAAATCAACCAAATGTCTTGGGGTAAACTCCAAGAACTCCATACAAAATAACAATAGAAGTCACAAAGTCTCAAGGGTATCAAGGCTTCTAATCCTAAGTCCACAGGGTCTATAACTCCATAATTCCAAGGATAGTAACCAAATAGTCCAAGTAACCTTAAAGCTTTTTATTGTTCAAGTTGGTTATTAAGTATCTTCAAAAAGAAAATGAAAAGCTCAAGTGAGCAAAACAAAAGGACATAAAGATAAATGCTCAAGTGAGCAAAGATGAAAATAACATGAAATGTAAATGCTAAAGTAAATGGTGTGTAAACGTAAAGACGTAAAGTAAAAGCATAAAATAAAGTCAATTGTTAGTGAGTTAGAAATTAGAGGTTAGTTGAATGACCATCTTGAAACTTGCATTTGAAAAATCATTAGAAGATTGATAAAATCAAAGCTTCTCAACAACAAGTTCATTTGCTTTTTGTCAAGTATATCATTCATTTCAAGTGTTCGTGGTAACAACACATGATCAACGATGTTTAAATGATTCTCTTAGACCAAAGCTTATGATGGTTCATTAGAGGATTGATAAGACCAAAGTCTCCTAACAATTAACCTCAAGGTTATTGGATCCAAGGTTTCAAATTAAACATACTTGGGCTTGCAAACATAAGTTTTAGCCACGAATGATCATTTCTTGAATCGAGACAAAATTTAGCGTTATGTTAAGCAATCGTAAGTGGACTTATATAGAAGTCGCACCTATTTTGAGGTCGGTCAATAGCAATCTATGTACCATATGTTTGGAGAAATGATATGTAGATCATCCTCTAACAACATGTAGCACAATTAAGAAAGGGATAAGATGAAGAGGGATGATAAATATTTGAACCAAAGATTTTAATCAAACTATCATTAAAATCATTCATCCATTTTGGTGGAGTTAAACTCAACACCCAAGATCCAATGATGTTAATGAAGCTCATGATCAAAAATCATATAGTTCAAACTCAGCCAGAATATTTTCAAAAATAAGATTACATTTAATAAACAAAATAAAATAAAAAGAAAATGATTTTTATAATTGTTTTTTTTTAAATGAAAATAAAAGGAAAAATAACAAACTATATTCAAAATATCAAATAAAAATTAAAATATAAAAATAAAAAAGTCAGAGATGATCTCAAGTATTTTTACAGATTTTTTTAGCAATTTTTTAAAACATAAAAGTATTTTTTTTAATATTTAAAATCATTCAAGTAAGTGAAAATTATCAAAAATAGTAAAAATCAAAATAAAATTCTAGAAAAAATTTCAGAAAGTCAGAAATAAAGAAAATGATCTAGATAAATTTTTTCAGAATTTAAAAAGACCAAAAAGTATTTTTAAACAATTAAAAATAAATTAAAACAGATAAAAAATCATAAAAATATATAAAATATGAAAATAAAATCATGAAAAAATAGAAATCAGAAAAAGAATATTTCAAAATATTTTTGTGAATTTTTTCATAACTTTTGGGTCATAAATGAATTTTTTATGATTTTTTAAAGTTTAAAACAATTAAATATAAAAAATGAGAAAATGAAAATAAAGTCAAAAAAATGTGGACCATTAGATTAATGTCAAAATATGTTAGTAATCAGATCCAAGGGATCTGACACGCTGTGCATAATATGGTCATCTTTGGAAATCACACCAAATCATTTTTTAATAATTAAAAGCAACAAAAAAATCTGGCGTGTTGGGTAGAGTCTGACTAATAAAAGTAATCAGATCCAATAGTCCTCAAAACGTGCATATAGTAAGACAAATGCACTGGATATAATTTAAAAAATCACATGTCACACTATCATTGGCTGAAGCACGACACGTAGGCCATCTTCAACCTCCAGACACCCTAAATTGAGGTTTCACAAACTATAAAATTAGAGGACCATGCTGATACCATTAGATTCGTCTCTTCAAGACGATTCTAATGGTACCCTCGTGCAAAATTTATATAAACTATGCAAGGATATATTTGGAGAAAACCAGAAAAAATAGCGAGCACGAAAATCTCAAGCATCTCTCTCAATTCTCAATGAAAATGGAAATCGTAAGAAGTGTGAGAATCAGAAGGATGAATAGAGTAGAATAGGGCTTTATTTGGTTCAATTTGGTTTGGAGTTCTACCTGAATGAAGTAGCAGGAAATTGCTCTAAAACTGTAATTGGTTAGCACGATTTAGGACACTTCAAGGCTTGGTTCTTCTTCTGTTAGCTTCAGTGAAGTTCAAGGATAAAGAATCAACAAAGAAATTGGATTGAAAAGTAGAGAAAAGGTGGATTCGAAAACTCAGAAAAGTGGTTTATGCAGAGAGTTTAGAAGGGTGATTTTGGTTGCCCAAACTTGAGAAAATGAGAGGAGTGAGGTCCTCTATTTATAGGAAAGTGAATGGTGCAAAGAATTGAGGGGGAAATTGAAGTTTTGAGGGAAATTGGATGGAGCCTGAAAGTGGAAAATATGTAACTCCATGTGCATCAAAACTCAACCAATTCCTGCATTTTGATCCTTAATTCAACTTTGGAAACTTTGTTAAACATTTTTAAATCTAAAATGTGAGCTAATTTGGTGTTTAGAAGCTGGATTATGGATTTCAAATTCTGACTTGGAAGGAAAATTCAATTTCAAGTAGCTGACTTTGAACTCATGGTGTGCATGATTTAGAGAACCTTAGGACCTGATTCTTGATGCATTGGAAAGATGAGATAACATTATTGATAATGTGCCAAGAAATAGATCATTTGGATGCTTGAGCTAGAAGTTGTGCTTGGTCAAAATTAGGGAAAAAAAGTGTTGACTTTTATACTTAGAAAAATTCTTAGTTTTATAAAAAAATGACCTATAATGTTTTGATTTCAAACAAGGTCTTGTTCCAAAATTTTGCTTTTATAAATGATGCTAGATTAAAGTGGACTCCTTAAAGAGTATTGTGAAAATTGTATCACTCAACAATTCCAAATACTGGACAAGTTATGATCCTTTGAATTTGATGAAAATCCATAAGGTGACCTATAATCTTTTGAGCTCTTAAGGCATATTCTAATCATTTTCAAGTTTTGCACATAAAAGAAGAGTTGAGGTTCACACTCTTAAGATGCTTGTGGAAAAATAATGGGCTCAAGGAGATAAGAATCGATCAAGTTATGACTCTTTGAAGTCACATAAGGGAATTTGATGGCCTATTTAGAGAACTTGTAATCTTTCTCAATCATTAGTGATCTTTCACATACAATTTGCTTGAAACTCTTGAAGTAATTTGTTGGTAACCCTTTAAAGAGAAGAATATCTTTAGAATCACTCAAAAATCTCAAAAGATAGACAACATATAGCCCTTATAAGTCCAAAACCCTAACTCCTAGAGCATCAAAATGGCTTGGGAATCCCTTTCAATTTTGACAATCTTTCTTGTACAAATACTTTTTTCTATGTGAAGATATGTTGTTGTGGATGATAATAAGAACCTATGGTAACAATAAACACTTCCAAATGTTAAGAATTGAGGGAGTTATGAACTTGTGATCAAGGAATCAAGAAATTGTCCAATTAGGTCAAACTTCTTTAATCAGTTCTTACATGTTTTGACTTCCTTTGGCAAATTGAAGCATGATGAATCAAAGTAGACCTTGTCATGACATTTATTTAAAGCACTCTTAATGATGAAGCTTAAATTTAAGTGAGGCTTTGTTGAAGAAGGCATGGAAATAAACTCATGAACCTATGAATCAACTTGATGAAGTGTGTTGCGCCCTCACTTATAGTATCATCATTTAGAGCAAACATTCATTGTATTTGTTAGATAAAAGTTAATTAACACAAGACAAATATGACCATAATATGCAAATTAAAGTGCTTGGTAATCCATTATGAGTAAACCTAAAGATAGGGAGAAGAACCAAACCCTAGTATGATCTTGATATGATTGGGTTGATATGAGATGATAGAGGACTCTTAGGGGAAAAAATTAGGGTATAACAACTGCCCTTATTTAAGTGTCTTCTATCCGGAGATACGAAGGTTAAATTCTTTGTGTCGATGCGATCGAAGATACTTAAATATAAAACAAGCCTTATTTTTGTCCCTAATGTGTCGTGCAATGCTTATGATTGTGTATGCAAACAAACAAATCAAAAGGTGACATAGGACACTGTGATACGGTGGGAGAACTGACTTGAGTTGTTTTCATTTTGATCGCATTTATGCAGATAGCAAGAGTCGCCACCGACTTTTCTTTTATCCAAAAGGAAAGGTAAAAAAGCACAGGAAAGAACTTTCGAGATTATTTCTCGGGTTCGGGGGGTAGATTATGAAAAGGGAAGGTATTAGCACCCTTTTCATCCATGGTTTTCCGTGGGCTCTTAGTTACTCGCTTAGATCACTTGCTTTTGTTTTGACAGTGTGCTTGTGGTGTGGACTTTGAAAGTGTTTTGAAAAATCTCTTTGTAATGGTTCTCGTTTCTATAAGAATGCGTACAAAGTTTTGTTTCGAAAGATAGTTCAAAGACGTGTCTGTGGATTGTGTTTTGGAAAGTGGTTTTCGGAAAGATATTTTGCAATGGTTCTCGTCTCTATAAGAACGTATACAAAATGTTTTATCTTTTTGAAAATGTTTTAGAAATGGAAGTGTTGATGTGTAAAAATGTTTTTGTTGTGAGCGAGCGAGTAACTAGGAGCGAATCTACCTACTCGAAAGGTCTTAAACGTGATTTTCCTTCTCCTTTAGATATGGCTATCTTACCATTGATTTGGTAAGAAGCCTCATCGTTGGATGTGAAGGGACGGACACGGGACGTTTGAATAGTCATAGAAGGCAACTTATGGGACATTTTAGCAATGTCGTTTTAGGGACTAGATCGTTTACCGAAGGCAATATCGAGGGTCATCGAGGGACTACGATCTTTTATCGAGGGTCTTTTGCTAAAACGCCCATGTTCGAGGGACATGACTATTTTTCCGATAGGCAACAAAGCGAGATTACCCTAGAGGTGCATGTGTGAATGGTGTGTTTGATTGCATGTGTTTAGTATTTGATTAGGGTGGTCTACTTGTTGGTTTTATCTTGCCATACACTCTAATTACTACCATTTATGAAAGCAAAAAATGCGGAAAATAAAGTTCCTACGCTATTACATGCCTTTTGAGGGATGGGGTATACAAGTGTATAAGTGGGGGTTGCAAAAAATAAAATTCCTAATTATTACAACCAAATTGAATGAAAATAAAAGAAAAAAAATCAAAATAAAAATCAAAATTTATGCTGTCTGGTCTGACACGGGCCGTGTCCAATGACACGGTCACCCGTGTCAGCTTCTGTAATGGTTCATGTGCCTCTTTTCCTTTTCTATACCAGCTAAAATGACATGGACCATGTCCAGTGACACGGGCACCCGTGTCGGCTCCTGGCCTGCATTTTTGTTAGCATAAAATTCCAGTATGGCTGACACGTCTGTGTCCTGTGACACGGGCACCCGTGTCAGCCCCTGACCTGCATTTTTGCGTGATTTTTTTCAACATAGTGTGATGCGATGGGAGAACTGCCTTGAGGTTTTGAATTTTGTCGCAATTCTCGCGGTTAGCAAGAGTCACCATCGACTCTTCTTTTATCCAAAAGGAAAGGTGAAAAAGCACAGGAAAGACCTTTGAGATGTTTTCTTGAGTTCGGGGGGTAGATTATGAAAAGGGAAGGCGATAGAACCCTTTTCATCCATGGTTTTCCATGGGCTCTTAGTTACTTGCTTTAGATCACTTGCTTTGGTTTATTTAAAATGGTGTTTGGTGTGGTTTTGAAAGTATTTTGTAAAAGAGGCCATTTATTTAGGCAATCTTTGTAATGATTCTCGTTCGTAAGAATGTATACAAAGATGTTTGTCTTTTGAAAATGTTTTCAGTGTTTGTAAGATCTTTTTGAAATGTGTGTGTTTGTTTTTGAAAATAGCAAGGACTGTTTGTTTGAAATGGAGCAAGTAACTTAGAAGCTATCTACCTACTTAAATGTCTTTCTTATGTATTTTCTATTCCTTTGATATTGTTGACTTACCATTGATTTGGTAAGCAACCCTATCTTTGGATATAAACGGGACGGGCGTGGGTCATCGTATAACCATGATAGCAATGTTGCAAAGTATCTTAGCATTTTTGAGGGACCAAGATCATTTCGTAAGGAAACTTTTGAATAGCGTCATAGAGGGGCTATGATCTTATATTTGTTTTATTTAGCCAAGATACTTCGCATGCGTAACATGGCCATTTATTTTAGGCAACCAAGTGGGAGAAACCCTAAGTGTACTTGTGTGCAAAGTGTATCATTTTTCATGCTTTTGGTTTTGTCTTGTATTTAGGGTTTTCTATTTGTTTTGTTTTGTTCTTGTCATACAAACCCTAATTACTAATCATGGCATATGAAAGCAATAAATTGCGTAATGTAAATATACTAAGCTATTACAACAATTTTATGGGAGGGGGGAATACAAGTTTGAATGGGGATTTGGACAAATATAAAGCTAAATACATTATTACAACCAAATCAAACTTGTGTGAATTAAGATAAGTATAATACAATATTTAAAATATAATGTAATGCATATGTAAAGAAAAGATGTTTTATGTTCATGTAAAAGAATATTTAATTTAAGCCTAAAAATATAAAGAAAAAGATTTAATTTTTGAAAGGGGGGAAACCCTAATTTTTGTTTTAAAAGAAAATAATGTTTCTATATGCATTACTCTATGTATTTTTATATATAAAAATAATAAATAATATTGAATATAAATATTAAAATTAAATATATGCAAAAAATAAATATTTGTAAGTAGAAAATGCAAAAATAAATAAACTAAGTATATTTAATTATATTTACAAATTTATTAAGAAAATAAATTATATCCTATCAAAATAAACTACATTTTTATGTGAGAAATAAAATAAAAATAAAATAAGGTGCAATATGACTAAATTATATTTTTTAAGATTTTATATCATTTAAAGAAAATAATAAAAATATAAAATAAGAAAATAAAACAAATAAAAAATAAAATATGAAATAAGTTGACAGGGGATGAGATAGCAAGTCAATGGTGATGTTGAGCAAAAATGTTGGCCCATAGCAAAAAGCCCAAACCTGCAAAATGTCAAAAAAACTGAAAAGGGAAAAATGCCAAAATGCAAAAAGTAGCGCGCAGGTTCGAACCAAGGACATGGGTCTCACCAGCGCGCTGCTTTACCACTGGGGTGGCCATACATCCATTGTCTTTAATGAAACAAAAATAACATATGCCAAAACGCTTCCTTGCCCTGTTTCATCTTCTTCCTCAAGCCTTGGCCGGATCCCCTGTAACTTCCTCATGCCTCCATAAAAATGAAAAATGTAGAGCTTGAACTCACGATTCCAACCATGTAAGCTATGTAATCTAACTATCAAAGATTGAAGAGAATTTAAACAACCCTAAATCTTGACCTCCTTCAGCTGGAATCGTGTATGGAAATGCAGGGACTTTAATGGAGGCCTGATGATTGCTTGAGCTTCCTTGAGCTTCCCTGAATCTGTTCCAACCCTTAACTTGCTCTGAAAGTGGCTAGAACTCCCTAACCAAGTCCAAATGCAAGCTTCAAAGTCAACAATGGAAGATGGTGGAAAAGAGGATACAGAACAGGGATGATGGTTTGGATAGGTTTGATATCAAGTATGTAAGATGTTTGAATGGTCTAAACACAAAATGCACGAGCCAAATGGATGTTGGATGTGTATATGCAGAAACTGTATGTTTGGGAAGTTTTTGGGTGTTTTTCAGCTTGAGAGAGTTTCAGGTCCTTGCCAAGCGTATTATGTGTTGTACATTATTTGCATATTAGTATCGAAATGATCTAAAGTCATCTCTTTATCAGCTGTACCAGCCCTAGCCTTTTTGCCACTTTTCGTAATTTGACAAGACAAAACTCACATGCTTGTACCATCTTGCTTTAGGGTTGGTATGAGTTTGTACAAGTTGCTTGAGACCTATGTGGTTTTCTTGTATCAAGGGGACAGGTTCAAAGCTCCAAGTTGACAAGTTTGCAAAAGTGCTTCTTTATGAAAATGGCAATGAAGCCTTTTTGCCCAAAATGGAATTACAAGTTGTGTAAAATTTCAAAAGCATGGATATAGGCTTTGTCAAATGTGTAAGCATTTAATTAAGGAGTGTGTAGCAAGTTTAGGACCTTTAAAGCATGAAATATACAGCATAGGTTTGATTTGCAACTTGGTTCTTCATGAAAATGGCTTGAACAAAAAGTGAGAAAATGCCAACTTCCTCTCTTCGATTCTCCCTGCTCAAAAATTATCTTGGAGAGTTCGTGGAAATTTTTGAAAGCTTGAAATGTTCTCTATAATCCATCTTTGAAATTCATTTTGAGATACCTCTTGGAACTAGATGAAAACTTGTCATGAAGTTGGGTCCAAAACCTGCCTAAATTAGGGCAAAATTTCACTAAGTTAAGAAGTTCATGACCATGTGTTCACAAATTTATAACTTGAGATCCAAGAATCTTTAGGGAAACGTTTGTGAAGAAAAGTTGTAGATTTCATGGAGGTCTAAAACTTTCATTTTAGGAACTTTCCTTGAATCAAAATGCATCATGGTGAAAAAGTGGTGTAAAGTTGGGAAAAATAAGAACATTTTATACTTAGAAAAATTCTAAGTTATGAAAATTTTCACATTCAAAACCCTAATTTTCAAATTTGATTTTATTGGTGAACAAGTTTCACATTTTGAAATATGTTGATGAATTATGACTCTTGGTACTTGATTTTTACCAAAAAGTCAAAGTTTGACTTTTCAGTGTAAAGTTGACTTTTGATCAGTTGACTGCAAATCTCATATGTCAATCCAATGAACTTGAGATGTTTTGAACCATGTAGTTGATTCAAGATGATGCCATTGAATCCTTTAAATCATACTTGAACTCAATTGGTCATTGGCTAGGTTAAAAATCAGAAATTGCCCTTCCTCAGTCAAAACCCTAATTTTGACCATTTTGCCCTTTTGATGATTTGATCAAATTTCTTGAGGAGTTGTAATCCAAACTTGATCAAATGGTATATATGAGTCTAAAATGTTGATGTGGATCAAAAATTATGAAATTTGACTGTAAATTGGCCATGGTTGACTTTTTCCCCAATACAGCTGATTTTTAGGTCAACTGTCCAATTGACTGATCAAAAATGTGGTTCAAGGTTTGAAACTCATCACGAGCAATCTTAGGGGTCCAAAATTATGTATGAAAGTCATATGAAGCATTGGTTGTCCAAAAATCCTTGTGCAAACTCAAACCCTAATTTCAGGTTATTAGTGCAAGATGAGATGTCTTGAGCTGACCAAACCCTAATCTTGTCTTGAGTCAAAGAAGTCTTGTGAGAAAAATCTTAATAAGTGAGAGGTCAAATTTTAGGGTACAACAGCTTCCCCTGTTAAATCTTCTTGAACCTGAAGAGTTAGATTGGCGAGCTTTGCCGTTCGTGACTTGAAGGTAAAAGATGATTGGACACTAGAGTGCCCGTAAATTTGCACTCGACAATGTGTAGTTGAGGGAATGGTCTTAAAGATGCCATTTGGAGAAGTGATATAACCTTGTTGGAGATGGGCTTGTAGATTCCATCCAAGAATGTTTGTTGGATTGTAAATTATAAGTCAGAAGAATAAGTATCAGAATGGTGTCTATTTCTGGAACGTATCTGGACTGTATCATGAACTTGTAATCTGAATGAGTATCAGAATGGCATCCGGGTCTGGAGCGTATCTGGACTGTATCATGAACTTGAAATTTGAATGAGTATCAGAATGGCATCCGTATCTGGAGGGTATCTGAACTGTATCAAAAGGTTGAATCTGAATGAGTAACAGAATGGCTTCCGTGTCTGGAGCGTATTTGAACTGTATCTGAATGTTGAATCTGAATAAGTAACAGAATGGCAACCGCGTCTGGAGCGTATATGTACTGTATATGAATTTGTAATCTAAATGAGTATCAGAATGTCATCCGTATTTGGAGCGTATCTGAACTGTATCAAAAGGTTGAATCTGAATGAGTAACAGAATGGCTTCCGTGTCTGGAGCATATCTGAACTGTATCTGAATTTGTAATCTGAATGAGTATCAGAATGTCATCTGTATCTGGAGCGTATCTGAATTGTATCAAAAAGGTTGAATCTGAATGAGTAACAGAATGGCTTTTGTGTCTGGAGCGTATCTCAACTGTATCTGAATTTTAAAACTGAATGAGTAACAGAATGGAAACCGCTTCTGGAGCGTATCTGTACTATATCATGTTTGCACATTGTTAATGGTAGCTTTTTAATCTTATCCTGAAAAGGGTAAAATATTAGTTGAAACTCAAAATTATGTTGCATAAAATGTATGATGCAATATATCTGTGTTTTATCAATGTTTATGATATGTGGATGTAACGTATGCGCATGTAAGCTGATTTGCTGTATTGCTGAGGAAAATAAATCTTTGACTGCTGCTGAGGATATGTGGATTCTTCATGTCTTGAAGTTGGAGTAATTGACAAAAATTCTGTTGTGAGCAATGCCATATACTGCTTGAGTAATCTGCTTGGGGAATCCAAAGAATTTTGATGACTTCTACTGGGGATTTAACAATGGGAATCTTCGTTTTATTGGGGAACAATGAAAATTTTGTGGGGAAAAAGCTTATTCCTGTTTGGAAAAAGTTCAGAAGTTTCGGTCGTCTGTCACCCTACAGGGGAGTTTAGCCTAGGTTGGGGAGTAACAGAAGTTAACTGTTATTTGGTTGATTTTCAGGCTTCAAGACAACTTGCTGGGGAATTTGGAGAAAACTGGATGGTTTTCATTGGGGATTAATAGCTTGAAGTTTCATCTCCGCTGGGGATCTTAATGACGTACTGTAGGGATTGCTCATGGAATAGCCTAAAGACATTTTCCTATTCTTTCAACCTGTCAGTAATTTTTCTTTTTTCATTTTGTTTATTTGTAAACAATAATTATGTTCAAATGCATATGTTCATTAATGAATTATTGGATGTTTTTTGTAAATAAAACACAAGTGTAAAAGAAAAGGACAAATAGTTTTATGTACTTTAAAGAGATATCTTTGTATTCACTTTGAATAAGTATTTTTGTACAAAGGAGACAAACATCCTAGTAAGAGGATGGTGCCATAAGTAAGGAAAAAAAATTTACAAAGAAAGATAGCTACGTGTGATAATCCCATGGGGTTCCGATTCTGCTATAGCCTTCGTATCTTTGAATATCTTGTCTATTCGTTGCTTCGTCCGAAGATGATTGAATTGATCAAAAACTCTGAGTTTGTCAGTGGAAGTCAAGAGGTTATCCTCAAAGTGATCCAACGAGACATAGTCATACGCTTCAATTCCCTAACTTTTGCCTGGACCGCCCTTTCGGGTTTTCAGTCCACCGGGAAACCCTTTTTTGCCCAAGCCGCCCTTTCGGGTTTTCAACTTGTCGGGTGTACAGATTTTTTTGTTTTATCCCTAATTTTTGCCCGAACCTTTTGATTCGCCGGGATGCCCTTGTTTTGCCTAGGTGTGTCAACCTAACGGGTCTCTTATGCGTAGTATCTTTTGACTATGTCCGCGTTTGCAGGGTGCGGCAAATCGTCGCTATCCATAGTGGTTAAGATCATTGCCCCACCGGAGAAGATGTTCTTGATTACAAATGGTGCTTCATAGATAGGAGTCTATTTTCCCCTGGGATCACTTTGTGGCAAGATGATGCGCTTGATCACCAGATCTCCAACTTGATATACTTGGCGTCTAACTTTCTTGTTGAAAGCCTTGATCATCCGTTTTTGATACATCTGACCATGGAAAACAGCAGTAAGTCTCTTTTCATCAATTAAGTTCAGTTGATCAAGCCGGGTCTGGATCCAATCGTCTTTACTCAAACCTGCATCTTTCATAATTCTCAAAGAGGGGATTTGAACCTCAATAGGCAAGACAGCCTCCATGCCATAAACCAAAGAATAGGGTGTTGCCCCAGTTGATGTGCAAGTCGTGGTACGGTACCCGTGGAGAGTAAACGATAGCATGTCATGCCAGTCCTTGTAGGTGACTGTCATTTTCTGTATGATCTTTTTAATGTTTTTATTAGCAGCTTCGACTGCATAATTCATCTTTGGCCGATAGGGGGACAAATTGTGATGTTGAATCTTGAACTGCTCGCACAAGGTGGTGATCATAGTATTGTTAAGGTTTGTACCGTTATCAGTGATGATCCTTTCTGGGATACCGTACCGCAAATAAGATTCTGCTTGATGAAGCGGGCAACAACATTCTTAGTGACGGATGCGAAGGAAGCGCTTCGACCCACTTTGTGAAATAGTCAATGGCCACTAGAATAAAACGGTGTCCATTGGAGGCTGTAGGCTTGATCTCCCCAATCATATCAATTCCCCACATAGCGAAAGGCCAAGGAGCTGTTAAGACATTTAGAGGAACCGGGGGTACGTGCACCTTGTCCGTATAGATTTGACACTTATGACAGGTCCGAGAGTGTTGATAGCAGTCTGCTTCCATGGTAGACCAATAATAGCCTGCCCGTAGAATTTTCTTCGCCATCGTATGCCCACTAGAGTGAGTGCCAAAGGTACCTTTATGTAATTCAGCCATGATCTTTCCAGCTTCAATCTTATCCATACAACGGAGCAGAATAGAATCATGATTACGTTTGTACAGGATGCCATTACTTAGGAAGAACTTAGCGGAGAATCTCCTTAGGAACTTTTTATCATTTATTGAAGCTCCTTCTAGATATTACTGAGCCTCGAGATACCTTTTGACTTCATGAAACCAAGGCTGGTCCACTACTTCTTCAGTATTAATCTCGTGACAGTGTGCTGGTTCGTCCATTCGTTCAATGGTGATCTGGGGAGCCTCGTTCTTCCAATTAAGTTTAAACATAGATGACATTGTGGCTAGAGCATCTGCTAGCTGATTTTCTTCTCGCGGGAAGTGCTCGAAGGTAATCTGCTCGAAATGTGGTAACAATGTCAAAACATGTTCTTTGTAAGGGATAAGGTTTGGATGCTTAGTGTCCCATTCTCCTTTGATATGACTGATGACCAAGGCTGAATCTCCAAATACAACTAAAGATTTGATTCCCAAGTCTATGGCAGCCTTGAGACCGAAGATGCTTGCTTCATATTCTTCCATGTTGTTCGTACAGTTGAAGCAAAGTCTGGAAGTAAAGGGAGTATGGCATCCTTCCGGAGATATGAAAACAACACCAATACCATTACCAAGTGAATTGGATGCCCCATCAAAGAACAGGGTCCATCGGGATCCTTGTCCAGGTCCGTCATATGGTCTGATTTCTTCACAATTGTCTAATGTCATGATGTCTTCGTCTGGGAATTTAAACTTCATGGACTGATAATCTTCTACAGCTTGATGGGAAAGATGATCAGCTAGCACACTGCCCTTTATAGCTTTTTGGGTCGTGTACTGTATGTCATATTCTGTTAGGATCATCTGCCATCTAGCTATCCTCCCAGACAGAGCAGGCTTCTCAAAGATGTACTTTATCGGATCCATCTTAGATATCAGCAAAGTGGTATGAGTCAACATATACTGTCTTAGCCGGCGAGCAACCCATACCAGAGCGCAGAAAGTTTTCTCGAGCAGTGAATATCTAGTTTCACAGTCGGTAAACTTTTTGCTCAGGTAGTAAATAGCGTGCTCTTTTTGGCCAGATTCGTCATGCTGCCCCAATACACACCCCATTGAGTTCTCTAAAGCGGTCAGATACATGATCAGTGGTCTTCCCTCGACTGGTGGCATCAAGACAGGAGGCTTATGTAAATATTCTTTGATTTTGTCAAAAGCAATCTGACATTCATCATTCCATCTGACTACCTGATCTTTCTTCAACAGTTTGAAGATTGGTTCACAAGTAGACGTTAGGTGAGAAATGAATCTGGTAATATAGTTCAGGCGTCCCAAGAATCCTCTGACTTCCTTCTCAGTACGAGGAGCAGGCATTTCTTGTATTGCTTTGACCTTGGCAGGATCAACATCGATGCCTTTGTTGCTGACAATGAAACCTAAGAGTTTACTGGACCGGACTCCGAATGTGCACTTGTTCAGGTTCAACCTTAGTTTGTACTCCTTCAATCTTACAAACAGCTTTTGCAAGTGCTCAAGGTGCTCCCCTTCAGTTTGTGAACGGGCTATCATGTCATCTACGTAGACTTCTATCTCATGATGTATCATATCATGAAACAAAGCTACCATGGCGCATTGATAGGTTACCCCGACATTCTTCAGTCTGAATGGCATCACTTTGTAGCAGAACGTGCCCCACTGCGTGACAAATGTAGTTTTCTCCATGTCCTCAGGTGCCATTTTAATCTGGTTATAGCCTGAGAATCCATCCATGAAATAAAATACTTTGTGCTGGGCCGTATTATTAAGCAGGATGTCGATGTGTGGAAGTGTAAAATCATCTTTAGGGTTGGCCCTGTTTAAATCTCTATAATCCACGCACACTCTTACTTTTCCGTCCTTTTTAGGCACGGGCACAATGTTGGCAACCCATTGAGGATAGGAAGTAGCAGCCAGAAATCCAGCATTGAACTGTTTCATGACTTCCGCTTTGATCTTCTCTGACATGTCAGGTCTCATGCGGCGGACTTTTTGTTTCATTGGTGGACAGTCTTCTCTTATGGGTAGACGATGTACCACGATGTCTGTATCGAGTCCCGGCATGTCTTTGTATGACCAGGCAAAGATCTCAACATAATCATGCAATAGCTGAATTAGACGTTCCTTGACACTCGGCTCTAGGTTGGCACCCACTTTGATTTCCTTTTTATCTTCCTCGGTACCCAAATTGATTGTATCCAACAACTCCTCATGAGGTTGAATAGCTCTTTCCTCTTGTTGTAGTAGTCTGGCCAATTCCCCTGGCACCTCACAATCTTCCCCACCTTCGTATTCGGCTTGGTATATCAGATCTTCAGAGTCACTGAAGGCTATAGCAGTATCGTTACCCATGGGATCCGGAATGGAGGGGTACCTGCATTTGTGAGTGTGGGTGTGTGTAAGGGCATAGCCATCTTTAAACAATAAAATGTAAAAGAAAGATAATGAGCACAAAAGGTTTATATGTGAAAAGCGTCCATGATTCATTGAATGTCATATGAAGATGAAATAAAAACCCTTAAAAATGGACCATTGTGCCTCGGGTAAGACACAAGGTTTTAAGGTGCGAATTATTTGTGAATATTACAAGTCCAACAGAAATGTAAAAGATAAATTACTGAGAGATGAAAGTTATTGGGACAAAGTCTCTGGCTTCCCAGTTGCGAAGTCCTCCGTTGACAGTAGGAAATATCCAATCTTCCAAGCTTCCATCTTCTTCAACATCTTCCATTGCGTTGACTTCTCTGTTACTAATCTTCAAAGGTGGCCCTCCAGCACGGTCACGGCGCACAGTCTTCTGAGCAGTTGAAGTAAACCCCAAGCCAAACTTGTCTGATTTATACGGGATGTCTGGAAGCTGCCCCCAGATGGTGCATCCACCCTCTTCCACTACTGCTTTTGCGTCCTTTAGAGATGACATATGAAGTGGAGGTCTTGTGATCTTAGGAATCGAGGATACTGCCTTGGTCGCCGCTACTTCTGGAGAGACCTCTTCAAAATGTTGGAAAGGGGTTTCAATGAACTCGCCATCCAACTCCACATATCGGAAAGAATTCAGATGACTAATCATGTACTCCTCCTCCCCGTGGACAATTATGATCTTTCCTTGGACCGGGTACTTCAGCATCTGGTGTAGCATGGAAGTGACAGCACCGGCATTATGAATCCAGGGGCGTCCTAACAGACACGAATAAGAAGGACGGATGTCCATCACATATAAGGTTGAGTTGAAAATCTGAGTTCCCACCATTATTGGGATGTCCACCTCCCCGTGGACCATCCTCTTCGATCCATCAAATTCTCTCACAACTATGTTACTGGGTTTTAATGTCAGCCTTCGCAATCCAATCTGTCAAGGGATTTCTTCGGTAAGACGTTCAAAGATGAACTCGTGTCTACCAAGACATGGGCTAGAGTCGTTCCCATACACTCCACAGAGACATGTAGTGCCTCGTTGTGTTTTCTCCCTCTGGGTGTCAAATCAGCATCGGAGAAACCTAGGCCATTATCAGCTGTCAAACTGGCCACACATTCTTGGAATTGGTCAGCAGACGTCTCTTGTGGCACATGAGCTGTCTTCAGAAATTTTACCAGAGCTTTCGCATGTTCCTCAGAGCACAACAGCAATGCTAGCATGGAGATCTTGGAAGGGGTTTTCCCCAACTGTTCAACCACATCGTAATCACTCTTCTTTATTATCTTCAGAATTTCTTCCATCTCCTTGGATGTTTCGGGAATTTCTAGTGATTGAGCCTTCGTCCGGACAGGCTCTTCTTGAATGCTTTTTCCTTTATTCTCAGCAGTAGAGGTATTGGTAGGGATAACAACAGGGGTCGCGTCATCTTTGTCGGTAGGTATACTTGCAGGTATGATCACTGGTACAGAGGTAATCTTCGGAATGGCCACGGGTCCAAAAACTGCCTTTGGAGAGGCAATCTCTGGAGAGAAGATTATACCACTATGGGTAATCTTGCTAGTTCCGGCAATATTGCTAATGTCGGAATTGTCTTCTTCGGAGCTCTCTTCTTCGGTGGTCAACCCATCTTGTTTAATACCATGGTAGTAGATTTCTCCACCGTAATTCCATGGTACTGTTTTATCTGATTCGTATGGGACCGGCCCGGGCATTGTAATCTTAAGTGGAGTAGTCTTTGGAGCAGGTGTAATCCTAACGGGCCTTTTGGGGACTCTGGAAGGATTGGTGTAGATGGTTATGATTGAAACTTCTTTAACTGGAACGGGTGAAACAGGAGCATTCTCAAACAAAATTTCTTGGTTATCAATCAGGCGTTGGATACATGTCTTCAACAGAGGGCAATCAGTTGGTGAGGATAGGCAAACATGGCAGTCTTTGTCACAACCTGGGAATATACCAGCTTTCAACAAATTCAACTTAATGATCGGGAGAGGAGTCAAGAGTTCATCTACTGTAGTAACAAACAAATCTTCTTCGATAACATTGCCATTGTGACCATGCCTAGGCATCAGAGCGAAAATGACATTTGGTTTCTCAAGCGCATCAAACTCAACTTCCTTCGCATCTATTAGGTCTTGAATTTTGTTTTTCAGAGCCCAAAAGTTGTTAGTGTCGTGCCCTGGACTTTCAGAATGGTATGCACATCTGGCATTTGGATGATAATAAGGGGATGCAGTATTGCGATTCTTCGGGGCCTCTTTTAAAGTTGCCAGATTCAATTTCAGAAGATGTGGTAGAACCTGGGCTAGAGTCATGTTAATCCTGGTGAATTGTCGGACTGGCCTTTCCACCCTTGGCTGGTTATTTCTTGGCTGGTTGGATGCAGGCTTTGGAATCATAATGGCCCCCACCACTGGTCGGTGTTCAGTTCTTCCTTGATTCCTTTGTGAATAAGCAGCAGATACTTCCTTCCTCCCAGTGAAGGGTTTTTTTACAACTGTAGAGGCAGACAAACCTTTCTGAATCTTCCCACTTCTTATACCAGCTTCCACCCTTTCGCCGGTTAATATCAATTCAGTAAACCCTGCAGAGGAACTCCCAATCAGATGATTGAAGAAAGGGCCCGATAGAGTTCCCAAGAACATGTCCACCAACTCCCTTTCAGACAGAGGGGGTTGCACTCTTCCGACTAGATCTCTCCACTTTTGTGCGTAATCTTTGAAGCCCTCATTTGAAACCATAGCCATACTCTAAAGTTGAGTACGGGTAGGCGCCAAATCGGTGTTGTACTGGTATTGTTTATAGAAATCTGCGGCCAGGTCTTCCCAATTGTGGACGTCGGCCCTTTCTAATTGGTAAAACCAATCAAGTTGCGTTCCTGATAAACTGTCTTGGAAAAAGCGGACCCACAAGTCTTTGTCGGCAGAGTGCGGCTGAATCTTCCTGACATATGATCGGAGGTGCATTTTAGGACAAGACACCCCATCATACTTGGCAAATAATGGCACTTTAAACTTTGGTGGGATTACAATTCCTGACACCAGCCCCAACTCTTCAAAATCTAAACCTGTTACCCTCTGTATTTCCATAGCGCTTAAATGCTCTTCAAGGTGTTTGTACTTATCATCAGCCGGAGGGTATTGTTGTTCAGAGTAGTCCTCTTCTTCCTCTTCTTCTTCAGAGTCTGACAGAACTACTGTTTCTTTTCCTTTTCTTTCCCCTTCATCATATGTTGCTGGAAAATCTAAAGTCCTTCTAGCTTGTCCTTGAAACCTTCTACCCATGATTACCACACCAGCTGGCTTCTTCTCTTTCTTATTTTTCTCTTTTTCCAGCAGAGTCTTCAGCTCCTCTTGCCCCTTGGCTAAGGTCATGAGTAACTATTGAAACTGTGTGTTTTGAGCTTGAAGATCTTGGACCTTCTGTTCGAGATCCATCTTACTGAAATAAACAGTAGAGAGATGAGGAAACTTGTTGCAAAGACCTGTTTATGTTTATGATGAATGATATGTATTCATGCAATGCTTTCAAGGATTTAAAAATTCAAATTTGTTTCAAAAAAAAAAAGAAACACACGTTATATTGATAAGATAGAATTTGAGTACATCAATGCCCCTTGGGCAAAATAATACAAAATTCTAAGATAAAAAGACATTGTGCATCCTCTTTGGTGCAATGTAGGTATTTAGAGTCTGCTCCTCATGAAGTAGCCGAGTGAGTTCCAAAACCTTCTTCTCGCTTGCGTAGAATTGGGCTTCGAAAGTATCACGCTCTCTCTTGAGCTGTATCCAATCCATTTGTAGGTCTTCGAGTGATGTAGGCATGTTAGGATGTAGGATAGTGTATGGAACTTCTCCCTCCTTAACAGGCTCAATAATCACTGGTAGAATGGAAGGATAAGGCATCATAAGACTTTGAGCGCGGGTTCGTACCCACTTGAGGTAAGGCTCAAGAGGGATGGAATTATTGTGTCACAAAGTCTTGCTATCCACCTTGTTTAGCATCCTCCAAGCTCGGATGAATCTCTGGCGAAGACCTTGATCGTCGTTGTTGTTGTCGAAAACCAAACCTTGAATCAGCATATCATGTGGGCCATCCCTTCGGGCATAACCAAACTTTCTTAGAGCTAAGCATGGGTTGTAGGTGATGCCTCCCCTAATGCCAAGTAGAGGGACATTAGGGAATTCCCCACAATTGTCAACAATGATAACATTCTCTTTGGATCGAGAGCACCAATGAATAGCTGAATGTTTAAGCGTCATTAACCTTTGTGACCACCTCAAACCTTGCTCATTCTTTAAGACCGATTGGGGAAGATGAGAAATAAACCATCTTGCCAGGAGAGGAGTGCAACATATAAGAACACCTCTTTTCCTCATTGTACGAGTGTGAAAAGAGTGTAAGATATCCCCAAGCAATGTAGGCACCAAGTTGCGTGACATGAAGATTTTGACAGCGCTCACATTTATGAGTTGGTCAGGATTTGGGAACAAGACCATCCCATAGATAAGAAGAGCCACAATTTCCTCAAATGCTTGCAAGTATAAAGAATTCCAACAGCTTTGGGCCTTCTCGAATAGAAACTTTGCCAAGAAACCTTTGACACCACTTCTAGTTTCCAAATGAGTTGTGACATCAGATGAATGCAAGTGCAGGGCTTGAGCAATCTCTTCTGGCTTTGGATCTTTTTCCATACCGTTGAAAGGTAGTCGATTGAGAATAGGAATCCTCAATAGTTGAGAAAATTCCTCCAAAGTAGGCACAAGCTGATAGTCAGGAAATGTGAAGCAGTGATGCAAAGGGTCAAAGAACTGGAAGAGAACTTTCATCATATCCTCCTCTGTGTTGGAGGTGACCAAGTTGAGTAGACGACCATGTATCTCGGTTAATGAAGAGTTCTCAGGGATCCTTGAAGCTAGCTCCTTGAGTTGTGGAGGAATTCTTACAAGGTTGATTTGGATAGTTTTCCTGCGAAGTGAATCCATAACCTACAAAACAAGAACAAAGATGAATCTCCAAAATCCTTGAAATGGTTAGTGGATGCATATGATGTTCATGATGTCCATGATGTTATGTACAAGCATGCATATACAAACAAATCAAGCAAGTTCTTAGTTTAGGCTTGCATGGGGTTTTACAGGTAAATACCCTCTTGAAGTTTAGTTGGCTCAACCTGTCCTAAAAATAGTAACCGGGTTCTAAGGAGCTCAATATCACTGGATTGTTTCCTTGGTCATTGTTTCAGCTCAAGCATCTTTAATGGCGACCGAAATATCCCAAGAAACCAACCCTCAATGAGTGTATTATCGAGAATCTACCAACTTCGGACTGCACCAAAGCCGATCATCTCACTACATCCTAAAGGCTAAGTTGATCAAGTAAAGGGTTCTAGAAGTTCATTAGTGCTTCATGACATCACTCAGCGGCCCCGTATTCTCTTTGATTAACTCAAAGGCTACCCGTACCCACAAATATGTCACACTAACATAGCTATTGCTTAGATATACCCGGCACAATTTCCACAATGTATTGTTATTTATCTACAATGTTTCCCAAATCCGGGTAGAGGATTCAACCCCAAACAAAGAACCATAATGTAAAGCAAACAAGTCAAACAATGTAAGCAAATAAATGTGATCTAAAACCATAAGGTAACCCCACTTTTATAATAATTCCCCGAGCAGAGTCGCCAGTTCTATGATGCGGTGGGAGAACTGACTTGAGGTTTTGCGTTTTGTCGCAAATGTCGCGGTTAGCAAGAGTCGCCACCGACTTTTCTTTTATCCAAAAGGAAAGGTGAAAAAGCACAGGAAAGACCTTTGAGATGTTTTCTTGAGTTCGAGGGGTAGATTATGAAAAGGTAAGGTGCTAGCACCCTTTTCATCCATGGTTTTCTATGGGCTCTTAGTTACTTGCTTTAGATCACTTGCTTTGGTTTGTTTGAAATGGTGTTTGATGTGGTTTTGAAAGTATTTTGTAAAAGAGGCCATTTGTTTAGGAAATCTTTGTAATGATTCTCGTTCGTAAGAATGTATACAAAGATGTTTGTCTTTTGAAAATGTTTTCAATGTTTGTAAGATGTTTTGGAAATGTGTGTGTTTGTTTTTGAAAATAGCAAGGATTGTTTGTTTGAAATGGAGCAAGTAACTTAGAAGCTATCTACCTACTCAAATGTCTTTCTTATGTATTTTCTATTCCTTTGATGTTGTTGACTTACCATTGATTTGGTAAGCAACCCTATCTTTGGATATAAACGGGACGTGCGTGGGTCATCGTATAACCATGATAGCAATGTTGCAAAGTATCTTAGCATTTTTGAGGGACCAAGATCATTTTGTAAGGCAACTTTTGAATAGCGTCATCGAGGGGATATGATCTTATATTTGTTTTTTTTTTGCCAAGATACTTCGCATGCGTAACATGGCCATTTATTTTAGGCAACGAAGTGGGAGAAACCCTAAGGGTACTTGTGTGCAAAGTGTATCATTTTTCATGCTTTTGGTTTTGTCTTGTAATTAGGGTTTTCTATTTGTTTTGTTTTGTTCTTGTCATACAAACCCTAATTACTAATCATGACATATGAAAGCAATAAATTGCGTAATGTAAATATACTAAGCTATTACAACAATTTTATGGGAGGGGGGAATACAAGTTTGAATGGGGATTTGCACAAATATAAAGCTAAATACATTATTACAACCAAATCGAACTTGTGCGAATTAAGATAAATATAATACAATATTTAAAATATAATGCAATGCATATGTAAAGAAAAGATGTTTTATGTTCATGTAAAAGAATATTTAATTTAAGCCTAAAAATATAAAGAAAAAGATTTAATTTTTGAAAGGGGGGGAAACCCTAATTTTTGTTTTAAAAGAAAATAATATTTCTATATGCATTACTCTATGTATTTTTGTATATAAAAATAATAAATAATATTGAATATAAATATTAAAATTAAATATATGCAAAAAATAAATATTTGTAAGTAGAAAATGAAAAAATAAATAAACTAAGTATATTTAATTATATTTACAAATTTATTAAGAAAATAAATTATATCCTATCAAAATAAACTACATTTTTATGTGAGAAATAAAATAAAAATAAAATAAGGTGCAATATGACTAAATTATGTTTTTTAAGATTTTATATCATTTAAAGAAAATAATAAAAATATAAAATATGCAAATAAAACAAATAAAAAATAAAATATGAAATAAGATGACAGGGGGTGAGATAGCAAGTCAATGGTGATGTTGAGCAAAAATGTTGGCCCATAGCAAAAAGCCCAAACCTGCAAAATGTCAAAAAAACTGAAAAGGGAAAAATGCCAAAATGCAAAAAGTAGCACGCAGGTTCGAACCCAAGACATGGGTCTCACCAACACGCTGCTTTACCACTGGGGTGGCCATACATCCATTGTCTTTAATGAAACAAAAATAACATATGCCAAAATGCTTCCTTGCCCTGTTTCATCTTCTTCCTCAAGCCTTGGCCGGATCCCCTGTAACTTCCTCATGCCTCCATAAAAATGAAAAATGTAGAGCTTGAACTCACGATTCCAACCATGTAAGCTATGTAATCTAACTATCAAAGATTGAAGAGAATTTAAACAGCCCTAAATCTTGACCTCATTCAGCTGGAATCGTGTATGGAAATGCAGGGACTTTAATGGAGGCCTGATGATTGCTTGAGCTTCCTTGAGCTTCCCTGAATCTGTTCCAACCCTTACCTTGCTCTGAAAGTGGCTAGAAATTCCTGACCAAGTCCAACTGCAAGCTTCAAAGTCAACAATGGCAGATGGTGGAAAAGAGGATACAGAACAGGGATGATGGTTTGGATAGGTTTGATATCAAGTATGTAAGATGTTTAAATGGTCTAAACACAAAACGCACGAGCCAAATGGATGTTGGATGTGTATATGCAGAAACTGTATGTTTGGGCAGTTTTTTGGTGTTTTTCAGCTTGAGAGAGTTTCAGGTCCTTGCCAAGCGTGTTATGTGTTGTACATTGTTTGCATATTAGTATTGAAATGATCTAAAGTCAGCTCTTTATCAGCTGTACCAGCCCTAGCCTTTTTGCCACTTTTCTTGTACTTGAAGTAATTTGACCAGACAAAACTCACATGCTTGTACCAGCTTGCTTTAGGGTTGGTATGAGTTTGTACAAGTTGCTTGAGACCTGTGTGGTTTTCTTGTATCAAGGGGACAAGTTCAAAGCTCCAAGTTGACAAGTTTGCAAAAGTGCTTCTTTATGAAAATGGCAATGAAGCCTTTTTGCCCAAAATGGAATTACAAGTTGTGTAAAAGTTCAAAAGCATGGATAGAGGCTTTGTCAACTGTGTAAGCATTTAATTAAGGACTGTGTACCAAGTTTAGGACCTGTAAAGCATGAAATAGCCAGCATAGGTTTGATTTGCAACTTGGTTCTTCATGAAAATGGCTTGAACAAAAATGAGAAAATGCCAACTTCCTCTCTTCGATTCTCCCTGCTCAAAAATGATCTTGGAGAGTTCTTAGATATTTTGGAAAGCTTTAAATGTGCTCTATAATCCATCTTTGAAATGCATTTTGAGATACCTCTTGGAACTATATGAAAACTTGCCATGAAGTTGGGTCCAAAACTTGCCTAAATTAGGGAAAAATTTCACTAAGTTAAGAAGTTCATGACCATGTGTTCACAAATTTATAACTTGAGATCCAAGCATCTTTAGGGAAACGTTTGTGAAGAAAAGTTGTAGATTTCATGGAGTTCTAAAACTTTCATGTTGGGAACTTTCCTTGAATCAAAATGCATCATGGTGAAAAAGTGGTGTAAAGTTGGGAAAAAATAAGAACATTTTATACTTAGAAAAATTCTAAGTTATGAAAATTTTCACATTCAAAACCCTAATTTTCAAATTTGACTTTCTTGGTGAACAAGTTTCACATTTTGACATATCTTGATGAATTATGACTCTTGGTACTTGATTTTGACCAAAAAGTCAAAGTTTGACTTTTTAGTGTACAGTTGACTTTTGATCAGTTGACTGCAAATCTCATCTGTCAATCCAATGAACTTGAGATGTTTTGAACCATGTAGTTGAGTCAAGATGATGCCATTGAATCCTTGAAATCATGCTTGAACTCAATTGGTCATTGTCTAGGTTAAAAATTAGAAATTGCCCTTCCTCAGTCAAAACCCTAATTTTGACCATTTTGCCCTTTTGATGATTTGATCAAATTTCTTGAGGAGTTGTAATCCAAACTTGATCAAATGGTATATATGAGTCTAAAATGTTGATGTGGATCAAAAATTATGAAATTTGACTGTAAATTGGCCATGGTTGACTTTTTCCCCAATATAGTTGATTTTTAGGTCAACTGTCCAATTGATTGATCAAAAATGTGGTTCAAGGTTTGAAACTCATCACGAGCAATCTTAGGGGTCCAAAATGATGTATGAAAGTCATATGAAGCATTGTTGGTCAAAAAATCCTTGTGCAAACTCAAACCCTAATTTCAGGTTATCAGTACAAGATGAGATGTCTTGAGCTGACCAAACCCTAATCTTGTCTTGAGTCAAAGAAGTCTTGTGAGAAAAATCTTAATAAATGAGAGGGAAAATTTTGGGGTACAACACATAGGAGCTAACACGGCCGTGCCAGGTGACACGGGCACCCGTGTCAGCCCCTGTCATGCTCTTTTTTACTGAGTTTTCCCTTTTTTTGACTTATCTTTTACATATCTTTTGGACGCAAACAAAAAAAATGAAGTATGGAAAAAGATATTACAGTTTGAAGAAAGATATACCTCTTGAAGTGAAACTTTAAAATACGTATAGATATCTCCGGATGCAAAGTGATGAATGACTGAACTCCTCTTTAGAGCTACTCCAATCCTTGCTCTATGTGACCAAGTTCCAGAATTTCTCCAACCCAGTCAAAGGTGTAAAGTATTGTTTTTGTTTATGCTTGGAAGGTGATGATAAAGGTGTTACAGAAACTGTTCTTATGTTAGAACAATCTCCATGTGATGTATATGAGGTGTTTGGGTGGTTGGTTTAGGGGAATGTTTGCAAGGTTGTACAACAATGGATTGAGGATTTTTCTGTTTTGTGAGTGAAAACAGAGTTGAAGACGAGCCAAGTTTTTATGGATGAACTGAGTTTTATGAACTGAGTTGGATTCTATGAATGAGAAAAGTTTAACAAAAGTTCTGTTTTTCTCTTCTCTCTTTTTCTCTCCAAAAACCCAACCTCTCAAAATCCAACCTCTATGTTTTATGAGACAGTCCCTTTTGTAGACCCTTGACTATTGTTTAGAGGGGAAACCAAATAAGCTATTTTGAATTGTTTTTGCTTACTGTTTTTGATACTTTTTGCACACAAATTTCCTTTGCCATTTTGGTGCAATTTTGGGGCTGCTATGATGCAGGCTTGGGGCAGACTGCATAGAGCAGTTTTTGACTAGTTTTGTGGACATATTTTGGATTGTATAGGACAGCAATGCAGGTTTTGTGACAGGTTTATGGTGCAACATGGCACAAGGTTTTGTAAGACAGCAAATGAGCAAGGGTTTGGAGTGTTGTGGCAAAGTATAGAAGTAACATACATTTTTTTTGTTCAGCAATAACTTGGGCAGCATAGTTTGTAGTATGAAACAAGTTTGGTTTGTGGAGCAATTTATGCATGTTGTATCAAGGAAAAAGCATTGTGGCAAGGTTTTGAATCAAAGGAAAAAAACCAAGCAATACAAAGTTTAGGATTTGTAAACTTGCAAAAATGCCACTTTGTAATAACTTGAATTACTTGCATCATTTTGAATTATTTGGAATTGTAGTAAAAAATGTCATGAAGTAAATGAAATTAACCAAGTATAGAAAATACTTAGAAAAATTTCAAAGTCTTGCAAAGTTGGATTTTTTATTCTCTTGATTTTTGATGATCAAATTTCATATTTTGGATGTCTTGATGAAATATGATTTTTGGGACTCAACTTTGGTCAAAAAGTCAAAGATTGACTTTTAAGTGTACAGTTGACTTTTCTCACCAGTTGACTGAATTTGTCTATCAATCCACTGATCTCATGAGATGAATTGAAATATGCAATTAGGTCAAGATGAGGCGCTCAGATCCTTGAGTTCATGCTTCCAACCAATAAGCCAGGTATTAGGTAAAAAATCAAAGTTCGGTCATTTTTCAGCCAAAACCCTAATTTCGCCCATTTTGTCCCTTTTGGTAATTTGAATGACTTTCTTGGAAAATTGTGATCCCAAACTTGAAACTTAACAAAAAATAATCATGAGGGTCCATAATGATTCATGAAAGTCATTCGAAACATTAGTAATCCAACTGCCTTTGTACAAACCCAAACCCTAATTATAGGTATCAGTGTTGGGAAAATTGTTTGACCTAGTCGATACTTGCGCAAACTTGAGGCATTGAAGATCTTTATAGGAAATATCTTCATAAATGAGAGGGAAAATTTTGGGGTACAACAGCTGCCCCTGTTCAATCTTCTTAAGCCTGAAGAGTTAGATTGGCATGTTTTGCCATTCGTGACTCGAAGGTGGAAGATGATTGGACACTAGAGTGCCCAGAAATTTGCACTCGGTGATGTGACGATAGAGGGAATGGGCTTGAAGATGCCATTGGGAGAGGTGGTAGAAAGTTGTAGGAGATGTGCTGAAAGATTCCATCCAAAGATGATTGTTTGTGTTGTAATTTGTAATTTGAAAGAATGAGCATTAGAATGGCATCTGTGTCTAGAGCGCATCTGAAAGTTGAATCTAAATGAGTATCAGAACGACATCTGTGTCTGGAGTGTATCTGAACTGTATTTGAGAATTGAATATGAATGAGTATCAGGATGGCATCCGTATCTAGAGCGTATCTGAAGTGTATCAAAAGGTTGAATCTGAATGAGTATCAGGATGGCATCCGTATCTGGAGCGTATCTGAACTGTATCAAAAGGTTGAATCTGAATGAGTATCAGGATGGCATCCGTATCTGGAGCGTATCTGAACTATATCAAAAGGTTGAATCTGAATGGGTATCAGGATGGAATCCGTATCTGGAGCGTATCTGAACTGTATCAAAAGGTTGAATTTGAATGAGTATCAGAATGGCATCTGTGTCTGGAGCGTATTTGCACTGTATCAAAAGGTTGAATTTGAATGAGTATCAGGATGGCATCCGTATCTGGAGCGTGTCTGAACTGTATCAAAAGGTTGAATCTGAATGAGTATCAGAATGGCATCCGTATCTGGAGCGTATCTACATTGTATCTGAAAGTTGAACCTGAATGAGTATCAGAATGGCATCAGTATCTGGAGCATATCTGAACTGTATCAAAAGGTTGAATCTGAATGAGTATCAGGATGGCATCCGTATCTGGAGCGTATCTGAACTGTATCAAAAGGTTGAATCTGAATGAGTATTAGAATGGCATCCGTGTCTGGAGCGTATCTGAACTGTATCTGAAAGTTGAATCTGAATGAGTATCAGAACAACATCCGTGTTTGGAGCATATATGAATTGTATCAAAAGGTTAAATCTGAATGAGTATCAGGATGGCATCCGTATCTGGAGCGTATCTGCATTGTATCTGAAATTTGAATCTGAATGAGTATCAGAATGCCATCCGTGTCTGGAGCGTATATGCACTGTATCTGAAAGTTAAATCTGAATGAGTATCAGAATGGCATCCGTGTCTGGAGCGTATCTGCACTGTATCTGAAAGTTGAATCTGAATGAGTATCAGAATGGCATTCGTGTCTGGAGCGTATCCATCTTGTATCATGATTGCATATTGTTAATGGTAGTTGTTAATCTTATCCTGAAAAGGGTAAAATTTTAGCTGAAACACAAAGTTATGTTGCATGAAATGTATGATGCAATGTATTCGCTTTATGATATGTGGATGCAATGCATGCGCATGTAAGCTGATTTGCTGTATTGCTGTCTGTTTGAGGAAAATAAACCCTTGAATGTTGCTGAGGCTATGTTGAATTTTCATGTCTTGAAATTGAAATACTGACGGACTCTTGTTGAGAGAAGTAGATTCTGTCGTGAGGGCAACGCCATGTACTGTTTGTAAGATTTGTTTGGGGAATCCCGAGGAATTTGATGATTTCTACTGGGGATAAATAGATTGAGATTTGTTCCGCTGGGGATTTAAATGACGTACTGTGGGGATTACTCATGCAATAGCCTAAAGACATTTTCCTGTCCTTTCAACCTATCAGTAATTTTCTTTCTCATTTTGTTTATTTGTAAACAGTAATTATGTTCAAATGCATATGTTCATCAATGAATCATTGGACGTTTTTTGCAAAAAAAACACAAGAGTAAAGAAAAAGACAAATAGTTTTTTTTTTGTATTTTTAAAGAGATATCTTTGTATTGACTTTGAATAAGTATTTTGTACAAAGGAGACAAACATTCTAGTAAGAGAACGGTGTCATAAAACAAGAAAAATTTATACAAAGAAAGATAGTTATGTGTAATAATCCCATGGGGTTCCCATTATTCTATAGCCTTTATATCTCCGAATATCTTGTCTATTTGTTGCTTTGTCCGAAGATGATTGAATTGATCAGAAACTCTGAGTTTGTCAGTGGAGGTCAAAGGTTGTCCGTAAGTGATCTGACGGGACATAGTCATACGCTTTAATTCCCTAACTTTTTCCTGGACCGCCCTTTCGGGTTTTAAGTCCACCGGGAAACCCTTTTTTGCCCAAGTCGCCCTTTCGGATTTTCAACTTTCCGGGTGTACAATATTTTTTTATATTTTATCTCTAATTTTTGCCGAACCTTTTTGGTTCGCCGGGATGCCCTTTTTTTGCCTAGGTGTGTCAACCTAGCGGGTCTCTTATGCGTAGTATCTTTTGACTATGTCCGCGTTCGTAGGGTGTGACAGGTCGTCGCCATCCATGGTGGTCAAGATCATCGCCCCACCGGAGAATATATTCTTGATTACAAATGGTCCTTCATAGGTAGGAGTCCATTTTCCCATGGGATCACTTTGTGGCAAGATGATACGTTTGATCACTAGATCCCCAACTTGATATACTTGGCGTATGACTTTCTTGTTAAAGCCTTGATCATCCGTTTTTGATACATCTGACCATGAAAACAACAGTAAGTCTCTTTTCATCAATCAAGTTCAGTTGATCAAGTCGAGTCTGGATCCAATCGTCTTCACTCAAACCTGCATCCTTCATAATCCTCAGAGAGGGGATTTGGACCTCGATAGGCAAAACAACTTCCATGCCATATACCAAAGAATATGGTGTTTCCCCAATTCATGTGCGAGCCATGGTACGGTACCCGTGGAGAGCGAATGGTAACATCTCATGCCAGTCTTTGTACGTGACTGTCATCTTTTGTATGATCTTTTTAATGTTTTTATTTGCATCTTTAACAACACCATTCATCTTTGGCCGGTAGGGAGAAGAATTGTGATGTTGAATTTTGAATTGCTCGCACAATGCGGTGATCATAGTGTTGTTGAGATTTGTACCACTGTTAGTGATGATCCTTTCCGGGATACCGTACCGGCAAATGAGATTTTGCTTGTTGAAGCGGGCAACAACATTCTTAGTAACGGAAGCGAAGGAAGCTGCTTCGACCCACTTTGTAAAATAGTCAATGGCCACTAGGATGAAATGGTGTCCATTGGAGGTTGTTGGCTTAATCTCCCCAATCATATGAATTCCCCACATAGCAAAGGGCCAAGGAGCCATCAAGACATTCAGAGGAACTGGAGGTACATGCACCTTGTCAGCATAAATTTGACACTTATGACAGGTCCGAGAGTGTTGATAGCAATCTACTTCCATGGTAGACTAATAATAGCCTGCCCGTAGGATTTTCTTCACCATCGTATGCCCACTGGAGTGGGTGCCAAAAGTATTGTCATGTAAATCAGCCATGATCTTCCCCGCTTCAACCTTATCCATGCACCAAAGCAAAATGGAGTCATGATTGCGTTTGTACAGGATGCCATTACTAAGGAAGAACTTAGCAGAGAATCTCCTTAATAACTTCTTATCATTGATTGAAGCTTCTTCTGGATATTCTTGAGCCTCGAGATACCTCTTGACTTCATGAAACCAAGGCTGGTCCACTACCTCTTCAGTATTAATCTCATGACAGTGTGTTGGTTCATCCATTCGTTCGATCGTGATCTGGGGAGCCTCGTTATCCCAATTAAGTTTAAACATAGATGACATTGTGGCTAGAGCATCTGCTAGCTGATTTTCTTCTCGCTGGAAATGCTCGAAGGTAATCTTCTCAAAATGTGGCAGCAATGTCAAAACATGTTCTTTGTAAGGGATAAGATTTGGGTGCTTAGTGTCCCATTCCCCTTTGATCTGACTGATGACCAAAGCTGAATCTCCAAACACAACTAAAGATTTGATTCCCAAGTCTATGGCAGCTCTGAGACCAAAGATGCATGCTCCGTATTCCGCCATGTTGTTTGTACAGTTGAAGCAAAGTCTGGCAGTAAAGGGAGTATGACACCCTTCCGGAGATATGAGTACAGCGCCGATATCATTACCGAGTGCATTGGATTCCCCATCAAAGAACAGGGTCCATCGGGATCCTTGTTCAGGTCCGTCATATGGTCTGATTTCTTCACAGTTGTCTAATGTCATGATGACTTCATCCGGGAATTCAAACTTCATGGATTGATAATCTTCTACAGCTTGGTGAGCGAGATGGTCAGCTAGCACACTGCCCTTTATAGCTTTCTGGGTAGTGTACAGTATGTCGTATTCTGTCAGGATCATCTGCCATCTAGCTATCCTCCCAGACAGAGCAGGCTTCTCGAAGATGTATTTTATTGGATCCATCTTAGATATCAACAAGGTAGTATGAGTCAGCATATACTATCTTAGCCGGCGAGCAGCACATGCCAGAGCGCAGCAAGTTTTCTCGAGCAGTGAATATCTGGTTTCACAGTCGGTAAACTTTTTGCTCAGGTAGTAAATAGCATGCTCTTTTCGGCCAGACTCGTTATGCTGCCCCAATACACACCCCATTGAGTTCTCTAAAATGGTCAGATACATGATCAGTGGTCTTCCCTCGACTGGTGGCATCAAAACAGGAGGTTTTTGTAAGTACTCTTTGATCTTGTCAAAAGCCAACTGGCATTCATCATTCCATCTGACTACTTGATCTTTCTTCAATAGTTTGAAGATTGGCTCACAAGTAGCTGTTAGGTGAGAAATGAATCTGGAAATATAGTTCAAGCGTCCCAGGAATCCTCTAACTTCCTTCTCAGTACGAGGAGAAGGCATTTCTTGTATGACTTTAACCTTGGCAGGGTCGACCTCAATACCTTTGTTACGGACGACAAAACCTAAGAGTTTACTGGACCGTACTCCGAATGTGCACTTGTTTGGGTTCAACCTTAGTTTGTACTTCTTCAATCTCTTAAACAGCTTTTGCAAGTGATCGAGGTGCTCTTCTTTCGTTTGTAACTGGGCTATCATATCGTCTACATAGACCTCTATTTCATGATGTATCATGTCATGAAACAAAGCTACCATGGCGCGCTGATAGGTTGCCCCAGAATTCTTCAGTCCGAATGGCATCACTTTGTAGTAAAATTTCCCCCACTGTGTGACAAATGTAGTTTTCTCTATGTCCTCAGGTGCCATTTTGATTTGGTTGTAACCCGAGAATCCGTCCATGAAGGAAAACACTTTGTGTTGGGCCGTATTGTCAACCAGGATATCGATGTGGGGAAGTGGAAAATCATCTTTAGGGTTGTCCCCATTCAAATCTCTATAGTCCACGCACATTCGTACTTTGCCGTACTTTTTAGGCACGGGAACAATGTTGGCAACCCATTGGGGATAGGAAGTGACAGCCAAGAATCCAACATTGAATTGTTTCATGAATTCCGCTTTGATCTTCTCTGACATGTCAGGTCTCATGTGGCGGACTTTTTGTTTTACTGGTGGACAGTCTTCTCTTGTAGGTAGACGATGTACCACGATGTCTGTATCAAGTCCTGGCATGTCTTCATATGACCAGGCAAAGATCTCAACATAATCATGCAACAGCTGAATCAGACACTCCTTGACACTCGGCTCTAGATTAACACCCACCTTAATTTCTTTTTTATCATCCTCGGTACCCAAGTTGATTGTATCCACTGGTTCCTCATGAGGCTGAATAGCTCTTTCCTCTTGTTGTAGTAGTTTGGCCAATTCTCCTAGTACTTCATAATCTTCCTCACCTTCGTCTTCGGCTTGGTAGATTAGATCCTCAGAGTCATAAAAGGCCATAGCAGTATCGTTACCCATGGGATCCGGAATGGAGGGGTACTTGCATTTGTAAGTGTGGGTGTGTGTAAGGGTATAACCATCTTTTTAAAAATAAAATGTAAAAGAAAAACAATGAGCACAAAAAGTTTGTATGTGAAAAACGTCCATGATTCATTGAATGTCATATGAAGATGAAATAAAAACCCTTACAAATGGACCATTGTGCCTCGGGCAAGACACAAGGTTTTAAATGTGCGAATTGTTTGTGAATATTACAAGCCCAACAAAAATGTAAAGATAAATTACTGAGGGATGAAAGTTATTGGGACAAAGTCTCTGGCTTCCCAATTGCGAAGTCCTTCATTGACAGTAGGAAATATACAATCTTCCAAGCTGCAATCCTCTTCACCATCTTCCACTGCATTGACCTCTCGGTTGCAAATCTTCAAGGGTGGCCCTCTAGCACGGGCACGACGCACAACCTTCTGAGCACTTGAAGTAAACCCTAAGCCAAACTTGTCAGATTTATACGGAATATTCGGAAGTTTCCCCCAGATGGTGCATCCACCCTCTTCTACTACTGCCTTGGCGTCCTTCAGAGATGACATCCGGAGCAGAGGTCTTGTGATCTTAGGGATCTGGGATACCGTCTTGGTTACTGCTACCTCTTGAGAGACTTCTTCGAAATGTTGAAAAGGAGTTTTAATGAACTCGCCGTCCAATTCCATATACCAGAAGGAATTGAGGTGGCTAATCATATACTCTTCCTCTCCGTGGACAGTGATAATCTTTCCATAGACCGGATATTTCAGCATCTGGTGCAGTGTGGATGTGACAGCACCAGCATTATGGATCCACAGACGTCCTAGCAGACAGGAGTAAGAGGGGAGGATGTCCATTACATAGAAGGTTGAGTTGAAAGTTTGAGTCCCAACCTTTATGGGGATATCCACTTCCCCGTGTACCATCCTCTTTGAGCCATCAAATGCTCTCACTATTATGTTACAGGGTTTCAACGTCAGTCCTTCGCAGTCTAATCTGTCGAGAGCTTTCTTCGGTAAAACATTCAAAGATGAGCCGGTGTCCACTAAGATATGGGCCAGAGTTGTTCCTCTATATTCCACAGAGACATGCAATGCCTCATTGTGCTTTCTCCCCCTTGGTGTCAAATCAGCATCAGAGAAGCCTAGGCCGTTATCCGCCGTCAAGCTGGCCACGCAATCTTGAAATTGGTCAGCAGGCGTCTCTTGAGGCACATGGGTTGTCTTCAGAAACTTCACCAGAGCTTTTGCATGTGCCTCTGAGCACAGTAACAAAACTAGCATGGAGATTTTGGAGGGAGTTTTCCCCAACTGTTCAACTACGTCGTAGTCGCTCTTATTTATTATTCTCAAGATCTCCTCCATTTCCTTCTTGGAAGTTTCGGGGATAGTCAGTGGTTGAGCCTTCATCCGGACAGGTTCTTCTAGAATACTTTTTCCTCGAATTTTAGCAGTAGGAGTATTGGTAGGGATAACAGTAGGGGTTGTGTCGTCTATGTTGATAGGAGCACTTGCAGATATGATTATTGGTACAGAGGTAACCTTTGGAGCAGCCACGGGTCCAAAAACTGCCTTTGGAGGGGCAATTTCTGGAGAGAAGATTCTACCCTACAGGTAATCTTATTGGTTCTGGCGATATTGCTAATGTTGGAGTCCTCTTCTTTGGAGCTCATCTCTTCGGCGGCCAGCCCATCTTGTTTGATACCATGGTAGTAGATGTCTCCATCGTAATTCCACGGCATTGTTTTGTCTGATTCATACGGGACTGGCCCATGCATTGTGATTATAAGAGGATTAGTTTTTGGAGCCGATGTAATCCTAACGGGTCTTTTGGGGACCCTGGAAGAATTGGCGGAGATGGTTATGATTGAGACGTCTTTAACAGGAATAGGTGAAACAGGAGTACTTTTAAACAGAATCTCTTTGTTGTCTATCAAGCATTGAATGCCTGCTTTCAGCAAAGGGCAAACAGTTCGTGAGGATAAACAAAGATGGCAGTCTTTATTACAACCCGGGAAAACACCGGCTTTCAACAAGTTTATCTTAATGATTGGGAGTGGGGTCAAGAGTTCATCAATTGTGGTAACAAATAAATCTTCTTCAACAGCATTGGTGTTATGGCCATGTCTAGGCATAGGAGCAGAAATGACTTTTGGCTTCTCGGGCGCATCAAACTCAATCTCTTTTACCTCTATAAGGTCTTGAATCTTGTTTTTCAGGGCCCAACAATTGTTAGTGTCATGACCCGGACTTTCGGAATGATATGTGCATCTGGCATTTGGGTGATAATGAGGGGACGCGGTGTTGGGGTTCTTTGGAGCTTCCTTTAAAGTTACCAAATTGGATTTCAGAAGGTGCGGTAAAACCTGGGATAGAGTCATATTGATTCTGGTGAATTGTCGGACTGGCCTTTCCACCCTCGGTTGATTACTTCTTAGTTGATCAGATGTAGGCTTTGGGATCATAACAGCTCCTACCGTTGGTCGGTGTTCAGCTCTCCTTTGGTTCCTTTATGGATAAACAGCAGATACCTCCTTCTTCCCAGTGAAAGGCTTTCTCACAACTGTAGAGGCAGATGAATCCTTCTAAATCTTTCCACTTTTTATGCCAGCTTCCACCCTTTCTCCGGTTAGTATTAACTCAGTAAATCCTGCAGATGAGCTTCCAATCAGATGGTTGAAGAAAGGGCCTGATAGAGTGCCTAAGAACATATCCACCAATTCTCTTTCGGACAAACGGGGTCGTACTCTCCCAGCTAGATCTCTCCATTTCTGCGTGTAATCCTTGAAACTCTCATTTGAAGCCATAGCCATACTCTGAAGTTGAGTACGGGTAGGCGCCAAATATGCATTATATTTGTATTGCTTATAGAAAGTTGCGGAAAGATCTTCCCAGTTGTGGACGTCTGCCCTTTCCAATTGGTAAAACCAATCGAGCTGTGTTCCAGATAGGCTATCTTGGAAAAAATGCACCCATAGGACTTTGTCGGTGGAGTGCAGCTGGATCTTTCTCACATATGATCGGGGGTGCATCTTAGGACATGACACCCCATCATATTTTGCAAACAATGGCACTTTGAACTTTGGTGGGATCACAATTCCCGACACTAATCCCAATCCTTCAAAGTCTAGACCTGGTACCCTTTGTATTTCCATAGCGTTCAAACGCTCTTCAAGATGTCTGAACTTATCATCAGTTGGAGGATATTGTTCCTCGGAGTAGTCTTCCTCTTCTTCCTCCTCTTCAGATTCTGACGGAACCGTTATTTCCTTTCCTTTTCCTTCACCAGAGGTTGTTGCGAAATTCAAGGTTCTTCTAGTTTGTCCTTGAAACCTTCTCCCCATGATTACAACACCGGTTGGTTTCTTCTCTTTCTTCTTCTTCTCTTTGGCCAAAAAAGTTTTCAATTCATCTTGTCCTTTGGCTAGGGTCATGAGTAACTGTTGAAATTGCGTGTTTTGAACTTGAAAATCTTTGACTGTCTGCTCGAGATCCATCTTACTGAAATAAACAGTAGAGAGATGAGGAAACTCGTTGCAAAAGACATGTTTATGTTATGATGAATGAAGATGCAATATGCAAATGATTTCAAGGAAATTTAGAGATTTAAATTTGTTCAAACCAAAAAAGAACACACGCCATATTAAAAATCCAAGTTTGAATACATCATGCCTCCTTGGGCTTTTAATGAAAGAAACAAAATACAACCGAACTCCTAAGACAAAAATATTGAATGCATCCTCTTTGGAGCAATGTAGGCATTTAAGTTTTTCTCTTCATGAAGTAGTTTGGTGAGCTCCAGAACCTTCTTCTCACTGGCGTAATACTGGCCTTCAAAGGTGTCTCGCTCTTCCTTCAACTTAACCCAAGCTTTCTGTAAGTCTTCGAGAGAGGTAGGCATGTCGGGATGAAGAATGGTGTATGAGACGTCTCCTTCAATAACAGGCTCAATGATGACAGGAAGAATTGGAGGGTAAGGCATCAAGATACTCTGGGCACGAGCCCGTACCCACTTAAGGTAAGGCTCGAGAGGGATAGAGTTTTTATGTCCCAAAGTTCTACTGTCCACCATGTTCACCATTCCCCAAGCACATGTAAACCTCTGGCGGTAACCTTGGTCTTCTTTGTCGTACTCGAACACCAGACCTTGGATGAGAATCTCATGAGGGTCGTCTCTCCAGGCATACCCAAACTGTCAAAGAGCTAAGCATGGGTTGTAGGTGATACCTCCCCTAATACCAAGTAGAGGTACATTAGGGAACTCCCCACAGCGGTCAATGATAGAGATATTTTCCAAGGATCTCGAACACCAGCGGATATCAGAGTGGGTGAGAGACATCATCCTTTGAGACCAAGTCAGTCTTTGCTCGTTCTTCAATGCTGACTGAGGCAGGTGTGAAGTGAACCACTTAGCGAGTAGGGGGATACAACACAAAAGAGTACCTATTTTCTTCATGGTTCGGGTATGAAGGCAATGCAAGATATCTCCTAGTAAGGTAGGTATAGGATTGCGAGAGAGAAAGACTTTGATGGCATTAACGTCTATGAATTGGGAAACAGAACCAAACCATAAATGAGAAGAGCCAGAACGTCTTCGAAAGCTTGGAAATCCATGTCGTCCCAGAATGAACGAGCCTTTTCCAATAAAAACTTAGCTAGAAAGCCTTTAACCTCGCTTCTTGTCTCCCAATTGGTTATGACGTCGGCCCTCTTCACATGTAGAGCTTCGACGATGACTTAAGGTTTTGGAATCCCTTCTAGACCGGTGAACGGTATCTGATCAAGCACGGGTACCCCTAAGAGTAGAGAGAACTATTCCAGTGTAGGTACCAACTGATAGTCCGGGAAAGTGAAACAATGATGTACGGGATCAAAGAATTGGAATAGTACACACATCATCTCTTCTTGGAAGTTGGATGTAGCCAAACTGAGGTGTCGACCATATTTCTTGGTAAAAGGAGAATCCCTGGGCACTCTTGAGGCTAGCTCTTGAAGTTAAGGATCTGCTTTTACAAAGCTGATTCGGATGGTGTTTCTTCAGAGAGAATTCATGTCCTACAAAACAAAAACAAAGATAAATTTCTAAATCCTTGAAATGGTTAGTGAGTATGGGTATGATGTTTATGATGTTTATGATGTTTATGATGTTTATTATGTTTATGATGTTTATGTACAAGTAAATATATACACACACAACAGACAAGTCCCTATGTTTTAGGCTTGCGTGAGTTTTGTAGGTAAGTACCCTCTTGAAGTCTAGTTGGCTCAACCTGTCCTAGCAATAGTGATCGGGTTCTAAAGGATCTCAATATCACCGACCTTTCTCTTAGGCATTGTCTCAGCACAACAATCTTTTCTTGCGGCCGAGATATCCCAAAAGTCTGGCCTCAATGAGTGTAGTATCGAGTATCAACCAATTTTCAACTCTACACCGAAATCGGCTATCTCACTATGTCCTAATGGCCAAGTTTGTTCAATTAGGGTTCTAAAGTCAATTAGTGCTTCATGATGCCCCTCAGCGGCCCCGTATTCTCCTCGATTCACCACGAGGGATACCGGTACCCACAAATGCGTCACACTAACATAGCCATTGTTTCAACCATATCGGTCTACGCCGTACATTCTCTACAATCTATTGCTATTTATCTAAAAATGTGTCCCAGATCCGGGTGGAGGATCAAAGCAAACCCAATACAAATAACTGAATATAAAGCACACAAATCAAATAATGAAAGCGAGTAAAGGTGATCTAACCCTAAGGTAACCCCACTTTTATATTTATCCCCAGCAGAGTCGCCAGTTCTGTGATACGGTGGGAGAACTGACTTGAGTTGTTTGCGTTTTGATTGCATTTGTGCGGATAGCAAGAGTCGCCACCGACTTTTCTTTTATCCAAAAGGAAAGGTAAAAAAGCACAGGAAAGACCTTTCGAGATTATTTCTCGGGTTCGGGGGGTAGATTATGAAAAGGGAAGGTATTAGCACCCTTTTCATCCATGGTTTTCCATGGGCTCTTAGTTACTCGCTTAGATCACTTGCTTTTGTTTTGACAGTGTGCTTGTGGTGTGGGCTTTGAAAGGGTTTTGAAAAATCTCTTTGTAATGGTTCTTGTTTCTATAAGAATGCGTACAAAGTTTTGTTTTGGAAGATAGTTCAAAGACGTGTTTGTGGATTGTGTTTTGGAAAGTGGTTTTCGGCAAGATATTTTGCAATGGTTCTTGTCTCTATAAGAACGTATACAAAATATTTTATCTTTTTGAAAATGTTTTAGAAATGGAAGTGTTGATGTGTAAAAATGTTTTTGTCGTGAGCAAGCGAGTAACTAGGAGCGAATCTACCTACTAGAAAGGTCTTAAACGTGCTTTTCCTTCTCCTTTAGATATGGCTATCTTACCATTGATTTGGTAAGAAGCCTCATCGTTGGATGTGAAGGGACGGACGCGAGACGTTTGAATAGTCATAGAAGGCAACTTATGGGACGTTTTAGCAATGTCATTTTAGGGACTAGATCATTTACGAAGGCAACATCGAGGGTCATCGAGGGACTACGATCTTTTATCGAGGGTCTTTTTCTAAAACGCCCATGTTCGAGGGACATGACTATTTTTCTGATAGGCAACAAAGCGATATTACCCTAGAGGTTCATGTGTGAATGGTGTGTTTGATTGCATGTGTTTAGTCTTTGATTAGGTTGGTCTACTTGTTGGTTTTATCTTGTCATACACTCTAATTACTATCATTTATGAAAGCAAAAAATGCAAAAAATAAAGGTCCTACGCTATTACATGCCTTTTGAGGGATGGGGTATACAAGTGTACAAGTGGGGGTTGCAAAAAATAAAATTCCTAATTATTACAACCAAATTGAATGAAAATAAAAGCAAAAAAATCAAAAGAAAAATCAAAATTTTTGTTGTCTGGTCTGACACGGGCCGTGTCCTATGACACGGGCACCCGTGTCAGCTTCTGTAATGGTTCATGTGCTTCTTTTCCTTTTCTGTACCAGCTAAAATGACACGGGCCGTGTCCAGCGACACGGGCACCCGTGTCGTCTCCTGACCTGCATTTTTGTTAGCATAAAATTCCAGTATGGCTGACACGGGCACCCGTGTCAGCCCCTGACCTGCATTTTTGCGCGATTTTTTTCAACATAGGAGCTGACACGGCCATGTCAGGTGACACGGGTACCCGTGTCAGCCCCTGTCATGCTCTTTTTTACTGAGTTTTCCCTTTTTTTGACTTATCTTTTACATGTCTTTTGGACGCAAACAAAAAAAATGATGTATGGAAAAAGATATTACAGTTTGAAGAAAGATAAACCTCTTGAAGTGAAACTTTAGAATACGTATGGATATCTCCGGATGCAAAGTGATGAATGACCGAACTCCTCTTTAGAGCTACTCCAATCCTTGCTCTGTGTGACCAAGTTCCAGAATCGCTCCAACCCAGTCAAAGGTGTAAAGTACTATTTTTGTTATGCTTGGAAGGTGATGATAAATGTGTTACAGAAATTGTTCTTATGTTAGAACAATCTCCATGTGATGTATATGAGGTGTTTGGGTAGTTAGTTTAGGGGAAAGTTTGCAAGGTTGTACAACAATGGATTAAGGATTTTTCTGTTTTGTGAGTGAAAACAGAGTTGAAGATGAGCCAAGTTTTTATGGATGAACTGAGTTTTATGAACTGAGTTGGGTTCTATGAATGAGCAAAGTTTAACAAAAGTTCTGTTTTTCTCTTCTCTCTTTTTCTCTCCAAAAACCCAACCTCTCAAAATCTAACCTCTCAAAATCCAACCTCTATGTCTTATGAGACAGTCCCTTCTGTAGACCCTTGACTCTGGTTTATGGGGGAAACCAAATAAGCTATTTTGAATTGTTTTTGCTTACTGTTTTTGATACTTTCTGCACACAAATTTCATTTGCCATTTTGGTGCAATTTTGGGGCTGCTATGATGCAGGCTTGGGGCAGACTGCATAGAGCAGTTTTTGACTAGTTTTGTGGACATATTTTGGATTGTATAGGACAACAATGCAGGTTTTGGGACAGGTTTATGGTGCAGCATGGCACAAGGTTTTGTAAGACAGCAAAAGAGCAATGGTTTGGAGTGTTGTGGTAAAGTATAGAAGTAACATATCATTTTTTTTGTTCAGCAATAACTTGGGCAACATAGTTTGTAGTATGAAACAAGTTTGGTTTGTGGAGCAATTTATGCATATTGTATCAAGGTCAAAGCATTGTGGCAAGGTTTTGAATCAAAGGAAAAAAGTCCAAGCAATACAAAGTTTAGGATTTGTAAACTTGCAAAAATGCCACTTTGTAATAACTTGAATTACTTGCATCATTTTGAATTATTTGGAATTGTAGTAAAAAATGTCATGAAGCAAATGAAATTAACCAAGTATAGAAAATACTTAGAAAAATTTCAAAGTCTTGCAAAATTGGATTTTTTATTCTCTGGATTTTTGATGATAAAATTTCATATTTTGGATGTCTTGATGAAATATGATTTTTGGGACTCAACTTTGGTCAAAAAGTCAAAGTTTGACTTTTTAGTGTATAGTTGACTTTTCTCACCAGTTGACTGAATTTGTCTATCAATCCACTGATCTCAGGAGATGAATTGAAATATGAAATTAGGTCAATATGAGGCGCTCGGATCCTTGAGATCATGCTTCCAACCAATAAGCCAGGTATTAGGTAAAAAATCAAAGTTCGGTCATTTTTTCAGCCAAAACCCTAATTTCGCCCATTTTGCCCCTTTTGGTAATTTGAATGACTTTCTTGGAAAATTGTGATCCCAAACTTGAAACTTAACAAAAATAATCCTGAGGGTCCATAATGATTCATGAAAGTCATTCGAAACATTAGCAATCCAACTTCCTTTGTACAAACCCAAACCCTAATTTGAGGTATCAGTGTTGGGAAAATTGTTTGACCTAGTCGATACTTGCACAAACTTGAGGCATTGAAGATCTTTATAGGAAATATCTTGAGAAATGAGAGGGAAAATTTTGGGGTACAACAGACACCATTGGGGAATAAGAAAATAAAATAAAGGATCAAAAGAAAATATGACCAATAAAATAAATCACTGGTGAACAAAAGACTCGACTCTATTGGGGTAAAGCCCGAGGAGGAGATAAAGCATCATCAATTCAAACATTGAGGAGATAAGAAATGGATGACAGAGATCAACAGATAACTGCGAACTACCCACTCATAGAGAAGATAGCAAAAAGTAACATCGACTCATAGGGGAAAAGAATGGTAAGATAATACCATTAAAAACCAATATTAGGGTAGGTAACAAATGATTAACATCAGTACTTATGACTGGAAACATATGAATTATTTATAGCAAAGTGAATCTCAATGACGAATTATCTCCCATAATAACGAGACTACCATTCATCAGAGTAATAAATCTCAACAACAAACTATCTCTCATAATGACGAGATTACCATTCATCGGAGTAACAAATCTCAACAATGAACTATCTCCCATAATGACGAGATTATCATTCATCAGAGTAACAAATCTCAACAACGAACTATCTCCCATAATGACGAGATTAACATTCATCGGAGTAAAAAATATCAATAACGAACTATCTCCCATAATGAAGAGATTACCATTCATCGGAGTAACAAATCTCAACAACGAATTATCTCCCATAATGATGAGACTACCATTCATCAGAGTAACAAATCTCAACAACAAATTATCTCCCATAATGACGAGATTACCATTCATTGGATTAACAAATCTCAACAATGAACTATCTCCCATAATAATGAGACTACCATTCATCGGAGTAACAAATCTCAACAATGAACTATCTCCCATAATGACGAGACTACCATTCATCGGAGTAACAAATCTCAACAACAAACTATATCCCATAATGATGAGACTACCATTCATCGGAGTAACAAATCTCAACAATGAACTATCTCCCATAATGACGAGACTACCATTCATTGGAGTAACAAATCGAATCTCCTCTGGGAACTAACAGACTTACTAGGAACTATGCCAAAGAAGGGATTATACAACGCTTTTTTTAGGCTTAGACAGCACTTAAAAGTGCTTCCTATTCCAGCGCTGCTATAAGTAAAGCCAGCGCTTTCGTTAAATGAGAAAGCACCGTCTAAAGCACCCCTTTAGGCAGCGCTTTTACTTTAGACAGCGCTTTTGGTTATCTTTTAGGCATCACTTTAGACAGTGCTTTGTCTATAAAAGTGATGTCTAAAGCCCCCCAAAGCATTGTCTAAATCCCCCTTTAGGCAGCGCTTTCACTTTAGACAACACTTTCACTTTAGACAGCGCTTTTGGTTATCTTTTAGGCAGCACTTTAGACAGCGCTTTAAAAATGTTGTCTAAAGCCCCCCTTTAGGCAGCGCTTTCACTTTAGACATCGCTTTTGGCAATGCTTTAGACAACGCTTTTGGAAACGCTTTAGACAGCGCTTTTCCTTCAAAGTGTTGTATATTCCCTACTTTAAGCAGCGCTTTTTATTTGAAGCGCTTTTTATTTGAAGCGTTGTCTAATGTCCACGAAATTTTTTCTATATAAAACTTAAAAAAAGCGCTGCCTAATATATACAGTAAATATGCACCCGATTTTCACCATATTTTACACCAGGTTTTCACCATATTTTGCACCAGAATATGCATTTAGAATTTGCACCAAATTTTCATAAATTAGAGCTTCAATCCAATAAATATGCACTAAATATACATCTTTAATCCAATAATTTATATATACAAAAAAATTGATGATACAACTGGAAAATTCATATATCTTATTAGCTACAAAAATAAGATATTCAAGCTAAAAAACAACAATAATGAACTTGTTAGCTCCATCTTCTACATCTGCACATATAACCTGAAACAAAACAACAACAACATTATATCAAATATATAAGAGAACAAAGAAGGCATTGTTCTTATCTGATATTCAAGCTGCAAGCATTTCCAAATCTGCTATTCAAGCTGCAAGCGTTTTCCAAAATGTCAACAAATGAACATGAGTTATTGAATATTACCAAGTGCTTATGAAAATCAGTATATGACTCCAACCTTCTATGGCCAAGATATCAATCAATATTTGGCAGCACCAACATAATTTATGATTCCAGCCTTCTATAACAAACAACAATAACATTGCAACACAATTTACTATACTAATGACGACATATTATCTCATCAAAACTCAAACTTATATATACTCAGAATTCTCATCAATGAAAGAAAGACAATATACCTTATAAAATTATCAGCTCAATAATGAATTCACACCAATCCTCCTTAAGTTCATCCAATTGATCTTTTGAGTTATGAGCACACTTGAATTCATCAAAGTACTACATGATAATATAACATAGTATGATTTAGTTAAAACTATTTAATTATATGAGAAATATGTGTTAAATATTAAAATAGTTCCTAAGTTAGAAATCCATATCTTGGATGGAATCTCTATTCGATCCAAAAGAAGAATTTCTTTCATAAACCTTAACATGAAATATCTGCAATCTATCCTATTATGCTGACGAGGACACTACACACGGATATATATCAAGATATACCCCTTAACTAGTTTTATCAAGTATCATCACTAATATAATAAAAATTGTGAAAATATACCTCCACTCTAATCCATGTAATGTTATTGGCTTTGCTCTTTGGAACTTGAATATCTCGTTGTGATCGAAAAACTTGTATAACACTAATAAAATATAAACGAATATTTAGAACATGTCACATAAATAAATAAATATGCACGCGAGTATTTAGAAAAATATCACTTACGTATCAACTAAATTCTTCATATTTGGATATGTTGTTTGATCATTGTGTAAAGAATCCAGATAATATACAATTTCTATTATCGGATTAATCGCGAACAACAACCAATGTCCGCTGTAAGATTAATTAAAGGTTAGATGGAAACTTTCTACACAACGTCAAAAAACGATAAATTATAATAGATGAAGTTAGAATGAAAATCTAACCTGATGCTAATATTATATGGTAAAAAGTACAACTTTATATATCTTTGTTGGCCATAAATAAGCAGAGTACATACGCCATGACGTCATCTGGTTTTTGTATGATTAACCACACAATGATATTCATGGGAGATAAGAAAGGGAATATTTGTTCCAATCCACACGGGTGCATCAATTTATCATGGAATCATCATGTGGGTGATCCTCGTTACTAGGCATTTAACCTGTAATAAGGAAAAACATAAACCCAATATCAAATTCCATAATCAATTGAATATATATAAAATGACAAATATTTAATTTTATTGAATGAAAGAGCATAAAAATTTATTGAAAATGACAGAATATATAACATTTTACTATATTACCTATTTCACTATCATCTCTTTCTTTTCTTGGTTGGAATATGAATTACTTGTTTCTTAACAATGCAGACAAATGGATTGATCTAAATTCCCTCGTTATGATCATTTCTGATATATGATTTATCTTCTATAATATTCTCATCTTGATCATTTCTAATATACGACTCATTCCGTCTAATACATGACTCATTCTCAACATCAATATCACCTTGGTGTTATGTATGCGAAATTCAACCAACTGAACTACACTTTTTATATGTATCTTATTGGTTCTTTATTTACATGAAATTATCTTACAGCTGTATTTAATCTAAAAAACATCACAACTTGAAACACCATTAACAACTTCAGTGGCAGTACCAACTTTTCTACCTTGTTCGTGTTTTCTTCTCTGATACATATTTTGGTTTTTTATCCTACTTGTTTAAAGGAAAGTAGCATATGCATAATGTTTATTTCATCACTCATAAAACTACATAAACTCTCGGTGTAAACATCATTTCAATGAACCATAAACACCAAAAAAACAAAACAAAACAAAGGGGCATTTCAACAAACACTTAGACTTCATCTCAATTAAAAAACACTTGAAAATCTAAAAGAAGTGGCACATGGGTTTCTTCCATTTTAGCAGCAAGAGACAAATAAGCAACATCACTAAGTTCCTTTTGAATATAACAAAGTAGTTGAAAACAAGAACAGTGGTCAAATGGTTTATCTCTTCTAAATATCCATCAACAATGAGATTAACAGAACACAAATGGGTCTCGCCCTCTTTGGAAATCAACGAAACAAGCTAATCATTTTCCCAAAACATATCATTATGGTAAAGATTGAAACTTTAGGGTTCATCAATTACGGTTTCAGAAAAGTGAGAGTTACACCATGAACTGGTTTATTAACACATGAGAAAAGTGAGAGTTGAGCATTAACATAAGAGTAATATTATTTTTTCAATAATTAATCAAACTCCTCATGAGATACATGAAATACATGAAATACAAATAACCAAAATACAGAGACAACATGTTGAATCAACTATTTCTCCATATCTATTCCATAAAATTTGAGAACGTATTTGCATAAAAATTCATAGATAGCAAACCGAATTAAATTTATCACCGAATTAAATCATGTATGAACAAAGAAGCAAAAATCAAAAGGAAATAACCATGTAGTTGGTTATATGAGGAATTGAATTGAAACTTAAGTTCTATGTCAAAAGCAAAACAAGAGTTGGAATAAATAATTGACAAAGGAAAACCAATAGATGAATCAGATATTGCTAACCTGTTATGCGAACAACAACGATAGTAACGTCTGAACGATGAAATCAATGGCGAAGGAATGGACGAAGAAATCAACGGCGAAATTAACGGCAATAACGAGGACAGAGGATGGAGGTGCGTGAGGATGGATGGCGGAGGACGGAGGTGCTTCTGGTTTTAGGGTTTTTCGTGAGAGAAACGGTGCTTCTGTGAACAGAATAGAAGAGAAACAACGAAATCTATTTTTTAATTTTAATTATAAATGACTTTAGTCAGCGCTTCTGTGAAGCGCTGTCTAATGTGGGCCTTTAGCAGCACTTTCTCTTTCTTTAGTAGCGCTTTGGTAAAGCGCTTTCTAATGTGGACCTTTAGCAGCGCTTCATACGTAGGCCTTTAGCAGTGCTTTTAAGAAGCGTTGTCTAATGTGGGCCTATTAGCAGTGCTTTGGAGAAGCGCTTTCTAAAGTGGGCCTTTTCGCAGTGCTTTGGAGAAGCGCTGTCTAAAGTGGGCCTTTTAGCAGCGCTTTTACATAATTTTGTTTATACTTTCCGTGTTTTATTTTTTAACTTATAGCAGCGCTTTGGAAAAAAGCGTTGTCTAAGGTGCGCTGCCTAAAACCCTTTTGGCGTACTGAGGGAAGAACATGTTGCTCAAATAAAGAGACTGCCACTTACTGTTATGAGAAGGAAATGCAATAATGCTGCTGGGAAATGAATCTTGGCTTGTCTGGGGAAATTCCAATATAGTCTTGCTGAGGAGATAAAGTCTTCTCGTGCAAAATAAATGCACATTCTCAAACTCGGGCTTTAAAGCCTACAGAAATAATATTGTCGGGAACCACAAATTCAAACTAGAAATAAACCAGAGTAAAACAGTCAGCCAAGATAACACCTGATGAGAAATAAACTCAAAAGGAGACCACAGATCTAACCAGATAATGGGTTGAAAAGGAAGGCTAAAGCATAATTCTTCCACGAGGGATTACTCAGTGGGGAAATTGAAAGGATATACACTTTCTGCTTAAGACTGACACTCTATTGGAGAGATGGTAACATAACTCTGCAAAATAGGGTAATATGTCAACAAAAGTATCAATGAATGCAAATAAGCAATGAATTTTAAATTCAGCTATGCATGATGTATATATGAATGTATGAATGTATATGCTGACAAAACAGATATATAACACTGGGAATAACTTAGACTAAACCAGCCTGGGGTAAAGTCAACACTCGGCTAAGCCACATCCAAGATGGAAATTTCATAAGAAAGTAAGCACAAACTGAGGGAAAAAAATTCCTATTTCACGGCTTAAATCCACTGGGAAGAACATAATCCAAAAAGAATCAAATCATAACAATAAAATCAGTACAGATACAGGGATATAACATCCTCCTCCAGGCTTCATTGGGGAATATCACACAGACTTCAATAAGGAAAACAGCGTCTCATCGTCTAGACTTCCACTGGAGATTATAATACTGACTTCAATAGGGAAGCTGAAAACCACATCATCGAGACATCAACTGGGGATCTTGTGCTGACTTCATCGGGGAGTTCAACACCACATCATCTAGTGGAGCCCAAAATACATTCTTCTATATTAAGAGTGATGATTATCGAAACTTCTCTAGGGAGAAATTATGAAACCATATGGGGATAACAACTTTAAGAGAGAAGAATCATCTCGATTTTACTTGGGGGTCTTAGAAGTTTAAACGAACACCAAGAAGTCAAAATATGGGGATTTTAAATCAAACTCATCATTTGATGAGAGAAAACCCAAAAAGTCGACAGTTGTTCCAACAAACAACAATAATAATGCCATCACTGCAAAGAGCAATGCTTTGCAAATGATTATTCCTCAACACACAAAGGGATAAGGAACTTCCTTCATATGAGCGAAGACCTCACTGGAGAATCTGGGATAGAAGTTTCAAACCATGCAAACCTGAAACCAAAATAATCAACCTGGAGAAAAATCTGACCCATGATTTGACTGGGGGGAAATGGGATTACAAACCCAACACCACACCATACATCAATATGTATAAACTCCAACTATTTGAGAAACACGAGATGATCATGCACATATCAGCAAGAGTGACCTGGGAAAACTTTCCTGGGGTGTATATATTTTCAAAACTCCAGAGCTCGTCCATCCTTGGAATCACTATTTTTGTTTTACTTGAATCACAAAATCTAAAGTAAAAAGTAATTTGTAAATTCTTTTTGAAAACATTTTTATTGTTAAATCTCTTTGTTTTGAAAATTACTATCAATCATAAATGGAAGCTTTGCAGACAGAATAAGATAAGAACTACAAGGAATTGGATAAAAGCTCAAACTTTATTAATAGAATGGTAGTCTGCGAATGGCGAGACTCCATAGATGATTACAAAGTTTGGAAAATGTTAATATATTGGGAAAGATACATTGAAATACAATGACTACTATTCTCCCTAACAACATTGAATTCTTGAACAGCGACCTTAGTTGAAATGTGGTGAGAATCCGAGAAGATTGTTTCTTCAACGATCAAGTCTTGTCTGACGCAGTTACTTGCCAAGAAATCCATAACTTTTCCTAGGTTGCCCTTGCGGGTTTTCAACCTAGCGGGAAAATTTATTCTGTTTGTGTCTTTTATTTTTTCCTAGACCGTCCTTTCGGGTTTTCAGCCTACCGAGACGCTCTCTTTTTTTTCCTAAGCCGCCCTTTAGGGTTTTTGACTTAGCGAGTTGTTCTTTTATTTCTTTAGGCGAAGTATTTCTTGACTGTGTCAGCATTCATAGGACGTGGGAACTCCTCGCCATCCATAGTTTTAAGAATCAGTGCACCACCAGAGAAGGCTTTCTTGACAACATATGGGCCTTCAAAATTGGGAGTCCACTTGACCCTAGAATCAGTGTTAAGAGACATGATCTTTCTGAGCACGAGGTCGCCTTTTCTGAATTCCTGAGGCTTGACCTTCTTATCAAAAGCTTTATTCATTCTCTTCTGGTATAACTGGCCATGACACAAGGCCGTCATTCTCTTTTCTTCAATCAAATTCGATTGGTCAAACCTGTTATGGACCCATTCAGCCTCTGATAATTTGGTTTCCATTATCACACGTAAAGAGGGAATCTCAACCTCAATGGGGAGTACTGCTTCAATACCATACACAAGAGAGAACGATGTTGCCCCTGTTAAAGTGTGGACAGATGTATGATACCCATGCAAAGCAAAAGGGAGCATCTCATGCCAGTCTTTATAGGTAACAACCATTTTTTGGATGATCTTCTTGATGTTTTCATTAGCAGATTAAACAACCCCATTTATCTTTGGAATGTAAGGAGATGAATTATAATTGACAATCTTGAACTCTTCACAAAGTTCTATCACCATCTTGTTATTCAGATTCGAGCCATTGTCATTGATAATCCTGCTTGGCACACCGTACTGACATATAAGATTGTTCTTGATAAAGCGTACTACCACCTGCTTAGTGACATTAGCATATGAAGCTTCTTCCACCTATTTGGTGAAGTATTCTATTGCCACCAAGATGAAACGATGTTTATTTGACGCCTTGGGTTCAATCATTCTAATAATGTTAATACCCCACATAGAGAAAGGCCATGGGGAAGAAATAACATTGAGAAGTGTCATAGGCACATGAATTTTGTCAGCATAAATCTGGCACTTATGACACTTCTTTGCAAATTTGTAACAGTCAGATTCCATTGTCAGCCAATAGTAACCTGCCCTAAGCATCTTCTTTACCATCGAATGTCCATTGGCATGGGTATCAAAAGAACCTTCATGGACCTCATGCATCAACATGTCTACTTCGTGTCTATCCATGCATCTGAGCAAGACCATGTCATAATTTCTTTTGTACAACACATCTTCATTGAGGAAAAAGCTACATGCCAACCTTCTCAATGTCTTTCTATCTTTGTTCGATGCACCAACCGGGTAATTCCTGAGTCTAGAGAAAATGCTTGATATCATAATACCAAGGTTTTTTCGTCTTACTTTCTCTGTGCTGCAAACACATGAGCTGGTCTATCCAGGCATCAAACTGTGATACGAGGCACGTTGTTCCAAGTATTTACTTGATACATAGAAGCCAAAGTGGCTAAAGCATCTGCCATCTGATTCTCATCTCTGGGAATATGATGGAACTCAACTTTATTAAAGAAGGGTAATAATCTTCTAGCATAGTCTTTATAGTGAATCAAGCCAATGTGACGAGTATCCCATTCTCTTTTGATCTGATTTATTACCAAAGTTGAATCATCATATACGTCTAGAATTATGACTCTGAGATCTATAGCCTCTTCAAGACCCATGATACAAGCTTCATATTCTTCCATATTATTGGTACAATCAAAGGTCAATCTTGTAGTAAAAGGTATATGCGATTGTTGTACCCCAAAATTTTCCCTCCCTTTTCTTCAAGACATTTCTCACAAAAGTTCTCAAATGCTCAAGGATACTCAAGAGTTGATCAAACAAGCTCACCTCCTAAGCACTGGGTCCACAACTAAGGTTTTGGTTTTCTCAAGGAAAATTGAAGTTCTAATGCCTCAAGTGAATTTAATGGTTCATTATAGGTCTCCAAGAATTCTTATACCAAGTTTCAATTCTTGCATCACAAATTTTCCCAGTCAATTGCTCAGATGACTAAAAATCAGTTGCATTGGATAAAGAGTCAATTGTGGTCAACATACAGTCAAACTTCAAGATATTTTGCCAACATCAACATTTTTATGTGATATTCATTATTTAATCAAGGGTTGATCATAATTCCTCAAGGAAAGCAATCTAATCATCAAAGGGGCAAAAGTCAAAATTAGGGTTTTGACTAAGAATGACTGATCATTGACTTTTGATCTAGTATATGACCTAATGAATTGAAGCATGATCTTAAGGACTCAAACACAAAATCTTGACCTGATTTCATTGCTCAAAAATCATTTCTAAAGATCAAGTGATTGATAGTTGAAAATTTGAATCAACTGATGAAAAGTCAACAGTCACACAAAAAGTCAAGCTTTGACTTTTTGGTCAACATTGAATTTCAAAGATCAAGAATCATCAAGGCATTCAAAAATATCAAACTTGATCAACAAGAATCAAAAAATTCAATATAAATCAACAAAAAGTCAAGATTTCTAATACTTAGAAAAATTCTAAGTGTTTTTGGCCTTAATAAAATCACTACTTCATGACTATTTTTCACTAAGATGCAAGATGATTCAAGGAAACTTTTCAACATGAAAGTTGTAGAGCATGATGAATTCTACAACTTTGTCCTTGAGGGTTTATGTCCAAAAAATGCTTGGATTAGGAGATATAGGCCTATAAAGTCATGACATTTTTATCAAAACACTTAGAAAAATTTTCAACAATTTTTGTCAGATTTTTATCCCAACTTCTTGGAAAATTTATATCAAGTTCCAATTTTATTTAGGAAAAATGGTCAACATGAAAGTTGTAGATCTTGATTCAATCTTTTCAAAATGTCCAAGAACTTGAAGAGATCATTTTTGAGCTAGGAGATTCGAAGACTTGAAGTTGGCATGATAAACTTGAATTACAAGTCATTTTTGTGAAGAACACATAATCCAATCTCCATGCCATGCTGTATATTATTGATTTGCAGGCCTCTTAACTTGTGAATCTACCTATAATTAAATTTTTACACAAGCTTTTGATCTATGATCCATTTGATTCAAGCATTGACCAATGCATCTTTCCATTTAAGGGAAAAAAATACATTTTCATTCTTGTAAAGTGACTTTAATCATAAAGTCCACTCTCCTTGAGCCCATACATGGTTGCTTCTGGCTTCAAAACATCTCAGCACCAAGAAGAAACCATCTACAACCTGCAAAGCACCCCTAAAATCAGGCCATGCTCACATTGGAACCATAACTCTTAAGAAACTTCAAGTTACACCCAACCTAGCCATAACTTGTTATCTTGAGAACTTGGTTACCTTAGCTCCTCAAATATTTTATCTATAAATAACATGATCAATGGCAAGCCAAGACACAAGTTCAAAGCCCTCAAAACACCATCATACTCCCTCTAACCAGAATTTGCATCAAAACTCCATTTTGTGGAAACTTTTGACCTTGAACACCAAACTCATAATCTACTCGTGCGTTTTCCATTTCAATCATTCAAACATCATCTATACACCATATAAAAGTGATCCAAACACTTGAACCACTTCTGTAATCCCTCCATCATCATCCACCATTTTCAAAACTCAACTCTGCAACTTGACTTCTCCAGAAGAATTCAGGCACTCTCAATCCAAAGTAAGCATTGCAATAGCTTCCTGGGAGTTCAGTGAAGCTATCCAGATCATCACAACACTTCCAGGAGTGCTCCAACTTTAAACACGATTCACACTTTTGAGTTGAATTTTCTAAACTTTTAACTTCTTATACAAGCATCATTAATGTTTAATTTGTGAATAAAAAATGTAGACATCATTGCCTTGAAGCTAACCATGTGCTTACATTTCATTTATCTTGCCTGAGTGATAAGAATTTTGAAGTTGAAGTTTCTAAAAAATTAGGGTTCAGTTTTGTACCAACAAAAATTCACGTTAATCTTTGAGTGTTAGCTTATGTTAATGGTGTGGTTGGATTCGTGGTGAAAAAACAAGCAAGTTTCATGTTTACACTTTTGAAAATGATTGAGAAATGGAAGAGTTTGAAAATTCAAAAATGTTGTTCATGGCTTCTAGCGCAAGGAAGAAGATGAAGTCCATTTAGAAAAGAGTTTGTAATATGTTTATTGGTGGTTGTTTCATAACCAGATGAAACAACCACCCAAGTGGTAAAGGAAGCGCGCGTATGACCATAGGGACCTGGGTTCGAGCCCCAGTGGTACCCTTTTATTTGTTTCATATTTTCTTATTTCAGATTCAATGCAAACAAGTCCAATAAGTGCATGGTGCACTTCTTTCCATCACCATCTGATCTCCCCTTATCCAAAATGGACATTCCAGATACAAGTGCCCACCATGAGCCATAAAAAGCCAACCTCACTGAATCATCCAGTTCCTGGGCTTGGTGATTTTGGGCCTTTTTTATTTTTGCTTTTCAACACCCCCTATTGCTTTTACAGTTATGGCCCATTGCCCTTTTTTATTTTTATTTTTATTTTTTGATTCAACAAAATTAGATTTGGGCCTAGCATTCTTTTTTTACACCCTCCAAATTTATTTTACTAACGCTAGGCCCAATTCTTTTTTTTATATATTTTCTTTTCTTTTATTTATTTGTTTCATTTAATAAAAATAAAAAAGTATATAATTTTTATTTATATAAAAATTAGATTTAGGTTTTTTTTAATTAATTAATTTAATTGTTGACAAAAATTGATTTGTTTTAATCACCTTAATTTTGTTAGAATTAGGCTATATTTCAAATTTCTTTTTCTAAATAAACTTTTAAAAAATATTTTTTAAATACTTAGAATTATTTAGATATTTATTGATTTAATTTTGACATTAAAAGATCGCTTAATTACATCTTATTTTCTTGTAAATAATTAATTTGTATATAGAATTAGGTCTAATTCTTTATCTCACATCTCAAATACTTTCTAAACCAAGAAAAACATTTTCTAATACTTAGAAATTTGTTAGGGTTTTAGCATTTTCCCTTTTCACCATCTCTGCGCGTTTGTTTATTTTTCATCATTATTTTCATAGTTATGTAATTACTTATGGATTGTAATAGCTTAATTAAGGTTTATTGCTTTCCTCCCCATTTCACAAATTTGTACCCCCATTCCCGAAGCATTGTAATAGCGTAAGACATTTAAATTCCTCAATTTACCACTTTCCTTATTACTATTAGTAATTAGGGTTTGTATGGCAAGACTAAAATCAATCATAGAAAAACCCTAATCCAAGACAAATTAAATGAAATCAACACACTTCGCACACATGCACCTCTAGAGTAACCTCACTTGTTGCCTCGAATTTAAACGGTCATGTCCCTCGAACGTGGGATGCTTTAGCATAGACCCTCAATTAAAAGATTGTAGTCCCTCGATGACTCTTCGATGTTGCCTTCGATAAACGATCTTAGTCCCTTACCATAATTGCTAAAGTATCTTACCAGTTGCCTTCTATGACTATACGATGACCCACGCCTGTCCCTCACATCCAATGAAAGGGATTTTGTTGTACCCCAAAATTTGCTCTCTCAATTTCTCAATAATTCTCTCACAAGATCTCCATTGATTCAAGACTGCACAAGGTTTGATCAGCTCAAGACACCTCCTCAAGCACTGATGACTCAAAATTAGGGTTTGAGTTTGTATAAGGACAATTGGACTCTTAATGCTTAATATGACTTTCAAGGATCATTTTGGACTCCCAAGATTTCTCATGACAAGTTTCAAACTTTGGATCACATTTTTGCTCAGTTAATTGATCAGTTGACCTAAAATCAACTATATTAGGGAAAAAGTCAACTATGATCAATTTACAATCAAACTTCATAATTTTTTATCCATATCAACATTTTGAACTCATATATGGCTATTGATCAAGTTTGGACCATAATTCCTCAAGAAATTTGATCAGATCATCAAAAGGGCAAAATGGTTAAAATTAGGGTTTTGATTGAGAACGTTCAATTTTTGAGTTTTGACCTAACACATGACTTTTTGGTTTGAGACATGATATCAAGGATTCTAATGCATCATTTGGACCTAATGGAATGGCTTAAAACATTTCCCAAAGATCAATTGATTGATAGTTGAAATTCAGTCAATTGATGAAAAGTCAACTGATACACTGAAAAGTCAAAATTTGACTTTTTGATCAAAATTAAGTTTCAAAAATCATATTTCATCAAGACATGTCAAAATATGAATTTTGTTCATCAAAAAATCAAAAATTCAAAATTCATTTTGAAAAGTCAAAATTTCCAAGACTTAGAAATTTTTTTAAGTGTTAGAAAATTTACTTTTTTCATGACTTTGTGCCGAATTTTCACCATGATGCAAGATGATTCAAGAAAAAATTCCAACATGAAAGTTGTAGATATTAATGAGAACTATAACATTGTAGGACATAATTTTTTCTAGAAATTCTTGGATTTTAAGTTATAAATTCATAAAGACATGTCCATGAAACAAAAACACTTAGTGAAATTTTGCCCTAGTTAGGCAGATTTTTTACCTAACTTCTTGGCCAAGTTTCACATAGTTCCAAATTGAATTTTCAAAAATGTCCAACATGAAAGTTTTATAGAATATTACAAGATTTCTAAAAAGTCCAAGAACTCATTGAGGTCATGCTTGAGCTAGAAGTTTCAAACAGATGAAGATGGCCTCATAAACTTGAATTATAGGTCATTTTCTTGATGAACACTTGAGAAAATCTCAAACCATGCCGCATAAATCTTGCTTTGCAGGCTTCAAACTTGCTAATCACTTAATAATTAAATGTTTGCACAATTGATAAAGCCATTGTCCAAGCATTTTAGCCATTATCCAAGTTTCATTTCCATTTATGGCACAAAGTTACCATTCCATTATTGAAAAGTTGTTTTAATCACAAAGTCAACTTGTCTTGAGCTTCTAACTTGTTTGTTCAGCACACACTCAACATACAAAGTCATATAAACATGTTTAAATCTTCTAACCACTCTAGATAGCCTTGTAATATGCATTGGGACAATGTGTATCAGACTTGCTTCAAAAACAAGCCAAAGAGCCATAACATGTGAACTTGTACTTCTGATCACCCCAAGCTCTCAAAACCTTTTCCTATAAATTGAGACACTATTATGCAACTTAGGACACGATTTTGCAAGCCCGGAAACTTTCCCAAACTCCCTCTAGCCATAAATTACACACAAACTCCATTTGTGTGCAGGTTCTGACCTTGAACTTGTATCTTCTATTTCCATTGTGCGTTTTCCCTCAAAATAATTTTCAAAGCTTCCCTGCGTCAAATACAACTCATCCCTGTCCTTGTTTCCCAACTATAACAACATCTTATTCATCTTCCATAACCAAAAACAGAGCATTGCAAGTGGACTTCTCCAGACCATTTCAGCCACCCTGCAATCAAGCTAATGATTGCATTAGCTTCCTGGGGACTCAAGGAAGCTAACCTAGTCATTGCAGTACCTTGAAACAAGCTCCAACTCAAAACATAAATTCCATTTTCAAGGTGAGTTTTTGTACTTTTGAACTTTTCATATAGGCATAATTTGATTTCCATTTGTGAAGATAAAATGTAGATATCATAGCCCTGAAACTAAACATGTCCTTAGATTTCATTTATATTGCTTGAGTAGTTAGAATTTTGAATCTGAATATCCTGGAAAAGTTAGGTCAAATTTTGGTACCATTATAAATTCTCATTCATCTTTGATCTATAACTTTAGTTATTTACATTTCTGGAATCGTCATGAAACTTTACACAACTTTCATGTTTACATTTTCCATTTTGGATGAGAAATGAATGAGTTACAAGGATTTTCGCTCAAGGTTAAAGATGAAGTGAATAATTCAGAACTTAGTTTATGTTAAGTTTAATTGAAGTTATTCTATAAACAGATGAAACAGACCACCTCAGTGGTACAAATAGCGCACGCTAAACCCTTGCCATGTAGAAGGTCCTGGGTTCGAGCCCCAGCGAGACCTTTTGCATTTTTTCACATTTTTTTTGTTTGGCATCATCCTGGACTTCTTTGTGTTGGGCCTGGCTCCACTTTACTGCTCAACACCCCTATCTTACTTGTTCCAGCACATGCCTAATGTTTTTCTTTTCTTTTCTTTTGCTGACTAACAAAAAATATTAATGGGCCAAACTCAAAAACTGTTTTACTCCTAAACACCCCAAATTCAAATTTCACCCCCCTGACTTTTAACTTTTATATTTTATTTTTATTTTTTTCTTTTCTTTTATTATTATTTTTTTATTATTATTTTTATTAATAAAAAAATCCCAAAATGTTTTTTTTATTTATTATTTAGGTATTAATATTTATTTTGTTTCTTTTAAAACAAAAAGACAAGAAATATTTTCTTAAACAGATTTAATTCTTTTCTTAAATAAATTAGTAATCAGGCTTAGGTTTAATTTATTTTCTTTTAATTAAAAAATTAACTTAGAACTTAGGTTTTCTTTTAATTAACTTTCATACTAACTTAGTTTAATTAAAAACTTTTTTCACAAATAAAACCCTAAAAAACTTGTTTTTCTTAATAAATTAATTTATTTTGACTTAATCTTAATTTTCTCATTCTTAGCTTATTATATTCTTTTAAGTTAATTGAGTCAAAAAAACCATTTTTCTTAAACAAAATGCATTTCCTTCTCCATTCATATCTTCGTATATTTATTCATTCTTGTACATTTAATTCTTGTAAATATTAAATGTGGTTGTAATAGATAATTAGGATTTAATTTCTTGCAATCCTCATTTGTAATTTGTATACCCCATCCCCAGTTGATGTAATAGTGTAGGATATTTAATTTATGCAATCTATCGCTTTTATATAAATGCTAGTAATTAGGGTTTGTATGGAAAGATAAAATCAACAAGTAGAAAACCCTAATCCAAGATTAAACCAAGCATGAAATACAAAACACTTGCACACTTTTCACCTCTAGGGTTCACTCCACTTTGTTGCCTTACAAATGGTTATGTTACGCATGTGGGAAATCTTAGCAAAAACAAACAAAATACAAGATCAAAGTCCCTCGATGACGCTACGAATGTTTCCTTACAAATGATCTTAGACCCTTAAAGAAAATGCTAAGATATCTCACAACATTGATATCCATGACTATACGATAACCCACGCCCATCCCTTTACATCCAAAGATAAGGCTACTTACCAATCAATGGTGAGATATAAATATCCAAGGAAGGAAGAAATAAACAAAAGACTTTTGAGTAGGTAGAACGTTCTTAGTTGCTTGCTCACAATCCCTCTTCAAAACCAACATCTTTCAAACACACCAAACATTTTCAAAGGAAATATTTTCAAAAGTCTAACACTTTGTATGCATTCTTATAGAGACGAGAATCATTAAAAAGTTTGACTAAACGAAGACGCTTTTCAAAAATACTTTCAAAACCCACCACAAACACATTTCAAACAAAGCTATTTCAAAAGTGAGCTAGCAAGAAACTAAGAGCCCATTAATAACTATGGATGAAAATGGTGCTAACACCTTTCCTTTTCATAACCTACCCCCTGAACTCAAGAAAATATCTCAAAGGTCTTTCTTGTTCTTTTCACCCTTTCCTTATTGGATAAAAGAAAAGTCGGTGGTGACTCTTGCTATCTGCAACAATTGCGATCAAACGTAAAACAACCAAGTCATTTCTCCCACCGTATTATAGAACTGGCGACTCTGCTGGGGAGATGTATTCTTAAAAAGTGGGGTTACCTTAGAGTTAGATCATATTTACTTTCTTTCATTATTTGATTTGTTTGCTTTAAATTTTATGGGTCCTTGTTTGGGTTTGTATTGATCCTCTACCCGGATCTGGGAACACCATTAGGTAAATAGCAAAGATTGTGGAGACTGTACGGCGTAGACCGATATGGTTGAGACAATAGATATGTTAGTGTGACATATTTGTGGGTACCGGTATCCCTTATGGGAATTAAGGAGAATACGGGGCCACTGTGTGATGTCATGAAGCACTAACGAACCTTAGAACCTTTAATTGAACAACTTTTCCATTAGGGAGTAGTGAGATAGCCGATTTCGGTGGAAAGCTGAAAATTGGTTGATACTCGATACTACGCTAATTGAGATCAGACTTTTGGGATATTTTGGCCGCGAGAAAAAATTGATTGTGCTAAAACAATGCCCAATGAAGAAAGATCAATGATATTGAGATTCCCTAGAACCTGATTACTTTCTAAGACAGGTTGAACCATCTAAACTTCAAGAGGGTACTTACCTGTGAAACTCATGCAAGCCTAAACCTAAGATTTTTGTGTGCTTTGTTTATGATTATTATCCATGTCATCATAAACATCATAACATCATAATGCATTTCTCACTAACCATTTCAAGGATTTAGAAATTTATCTTTGTTCTATTTTGTAGGTCATGACTTCTACTCGTAGGAATACCATCTGAGTCAACTTTGTGAAAGTGCATCCTCAAATTCAAGAGTTAGAATAAAGAGTTCCTGGAGATTCTCCTTTCACCAAGAAATATGGTCGACTTCTCAACTTGGCTACCTCAAACTTCCAAGAAGAAATAATGTGTGTGCTTTTCCAATTCTTTGATCCTATGCATCATTGCTTCACCTTCCTCGACTACCAATTGGTGCCTACATTAGAAGAATTCTATCAATTGTTAGGAGTGTCTGTTCTTGATCAAATTCCATTCACCAGTTTAGAAGAGACTCCAAAACCTGAAGTTATTTCCAAAGCTTTACATTTGAAGAGATCTGACATTGTGGAAAATTGGGAGACAAGAAGTGGAGTTAAGGGTTTCTTAGCCAAGTTTCTGTTGGAGAAGGCTCGTTTGTCTTGGGAAGATTTGGATTTTCAAGATTTTGAGGATTTCTTGGCCCTTCTAATCTATGGTTTGGTTCTATTTCCAAATCCGGACTAACTCATAGATGTGAATGCCATCAAGGTTTTTCTCTCTCGTAATCCTATACTTACTTTGCTTGGAGACATTCTACATTGTTTCCACACTCGCACCACAAAGAGGAGGGGAACTATTTTGTGTTGCATTACATTACTCTCTAGATTTTTATTTCACACCTACCTCGATCAACGTTGAAGAATGAGCAAGGCTTAACATGGCCTCAAAGATTAATGTCAGTCACACATTCTGATATTTATTGGTGTGCTCGATCTATGGAGGACCTTACTATTATTGACTATTGTGGGTAATTCCCTAATGTCCCTCTACTTGGAATTAGGGGAGGTATCACCTGCAATCCTTGTTTGGATTTACGATAATTTGGGTATTCTATGAGGGATGGCCCTCATGATGCACTTGTCCAAGGAATTGCATTTGACTATGAGAGCGATGTCCAAGGTTATCATCATAGACTCATACGAGCTTGGGGCATGGTTAACAAGGTTGATAGCAAGACGTTGGGGCATAAGAACTCCATTCGTTTGGAGCCTTATCTCAAGTGGGTGGGAACTCGCTCCCAAAACCTCATGATGCCTTATGAAGCCATCCTACCTATCATCATGGAGCCTGTTGCTGAAGGAGATGTTCCATATGTTGTCCGTTATCCTAACATGCCTACTTCTCTTGAAGATTCGCAAAGAACTTGGATTTAGCTAAAGGAAGAGCGAGACACCTTTAAAACCCAGTTCTATGCAATTGAAAAGAAGGTTTTGGAGCTTACGAGACATCTTCATGAAGAGCGAATTTTGAACGCCTACATTGCGCTAAAGAGGATGCGCTTGACCTTTTTGTCTTAGGAGTTTATTTTGTATTTATTTCCTCCATTGTAAGCCCAAGAGGCATGTTTGTAATCAATTTGAACTTATTAATGCAATTGATGTTTGTTCCTTTTGTCTAAACAAATTTAAATCTTCTAAGTCCTTGAAATCATTTGCATACGCGTTTTCATGCATCATAACATAAACAGGTTTTCCACAATAGGTTTCCTTATCTTTATACTATTTATTTCAGTAAGATGGATATCGAACAAATAGTGAAGGACTTGCAATCGCAGAATTCCCAGTTCCAAGAGACCTTGCTGACCCTGGCTAAGGGGAAACAAGAGCTAATGACTATGCTAGTAGCCAAGAAGAAAACCAAAAAGGAGGCCTTCATCAACATGGGTAAGAGATTCAAAGGTCTGGTTCGTCAGGTATAGATAGTCGAAGAATCGTATGAGGAGGACGAAAATCAAGACGGAGAGGCAAGGAGCGCTCGTGCTAGGGGTGCCAATAATCAAGCTTCTAAAGACAAAGATTACTTTGATGAGCAATATCCTCTGGCCGAGGATAAATACAAGCAGTTAGAGTATAGACTAAAAGATGTTGAAATTCAAGTCGTACCTGGTTTGGACTTTGGTGATTTGGGCTTAGTACTTGGGGTCGTCTTTCCCCATAAGTTCAAAATACCGGTTTCGCCAAGTATGACGGAGTTTCCTTCCCAAAACTTCATCTAAGGTCTTACGTGCACAAGATAAGCCGCACACTATCGACAAAAAGCTCTGGGTCCATTTCTTCCAAGAGAGTCTAGATGGGACTCAACTAGAATGGTTCTATCAATTGGAGGCTTCCCACTTCCACACATGGGAAGATCTAGCCACTGATTTTTATCATCAATATCAATACAATGCCAATCTGGCACCAACCAGAGTCCAACTTCAAGGTATGACAATGGATACTAATGATGGGTTTAAGGAGTACGCACAAAAATGAAGGGATCTTGTTGGTAGGGTCCAACCACCGCTAACTGACAGAGAACTAGTTGACATGTTCATGGGTACATTAACTGACCCATTTTTTAACCTATTCATTGGCAGTTCTTTGTCTGGTTTCACCGAGTTGATCCTAAATGGTGAAAGGGTCGAAAGTGGCATTAAGAGCGGAAAAATTCCCATGACATATGTTTTCACATCCAACACTGTGAATAAGCCTTTCACTGGAAAGAAGGAAACAAATGTTGTGTATGGGGTAAGGGCCCATACCAAGAAGAATCACTGACCCTCTATTAATGTTGTGTTAATCTCAAATCCTCCATCTGCTCAAAGGCAATCATCCAAAAATCAACAATCTGAAGTTCCTCGAAGACAGTTCACAAGGATAAGCATGTCACTGTCTGAAGCCTTACAACATCTGTTGAAGGCCAACTTAGTGACATTGCGCGATCCACCATCCAATCCAAACATTTCATCACCTAAGTATAATCCAAATGCCAAATGTCCGTATCATTCCAACAACCACGGGCATGAAACTGATCAATGCTGGGCTCTGAAGAATAAGATTCAAGATCTGATAGACAATAAAACAATTGAATTTGATCCACCTGCTACTCCAAATGTGATAACCGCACCAATACTGAATCATGGCAAAGGTGTTAATGCAATTGACGATACTACTTTTATCTCCTCCATTGAGGATTTAACAACTCCATTAACTAATGTAAAGGATAATTTGCTGAGAGCCATGGTATTCCCTGGCTGTTTTAAAGATTATGTTTGTTGTAATCAACAAGTAAATGGGTGTGTTGTACCCCAAAATTCGCCTTTTCTTTTCTCAAGAAATTTTCTCACAAGGATTTTCAAAAGTTCAAGTTTTCACAAGTACAATTGGATTTTTGATGCCCCATATATTTTCCATGGATCATATTGGGCTATCAAGCATCAAATCAAAGAAGAGAAAATTTGCTTCGATTTCCCAAGCTTCGACTGGACTTTGGCCTCCTTCAAGCTTGCTTCGATTTCCCATGTGTCGAATGGACTTTGGTTTCCTTCAAGCTTGCTTTGATTCACAAAGCAGTGGCTTCCATCATGCTAGCTTTGAATCCACCTCTAAACCCTTCAAGACACATAGTTTCTACACTATAACACACAATTCGTGGATTCGAAGAACATACAAAAGGCCCATTTAAAGAACATAAATTTGGTGGATTCAAAGAGCACATATTTGGTGGCCCATTCGAAGAACATGAATTTGTTGGATTCGAAGAACCTATATTTGGTGGTCCATTCGAAGGATATATAATTGGTTCATTTGAAGTACATACAATGGGTCCATTCTAAGAACATACAATTGGTGTTTTGTCTTTTGATGAGTCTGGTTGAAGGCTGCTGAACAAAGTCTTATATGCTGTCAAGCCCAAGTCTGTTGTGCTGCTATGAAAAAGTCATGCGCCAAGTTGCCACAACACTCCAAAATTACTACAAAGAAGTCCTGCTATGCTGCTCCTAATTTGCACCAAATTGGCATACAAGAGTGTAGCGGTGAAAATCGGAGATCAAGCTATTAATTAACTTGACTCGCAAAAGCAAGAGTCGCCACCGCGCTTTATTGTTTCCAAGGGAAAAGGGAAAAGAGCGAAATAAAACCCTAAAATATACAATGTAAAATAATACTTAAAAGTAATAAAAATACAATGCGTTTTTTGAAAGAGATCGAGAGTTCGGGGGTTGGTTATACAATGGGAAGGTATTAGCACCCACTGCATCTGCGGTACTCCGCAGGAACCTTTTGAAATATCTGTTTTTGGTTAAAATTGTTTGTTTGATAAAAATGGTTCGTTTGGCTAAAAATGGGTATGGACGAGATTTTGAAGATACGACGACCTAGTGTCGAAGTTTTGACTTAAAAGGTGTGAGTTTGAAAATTGAATCTTTTTGGGAAAATTATCTTAAGTTTAACAAAATAGTAAACAAGCAAAAAATGAATGAAGGGGTTCGCGCAATCGTATGAGATATGTTCGGTGACATGAAGTCAACAAATTTAATCCTTTCCCTTGGAGTTAATGGAGCGAGCAAAATAAAATAGACATCGAAACATAAGCAATCAAAATTCACAAGAAAATAAATATAACTAAACAGATTAATGACCTAAGGGCACCGAGAAATTAAAACGGCAAAGAATGTTTAAATACAAATAAAGAGGATGTAATTAATTATCTTAGAAAAAATTGTTTAAACTAAATTAAAATCCTAAGGTTATTTACTAAAATAATTCTACTAATTACAAAATTCTAAAATTATAAAATTATTAAAGCTCTAAAATTAATAAATTATATCTAAACTAATTTAACTATAAACTAAATTAATCTCAAGATTGCCTATTTAAATTTAAACTAAACTAATTATAAGAAAAGGTGAAGCAGAAAATTGGGAGGGTGTAGAGATAGCAAGCTCTGTATTGAAAGCAAAAACCATCCAGAAAAAGCCCAGGAGTTATCTTTTTTATTGTAAACAATTTCAGAATTAAAAATTCAATGGGCCTCAGATGGCCCTACCGGCCCAATCAATAACATCCATCTACATTACTTAATCATATTAGGATTATTGAATTAAATTAATAAATGAAAAAAAGAGTTATAATAAAACAATAATTGTAAAAGGGATTAGGGTAAAGAAAGTTTACGTTTTTTTTCACCTCTTTGCAAATGAACAGAGTCTCCATCCTCTCAAACTTGCAAACGCGACGGCCGGCCCCGACTCCAATCGTCCTCAACTTTTGAAACGCTTCTCCTTTCTTCCTCGCGCCGCAAGTCTTCTGAATCGAGGGGGAATAAACCACCGAAGCCTCCAATCCCAGGCGCCATCTTAGCTATTCTCCTTACAAGTTCAGAACCGGCATCAATGTCAACACCAGCGTCTTTATAGGTAAGTCCTTTACCCTTACCGTCAGCCCTAACAGAAACAGCTCTGTTATCATTCCTGTTGGAGTTCAGCTTCGATAATCCGCCGTTGAAACCGCCATTTGCATTGTGCAAGGTGAAGCTGATTCCGGCGGTGCATTGAGAGTAGCGAGAATTAGGTCTAACGGATGGTACTGCAAGATAGTGTGAAAGTTCGGTGGAAGCTCCAAAAGTCATTGCTGAAGATCGGTTAGGACGGAGGGAAGCGAGAGAAAGAGATGGCGGCGGTTGAAGCGGCGGAGAGATGGGAGTTTTGAGGAGATGTGTATGGTAGCGTTTTTGTGCTAGCAGGTGGAAGACGGTGGGTATGCTGTGATGTGAGAAAGTGTGAATTACTGTTTTTTTGTGTTTGTATTTTTTCGTTTTTTTTTTACAGCAGGTCCCCCTCATCTTCTTCATTCGGTTTCCAACGCCGACATTCCTAACAGCTGGCCGCTTTTACGGATACCTCAACCGGCTCGCTCACGTCTCAATGCTCTACTCAAATCGCGTCATCTTCTTCGATTAAGGGGCCCTTAACTCACGATTTACCTGAAGGACAACGGAGGGTCAGAATGGTGGGCGGCTTCCTCTACTGTTGTTTCGCTCGAATACCTAGTCTACAGAAACGGTAAAAAACAAGGTAATTCAATTGAAAGTTTTTGTTATATGTGTTTCAATCTTTCTCTTCTTCTTGTTGAACTCTTGTGGATTCTGAAATCTGATTATTGCGAATGCTGTGTTGAGTTGTTGAATATTTGTGACAAAGACGGCAGGTGGAGGATATTGTAGATAACGATGGCAGGATGACAGTAGAAGGGTGGTTGTGCGGAGTTGAGGTTACGGTGAAGATGGTTGGGAGAAAGATTGAATGGTGAATGGAGTTTGGTGAGTTGGTTCGATGAAGGTGAAGACAATTAGGTGGTACATGTGCAAGGTTGGGATGCTGGCTGTTGTTTGGGTGATGCTGGCGGATTTGTGTGTTGGGGAAAATACAAAAGCTGCTGCTGGGTTATTGGTTACAGTTGTGACTGTGTAGCCATAACCAACTGGTGAATCTGCCACGGTTTGGGATATGATTATGCAAATACTGAAACAGAAGATTAAGGTTGGTAGTGGAGGTGTTCAAAGATGGAGGGTTATGAGTTCTTATGAGAAAGAGAATATGGTAGTAGAATCGGTTTTCGGATTTTTGTTTGTGGAGAATTGGAGAATAGGTTTTTTTGTGTTGTGTTTTTGTTTTTACCGCAGGTGATCTTCTCAAACTTGTTCTCAACTTGGAGCCAAGTTATTAGAAAATTTCTACAGTTTTACTTTGTTTTCCCCCCTTTAGAATGAATTTTTTTGGAGGGAAAATGTGTGTCTTGGACAAAAGGCAATATGCTGTTTTTTCCTTTTCTGATGCAGGATTTACATCCTCTATTTTTGTGAAATTTTATACTGCTTTTGGACAGGTTTTTGGCATTATTTGTGCAGAATTTTGACTTGTTTCTGGACAGGTTTGACAGGATTTGGAGCAGCATTGCAGTAGCATGTTTTTGGCAAGTTTTGGACATGATAGGACAACAACTAGCGCATGGTTGATTTGTGGGAAGCAAGTTTGGGAGAACATGGTTACACTCTTGTTTCATGAAGCATATGAGAAAGATTAAGAAACTTGAAAAATCAGGCTCTAAGATAATTCTTGTATGAATATGAGTACACCTTGCGCTTAGAATTGTAATGATCATTCTTGGAATGTTCCTTGGTATTTATGAAAAAATTGAGGTTTCGAATCGCTCTCGAACGATGCCTTTAACTTGTAATTTCCAAAAGAATTTTCCTTTATCTTTTAAATTTGAAGATGAACTTGAATCATGCTTGGACTTGAAATAATTGTTGAATAACATTTAGTCAAATAAGACTTGAATGTCTTTCATAATCTCTTGAATTGAATGAATTTGGATTCCTTGAATGGTCTTTTTTTACTTTGAAATGCAATTCCCAATAAAACACCTAAACCTTTTACCATGAACCGAATCTTGATGAACAAACAAAGAAACTTGATCTAAATCCAATTTTAATTCATTAATTACTAATGCTCGAATACAAGCAACTTGTATTATAGCAATATCTAATCAATGAATCCTCAAACTCAACATCTTGCCTTTACCCTTGACTTAGTGGAGAACAATCTCAATACAAAATCAATTCTAAGCCTAAAATGTTCAAGCGAACTCATGGCCTTCCAAACGCATTCGGATGTAGATCCTTGAAGCAATCTTGTAGACGACATCATTTGTGACATGTTGCAAAAAGAACCATCCCGAAATGATGAAAATCGAAATAGTTACAATCCTTGAAAGTCGAGTAATTGTTACTTGAGATTAGGCCACAGTCATCAAAGTGACCTCTAAGTATCCGAACTTTTGATGATCCTCCGCACCTAATCAGACCTTGACTGGTAAAGAGGGGTTAGAGATGACGTCAAAGAAAATTGTACGCAAAAGTAACCATTCAAAAATGTTGAATAATGAAAAGTTACGATCGTTTGAACTTGGATGTGTAAGTATTGACTTTTGGTCAAAGTGCTTTGAATTGACCTGCAAACTTGATCTTTCTTCGCATTCCAAAGCATCTTGATGCACATGTGAACCAGTGATGATGAAATCTTGTTCGTGCTCTGAGGAAGTTGTGGAGAAGCTTGAGACCACTTATTGAACAGAGCGTGGAAATAATCACACGATTTCCCTGATGAATCAGTCTTCAAGAATCAACGATCAATTGTACTTCCGGATTGAGAGATTCCGAACCCTAATCGAGGCGTGACGCCTGATGCTCTTGATTCAGATCTGTTCCCTGCAAATGAAATCAAAGAAACGAAAAACACACACACTTCGTGCTTGATTAGAAGTTAGTGATACATAGGCTAAGAATTTTCAAAACACTTGACAATCTTCACATAGTCCAAGCTCGAAGGTAAGAGGTTAAAACCGACCGTATTTAGTGACCTTGACTTTTGTATAAAAAATGCACAAATGCAAGTGGGATCTTAGGTCAAAAATTGGGGTACAACAGCTGCCCCTATTTAAGTTTCTTCTATCTGGAGATATGAAGATTGGGATCTTCATTTCGACGAGATTGAAGGGACTTAAATATAGAATACACAATTTTTGGCCTTAAGATACCGCGATTATGTTTACGATATGATATGAATGTGATGTTTTGAATTTTATGGGGAATGACGCCATATGAGACAGACTATGCTGGAGAAACCAAACACATTATACAGTAATCCCACAGAGGAAGAGGTTGTAACTCCATTGGGGAAACAAAGTCATAGACTTCGAATGAGAGACTCTTGAATGATTTACATCAGTGTTGAGACTGGAAAAGAGATGATTTACATTAGTACGAAGACTGGAAAGAGAAATGATTTACATCAGCACTGTGACTGGAAAAGGAAATGATGGACATCAGTACTGAGACTGGAAAATGATTGACATCAGCACTGTGGCTAGAAAACAAAATGATTGACATCAGCACTGTGGCTAGAAAACAAAATGATTGACATCAGCACTGTGGCTGGAAGACAAAATGATTGACATCAGCACTGTCGCTGGAAAACAAAATGATTGACATCAGCACTGTGGCTGGAAAACAAAATGATTGACATCAGCACTGTGGCTGGAAAAGAAAATGATGGACATCAGTACTGAGACTGGAAAGTGATTAACATCAGCACTGTGGCTGGAGATAAACATCTCTGACTTCTGAATTTTATCAAGAACGGTAACACATTTCTTCTTTAACCAAAATATCGCTTGAAAAGGATAAAATAACAAACTTCCCCACGGGACTTTTCCGAAAGGGATGCCATTTGCTGAGTAGACATCATTGTTGGGGATACACAAGCTGCTCAAATAAAGAGGCCGCCACTTGCTATCTTTCAAAGGTGTCAATAACATACAAGTTGCTCACGAAGAGACCGCCGCTTGCTGTTTTTAAAGGTGACAATAACATACAAGTTGCTCATGAAGAGGCTGCCGCTTGCTGTTTTCTCTAAGGTATCAGTAACATACAAGTTGCTCATGAAGAGACCGCCGCTTGCCGTTTTCAAAAAGTGTTGATAACATACAAGTTGTCCATGAAGAGACTGCCGCTTGTTGCTTTCTTAAAAGGTATCAATAACACACAAGTTGTCTCATGAAGAAACTGCCGCTTGTTGTCTTTTCAAGGTATCAATAACACACAAGTTGTCTCATGAAGAAACTGCCGCTTGTTGTCTTTTCAAGGTATTAATAACACACAAGTTGTCTCATGAAGAAACTGCCGCTTGTTGTCTTTTCAAGGTATCAATAACACACAAGTTGTCTCATGAAGAAACTGCCGCTTGCTGTCTTTTCAATGTATCAATAACACACAAGTTGTCTCATGAAGAAACTGCCGCTTGCTGTCTGTCAAGAGTATCCATAACACACAAGTTGTCTCATGAAGAAACTGCCGCTTGCTGTCTGTCAAGAGTATCCATAACACACAAGTTGTCTCATGAAGAAACTGCCGCTTGCTGTTTGTCAAGAGTATCCATAACACACAAGTTGTCTCATGAAGAAACTGCCGCTTGCTGTTTGCCAAGAGTATCCATAACACACAAGTTGTCTCATGAAGAAACTGCCGCTTGCTGTTTGTCAAGAGTATCCATAACACACAAGTTGTCTCATGAAGAAACTGCCGCTTGCTGTTTGCCAAGAGTATCCATAACACACAAGTTGTCTCATGAAGAAACTGCCGCTTGCTGTTTTCTCAAAGATACCCATAAAATATCATGAAGATATTACTGGAGGTGAGAGTCAATAATTTCACCGAGGATGGACAAACTGCTCATGAAGAGACCGCCATTTGTCAAAAAGAAATCAGAAATAATCAAACTGCTCAAATAAAGAGTCAGTCGCTTATTGTCATGTCGATATTCCAGAAGAAGGTGGTGATAACACTGCTGGGGAATAAAGTTCATCTTCAATGGGAAACCATGAATGGATTCTTCCCGAGGAGACCAAGTATTTACGTTGCAAAGTAAATGCACTTTCCATCTAGGTTTCATAGCCTAGAGATATTCACAAGGTACCGTTCACAGGAGACAAAGCTCAATCCAGGAATAAACTGGGGAGAAAACAGTCAAACAAGACTCCACCCAATGAGGAAATAACTCAAATGGGGATTTATCCTATCCAGAGATGGAAAAGGAAAGCTGAAGCAAGATTCTTCCACGAGAGTTAACTCAGTGGGGAATTAGAAAAGAGGCGCACTTTCTGCTTAAGTTGACACTCTATTTGGAAAGATCAAATATGTTATTTGAATAGACATAACCAAGGTATACGAACTCAAAGATATCAACAAATACAAATGTGCGTGCATGATGAAAGTATGAACGAATGAATGAATATCATGTATATGTTGAAAAAACAGACAGGATAAACTGGAGATGATAAGACATCATAGCGCAACCCAACACTCGGCTAATCTCAACAGGATGGGAACATCACTGGAGATAAAACACAGGCCATCATTGGAGCAAGGTCCTTTTACAAGGCATAAATATCTCTGGAGATGAAGATATTTTCAAGTAGAAAACCCAAAGTCTAGTCTTCTATCACAAACAATCCATTGAAAGGATAACAACACAAACAAAGTTTCAGCTGGAAAGAAGTCTTGCTTAGTTGGAGATATTGGGAACACCACCCTCTGATAATGCGTGCAAAAAAAATATCACATATCTTTGACAAATCTGGATTGCCCCTGGGACTAATTTTGGATGCCCCAAGTTTACTGCTGATAAGCTGCATGTTGCACGACAATTCTTGCGAATAACTTCGCTTCTAAAATGCCCCAAGCTATATGGTTGATGAGGAGAAATCGTCTCAAGAGGATTTTACAAAAGACCTGGCATTCACCATGCTCTGGTGTCTTCAAACTCTTAGAGAGATTCATCGAATCTCGACGTGATTGCCCCGGATTAACTGTAGTTGGCACAACAAAGTCTTCAAATTTTGCCCCAATAAAGGGTAAAGAAGTTGGGAAAGCATTAACTGGGAGAAGCAACATGTTCGTGCTTACGGTCTTCAGGTGACGTGCCCATGGATATGATTTTTTCTTGACGTGATCCGCCAATTACTCAACATAGTTTCAGGCCTTAAAAGAATAAACTCATCACTGGTGCTTATGTGAGCTTCCTTGATATCAAACAAATGTTTTGCAGTTAGACAAAGTTTACAATGAGAATGAAAATTCTAATGCAACAGTTATGTAAGTCTTGAAGATTTTGAAAGATATCGCACAAACTTTGCGAGTTAAAGCACCATTTATTTTTGTATAGGGAAAACATATGATACCAACATAACTATTTAGAACATTCATGGGAGTCAGGAACACTATCTCATTGAAGTATGCTTTCAAAATAATCTTGCTTCAATTAGGACTTTTGAAGGTTGTAATGTGGCTTGGTTCACGGTTTTAGAAAAAAGATTTTAAGGCTCAAAATATTTGGTGCCCACCCCCTTCATGATGTTCTCCAACCCTATGTTCAGTTAATTCAAACATGAGTATTCATCTCTCAAAAGGATTTTGTGACGGTCAAAGAAACGACGAGGCTTTCGGAGTAGAAACCACCCTCATGTCTTTGTGTTTGTAGTCACCAATTTGTTCTTTGTTGAGGACTTTTCTTTGCAGTCCTTTTCTTTGCAATTTTATTTTCCCTAACTTTTGCCTGAACTAATTCTTTTGAATTGATAGTCCAGCGGGATGCCTTAATTTTGCCTAAGTCACACGTCACACGTTTTCATGTTTTTTGACTTAGCAGGCTTTTCTTTTTTTCGATTTTTGACTTTTTGAACAAAATGTGTGACATTAGCTTGCATTTGCTTGTTGAGAAGATTGTGATTGCCTCGTTTCTTGATGAATGAGGGCTAACATTATGATTCCACATCTTCTGGCTTCATTATACGTGAAAGATAGCCCTCGTAGTTTCTCTTCAAAAAACATCTTCCTTATGAATTTTGAACACTCAGTCAGATTAACTAAAAACTACCCTGCCCCAGGTTAAAATTCAAGGTTTTTTGTATAGAAAAGAAACTTCTGCTTCAAAGGCTCAAAAGGGGTTAGCAAGGGATTATCTTCCTTATATCTCCAGTGTTTAGGGATTTGAAACAATGCCTGTACATCATCAGCAAGATTTTATCCAAAAGCATGCAACCAGAGATTTTGTGTTCTTTTAGATCATCATCCTCCCTTCAATCTCTGCCTAGGCAAGAGAATGGGCAACAAGTTGGTATCATAATGCAAAAAGAAATTTAACATTTGAAAACAAATATGAGTGAAACGAATGAATTTCTTCAAGACAAACATACCCATTGTATCAAGATAATCATTCAGATGCAAACAAGTTCTTACATGCAAACAATGTTTTGATAACAAGAAAAATTACAAAAAGCAGAAATAAGTTAATGATCGGGGAAGGCTTTCCATCTGGACTTGAATCACCGAAAACATCTTTCAAAAATCAAAGTCACTATCAATCGTGTTTACTCTTTGGCGCATGCTTGATTTGAACTTCAAAACCAACGTCCTTGAATGACAAGATACCACTTCTGACCAACTTCTGAACCTCAATCTTCAAAGCAAAGCAACCCTCCAAGTCATACCCAGGAACACCTTGATGAAAGGTACAAGTCAAATCAGCTTTGTAGTACCAATGTATCTTCTCAGGAACCTTCGGTGGAGGTCGGGTCTGAACCAAATTCCTCTGCATCAGGATAGGGAACAACTCTGCATAGGTGATTGGAATTGGATCAAACTGGGCTTTCCTCTGATTAGGAACTTGTTGATTCTGTTGATGAATAGGAGAAACATGATGATTCTGACAATGATTATTTCTTCCTATGGTTCTCTTCTTGGAAAAGTTATTATCAAACTTCTTCACACCATTAGCTGAGCTACCATCTTCATATGAACATCCCTTTCAGACATCTTCCTCTAGACGCACTCCCACATTCACCTTGTCAGGAAAGTCACTAGGCGCATTAACCATCATCTTCTCGTGAGAGAATGATTTTAAAGTTTCAGTGAATACTTTTATCATCGCTTCCTCCCTCCTAGAAGGATTGACTTGGGCAGCAACCAGAATTCCAACCAAACCAGTCAAGTGCTCCATACTAGCTTTCAAAATAGTCATCTCTCTACGGAGTTCAGAAACCTCTTGCTTGATATTCTCCATTGTTCTCTTAGCGCGAGTGTTGTACTGGTGAGACCAAAGGAAGAATAAGACTCGGAAAAAGACCTTCGAAAGTGAAACAAAAAATGTAGAATGATGCATGATATGCAAAAGAGAGTTTTTATCTGACTCTCAAGGAGCTCAAGATATTAAGTTGTAAACATCAAAGTATGAAGATTGGATCAAAGCGTTGATCAAGTTATCATCAAGATCAATCATCCATTTTGATGGATTAGGGTTTTCACCCTATCAACACCCAGGATCCATTGAGATTGACGAAACTTGTGATGTTTACAAAGAAAGACCTCCAAATTCCCTGAGAATCAAGTGAAAAGGGTTTTATGGATGCATGAATGCATGGCTATGCAAAAACCACAAGCAAGGTCACAAATAAAGTCGAAAGGTTCAACGTCACGAGCATGGAGTCAAGGTAAGGAACACCCCCCAAGGTAGGTACTAACAGTTTAATCACACCTGTAGAACAAGGTTCTAAGAGTTCCCGGAGTCTACATTCCTCCTTCGGATATTACCAACGTCTTGATTACTCAATAATCAGCAATATTCTCAGGAGAAACTCATCCGAGCGTAGCATCGCGTGACAACTACTTCTGGATTACTCCGTTATAATCTCCGCGCTACACCTAAAAGGCCAAGATGGGTTAGGGTTCTACGGTTCCCAGCTTCTCTGGCTCCCAGGTCGAAAATAATAATGTCTTCCCGATTACTCGGTAAACAAATATTACGTTCAAAAGGGCCTTCCACTGAGTGGGGGATCTCATGCCTCCTTCTTCGGGATTACTCCCTCAAAGTTAACATGACTCTACCGCCCGTCCTATTCCTAAGTGTAACTTAGTCCGGGTATAGGACTTGTTCTTTGTAAATATTATCAACACCCAAATAATCACAATATATACATATAATCAAACAATCAAATAATGATAAAACAGATAAAACAAATTAGGCTTAACCCACTTAGGGATGGACCAGCAAGAGGTCAATCTGTCCCCAGCAGAGTCGCCAATTCTGTAGCGGTGAAAATCGGAGATCAAGCTATTAATTAACTTGACTCGCAAAAGCAAGAGTCGCCACCGCGCTTTATTGTTTCCAAGGGAAAAGGGAAAAGAGCGAAATAAAACCCTAAAATATACAATGTAAAATAATACTTAAAAGTAATAAAAATACAATGCGTTTTTTGAAAGAGATCGAGAGTTCGGGGGTTGGTTATACAATGGGAAGGTATTAGCACCCACTGCATCTGCGGTACTCCGCAGGAACCTTTTGAAATATCTGTTTTTGGTTAAAATTGTTTGTTTGATAAAAATGGTTCGTTTGGCTAAAAATGGGTATGGACGAGATTTTGAAGATACGACGACCTAGTGTCGAAGTTTTGACTTAAAAGGTGTGAGTTTGAAAATTGAATCTTTTTGGGAAAATTATCTTAAGTTTAACAAAATAGTAAACAAGCAAAAAATGAATGAAGGGGTTCGCGCAATCGTATGAGATATGTTCGGTGACATGAAGTCAACAAATTTAATCCTTTCCCTTGGAGTTAATGGAGCGAGCAAAATAAAATAGACATCGAAACATAAGCAATCAAAATTCACAAGAAAATAAATATAACTAAACAGATTAATGACCTAAGGGCACCGAGAAATTAAAACGGCAAAGAATGTTTAAATACAAATAAAGAGGATGTAATTAATTATCTTAGAAAAAATTGTTTAAACTAAATTAAAATCCTAAGGTTATTTACTAAAATAATTCTACTAATTACAAAATTCTAAAATTATAAAATTATTAAAGCTCTAAAATTAATAAATTATATCTAAACTAATTTAACTATAAACTAAATTAATCTCAAGATTGCCTATTTAAATTTAAACTAAACTAATTATAAGAAAAGGTGAAGCAGAAAATTGGGAGGGTGTAGAGATAGCAAGCTCTGTATTGAAAGCAAAAACCATCCAGAAAAAGCCCAGGAGTTATCTTTTTTATTGTAAACAATTTCAGAATTAAAAATTCAATGGGCCTCAGATGGCCCTACCGGCCCAATCAATAACATCCATCTACATTACTTAATCATATTAGGATTATTGAATTAAATTAATAAATGAAAAAAAGAGTTATAATAAAACAATAATTGTAAAAGGGATTAGGGTAAAGAAAGTTTACGTTTTTTTTCACCTCTTTGCAAATGAACAGAGTCTCCATCCTCTCAAACTTGCAAACGCGACGGCCGGCCCCGACTCCAATCGTCCTCAACTTTTGAAACGCTTCTCCTTTCTTCCTCGCGCCGCAAGTCTTCTGAATCGAGGGGGAATAAACCACCGAAGCCTCCAATCCCAGGCGCCATCTTAGCTATTCTCCTTACAAGTTCAGAACCGGCATCAATGTCAACACCAGCGTCTTTATAGGTAAGTCCTTTACCCTTACCGTCAGCCCTAACAGAAACAGCTCTGTTATCATTCCTGTTGGAGTTCAGCTTCGATAATCCGCCGTTGAAACCGCCATTTGCATTGTGCAAGGTGAAGCTGATTCCGGCGGTGCATTGAGAGTAGCGAGAATTAGGTCTAACGGATGGTACTGCAAGATAGTGTGAAAGTTCGGTGGAAGCTCCAAAAGTCATTGCTGAAGATCGGTTAGGACGGAGGGAAGCGAGAGAAAGAGATGGCGGCGGTTGAAGCGGCGGAGAGATGGGAGTTTTGAGGAGATGTGTATGGTAGCGTTTTTGTGCTAGCAGGTGGAAGACGGTGGGTATGCTGTGATGTGAGAAAGTGTGAATTACTGTTTTTTTGTGTTTGTATTTTTTCGTTTTTTTTTTACAGCAGGTCCCCCTCATCTTCTTCATTCGGTTTCCAACGCCGACATTCCTAACAGCTGGCCGCTTTTACGGATACCTCAACCGGCTCGCTCACGTCTCAATGCTCTACTCAAATCGCGTCATCTTCTTCGATTAAGGGGCCCTTAACTCACGATTTACCTGAAGGACAACGGAGGGTCAGAATGGTGGGCGGCTTCCTCTACTGTTGTTTCGCTCGAATACCTAGTCTACAGAAACGGTAAAAAACAAGGTAATTCAATTGAAAGTTTTTGTTATATGTGTTTCAATCTTTCTCTTCTTCTTGTTGAACTCTTGTGGATTCTGAAATCTGATTATTGCGAATGCTGTGTTGAGTTGTTGAATATTTGTGACAAAGACGGCAGGTGGAGGATATTGTAGATAACGATGGCAGGATGACAGTAGAAGGGTGGTTGTGCGGAGTTGAGGTTACGGTGAAGATGGTTGGGAGAAAGATTGAATGGTGAATGGAGTTTGGTGAGTTGGTTCGATGAAGGTGAAGACAATTAGGTGGTACATGTGCAAGGTTGGGATGCTGGCTGTTGTTTGGGTGATGCTGGCGGATTTGTGTGTTGGGGAAAATACAAAAGCTGCTGCTGGGTTATTGGTTACAGTTGTGACTGTGTAGCCATAACCAACTGGTGAATCTGCCACGGTTTGGGATATGATTATGCAAATACTGAAACAGAAGATTAAGGTTGGTAGTGGAGGTGTTCAAAGATGGAGGGTTATGAGTTCTTATGAGAAAGAGAATATGGTAGTAGAATCGGTTTTCGGATTTTTGTTTGTGGAGAATTGGAGAATAGGTTTTTTTGTGTTGTGTTTTTGTTTTTACCGCAGGTGATCTTCTCAAACTTGTTCTCAACTTGGAGCCAAGTTATTAGAAAATTTCTACAGTTTTACTTTGTTTTCCCCCCTTTAGAATGAATTTTTTTGGAGGGAAAATGTGTGTCTTGGACAAAAGGCAATATGCTGTTTTTTCCTTTTCTGATGCAGGATTTACATCCTCTATTTTTGTGAAATTTTATACTGCTTTTGGACAGGTTTTTGGCATTATTTGTGCAGAATTTTGACTTGTTTCTGGACAGGTTTGACAGGATTTGGAGCAGCATTGCAGTAGCATGTTTTTGGCAAGTTTTGGACATGATAGGACAACAACTAGCGCATGGTTGATTTGTGGGAAGCAAGTTTGGGAGAACATGGTTACACTCTTGTTTCATGAAGCATATGAGAAAGATTAAGAAACTTGAAAAATCAGGCTCTAAGATAATTCTTGTATGAATATGAGTACACCTTGCGCTTAGAATTGTAATGATCATTCTTGGAATGTTCCTTGGTATTTATGAAAAAATTGAGGTTTCGAATCGCTCTCGAACGATGCCTTTAACTTGTAATTTCCAAAAGAATTTTCCTTTATCTTTTAAATTTGAAGATGAACTTGAATCATGCTTGGACTTGAAATAATTGTTGAATAACATTTAGTCAAATAAGACTTGAATGTCTTTCATAATCTCTTGAATTGAATGAATTTGGATTCCTTGAATGGTCTTTTTTTACTTTGAAATGCAATTCCCAATAAAACACCTAAACCTTTTACCATGAACCGAATCTTGATGAACAAACAAAGAAACTTGATCTAAATCCAATTTTAATTCATTAATTACTAATGCTCGAATACAAGCAACTTGTATTATAGCAATATCTAATCAATGAATCCTCAAACTCAACATCTTGCCTTTACCCTTGACTTAGTGGAGAACAATCTCAATACAAAATCAATTCTAAGCCTAAAATGTTCAAGCGAACTCATGGCCTTCCAAACGCATTCGGATGTAGATCCTTGAAGCAATCTTGTAGACGACATCATTTGTGACATGTTGCAAAAAGAACCATCCCGAAATGATGAAAATCGAAATAGTTACAATCCTTGAAAGTCGAGTAATTGTTACTTGAGATTAGGCCACAGTCATCAAAGTGACCTCTAAGTATCCGAACTTTTGATGATCCTCCGCACCTAATCAGACCTTGACTGGTAAAGAGGGGTTAGAGATGACGTCAAAGAAAATTGTACGCAAAAGTAACCATTCAAAAATGTTGAATAATGAAAAGTTACGATCGTTTGAACTTGGATGTGTAAGTATTGACTTTTGGTCAAAGTGCTTTGAATTGACCTGCAAACTTGATCTTTCTTCGCATTCCAAAGCATCTTGATGCACATGTGAACCAGTGATGATGAAATCTTGTTCGTGCTCTGAGGAAGTTGTGGAGAAGCTTGAGACCACTTATTGAACAGAGCGTGGAAATAATCACACGATTTCCCTGATGAATCAGTCTTCAAGAATCAACGATCAATTGTACTTCCGGATTGAGAGATTCCGAACCCTAATCGAGGCGTGACGCCTGATGCTCTTGATTCAGATCTGTTCCCTGCAAATGAAATCAAAGAAACGAAAAACACACACACTTCGTGCTTGATTAGAAGTTAGTGATACATAGGCTAAGAATTTTCAAAACACTTGACAATCTTCACATAGTCCAAGCTCGAAGGTAAGAGGTTAAAACCGACCGTATTTAGTGACCTTGACTTTTGTATAAAAAATGCACAAATGCAAGTGGGATCTTAGGTCAAAAATTGGGGTACAACAAAGAGCTGCACCTCGAAAACTATGAAAACAGAATACCCAAACTGTTCAAATTTCATTTGTTTTCCCCCCAAATCTCAGCCAAACTCTTCTATAAATAAGATGTTTCACAACACATCTAAGGTGGATTTTTTTAGTGGCTGGAGACAAATTTGTTGGCAAGGCAAAGAAAGGAGAGAATATTTGAAAAATTCTTAAACCCAGAATCAAAAAACACAACACCTTTGTTTATTTCTTTCGAATCCAGAACCAAAGAAACACAACACTTCTTTTCTTTCTTTCGAATCCAGAACCAAAGAAACACAACACTTTTGTTCTTTCTTTCGAATCCAGAACCAAAGAAACAAAATAACCCTTTTCTTTTCTTTCGAATTCAATAATATCCAAGGCGTTAACTCAAAGTTCAAAACACCAACTCCAGATTCAAGGTAAGTCTTCCCGACTTTAAACCTTTTCGTATAAAACATCATTGATAAATTTTTGTTTATTTTCGTTTCTAGCATTTTGTTTGTTTTCCTTTATTATCAAGAACTAACCTATATAGACCATAAAACAATGTTGGAGTAAAAAATAATAGCATGGTTCGACACAAAGCCTTAGGCTTCGAACACACTGTTTCACAGTCCCAAACAAAAAAGAAAGAGGTTGTGTGAGTCGAAGCCTTAGGCTTCGCCCCATACTGCTTCACAGTCCAAAACAGAAAAAAGGTATATGAATCGAAGGATGCATGCTTCGATACACACTGGTTGCAGGCCCAAACGAAAGAAAACAAAAGGGGTGTGAATCGAAGGATACATGCTTCGATCCAGGATTTCTTTTCTTTCTCTCTTTTGTGCTATTTTTGTTTTTTTATATTTTTCTATATATTTTCTTGCTATTCAATATGGTTGTAATAATTAGGACTTTATTTCTTTCCACCCCCCCCCCCCATTTGTACATTTGTATCCCCGCCCCCTAAAGTGATGTAATAGCTTAGGACTTTACATTTCTGCAATTTACCGCTTTAATATAAATTGTTAGTAATTAAGGTGTATATGGCAAGATAAAATCAATAAGTAGACAATCCTAATTCAAGACAAAAATGCATGCAATCAAACACACTATTCACACACATGCACCTCTAGGGTAATCTCACTTGTTGCCTCGGAAAATAGTCATGTCCCTCGAATATGGGCATTTTAGCAAAGACCCTCGATAAAAAGATCATAGTCCCTCGATGTTGCCTTCGGTAAACGATCTAGTCCCTTATAAAAATTGCTAAAACGTCTCATAGGTTGCCTTCTATGACTATACAATTGACCCATGCCCGTCCCTTCATATCCAACGATGGGGCTTCTTACCAAATCAATGGTAAGATAGCAACATCTAAAAGAGGAGGAAAAGAACATAGACCTTTTGAGTAGGTAGGACGCTCATAGTTGCTTTCTCTTAAACTAAAACCATTTCCACACTTACACTTCCAAAAACATCTTCAAAAATAAACATCTCTTTGAACTATTTTGAAAATCACACTTTGTATGCATTCTTATAGAGACGAGAATCATTACAAAGTTAGCCGCAACAAAGGCATTTTGCAAAATATTTTCAAACTCACACCCATCACAAAGCACCTTTTCAAACAAATCATTTTTTGATCTAGCAAGCAACTAAGAGCCCGTAGATAACTACAGATGAAAAGAGTGTTAACACCTTCCCTTTTCATAACCTATCCCCTGAACTCAAGAAAACATCTCAAAGGTCTTTCCTATTCTTTTCACCCTTTCCTCTACTGGATAAAAGAAAAGTCAGTGGTGACTCTTGCTATCCACAACAATTGCGATTAAATGCAAAACAACCAAGTCAGTTTTCCCACCGTATTACAGGGTGCAATCGGCTGAAGGAATGTGTGCAACGCTTGATAAATAGCTGCGAGATTTTATTTGAGAAGGTTCCTACCATCAAAAGTCTAACCAACAAAGCTGAAGACCTTTCCATAATAACCATTTCCAACAATCCGCTTAGGGTCCCCTCAAAGGGTCCTATCAGAATTTAAAATGAGCCAACCATTGCTCCTTTAATAATCATTGCCGCTGGGCCTATTCCCTACTCCTTTGATAAAGCGGTTCTATGGAACTATGGTGCCGAGGTCTATTATCATGAGATAAAACAAGATTCTTGGATCAACAAAGACGAAGCTGATGTCACTAATATTGCAAGTTTTAGTAAAGTGATAAGAACATGGAGAATCTTTTCCCATGATATTTCACCACCCACTACTACTCTCGTCCATATAACCAATGACAAGTCTAGTGCCAACACCAAAGGCAAAGAGAAAGAAGGTGAGCCTGCTAGGATAGAGGCACCTACCAAAGATATTGATGCTAAAGAACCCTTCACTCAAGAGATGGAGGAAATCCTGAAAATCATAAAGAAGGGTGACTTCAAAATAGTTGAGCGGTTGGGGAAAACTCCCTCCAAAATTTCCATGATGTCATTATTACTTTGTTCGGACGTTCATGCCCAGGCTCTAATCAAGTTCTTGAAGAAAGCCCATGTGCCCCAAGAAACCACAGCTGACCAGTTCGAGAACTGCGTAGCAAGTTTGACGGCAGACAACGGATTAGGGTTCTCCGATGTTGATTTAACTCCTATGGGAAGGAACCACAACAAAGCCTTGCATGTCTCTATTGAATGCCAGGGGACCACCCTGGCTCATGTCCTAATTGATATTGGCTTATCTTTAAATATGTTACCTAAAGGTGCTTTGGACCGACTAGATTGTGAAGGACTAGTGTTGAAGCCAAGCGATATTGTCGTAAGGGCTTTCGATGGGTCTAAGAGAATGGTTCATGGAGAGGTGGATATTCCAATTAAAGTTGGCTCATAGATTTTCAAATTTACCTTTTATATAATGGACATACGTCGCGCCTACTCTTATTTTCTTGGACACCCTTGGATACATGGGGCAGGGGCAGTAACATCCACCCTTCATCAAAAATTAAAGTATACAGTCAAGGGGAAGATCGTTACTGTTTTCAGTGAAGAAGAATTTATGGTGTGTCAACTCAATTCCTTCAAGTACGTAGAAATGGATGGTGAATTCATAGAGACTTCATGCCAGGCCTTCAAAATTGTTCCTCCTATGGTTGTCGCCACCAAAATCTCCTCTGACATATCAAAAGCTGATGAAGTTGTACCAAGAATGGTTTCACTTAAGGATGCTCGTGTTGTGGTCGAAGATGGAAATTGTAATATCTGGGGACAACTTCTCGACATTCTGTTTAAAGCAGATAAGTTTGGGTTGGGTTTCACCATTAAATCTTAGAAAGAAGTCAGGCGTACTCGCATGGGAAAGCCACCTCTTTGCATCGGAAATCATGAAGTGAATGATGTGGAAGACTCTGATGATGAAAATACTTTTGAAGATTGGATCTACCCTACTTTCGAAGGAAATCTCAACAACTGGCATGCAAAGGATTTCACTCTCATCTCCTTCATTGAGGAGTAATTACTATTTACTATTTTCTGTTAATTCAAGAACTTTTGTCTGTAATCTTAATTCCAAACAATGACTTTTAAGCCACGTGCCTTGCCCGGGGCACTTTGGTCCATTTGTTAAGGGTTTTGTTCATGTTCATATATCATATGATTATTTAATGTAAACTATTGGACCTTTTGCATTCAAATTTTTGTGTTCATTGTCTATCTTTTCCTTTATTACATTTTTTTAATAGCCATGTATCTTACATGCACACACACACACACACTTGCAGATCTTCATCCACTCCGAATATCATTGCCAACGACTCTACTATTGCCAGTTATGATTTCGAACATCCAATCAACCAAGCCAAAGATGAAGGCGAGGAAGATTATAAAATACCGGGAGAATTAGCCATACTTCTAATGCAAGAAGATAAAGTTATTCAACCTCAAGAAGAGTCAGTCGAAGTTATCAACTTAGATACTGAGACATATAAGAGAGAGGTCAATATCGGTGCTAACCTAGAAGATGGTATTAAGAGCAGATTGGTTCAGATGTTACATGACTATGTTGAAGTGTTTGTTTGGCCGTATGAAGATATGTCAGGATTGGATACCGACATTGTGGTTCATCGTCTGCCAACGAAGGAAGATTGTCGCCCTGTTAAGCAAAAGGTTCATAGTATGTGGCTCGACATGTCTGAAAAGATAAAAGTTGAGGTAATGAAGCAATTTGATGCAGGTTTTCTGGCCATCACATCCTATCCTCAATGGGTTGCGAATGTGGTTCCCGTGCCAAAGAAAGATGGGAAGGTTCGTATGTGTGTAGATTATATAAATATGAATAGGGCAAGCCCCAAAGACGATTTCCCTCTACCATATATTGACGTCTTGGTTTACAATACCGCTCAACATAAAGTCTTCTCCTTCATGGATGGATTTTCTGGATACAACCAAATCAAGATGGCTCCCGAGGACATGGAAACGACTACCTTTGTTACACAATAGGGAACCTTTTGCTACAAAGTCATGTCGTTCGGATTAAATAATGCAGGGGCAACATATCAAAGAGCTATGGTAGCTTTATTTCATGACATGATTCATCATGAAATAGAAGTCTATGTGGATGATATGATTGCAAGGTCGCAAACCAAAAAAGAGCATCTCGACCACCTACACAAGTTATTCGAAAGGTTGAAGAAGTACAAGTTGAGGTTAAACCCTAATAAGTGCATATTCGGAGTAAGATCTGGAAAGCTTTTAGGTTTTGTCGTCAGTGGTAAAGGCATCAAAGTTTATCCTGCAAAGGCAAAAGCCATTCAAGAAATTCCAGTTCCCTGCTCTGAAAAGGAGGTCAGAGGCTTCTTGGGTCGATTTAACTATATTGCTCGCTTCATATCTCACTTAACTTCTACTTGTGAACCAATCTTCAAACTCTTGAAGAAAGATCAAGTAGTCAGATGGAACGATGATTGCCAAGCTGCATTCGACAAAATCAAGGAATATTTGAAAGAACCTCCCATCCTTATGCCTCCAGTGAAAGTAAGACCATTGATCATGTACTTGATTATTCTAGAGAATTCTATGGGGTGTGTGTTGGGCCAACATGACGAGTCTGGCCGAAAAGAGCATGCAATATACTACCTGAGCAAAAAATTTACCGACTATGAAACTAGATATTCACTGCTCGAGAAAACTTGTTGCGCTTTGGCATGGGTTGCTCGCCGGATAAGACAATATATGTTGACTCACACCACTTTATTGATTTCTAAGATGGACCCTATCAAGTACATCTTCGAGAAGGCAACTCTCTCCGGGCGGATAGCTAGATGGAAAATGATTCTGACTGAATATGATATTCAATATACAACACAAAAGGCCATCAAAGGAAGTGTATTGGCAGATCATTTGGCCCATCAAGCCGTTGATGATTATCAATCTATGAAATTTGAATTCCTGGATGATAATATCATGTTAGTGACTGATTATGCAAAACCTGGACCATATGACAGACCTGAACAAGGATCCCGATGGACTATGGTTTTTGATGGAGCTTCCAACGCTTTGGGTAACAAAATTGGTGCTATGATAATTTCTCCTGAAGGTTGTCACACTCCTTTCACTGCTAGACTATGCTTCGATTGTATGAATAACATGGTGAGTACGAGGCGTGCATCTTGGGTTTGAAGGCTGCCACTGACTTAAGGATCAAACATTTGGATGTATTTGGAGATTCTGCTCTAGTGATCAGTCAAGTCAAAGGAGAATGGGACACTAAGCATCCTAACCTTATTCCTTACAAGGAGCTTGGGTTAACCCTAATACCATACTTAGAGGAGATCATCTTTGAACATTTCCCTAGAGAAGAAAATCAGTTAGCTGACGCCTTGGCAATAATGTCTTCCATGTTCAAGGTCAAATAGGATAACGAAGCTCCTATGATTATAATCAAAAGATTTGACGAACCTTCACACTGCTATGAGCTTGATACTGACAAAGAGAAACCATGGTACCATGGGGTGAGGAGATATCTTGAGGCACAAGAATATCCTGAAGGAGCTTCCGTCAATGATAAGAAATTCTTGCAAAGATTTTCAGCCAAATTATTTCTAAGCAACAGAATCTTATACAAGCGCAACCATGATTCTACTCTACTCCGATGTGTGGACAAGAAGGAGGCAGAGAAAATTATGGAAGACATGCATGATGGCCTCTTAGGGACCCACTCTAGTGGACACACTATGGCCAAGAAAATCCTGAGGGCTGGTTACTATTGGTCCACAATGGAAACTGATTGTCATCATCACTCAAGGACTTGCCACAAGTGTCAAATATATGCCGACAAGGTCCATATACCTCTTATTCCTCTAAATGTCATGATTTCTCCGTGGTTGTTCGCAATGTGGGGCATTGACATGATTGGAGAGATCAAAACTACTACCCCAAATGGACATTGTTTCATCCTTGTTGCCATTGATTACTTTACCAAGTGGGTCGAAGCTGCCTCATTTTCCTCTGTCACGAAGAACGTTGTATCCAGGTTTATCAAGCCTAATCTCATCTACAATTACGGTATCCCCAAAATGATTATCACCAACAATGAAACTAATCTCAATAATGCTATGATTACGGAACTTTGTACTCAGTTTAGAATCAAGCATCACAATTCTTCTCCATAAGGGCCCAAGATGAATGGCACAGTGGAAGCTGCCAATAAAAATATCAAGAATATTATGCAAAAGATGGTGGTAACCTACAAAGTATGGCATGAGATGTTACCGTTTTCTCTCCATGGCTATCGTACTTCATCTCGTACGTCAAATGGGGAAAATCCTTTCTCCTTGGTCTATGGCATGGAAGTCGTCTTGCCTGTAGAAGTTCAAATTCCCTCTCTAAGGATAATGAAAGAAGCAGGTCTAGGCAAAGACGAATGGATTTAGACTAGGTTGGAACAGTTGAACTTGATTGACAAGAAGCAACTGGATGTTGTTTACCATGGTTAGATGTATCAAAAGTGTATGATCAATTCGTTCAACAAAAAGATTAAGCCTCGAGTGTATCATGTTGGTGACTTGGTAATAAAGCACATTATTCTTCCATAAGTTGACCCCAGGGGAAAATAGACTCCCACTTACGAAGGGTCATTCGTCGTAAAGAAAGTTTTCTCTGGTGGTGTCATGATGCTGACTACTATGGATGGTGAAGACTTCCAACATCCTGTGAACGCGGACATAGTTAAAGAATACTACGCATAAAATGACCCGCTAGGTTGACATACTTAGGAAAAAATAAGGGCATCCCGGTGAACCAAAGAGGTTCAGGAAAAATTTAGGGATATATGCAAAAGATTGTACATCCGGCGAGTCGAAAACCTGAAAGGGCGACTTGGGAAAAATGGGTATCCTGGTGGGCTGAAAACCCGAAAGGGAGGTCCAGGCAAAATTTAAGCATTAAAGCGTATGACTACGTCCCGTGGGATCTCTACAGCCGGCTTTATTACCAAGGTCCGAGTTCAAATGGTCCAAGATCAATCCAATCAACTTCTATTCGACGTCAAGGGATATTGTTCGAAGACATAGGGGCAATAGTAGGGTTGGAACTCAATGAGAACACTTTCACATGGCTATCATTTTTGTTTTCACTTTGTATTCTTTCCATTTTTTCAACGATTTCCTCTTACTAGGATCTCGGTCTCTTTGTACAAAAATGCCTAATTCATGGGTAAAACATCAATACAAATATACTTTGAAGTGCAAAATTTTTTGTTTTTCCAGTTTTGAGTGCAAAAGTGTCCATTGACTAAAATTGAATGAACATATGCATATGAACATGATTAAACTTTTAACAAATGTATGCTTAAAAACAGTAACAAGCATCTCCTTAAATGCATTTGAGATATCCCCAGAGTTATTTCAATAACATCATCTCTACAAATTTGGTTTCATAAAATCCCTAGCCAGAGTTTCAATCTCCGGAAGATCCTCTCCCCAGCTGAGTTGGTCTTAAAAGAAAGCCTTATGGAGTTCTTCCTAAAAAATATCCTCCCCAGCAGTTCGTTATATATCCTCTTCAATAGGGTTTATTTCCCCAACAAACTACAGGTTCTCCAGCTTGAGTTTGCCTTGCCGAATATTACAAATCAAGGGACCGCAACCCCTGATCGCTAGTGAAGTCATCAAAAGAGTCATTGATATCTATGAAAGTTGTTGTAAAGCCTGGAACCCGACCAGATAACACTTAAATTCATCCTTTCAAGCAAGTTACTATGAAGCCTGGACCGAACCAGATGCTAGTTCAACTTCATCCTACTCTCAACTTACTGTGAAGACTGGACCCGAATAGATAATAGTAAATCACAATTCCAAGTTACTAAAGCCTGGACCCGACCAGATATTAGTTTAACTTCTCAAATTGCTTAAGCCTGGACCCGACCAGTCAACAGTTCAAGCCTGGACCCGACCAGATACCAGTTAAACATTCTGAAGCCTGGACCCGACCAGATAACAGATCCAATTTCTGAAACCTGGACCCAACCAAATAATAATAAAACTCAATTCCAAGTTACTAAAGCCTGGACCCGACCAAATACTAGTTTAACTTCTCAAATTTCTTAAGCCTGGACCGGACCAATCAATAGTTCAAGCATGGACCCGACCAGATACCAGTTAAACATTCTGAAGCCTGGACCCGACCAAATAACAGCTTCAATTTCTGAAACCTGGACCCGACCAGATAACAGTAAATCTCAAATTTAGTTGCTAAAGCCTAGACCCGACCAGATATTAGTTTAACTCCTTCAACTGCAGAGCCTAGACCCGACCAGTTAACAGTTCGAGTTACTAAAACCTGGACCCGACCAGATAACAGTTGATCTCAAGTTCAAATTGCTGAAGACTGGACCTGACCAGATAACAGTAAACCTCAATTTCAAGTGGTTAAAGTCTGGACCCGACCAGATAGTAACTTAACTTTTCCATCTACTGCAAATCCTGGACCCGACCAGTTAACAGTTCGAGTTGCTGAAACCTGGACCCGACCAGAAAATAGTTTAATTCTTACAGATCACTAATAAAACTCCCCATCCCTAGTAGAGTTTTCCACTATCCCGGAGAGTTGCTGCAAAGCCTGGAATCTAACCAGATAACAGTTAACTTCTTTATCCCTAACAAGTCACTGTGAAGCTTGGAATCCGATCAGATAACAGCTAATTTTCAAGAGGTAATTCCTCACAGAGCAATGGACGACTAAAACTCCTAAATTTTGGTTCCCGAGCAAAAATCAACACTCTCCACAGAGTCTTCTTAAGCAAGTTAATATTCCTTAGCGGAGTTTCTTCTCAACAAAGCAGGAATACCTAGTGGAAGCATTGTTAACAAAGTCTAAAGATACATATACTCTTCACCTCTAACAGTAGTCCGAGATTTAACTTCTCAAAGGCTCCCCAGTATCTATCAAGGATATGCTTCAACAAAATATCGCATTCATACATCATATAACATACATAACATATACATACAACATAATCTCATTTATTTTGAGAACATCATTACACCATGCATACATTTGCATACAGCTAACCCCTTTTGTTCCTTACAGAAAAAGCATTGATCCAAAGACCTCTTTTGGATCAGAATTAATTCTTCCAATTAAAGACAGACAAGACACCTAGTTTTCAGCACGAATCGACCAAAGATTTATGCTAATGTTTCTCCCAGTTTCTATCATCGTATCTCCAAATGGTATATGTAAGCCCATTCATGGATCAATACATCATCGAGTGCAAATTTCTGGGCAATCTAGTGTTCAATCATCTTTCACCTTCAAGTCACGAATGGCAGACTCGCCAATCTAGCTCTTCAGGTTTAAGAAGATTGAACAGGGGTAGCTGTTGTACCCCAAAATTTTCCATCTCAATTTCTCAAGAATTCTCTCATAAGATCTCCATTGATTCAAGACTGCACAAGGTTTGATCACCTCAAGAAACCTCCTCAAGCACGGATGACTCAAAATTTAAGTTTGAGTTTGTATAAGGACAATTGGACTCTTAATGCTTCATATGACTTTCATGGATCATTTTAGACTCCCAAGATTGCTTATGACAAGTTTCAAGCTTTGGATCACATTTTTGCTCAGTTAATTGATCAGTTGACCTAAAATCAACTATATTAGGGGAAAAATCAATTGTGATCAATTTATAGTCAAACTTCATAATTTTTATCCATATCAACATTTTGAACTCATATATGGCAATTGATCAAGTTTGGATCACAATTCCTTAAGAAATTTGATCAGATCATCAAAAGGGCAAAATGGTCAAAATTAGGGTTTTGATTGAGAAGGTTCAATTTTTGAGTTTTGACCTAACACGTGAATTTTTTGTTTGAGACATGATATCAAGGATTCAAATTCATCATTTTGACCTAATGGCATGGCTTAAAACATTTCCCAAAGATCAATTGATTGATAGTTGAAATTCAATCAACTAATTAAAAGTCAACTAATACACTAAAAAGTCAAACTTAGACTTTTTGATCAAAATCAAGTTTCATAAATCATATTTCATCAAAACATGTCAAAATATGAATTTTGTTCATCAAGAAATCAAAAAGTCAAAATTCATTTTGAAAAGTCAAAATTTCCAAGACTTAGAAATTTTTCTAAGTGTTAGAAAATTTACTTTTTTCATGACTTTGTGCCAAATTTTCACCATGATGCAAGATGATTCAAGGAAAACTTCCAACATGAAAGTTATAGATATTAATGAGATCTAAAAAATTGTAGGACAAAACTTTTTCTATAAATTCTTGGATTTTATGTTATAAAATCATAAAGACATGTCCATGAAATAAAAACACTTAGTGAAATTTTGCCCTAGTTAGGCAGATTTTTGACCTAACTTCTTGGCCAAGTTTCACATAGTTCCAAATTGAATTTTCAAAAATGTCCAATATGAAAGTTTTAGATCATGTTACAATATTTATAAAAAGTACAAGAACTCATTGAGATCATGCTTGAGCTAGAACTTTCAAAGAGATGAAGATGGCCTCATAAACTTGAATTATAGTTCATTTTCTTGATGAACACTTGAGCAAATCTCAAACCATGTTGCATAAATCTTGATTTGCAGGCTTCAAACTTTCTAATCACTCAATAATTAAATGTTTACGCAACTGATAGAGTCATTGTCCAAAGTTACCATTTATGGCACAAAGTTATCATTCCATTCTTGAAAAATTGCTTTAATCACAAAGTCAACTTGTCTTGAGCTTCTAACTTGTTTGCTCAGCACACACTCAACATACAAAGTCAGATAAACATGTTTAAAGCTTGTAACCACTCTAGATAACCTTGTACTATGCATTGGGACAATGTGTATCAAGCTTGCTTCAAAAACAAGTCAAAGAGCCATAACATGTGAACTTGTACTTCTGATCACCCCAAGCTCTCAAAACCTTTTCCTATAAATTGAGACACTATTATGCAACTTAGGACACCATTTTGCAAGCCTGAAAACTCTCCCAAACTCCCTCTAGCCAGAAATTATACATAAACTCCATTTTTGTGCAGGTTCTGACCTTGAACTTGTATTTTCTATTTCCATCGTGTGTTTTCCCTCAAAATCATTTTCAAAGCTTCCTTACATCAAATACAACTCATCCTTGTCCTTGTTTCCCAACTGTAACACCAACTTCTTCATCTTCCATAACCACAAACAGAGCATTGCAAGTGGACTTCTCCAGACCATTTCAGCCACTCTCCAATCAAGCTAATCATTGCATTAGCTTCCTGGGGACTCAAGGAAGCTAACCTAATCATTTCAGCACCTTGAAACAAGCTCCAACTCAAAATACAAATTCCATTTTCATGGTGAGTTTTCTGGCTTTTGAACTTTTCATATAGGCATCATTTGATTTCCATTTGTAAAGATAAAATGTAGATATCATAGCCCTGAAACTAACCATGTCCTTAGATTTCATTTATATTGCTTGAGTAGTTAGAATTTTGAATCTGAATATCCTGGAAAAGTTAGGTCAAAATTTGGTACCATTAGAAATTCTTATTCATCTTTGATCTATATCTTTAGTTATTTACATTTCTGGAACCGTGATGAAATTTTACACAACTTTCATGTTTACATTTTCCATTTTGGACGAGAAATGAATGTTACAGGGATTTTGGCTCAAGGTTGAAGATGAAGTGAATATTCAGAACTTAGTTTATGTTAAGTTTAATTGAAGTTATTCTATGAACAGATGAAACAGACCACCCTAGTGGTACAAACAGCGCGTGCTAAAGCTTTGCCATGTAGAAGATCCTGGGTTCTAGCCCCAGTGAGACCTTTTGCATTTTTTTAACATTTTTCTTGTTCTTTTTTTTGTTTGGCAGCGCATTGGACTTCTTTGTGTTGGGTCTAGCTCCACTTTACTGCACAACACCCCCATCTTACTTGTTCCAGTGCAGGCTCAATGTTTTTATTTTCTTTTCTTTTGTTGACTAACAAAAAATATTAATGGGCCAAACTCAAAAATTGTTTTGCTCCTAAACACCCCAAATTCAAATTTCACCCCCCCCCCCTGAATTTTAACTTCTATATTTTATTTTTCTTTTTATATTTTATTTTATTATTATTATTATTATTAATAATATTATTTATTTATTTTTTATTAATAAAAAAATCCCAAAATGTTTTTTTATTTATTATTTAGGTATTAATATTTATTTTGTTTCTTTTAAAACAAAAAGACAAAAAAATATTTTCTTAAGAAAATTTAATTCTTTTCTTAAATAAATTAGTAATTAGGCTTAGGTTTAATTTATTTTCTTTTAATTAAAAAATTAACTTAGAACTTAGGTTTTCTTTTAATTAATTTTCATACTAACTTAGTTTAATTAAAAAAATTTTCACAAATAAAACCCTAAAAAACTTGTTTTTCTTAATAAATTAATTTCTTTTAACTTAATCTTAATTTTCTCATTCTTAGCTAATTATCTTATTTTAAGTTAATTAAGTAAAAAAAAACATTTTTCTTAAACAAAAATGCATTTCCTTCTCCATTCATATCTTTGTATATTTATTCATTCTTGTACATTTAATTCTTGTAAATATTCAATGTGGTTATAATAGATAATTAGGATTTAATTTCTTGAAATCCTCATTTGTAATTTGTATACCCCATCCCAAATTGATGTAATATCGTAGGATATTTAATTTCCACAATCTATCGCTTTTATATAAATGCTAGTAATTAGGGTTTGTATGGAAAGATAAAATCAACAAGTAGAAAACCCTAATCCAAGATTAAACCAAGCATGAAATACAAAACACTTGCACACTTTGCACCTCTAGGGTTCACTCCACTTTGTTGCCTTAAAAATGGTTATGTTACACATGTGAGACATCTTAGCAAAAACAAACAAAATACAAGATCAAAGTCCCTCGATGATGCTACAAATGTTGCCTTACAAATTATCTTAGACCCTTAAAGAAAATGCTAAGATATTTCACAACATTGCTATCCATGACTATACAATGACCCACGCCCGTCCCTTTACATCCAAAGATAAGGCTACTTACCAATCAATGGTGAGATAGAAATATCCAAGGAAGGAAGAAATAAACAAAAGACTTTTGAGTAGGTAGAACGTTCTTAGTTTCTTGCTCACAATCCCTCTTTAAAACAAACATCTTTCAAACACACCAAACACTTTCAAAGGAAATATTTTCAAAAGTCCAACACTTTGTATGCATTCTTATAGAGACGATAATTATTACAAAGTTTGCCTAAACGAAGGCGCTTTTCAAAATACTTTCAAAACCCACCGCAAACACATTTCAAACAAAGCAATTTCAAAAGTGAGATAGCAAGCAACTAAGAGCCCATAGATAATTATGGATGAAAAGGGTGTTAACACCTTCCCTTTTCATAACCTACCCTCGGAACTCAAGAAAATATTTCAAAGGTTTTTCCTGTTCTTTTCACCCTTTCCTTATTGGATAAAAGAAAAATCGGTGGCGAATCTTGCTATCCACAACAATTGCGATCAAACGCAAAACAACCAAGTCAGTTCACCCACCGTATTACAGCTTCCTACTAACTAATGGTAGGATATCACTCTCTAAAGGAGGAGGAAAAAAACAAAGAATTTTTAAGTAGGTAGATCGCTTGTAATCGCTTGCTCACAAACTAAAACAATTTTCATACTTCACACTTTCACAACAACTATTTCCAAAAATACTTTTCAAAACAAACATTTTGTATACATTCTCAACAATAAGATAATCATTACAAAATTACCTTGCATTGACATTTTTCAAAACATCTTTCCAAACACTCTCTTTCCACAAATATTTTCAAAACAAACATTTTATATACATTCTCAACGATACGAGAATCATTACAAAATTTCCATACTTAGGCGTTTTCAAAATATTTTCAAACATACACAAACACAAAGAATTTTCAAAGTGAGCTAGAAATTAAGATCTCATAGATAACTACGGATGAAAAGGGTGATAACACCTTTCCTTTTCATAACCTACCCCCCGAACTCAAGAAAAATTCTCAAAAGGTATTTCCTGTTCTTTTCACCCTTTCCTTTATTGGATAAAAGAAAAGTCGGTGGCGACTCTTGCTATCCTCAACATTTAGGATAAAACGCAAAACACCGAGTCAGTTCTCCCACCATATTACAGAACTGGAAAATTTTCTAGGGAATAACTAAAAGTGGGGTTACCTTAAGAGCTAGATCATCTTTTTTGGTACGTTAGTGTGACACATTTTTTGGTACCAGTGTCCCCTGAGTTGAACCAAGGAGAATACGGGGCCGCTGTGTGGTGTCATAAAGCATTAACTGACCATAAAACCTTAGTTGAACAACTTGGCCATTAGAAAGTAGTGAGATAGTTGGCTTTGGTGTAGACTGAAGTTGGTTAATAATCGATACTAGACTCATTGAGATCGGACTTTCGGGATATTTCGGTCGTAGTTTCAATGCTTGTGCTGAAATAATGCCCGGTGAAGAAAGGTTAATGATATTGAGATTCCTAGAACCTGATTACTTCCCCAACTAAAACTTTAAGAGGGTACTTACCTATAAACTCCATGCAAGCTTAAACCTAAGGCCTTATATGCTTTGTTTGTGTATGATTAATTGTTCGAACATGTCATCATAAACATCATGACATCATGCTATAGCATTTTCACTAACCATTTAAAGGACCTAGGGATTTATCTTTGTTCTATTTTGTAGGTTATGGATTCCGCTCACAGAAACACTATCCGAATTAGTTTTGTGAGGATACCTTCTCAACTTAAGGAGTTAGTCTTAAGGGTTCCCAAAAGTTCTTCGTTCATCAAAAGGCATGGTCGACTGCTCAGTTTGGTTGCCTTGGATTTTGAAGAAGATATGATGAGTGTTTTGTTCCAGTTCTTTGACCCTGTGCATCATTGCTTCACCTTTCCCGATTATCAATTAGTGCCCACAATAGAGGAGTTTTCTCAGTTATTGGAAGTACCTGTTCTCAATCAAATACCTTTCACTGGTTCAGAGAAAGATCCACAACCTGAAGAAATTGCACCAGCCTTGCATTTGAAGCGGTCTGACATTATAGCTAATTGGGAAACAAGGTGTGGAGTCAAGGGTTTTCTGGCTAAGTTTCTATTAGAGAAGGCTCGACTATTTTTAAATGCTATAAATTTTCAAGATTTTGAATAGGACTTGGCTCTTCTAATTTATGGGTTAGTATTGTTCCATAATCCAGATCAACTCATAAATGTGAATGTTGTCAAAATCTTTCTTTCTAGTAACCATGTGCCTACTTCGCTTTGAGATATTCTGCATTCTCTTCACAATCGTACTATGAGGAAGAGAGGGGCTCTTATGTATTTCATATTGTTGTACCTCAAAATTTTCCCTCTCATTTCTCAAAATGTTTCCCACCAAAAGTCTCAAATGCTCAAAGGTTCTTAAGAGTTTTGATCAGACAAACTCACCTCCTAAGCATTGGCTCCAAATTAGGGTTTTGGTTTTCTCAAGGACAAATGGACTTTTTATGCTTCAAATTACTTTCATGGTTCATTATAGGTCTTTAAGATTTCTCATACCAAGATTCAAGCCTTGCATCACAATTATGCTCAGTCAATTGCTCAGATGACGGAAAATCAGTTGTATTGGGTAAAAGGTCAACTGATACACAAAAAGTCAAACTTTGACTTTTTGGTAAACATTGAGTTTCAAAAGATCAAGATTCATCAAGACATTCAAAAATATTAAACTTGATCATCAAGAATCAAGAAAGTCAAAAAAGTCAACAAAAAGTCAAAGTTTTCATACAGAAAATTTCTAAGTGTTTTTAACCTTGATAATTTCACTACTTCATGACAATTTTTCACCGAGATACAAGATGATTCAAGGAAAAATTTCAACATGAAAGTTGTGGATCTTGATGAATTCTACAACTTTGTATTAGAGGGTTGATGTCCAAAAGATGCTTAGATTTGAATATATAGGCTCATGAAGTCATGACATTTTTATATAAACAATTAGAGAAATTTTTAACAGGTTTGGTCAGATTTTTGTCCCAACTTTTTAGCCAATTTTCATCAAGTTCCAATTTGATTTAGCCAAAGTGATCAACATGAAAGTTTTAGACAATGTTTCATGCTTTCCAAAACATTCAAGAGCGTTAATTTATCACACTTGAGCTAGGAGATTCAAAGGCATGAAGTTAGGCATCCATTTTTGACTTACAAGTCATTTTGGTGAAGAACACATAATCCAATCTACATGCTATGCTGCATAATCTTGTTTTGAAGACCTTCTAACTTGAAAATCTCACCATAATTTAATGTTTACACAAACTTTTAAGCTATGGTCCATTTGATTTAAGTATTGTCCAAATGATTTTTCCATTTTGGCACAAAGTTAACATTGCCATTCTTGCAAAGTTGCTTTAATCAAAAAGTCAGCTCTTCTTGAGCCTCTAACTTGTTCCTTCTACACACACCCAACATAAAAAATCATATAAATTATGTTTAACGTATCCAACAACTCTATGAAGCAAAGTACAAAGCATTGGAATTATGATCTTTAAGTTTGCTTTATTTACTATCCAACCTAACCACAACATATGATCTTGCAAATCTGATCAACCCTTGTCTTAAAACCTCTTGCCTATAAATAGAGAGATCATTTGCAATATAAAAGGGAGATGAAAAATCCCTCAAAACCCCTTTACTCTCAAAAAACCATAATTGTCTACAAAACCTCCATTTTTGAGCTTTGAAGTCCAAATCTTTGAATCTCTCAAACCTTGCAAGTTTTGCCTAAACAAACCATCCAAATACTTCAGATACATCATATAGAAGTTTTTCAAACACAAGAATAACTCCTGTAACATCATTATCACCATATTTGAAACTAAAAAAAAAACCTTGTAACCTGACTTGGTTAAGGCAATTCTGCAACTTTCAGCGCAAAGGGAGGATTGGCGTAACTTCAAGAAGGTCTAAGGGACCTCAAATCAATCACCATTTTGCACCCATAAACATCCACATGTGTTCTAAAGTTTTCACTTCAAGAGGTAAATTTTCTCAAACTGTAATATCTTTATTCATACATCATTTGTTTTCATTTTCAAAAGAATAAAACAGGACAAATCGAGACATGGAAGTACAAATATTCAAAATCCCAGAAAAAATGCTTTAGGGGCCCTGACACGGGTGGCCGTGTCACTTGACACGGGCCATGTCAAGGAGAAAACATGCAAAAATAGCAGGGCAGGGGCTGACACGGGTGCCCGTGTCACATGACACGGCTCGTGTCAACATAGCTGGATCAGAAATTTGGCAAAACAAACAGGATAGGGGTTGACACGGGCGCCCGTGTCACACAATACGGCCCGTGTCAATTCAGCTGGGGTAGAAAATATGCAAGGAGTTTTGGGCAGATTCTGACACGGCCCGTGTCAGCTCAGGCATTAAAATTCCTAATTTTGAGATTTTAAGGTTACTTTTGACATATTGCATTGCTTGGAGATAGCCTAACACTATACAAAAACTTTTTCTAGATAAAACCTTTAAGTTATTTTCTAAAATAATTGAAATCATTAGACTTAGGTTTTATTTTTAATTAATTAACTCCTTTTCTAATTAAATTAACTACAAAACCTTTTCTATCAAAAAACCCTAAAAAAAGCAATCTCTTTTCTTCATCTTTACATTTTTGTACATTTTATTATTTCGTGTTACCATTTATGTAATTGTCAAAGCCTTGTAATAGTAATTAGGGTTTATTTTTTACTTGTCATCCCCATTTGTAAATTTGTATCCCCCATCCCCAAAAGAATTGTAATAGCGTAGGATATTTACTTTCCGCAATTTATCGCTTTCCATATTATTGTTGGTAATTAGGGTTTATATGGCAAGACTTAAAACCAATATTAGATAACCCTAAATCCAAGATAAAATACAATAATCAAACACACTTTGCACACATGCACCTCTAGGGTAACCCACACTTGTTACCTCAGATATAAATGGTCATGTCCCTCGAACGTGGGATGTTTTAGAAAAGACCCTCGATTAAAATATCATAGTCCCTCGATGACCCTTTGACGTTGCCTTCGACAAATGATCTTAGTCCCTTACGACAATTTCTAAAACATCTTACAAGTTTACTTCTATGACTGTACGATGACCCATGCCCGTCCCTCACATCCAATGATATGGCTCACTACCAATTAATGGTAGATAAGTACTATCTAAAGGAGGAGGAAAAGAACAAAGACTTTTTAGTAGGTAGATCGCTCGTAATTGCTTGCTCATGAACAAAACCATTTGCACCTCACACTTTCAAAACATTTCTCAAAACAAACATTTTTATATACATTCTCAACGATACGAGAATCATTACAAAATTGCCTTACATTGGCATTTTCAAAACATCTTCAAAACATTCCCTTTTCAACAAATATTTTCAAAACCAACACTTTGTATACATTCTCAACGATACGAGAATCATTGCAAAGTTTACCAAACTTAGGCGTTTTCCTAATATTTTCAAACTTACACAAAACACAAAGCATTTTAAAGTGATCAAGCAATTAAGAGCCCATGGATAACTACGGATGAAAAGGGTGCTAACACCTTCCCTTTTTATAACCTACCCCCCCCCCCCCCCCCCCGAACTCAAGAAAATATCTCAAAAGGTATTTCCTATTCTTTTCACCCTTTACTTTATTGGATAAAAGAAAACTCAGTGGCAACTCTTACTATCGGCAACATTTGCGATAAAATTCAAAACACACAAGTTAGTTCTCCCACCGTATCACAGAACTGGTGACTCTAATAGGGAATGAACTAAAAGTGGGGTTACCTTAAGAGTTAGATCAACTTTATTTGCTTTATTTTGTTTCCCTTATTTGCTTTACATTTATGGGGTAATGCTTGGGTTTATTACTTGTAAAGATCCTATACCCAGATCTGGGGCACATTAGGTAAGTAGCAATAGATTGTGGAAACTGTACGGCATAGACCGATATGGTTGAAGCAATGTCTATGTTAGTGTGACACATTTTTTGGTATCGGTGTCCCTTGTGTTGAATCAAGGAGAATACGGGGCCGCTGTGTGGTGTCATGAAACATAACTGACCGTAGAACCTTAGTTGAACAACTTGGCCATTAGAATGTAGTGAGATAGTCGGATTTGGTGCAAAACTGAAGATTGGTTGATACTCGATACTACACTCATTGAGATTGGACTTTCGGGATATTTTGGCTGTAATAAAAGATTGATTGTGCTGAGATAATGCCCGATGAAGAAAGATCAATGATATTGAGATTCCTTAGAACCCAATTACTTTATTTTAGGACATGTTAAACCAATTAAACTTCAAGAGGGTACTTACCTATAAACCCCACGCAAGCCTAAACCTAAGGTCTTTGTGTGCTTTGTTTGTGATTAATTATTCATGACATCATAAACATCATGACATCATGCCATAACATTCTCAATAACCATTTCAAGGATCTAGGAGCTTATCTTTGTTCTATTTTGTAGGATATGGCTTCCGCTCGTAGAAATACCATCCGAGTCAGCTTCGTAAAAATGTATCCTCAACTCAAAGAGTTAGCATCAAGGGTTCCTTAATATTCCCCCTTCACCAAAAGATATGGTCGACTTCTAGGTTTGGCTACCTCAAGATTTCAATAAGAAATGATGTGTGTGCTCTTTCAGTTCTTCAATCATATGCATCATTGCTTCACCTTTCTCGATTACCAATTCTTGCCCATATTGGAAGAATTCTCTCAACTATTAGGAGTACCTTTTCTTGATAAAATGCCATTCACCGGTCTAGACGAAGCTCCAAAGCTTAAAGTTATTTCCAAGGCCTTGCATTTGAAGAGAATCCTCTTCAGACCAAGTAACAGATATATTCTTCTTCTGTTGTTTAAGATATGTAGGACATCTAGATCTAATGTGACCAAAACCTTCACATCCATGACATTGTATTCCTTTCCCTTGAGTGGATTTTTCTTCATCCCTTTTTCTTCCAAACTCATTTGACTTAAGGATGTCAGATGAGATGTTATTAACATTTGATCTTGGGTTCCTATCCATCCTTTTTATAACTTTGTTAAACTGTCTTCCAAGCATAACTAAGGCATTTGATATTCCTCCATCTGTATCTAGATCACAGTCATCCTCTTCATCTTCAGTATTGGTAACTGTTGTACCCCAAAATTTGCCCTCTCGTTTTCTCAAGATTTCTCTCGCATGTGTGATTAGAAAAAACATGTTTAAACAAATAAAGAAGATGTAAAATTTTGAAGATGTTAATGTGCCTTTCGATTAGGTCAAAAAAGAAACAAGTTAGCTTCGATTTAACAAGTTTCAAGCTGGCCATATGTTTTCCTTCGAAGTAACCCCCTTCTATCCACAAGCTAGGCAGCCTCTTTCTTTACAAGCTGGGCAACTTCCTTCGATTTATAAGTTGGGAAGCCTCTTTCGATTTTACAAGCTAGGAAACTTCCTTCGATTTACAAGCCAGGCATCTTCTTTCGATTTACAAGCTGGGCAGCCTCTTTCGATTTACTAGTTGGGGCAATTAAACCCTTCGAAGCAACATACTTAGATCACGCCTCTAAAACTCTTCAACACTAAGGATCATAGTTGGTGGATTCGAAGGACCTATAACGGGTCCATTCGAAGAGCACACATTGTTGGAAATGAACGTTGTTGTATGATGATGAGTTTGGTCGATGTGATCAAAACAAAAGGGTGGAGTATTCAAGGTGTTTGTTGACCAAAGTCCTATATACTGCCAAACCCAAGCCAGTTGTGCTACTATGCAACAGTCTTGCACCAACCTGCCACAACACTCCAAATACTGCTGAGCCTGCATTGTCTCAGTCCCATACTTACACAAAAAAGGGTACATAAGAGTTACATCGAAGAAAACAAGGGAACAATATACCTAAACAGTTCAAATGTTATTTGATTTCCCCCCAAAACCACATCAAAGCTCCTCTATAAAAAGGAGGCATCCCCACACATGTTAGGGGGCTGGAGACGCTGAGAGGAGAGAAAAGAGAGTGGGGAAACAAAACAGAAACCTTTGTAATTTTTGCTCATTCAAAAATAAACTCTACTTTCACCTACAAACAAAAAATCAAAATCCATTATATCGTCTTTCTAACTCTCATAAATCAACTATCCAGAACACCCCACACATAGAAGTTTGTTCAAACTCAAGGACAACCTTCTGTAACAACTCTTCGAACCAAAAGCAAACCCCCTGTGAACAAATCTTCGAACTCTAGAATCGTCCAGGTAGCAGTTCAAGTTCAAAGCCCACACACCAGCTTTGAGGTAAGTCTTTCTGACTTTAACTCTTTCATTTCAAACATCTTTATTAATTCATCTTCGAGACCAACATGTAATAATCATGGCGTTTGATGTTAATAATTTGTGTTTTCCTTTAAGAACTAATGGAATAAAAATATGCATGCTTCGATATACCTGCTTCGATGCACACACATGCTTAGATATATACATGTCCATCATACACACATTTGCTTCGAATACACTGACCTGCAGGCCCAGTCGAAAGGCATTCCCTAACTGCTTTCAACCCCCGGTCGAAAGAGGCAGAAAGGTAGATTGCATATTGCACTGATTCTAGGCCCAGTCGAAAGGGACAACATACTGGCCTCCAGGCCCCAATTGAAAGACACGCCTACACTGGTGCCAACCCCCATTCGAAGGAAGCCAGAAAGTGCAGAATCGAAGGATTTTCTGCCTCAATCGAAAGACCTTCATTTTTCTTGCTTTTATCTTATTTTTTCCTTTATATTTTCATGCAATTCAACATGGTTGTAATAGTGTAGGATTTTATCTTTCTGCATTTTATTACTTTTGTATGCTTGCTAGTAAAATAGGGAATGTATGGCAAGATAAAAACAACAAGTAGATAACCCGTAATCAAAGACTAAATGCATTCAAATTAAACACACTATTCACACATGCACCCTTAGGGTAATTCCACTTGTTGCCTCGGAGAAACAGTCATGTCCCTCGAATATGGGTGTTTTAGAAAAGACCCTCGATAAAAGATCGTAGTCCCTCGATGACCCTCAATGTTGCCTTAGGTAAACAATCTAGTCCCTAAATGACATTGCTAAAACGTCTCATAGGTAGCCTTATATGACTATACAAATGTCCCACACCCGACCCTTCACATCCAACGATGGGTCTTCTTACCAAAACAATGGTAAGATAGCAACATCAAAAGGAGGAGAAAAATAACATTTAAGACCTTTTGAGTAGGTAGGTTGCTCCTAGTTGCTCGCTTGCTCACAACAAAAACATTTTATACACCAACACTCTCATCTTGAAACATTTTCAAAAGACAAACACTTTGTACGCGTTCTTATAGAAACGAGAACCATTACAAAAACAGCTTCTCAAAATCGCTTTCAAAAACACATTCCACAAACACCTCTTTGAACTATTTTCAAAACAACACTTTGTACGCGTTTTTATAGAGACGAGAACCATTACAAAGACATTTTCAAAATACATTCAAAACCCACACCACAAGCACATTTTTTCAAACAAAGGCAAGTTATCTAGTAAGCAACTAAGAGCCCATAGATAACTACGGATGATAAGGGTGCTAATACCTTCCCTTTTCATAACCTACCCCCCGAACTCAAGAAAACATCTCTAAAGGTCTTTCCTGTTCTTTTCAGCTTTTTCTTTTGGATAAAATAAAATTCGGTGGTGACTCTTGCTATCTGCAACAATTGCGATCAAATGCAAAACACCCAAGTTAGTTCTCCCACCGTGTTACAGAACTGGCGACTCTGCTGGGGAATTATTTAAAAGTGGGGTTACCTTAGGGTTAGATCACATTTACTTGCTTTCTTTGTTTGACTTGCATGCTTTACATTATGGTTCCTTGTTTGGGCTTGTTTTGATCCTCTACCCGGATCTGGGGCACCTTTTAGGTAAGTAGCAATAGATTGTGGAAACTGTACGGGGTATAGCGATATGGTCTAAGAAATAGCTACGTTAGTGTGACACATTTGTTGGTACTGGTAGCCCTTGAGTATTCAAGGAGAATACAAGGACGCTGTGTGGTGTCATGAAGCACTAACTGACTTTAGAAACTTTACTTGACCAACTTGGCCATTAGGAAGTAGTGAGGTTGCCGGTTTTGGTGTAATCTGAAGTTGGTTGCTACTCGATACTATGCTCATTGAGATCGGACTTTTAAGATATTTCGGTCGCCATTAAAGAGGGTTGCGCTAAAACAATGCCCAATTAAGAAAGATCAGTGATATTGAGATCCCCTAGAACCCAGTTGCTATTACTAGGACAGGTTGAGCCAACTAAACTTCAAGAGGGTACTTACCTACAAACTCCATGCAAGCCTAAACCTAAGGATTTGTATGCTTTGTATATATGACTATTTGTACATGACAACTTGCTTGCTTTGCATACTTGTACATAACATCATAACATCATAACATGGCATTTTGAATAACCATTTCAAGGATCTCAAGGGCCTATGATGCAGGGTCATGTTGAACCAGACGCCTATCAAGGGGCAAAAGGATTCATTCTCTAATCAAACGCCATCAAGATCAAAGCACGGTAACTTGAGTCAAGGGCTACGACCCACTTGACATGGTGAGCTTGATTCTCGTGGAAGGATATCCACCTATACAAAGTTCTCCAATCAAAGTTGTTGATCAAAATTCAATTTTTAACATCTTCTTGTGTTTACCCCGCGAGATCCTTGAAAACATGCATCCATATACCATGCATCATATCATGACAGGTTTCTCCCATGCAGGTCTACTTATCTTCTTACTATTTATTTCAGTAGAGATGGCCCTAGAACAGACCATCAAGAGCATTCAGATTCAAAACGCTCAACTTCAAGAAATGTTCTTGAACTTATCCAAGGGATAAGAAGAGGTGAAGGCGCTCCTCACCAGGGGCATGATCATGGGAAATCTTGGGGACGACAGAGATGACCAGTTGGAGCGACTACAAACCGAGATAGCCATAATGAAGGTCCAAATGATGAGACAACTGGTGGGCTAGATGGCTCTCATCTAAAACTTATCTCAGGGACAAGAAGAGATAAGGATCCTCGTCAATAAACTTCATCAAGACAGTTGTAACCGGATGAAACAAACCATCGAGATTGGGGATCAAGTCACCATTCAGCCTCCCATGGGACAAGGGGCCGTTTTGGTGGAGGGTAGATCGTTCCAAATTGCTGCCACGTCTCGAGTCCAACAATAACCTTGCCAACAACAACAAAGGAATCAACGCAAGAAGGCCGCACCTAAGAGACAATTTACCATGATTGGCATGTCGCTAGTTCAGGTGCTACAACACATGTTGAAGGCAGAGCTAATTACACTAAAGGCTCCTCCCAGGAATACTAACAATGTTGCTCCTAGTTACCATCCCAAGGAGAGATGTGCATACCATTCTGAATGGTTGATGGGCTCTAAAGAACAATATTCAAGACCTGATCGACGAAGGAGCATTGGAATTCGCACAAGACGGTCAATTGGAGCTTTTCTATCACCCCTCAAGGGCATCCACATGAAGCGACGATCTGGGCGAGGAAATTTTCTGTTTATTTGAATTCTCAGTTGTAATTTCTTTGTTTGCTTAAACACTTATCTTCATGTCAGACTTTGGTTACTTTCATTAATGCATTGCATATGCTTATCTTGAATTAATCAATTTGTTTTAATTATTTTTAAACTATGCTTTTTACTCCCTTTATGATATTCAACTCTTTTTTTCAAAAAGTTGCAAGCCTTTAGAGGGAGGATGACGAAAACAATGCCTTAATCTCATACAATATGCTTTTGGACAGACCTTGTTGACGATGTACATGCATTCTTTTAATTCCTAAACACTGGAGTTATAAGGAGGATAATCCCTAGTCAACCCCTTCAAGCCTAAGAAGTAGAATTTTTATTTTTTACACAAATTGAAACCTTTAATCAAAACCTGGGGCAGTGTAGTCTCTCAATTAATTCAAACGCGCGTTCAGTCGCAAACTTTCAGTTCGTATACAACAAATGACATCAAAAACATTCCCCTGGATTCAAAAGACGGTGAAGGTTCCCTACTAAATAGGCAGACATTATCTCTCAAGAGAAAAGCCCACTAAGTCAAAACCTACTGTGATGCGGTGGGAGAGTTGACTTGAGGTTTTGCGTTTGTGTTTGCAAATGTTTTGGTTTAGCAAGAGTCAACACCGACTTTTTATTTATCCAAAGGAAAGGTCAAAAAGCACAGGAAAGACCTTTGAGATGTTTTCTTGGGTTCGGGGGGTAGATTATCAAAAGTAAAGGTGCTAGCACCCTTTTCATCTATGGTTTTCTATGGGCTCTTAGTTACTTGTTTTAGATCACTTGCTTTTGCTTTTCAATTGTTTGAAATGGTGCTTTTGTGTGTGGTTTTGAAAATATTTTGAAAAGAGGCCTTTGTCTAGGCAACCTTTGTAATAATTATTGTTTGAATGTATACAAAGGTGTTTGTCTTTTGAAAAATGTTTCAATGTTTGAAAGTTTGTTTTTGGGAAATGTTTTGAACTTGTGTTGTGATGTGTGTTTGAAAATAGCAAGGATGTTTGCAAGCTTGATCAAGTAACTAGGAGCATCTACCTACCTACTCAAAGATATTTCCTACACATTTTTAACCCTTTCAAATTATTGTTTTACCATTGTATTTGGTAAACAACCTTGTGTTTGGATGTTAAACGGGACAGACGCAGGTCATCGTATGACCATGATAGCAATTGTGCTAAGTATCTTTAGCAAATTTTTTGAGGGACTAGATCATTTTGTATAGGCAACCAAGATAGCGTCATCGAGGGACTATGATCTTTTTGTTTTGCCAAGATACCTAGCATGCATACCATGGCCATTTTTAAGGCAACAAGTGGATGAAACCCTAGGGTGCTTGTTTGCATTGTGTTGTCATTTTCATGCATTTTTGTCTTGTATTAGGTCTAGCTATTTGTTTTGATTTTGGTTTTGCATACAAACCCTAATCTTCCTATCATGGCATATTTGAAAGCAATAAAAGCGTAAAAGTAAATCTAATACTATTATAACATTGATTATGGGGAGGGGGATACAAGTTTGAATAGGGGGGATTTGCAAGAAAATAAAAGCCCTAATTCAACTATTACAACCATATTGAATTCATTGTTCAAATAAATAAATAAGACAATATTTAAATATGCAATAAATCATAAATATGCAAAAAATGTTTTTGTATTATTTTTATGTATGTAAAAATAATATATTTAATGTCTCAAAAAAGGAAAATAATATGATTATTTTTGGAAAGGATAATAAACCCTAATTTATTTTAAGAAAAAATATATATATTAATTATTTATTTATGTACAAGTAAATAAAATAAAATATATACAAATGTTTAGAAAATAAAAATATATGAGAAAATATTATTTAAGTGTATAAATAATAAAAATAAAAATATATAATATTTTTTGTATTATTTATGAGTTTATTTTAAGAAAATAAAAGTATATATCATTTAATAACTATTTCCTATGTCCAAAAAATAATAAAAATAATAAAATAAAATGTGAAAATTTAAGAAAATGTTTTTGGTATTTTTTAATGTTTAGAAAAATAAATAAAAGTCAGAAAATAAAAAGGAAATAGAAAAATATACAAAAAGTAAATTAAATGGGCCAAGTGGGTGTAAACAGCAAGCTAAGGGGTGTCAAAAGCCAAAAGGACCAGGCCCAGCCCAGATTGTCTTCATCTTCAACCTCTGATCAAACAAAAAACGCGCGCCCTGTTCAAACCTGGAAATCCAGCATACGTGCTCAAAAGCAAAAACTTGCAACATGAAAGTTATAGAGCATAATCACACGATTCTAACCATGTAAAAAACTTAATCTAACTCTCAAAGACCAGAGAGAATTTCTCTGGCCCTAATTTCTAACCTAGTTTTTTCAGAAAGTTCATCATTCAAATTCTCCCAGCTCAGTTAACTTAAATGAATTCTATGCATATGTACAGCTCAAGGGCAATGAGTAGTACATTTTTATTCACAAACCTAAGCCTAATGATTCCTAAATAGAGAGATAGAAGTTTGAAATTGACCTGTTTCAGTCAAGCTTGAGTATGGCAATGTAGGGGTTTTCAGTGAGGCCTGAGATACTTATGAGCTTGCTTGAAGTTCCTTTGACCTTCCCCAATGCTTAGTTTGCTTTGAACTTGCTTGAATCTCCCTAAAGAACTCAACCTGCAAACTCAAAATTCAGAAATGGTGAAGTGTGTAAATGGAGTTACAGTGACTTGGGAATGGTTGGGATAGTTTAGGTAGGTTGTATGGAGTGTGTTGGAACTGATTGCAAGCAAAACGCACGAGTAGTTTGTGATTTGGAAACCAAAATGTAGAACCTGCCCTATTTTGCAAGAAGATGTGATTTTGGTGTTTGAGAGGGTTTTAGGACTTGATAGCTCGTGTTTTTGGCTTAGTGTGAGATGTAAAACTTGTTTGAAATGTTTACAAGCGTTGGTTTTATCAGATTGCAAAGTTGTTGACCTTTTGCAAGGTTTCTTGGTTTTGAAGAAAAGTGTAAGTTGACAATGCAAAGAGCTGTACAATCTAGCTTCAAGCATGATGATAGTTGGTGTACTTTTGCCTAAGTTTATGGAGTTGGTTTTCTGCAACAGGCTTGGTGCAATGCTCAAGAGAAATAAATTTGCAAAAGCAACCTTTATCAAAATGGCATTGTTAACTTTTTGCCATTTTTAGATTAATTCAATGTGTAAACTTCTAAAGCTCAGAACAATGCCTTAATCCATTGTTTTTGCATTCAATTTTTGAGTGTGGAAGGGTTTAAGGACCTGTAAACAAGTACAAGCAAGGCTGGACAGAAATTGCAACTTGTAGCATAGTAAAAAATGCCATGGACCAAAGTGATATTTTTCCAAATTCAAACCTTCGATTCTCCCTAACCATAAATGATCTTGGAGAGTTCTTGGACATTTTGGAAAACTTGTAACATGCTATACAATCCATATTTGAAATGAATTTTGAGATTCCAATTGGAACTAGGTGAAAAATTGCCATGAAGATAGGTCAAAATCCTACCTAAACTAGGGCAAAATTTCACTAAGTTAAAAGTTTTTGGACCTCTATTCACAAAATCATAACTTGAGATCCAAGCATTATTTGGGAAAACTTTGTGAATTAAAGTTGTAGATTTTGTGGAGGAATACAACTTTCATGTTGGAAGTTTTCTTTGAATCCAATTGCATCATGGTGAAAAAGTTGGGAAAAGTTGGGAAAAAATAAGAAAATTTCATAACTTGAAAATTTCTAAGTTATGAAATTTTTCAATCTTAAACCCTAATTTCCAAATTTAGGTTTCTTAATGAACAAGTTTCATGTTTTGACACATCTTGATGAAAAATGACCCTTGGCACTTGATTTTTACCAAAAAGTCAAAGTTTGACTTTTCAGTGTACAATTGATTTTTGATCAGTTGACTGGAAAATTCATCTGTCAATCCAATGCATTTGAGATCTTTTAAACCTTTTGATTAGGTCAAGATGATTCCATTGAGTCCTTGAATCCATACTTGAACCCAATTTGCCATTGGCTAGGTGAAAAATCAGAAATTGCCCTTCTGCAGTCAAAACCCTAAAAATGACCATTTTGCCCTTTTGATGATCTGATCAAATTTCTTGAGGAGTTGTGTTCCAAAATTGATCAAATGGTTCATATGAGCCTATAATGTTGATATGGATCAAAAATTATGAGGTTTGACTGTAAATTGGCCACAATTGACTTTTTCTCCAATACAACTGATTTCTAGGTCAACTGATCAATTGATTGGGCAAAAATTTGATTCAAAGCTTGAAACTTGGTATGAGAAATCTTATAAGTCCAACATGAAGTATGAAAGTCACATTGAGCATTGGAAGTCCAAAAATCCCTGTGCAAACTCAAACCCTAATTTCAGGTCATCATTGCAAGGAGATGTCTTGAGCAGAGCAAACCCTAATCCTGTCTGGAGTCCAAAGAGTTCTGTGAGGGGAAATCTTGATAAAATAAGCGGGCAAATTTTGGGGTACAACAGCTTCCCCTGTTCAATCTTCTTGAACCTGAAGAGTTAGATTGGCGAGTTTGCCTTTCGTGACTCGAAGGTAAAAGATGATTTGACACTAGAGTGCCCGTAAATTTGCACTCGTCAAAATGTTGTTGAGGAAATGGGCTTAAAGATACCATTTGGAGATGGTTGAATTTGTTGGAGATGGGCTTAGAGATGCCATCCAAAGAAGTGTCTATCGCGTAAGAGATTCTTTTGCGAGAGTCCGTATATCTGTTGTTGAGGAGAATTACATCGGGGAATGCTGGTCTCTGTCGTGGTAGGGATAGAATTTTTAGGAGCTTCAATCGTCCGTTATTCTACTGGGAATCATCTCTTAGTTGAAGAGGTGAACATGAACTTCTATCTGGTCGTGCTTCAGGATTTTCAGTGACTTACTGGGGGGATGAGATTAAACTTGTTATCTGGTCGTTTTCCAGGCTTCACCATTTCTCAATTCTTATCTGGTCGTACTCCAGGCTTTAGAAGGAATTAAGTTGTTATTTGGTCGCCTTCGGGCTTCAACTTGAATTTTAAGGCACACTAATATCCGGTCGATTCTGAACTTCTTAGTAATTAGCCAAGTAAACTGCTATTTGGTCAAAATCCAAGCTTCGCAATGTCTTAAACTATTATCTGGTTAGGCTTCAGTGGGATTAAGTTGTTATTCGGTCGCCTCCAGGTTTCAACTTGAATTTAAGGCACACTAATATCCGGTCGATTCCGAGCTTCTTAGTAATTAGCCAAGTAAACTGCCATTTGGTCAAAATCCAAGCTTCGCAGTGTCTTAAACTATTATATGGTCGTGCTCCAGGCTTCAGTGTCTTTGGAGATATCAATATATTATCCGGTCAAATCCGGGCTTCATAACTTGAATCACTATCTGGTCGAGTCCAGGCTTCATGGTACTTTATACTGCTTATCTGGTCGATTCCAAGCTTCACAGTAATTTGCTGGGGATTCAACTATTTTTTGGTCGATCTCTGAGCTTCATAGTATGATTGGAGAAAAAAAATAGATATTATCCGGTCAAATCCGGGCTTCATAACTTGAACAGAAATCTGAGCATTGATTTGACTGGACCAGAGAGCTTGTGAGAATTTGATTGTATCTTTCCCTGAAAGGTAAAGAGTTAGTCCTATGTAATGTCATGATGTATGCCATGCATTTATCAATGTTCAATATATGAATGTAATGTATGCGCATGTAAGTTGATTAGCTGTCTTGTTAAGGAAAATAAATCCTTGATAGCTAGAGATAATAAATCCATTGACTACTGTTAGGGAAAATAAATCCTTGATCGATGTTGGAGATTCAAAATCTTTGATTGCTGAGGATGAGAAATACTTGGACCACTGTTGGGGAGGAAAATCCTTGGCAACTTGCGGGGATTAACAAAACCTTGACAACTTCTGTGGATGTGAAAATCCTTCATGACTTTCCTGGGGATATAGGGATCCTTCAAGTCTGCTTGGGAAACCTGCTTGGGGAATCCAGAGATCTTTGATGACTATGGCTGGAGATTACGCAATGGGGATCTTTACTCGACTGGGGAATAAGGAAACTTCTGATGATCTCACTGGGGATTAAACAAAGGAAGACCTTGATTTGTTGGGAGAGTAAGGAAGGCTCTGATGGCTTCTGCGGAGCATTAAGAATGAGAAACTTCGATCTCCTGGGGAAAATTGAAACCTTGGGGCTTCACTGGAGAAGTGAGAATGAGAATCTTCGATCTGCAGGAGATTAGAAATTCTGACAAATTCATGTTGGGAGTAATGAAAACTCTGGCAACTTCAATCTGCTAGGGGATTAAGAACTCTATGGGGACTTCAAACTGGGGAGTTAAGAATGAGAATCTTCATTCTGTTGGGGATTAAGAACTCTGTGGGGAATAGCTATACTGCTGGAGAGTAGCTACTCTTCTGGGGAGATCAGGACTCTGGGGGAAAAGGCTTATTCCTGTTTGGAAAAAGTTCAGGAGTTTGGGTTGTATGCCAATCTACTGGGGAATTATCCGGAGGTTAGGGATGAAAGTTAACTGTTATCTGGTTGATTCTCAGATTTTAGGACAACTTATTGGGGAATCTGGGGAAAGCTGAATGGTGTCGGCTGTAGATTGATAGTTGTAAATTTAACTTCGCTGGGGAAGAGGGTTTCATCTTTACTGGGGATTTATGACCCAAGGTTTTTACTCCGCTGGGGATTGGGATTTTGAAGACTTAACCCTAGTGAGAATTAAAGGTTTGAAATATAACTCCGCTGGGGATTGGGAGTTTGAAGTTTCGACTCTGGCGAGGATTTTGAAATATAATTCCGCTGGGGATATGTATTTCAAGGCTTTAGCTCCGTTAGGGACCTAGATGATGTGCTGCAGGAGGTTTTCTCTCAGAATAGCCTAAAGACGTTTTCCCATACTTTCAACCTGTCAGTAAATGTTCTTTCACATTTTGTTTATTTGTAAATGGTGATTATATTCAAATGCATATGCTCATTTAATAAACCATTGGACGTTTTCAAATAAAACACAAGTGTAAAAAAAAAAAAAGGCAAATAGTTTTCTGCACTTTGAAGTATCTTTGTATTAACTTTGTGTAAGTATTTTGTACAAAGGAGACAGACATCCTAGTAAGAGAATGTTGTCATAAAAATTGAGAAAAATTTATACAAAGAAAGATGGCTATGTGTGAAAATTCCATGGGGTTCCCATTCTGCTATAGCCTTCGTAACTCTGGATATCTTGTCCATTCGTTGCTTCGTCCGAAGATGATTGAGTTGATCAGAAGCCTGGAACTTGTCTGGTGAAGAGATTGTCCTTAAAGTGATCCGACGAGACATAGTCATACACTTTAATTCCCTAACTTTTGCCTGGACCGCCCTTTCGGGTTTTCAGTCCACCAGGAAACCCTTTTTTGCCCAAGTCACCCTTTCGGGTTTTCAACTTGCCGGGTGTACAGATTTTTTTGTTTATCCCTAATTTTTTCCTGAACCGCCCTCTCGGGTTTTCGATTCACCGGGATGCCCATTTTTGCCCAGGTTGCCCTTTCGGGTTTTCAACTTGCCGGGTCATTTATGGTAGTATCTTTTGACTATGTCTGCATTTGCAGGGTGCGGCAGTTCGTCACCGTCCATGGTGGTTAATATCATTGCCCCACCAGAAAAGATGTTTTTGATCACAAATGGTCCTTCGTAGGTAGGAGTCCATTTGCCCCTGGGATCACTTTGCGGCAAGATGATCCGCTTGATTACAAGATCCCCGACTTGATATACCTGGCGCCTGACTTTCTTGTTGAATGCCTTGATCATTCGTTTCTGATACGCCTGACCATGGAAAACAGCAGTAAGTCGTTTTTCATCAATCAAGTTAAGTTGATCAAGCCGGGTCTGAATCCAATCGTCTTCACTCAAACCAGCATCTTTCATGATTCTCAAGGAGGTAATCTGAACCTCGATAGGTAAAACAGCTTACATGTCGTATACCAAAGAATAGGGTGTTGCCCCAGTTGATGTACGTGTCGTGGTACGGTGCCCGTGCAGAGTAAACGGTAACATTTCATGCCAGTCCTTGTAGGTGACTGTCATCTTTTGTATGATCTTCTTAATATTTTTATTCGCAGCTTCGACAGCACCGTTCATCTTTGGCCGGTAGGGAGATGAATTTTGATGTTGAATCTGGAACTGCTCGCACAGAGCGGTGATCATAGTGTTGTTTAGGTTCGTACCGTTGTCAGTGATAATCCTGTCGGGGATACCATACCGGCAAATAAGGTTCTTCTTGATGAAGCGGGCAACCACATTCTTTGTAACGGAGGCGAAGGAAGCTGCTTCGACCCACTTGGTAAAGTAATCAATGGCCACCAGGATGAAATGGTGTCCATTGGATGATGTAGGCTTGATCTCTCCAATCATGTCGATCCCCCACATAGCGAATGGGCAAGGAGCTGTTAAGACATTGAGATGGACTGGAGGTATGTGTACCTTGTCGGCATAGATTTGGCATTTGTGACAAGTCCTGGAATGTTGATGGCAGTCAGCTTCCATGGTAGACCGGTAATAGCCTGCTCGTAGAATCTTCTTAGCCATCGTATGTCCGCTAGAGTGAGTGCCAAAGGTACCATTGTGCAGTTCAGCCATGATCTGTTCAGCTTCAACCTTGTCCACACAACGGAGAAGAATGCAATCGTGGTTGCGCTTGTATAGAATACCATTGCTTAGGAAGAACTTGGCAGAGAATCTCCTTAAGAACTTTTTATCGTTGACGGAAGCTCCTTCAGGGTATTCTTGTGCTTCGAGATACCTTTTGACGTCATGAAACCAGGGTCGTTCCACTACTTCTTCGGAATTAATCTCGTGACAATGTGCAGGTTCGTCCATCCGCTCAATGGTGATCTTGGGAGCCTCATTATCCCAGTTAAGTTTAAACATGGAGGACATTGTAGCTAGAGCATCTGCTAGCTGATATTCTTCTCGCGGGAAGTGCTCGAAGGTAATTTGCATGAAATGAGGTAGCAATGTCAGGATATGTTCTTTGTAAGGGATGAGGTTTGGATGTTTTGTATCCCACTCTCCTTTGATCTGACCGATGACCAAAGAGGAGTCCCCAAATACAATCAAAGATTTGATTCCCAAGTCAATAGCAGCCTTGATACCAAAGATACAAGCTTCATACTCAGCCATGTTGTTGGTACAGCTGAAGCAAAGTCTGGCGGTGAAAGGTGTATGACAACCTTCTGGAGAGATAAGTACAACGCCAATACCGTTGCCAAGTGCGTTGGAGGCACCATCAAAGTACAGGGTCCATCGGGATCCTTGTTCAGGTCCGTCATACGGTCTGTTCTCTTCAATGTTGCTCAAAGTCATGATATCCTCGTTGGGGAAGTCAAACCTCATGGATTGGTAATCTTCGACAACCTGATGAGCCAGATGATCAGCTAGTACACTCCCCTTTATAGCTTTTTGGGTCGTGTACTGTATATCACACTCTGTGAGGATCATCTGCCATCTAGTGATTCTTCCGGATAAAGTAGGCTTTTCAAAGATGTACTTGATCGGATCCATCTTAGAGATCAGCAAAGTGGTATGAGTCAACATATATTGCCTTAGCCGGCAAGCAGCCCATACCAAAGTGCAGCAAGTTTTCTCGAGCAATGAGTAGCGAGTCTCACAGTCGGTAAACTTTTTGCTAAGGTAATAAATGGCATGCTCTTTTCGGCCAGACTCGTCATGTTGGCCCAGTACGCACCCCATTGAATTCTCCAGGACGGTCAGATACATGATAAGCGGTCTTCCTTCGACAGGAGGCATCAAGATAGGAGGTTATAGCAAATACTCCTTGATTCTATCGAAAGCAACTTGACAGTCATCATTCCATTTAATCACCTGATCTTTCTTCAAGAGCTTGAAGATTGGTTCACAGATAGATGTTAGGTGAGAAATGAACCTTGCAATGTAGTTTAGGCGTCCCAAGAAACCTCTGACCTCCTTCTCAGTGTGAAGGGCAGGCATTTCTTGTATAGCTTTGACTTTGGCAGGATCAACCTCGATGCCTTTGTTACTGACGATGAAACCCAAGATTTTTCCGGACCTGACTCCGAAAGTGCACTTGTTAGGGTTCAGTCTGAGCTTGTACTCTTTCAACCTGACAAACAGCTCTTGCAGATGGTCGAGGTGTTCTTCTTCTGTCTGTGAACGGGATATCATGTCGTCTACGTAAACCTTTATCTCATGATGTATCATATCATGAAACAAAGCTACCATGGCGCGTTGATAGGTTGCCCCGACATTCTTCAGTCTGAATGGCATCACTTTATAGCAGAACGTACCCCACTGTGTAACAAAAGTAGTTTTCTCCATGTCTTCGGGGGCCATTTTGATCTGGTTGTACCCTGAAAATCTGTTCATGAAAGAAAATACCTTGTGCTGAGCTGTATTGTCAACCAAGATGTCAATGTGCGGTAGTGGAAAATCATCTTTAGGGCTAGCCCTATTTAAGTCTCTGTAATCCATGCACATTCTGACTTTGCTGTCCTTCTTAGGCACGGGCACAATGTTAGCAACCCATTGTGGATAGGATGTAACAGCAAGAAAGCCAGCATTGAACTGCTTCATCACTTCAGCTTTGATCTTTTCAGATATATCGGGCCGCATGCGGAGAAATTTCTATTTAATTGGTGGACAGTCTTCTCTTTTGGGGAGACGGTGAACCACAATATCTGTATCAAGTCCCAGCATGTCTTCGTAGGACCAGGCGAAGATCTCAACATATTCATTCAACAGCTAAACTAAACGCTCTTTGACACTTGGCTCTAGGTTGGCACCCACTCTAATTTCTTTTCTGTCTTCCTCAGTTCCCAAATTGATTGTCTCTAACAACTCCTCGTGAGGTAGAATAGCTCTTTCTTCCTGTTGTAACAGTCTAGCCAATTCTCCAGGCACTTCACAGTCTTCATCACCTTCGTATTCGGCATGGTAGACCAGATCTTCAGAGTCACTGAAGGCCATAGCATAATTGTTACCCATGGAATCCAGAGTGGATGGGTACCTGCATTTGTAAGTGTGGGTGTGTGTAAGGGATATCCACCTTTAAATAAATAAAATGCAAAAAGAAAGAAAATGAACACAAAAGTTTATATGTGAAAACGTCCATGATTCATTAAAATGGCATATGAAGATGAAAAATCAAACCCTTACAAATGGACCTATGTACCTCGGGTAAGGTACAAGGTTAAAAGTGTACGAATTGTTTAGGAATTATTACAAACCAACAGAAATGTTCGAAAGATAAATTACTGATTGATGAAAGTAATGAGAATAAAGTCCTTTGCCTCCCAATTTCTCAATCCTCCTTCAACGGTAGGGAAAATCCAGTCTTCTAGGTTGCTCTCCTCTTCACCATCCTCCAAATCATTGACTCCATGATGGGTGATCTTCATTGGTGGCCCTCCAGCCCGGGAGCAGCGCACAACCTTTTGAGCAGAAGCAGTGAAACCCAAGCCGAATTTATCTGACTTGAAAGGAAAATCAGGAAGCTGCCCCCAGATTGTGCTTCCTCCTTCTTCAATCACAGCCTTTGCATCTTTGAGTGACGACATCCGAGGCGGAGGTCAGGTAATCATGGGTACAGAAGGCACTGTCTTGGTTGCCGCAATCTCTTCAAAAACTTGTTCGAAGTGCTGAAAGGGGGTTTCGATGAACTCACCATCCAATTCCACATATCGGAAAGAATTAAGATAGCTTATCATGTATTCCTCTTCACCATGAACTGTCACAATTTTCCCCTGAACAGGGTACTTGAGCTTCTGATGCAGAGTTGAAGTAACGACTCCAGCATGATGAATCCAGGGTCTTCCCAACAAGCAAGAATAGGAGGGACGGATGTCCATGACATAGAATATGGAGTTGAAGGTTTCAGTACCCACTTTAATCGGGATGTCCACCTCCCAGTGGACCATCCGTTTAGAACCATCAAAGGCTCTGACAATGATGTTACTGGGCTTCAAAGTTAGACCTTCACAATCTAGCCTATCCAATGCCTTCTTTGGTAAGACATTCAGCGAAGAACCAATGTCTACTAAAACGTGTGCCAGAGTAGTCCCTCTGCATTCTACCGAGACATGAAAAGCATCATTATGTTTTCTCCCTTTGATTGTTAGATCAGCATCGGAGAACCCTAGCCCATTGTCTACTGTTAGGCTAGCTACACATTCCTGGAACTGGTCCGTGGAGGTTTCCTGGGGCACATGGGCCGTCTTTAAGAATTTGATTAAAGCTTTGGCATGAGCTTCTGAACAAAGCAGCAAAGCCAGCATAGAGATTTTTGAGGGGGTTTTCCCCAGTTGCTCCACATCATTATAATCACTTTTCTAGATTATTTTCAAAATCTCTTCCATTTCTTTTTGAGTGGTTTCAGGGATGATCAACGGCTGAGCCCTCGTCATGACAGGCTCTTCTTGGATCCCTTTCCCTCTATCATCAGCAACAGCAAAGGGGACAACCATAGGAGTTACAACCTCTTCAATAACTGGAGTTCTCGCAGATATGTTGATCGGTGCAGGAGTAACCTTAGGAGTGGCTAAGGGTCCGAAGATTGCCTTTGGAGGCGCAATCTCCGGATAGAAAATTCTTCCACTGCAGGTGATTTTACTCGTTCCGAAAATGTTTCCAATGTTGGAAGTCTCTTCATCAGAGCTCTCTTCAGTTGATTCAATTTGTTTAATACCGTGGTAAAAGATCTCTCCCCCATAGTTCCACGGTATTGATTTATTGGACTTGTACGGGATAGGCCCCGGCATAGTTATCTTCAAAGGTACAATCTTCGGATCGAATGTAATCTTAACAGGTCTTTTAGAGACCTTGGAAAGATTGGCGGATATGGTAATTATCGAAACATCATTGACAGGAGTCGGAGTAACAGGAGTCTTTTCAAAAAGTATCTCTTGGTTATCCATTAGGCGTTGGATGCCTAACTTCAACAACGGACAGTCAGTCGGTAAGGATGAACAAAGGTAGCAATCTTTTCCACAGCCTGGGAAAATTTCAGCCTTCAGCAGATTCAACTTGATTATCGGTAGCGGAGTCATCAAATCATCAATAGTAGCAACAAATAGATCCTCTTCAACAGCATGGACATTGTGACCATGTTTTGGAATTAGAGCAGATATCACATTAGGCTTTTCAGGGGCGTCGAATTCAACTTCTTTAGCATCTATTAAATCTTTAATCTTATTTTTTAGGGCCCAATAATTGTTGGTGTCGTGCCCTACACTGTCTGAATGATAAGCACACTTGGCATTTGCATGGTAGAAAGAAGAAGTTGTATTCGGATTTTGCGGGGCCTCTCTCAAACTGGTAAGGTTTAACTTCAGGAGATGAGGGAGAACCTGAGCAGGAGTCATATTGATCCGAGTGAATTTTCGTGCAGGCCTTTCCACTCTTGCTTGGTTGGTTCTGGGTTGATTGTTTCTAGGCTGATCAGTTGCAGTATTTTGAATCATTACATCCCCCACACTGGTCGGCGCTCAAGTCTTCCTTGACTTCTCTGGGAGTAGACAGCTGATACCTCTTTCTTTGCTGGAAAGGTCTTCTTAATGGAAGCGGAAGCAGATGTATCTTTTTGAATTTTCCCGCTCTTTATACCGGCTTCAACTCTCTCACCAGTCAGAATCAGCTCAGTGAACCCTGCAGACGAACTTCCAATCAAGTGATTGAAGAATGGACCTGACAGTGTACCCAAGAACATATCAACAAGCTCCCTCTCAGACAGAGGTTGCTGTACTCGTCCTGCCAAGTCTCTCCATTTCTGGGCATACTCTTTGAAACCTTCATTTGAGACCATACCCATACTCTATAATTGAGTATGGGTTGGTGCTAAATCCGCATTATATTGATATTGTCTGTAGAAGGCAGCAGCCAAATCCTCCCAGTTGTGCACATCAGATCTCTCTAGCTGGTAGAACCAATCTAACTACGTCCCCAAAAGACTGTCTTGGAAGAAATGGACCCACAGATCCTTATAAGAAGAATGTGGTTGGATTTTTCTGACGTAAGACCGTAGATGCATCTTTGGACAAGACAAACCATCGTATTTAGAAAATATAGGTACCTTAAACTTAGGGTGAATGACAATCCCAGAAACCAGCCCTAGATCTTCAAAGTACATCCCAGGCACCCTCTGCACCTCCATAGTTGCCAGACGCTCTTCCAGATTCTTGTATTTGTCATCTGCAGGTGGGTACTGCTGCTCAGAATAGTCTTCATCCTCTTCTTCTTCTTCTTCTTCCTCAGACTCAGTTGGCACTGCAGTCTCTTTACCCTTTCTCACCCCTTCATCAGACGTTGAGGGGAAATCCAGGACCCTTCTAGCTTGACCTTCAAATCTTCTACCCAGAGTAGCCACACCAACCCTCTTCTTTTTCTTTTTCTCCTTTTCCTTTTCCAGCAAGGTTTTGAGATCCTCCTGACCCTTAGCCAAGGTCATGAGTAGTTGCTGGAACTGTGAAATTTGTGCTTGTAAGTCTTTAACCATCTGCTCAATATCCATCTGGCTGAAATAAACAACAGAGAGATAAGGAAACCTGGTGTGATGACCTGTTTATGCATATGATGAATGATATGTATTCATGTAATGCATTCAAGGATTCAGAAATTCAAATTTGTTGTAAACAAAAAGAACACACGTCATATTAACAAGAAGAATTTGTTAGTACATTAAATGCCCCATGGGAAAAATAATAATACAAAATTCTAATGTAAAAAGACGTTGCGCATCCTCTTTGGTGCAATGTAGGTGTTGAGAGTCTTCTCTTCGTAAAGTTGACGAGTAAGTTCCAAAACCTTCTTCTCACTTGCGTAGAATTGGGCTTCAAAAGTATCGCGTTCTCCCTTGAGCTGTATCCAACACCTTTGCAAATCTTCAAGTGATGTTGGCGTGTCAGGATGTAGGAGGGTGTATGGAACCTCTCCTTCCAAAACAGGCTCTTTGATCACAGGCAGAATGTAGGGGTAAGGCATCATAAGACTTTGGGCGCGGGTTCGTACCCACTTGAGGTAAGGCTCAAGGGGGGTGGAATTCTTGTGCCCCAAGGTCTTACTGTCCACTTTGTTGGGCATCCTCCAAGCTCGGATGAACCTTTGTCGAAGTCCTTGATCATCGTTGTCGAAGTCAAAAACTAAGTCTGGAATCAGCATGTCATGAGGGCCATCCCTTCGGGCATACCCAAACTGTCTCAGAGCCAAGCAAGGGTTATAGGTAATGCCTCCCCTAATTCCTAGTAGAGGGACATTAGGGAATTCTCCGCAACGATCAATGATGATAACATTATCTCGGGATCGAGAACACCAATGAACATCTGAATGTGTAAGAGTCATCAATCGTTGTGACCTCCTCAAACCTTGCTCATTCTTCAAGACTGGTTGAGGAAGGTGAGAAATAAACCACCTTGCTAGAAGAGGAGTACAGCATATGAGAACACCTCTCTTCCTCATTGTTCGAGTGTGAAATGAGTGGAGGATATCCCCAAGAAATGTAGGCACAGGATTCTGAGCCATGAAGATTTTGACAGCATTGACATCTATAAGCTCGTCAGGGTTAGGGAACAAGACCAGCCCATAGATGAGAAGAGCCACAATATCCTCAAAAGCTTGTAAGTCCAATGAATTACAGCAGCTTTGGGCCTTCTCAAACAGAAACTTTGCCAAGAAACCCTTGACACCACTTCTAGTCTCCCAATGGCCTATGATATCAGATGGTTGTAAGTGTAGGGCTTGAGCAACATCTTCAGACTTTGGATCTCTTTCCATACCGTTGTAGGGTAGTTGATGGAGAATAGGAATCCTCAGAAGTTGAGAAAATTCCTCCAAAGTAGGCACAAGCTGGTAATCAGGAAATGTGAAGCAGTGGTGTAGGGGGTCAAAGAACTGGAAGAGAACGTTCACCATGTCTTCCTCAGTGTTGGTGTTGACTAAGTTGAGAAGACGACCATGCCTCTCGATGAATGGAGAATATTCTGGAATCTTTGAGGCTAGCTCCTTGAGTTAATGAGGAATTCTCACAAGGTTGACCTGAATAGTTTTCCTGCGAAGTGAATCCATTACCTACAAAACAGGAACAAAGATGAAGATCCAAATCCTTGAAATGGTTAGTGGATGCATATGATGCTTCATGATGTTATGATGTTATGCACAAGTATATATGTACAAACAAATCACACAAGATCCTAGTTTCAGGCTTGCATGGGGTTACATAGGTAAGTACCCTCTTGAAGTTTAGTTGGCTCAACCTGTCCTATAAATAGTAACCGGGTTTTAAGGAGCTCAATATCACTAGATTATTTTGTGTTCATTGTTTCAGTTTAGCCACTTGACTGGAAACCAAAATATTCCAAGAAAACAATCCTCAATGAGTGTAGTATCGAGTATCTACCAACTTCGGACTGCACCAAAGCCGGTCATCTCACTACCCCTAAAAAGGCCAAGTTGGTCAAGTAAAGGTTCTAAAAGTCCATTAGTGCTTTATGACATCACTCAGCGGCCCCGTATTCTCTTTGATTAACTCAAAGGCTACCGGTACCCACAAAATATGTCGCACTAATATAGTTATTGCTTCAACCATGTCGGTATACCCCGCACAGTTTCCACAATGTATTGCTATTTACCTATGAATGTTTCCCAAATCCGGGTAGAGGATTCAAACTCAAACAATAGAACCAAATGTAAAGCAATCAAGTAAAGAAAAATAAGCATGTAAAGGTGATCTAAAACCCTAAGGTAACCCCACTTTTATTTTTTCCCCAGCAGAGTCGCCAGTTCTGTGATACGGTGGGAGAACTGACTTGAGGTTTTGCGTTTGTGTTCGCAAATGTTTCGGTTTAGCAAGAGTCACCATCGACTTTTTATTTATCCAAAGGAAAGGTCAAAAAGCACAGGAAAGACCTTTGAGATGTTTTCTTGGGTTCAGGGGTAGATTATGAAAAGGGAAGGTGCTAGCACCCTTTTCATCCATGGTTTTCCATGGGCTCTTAGTTACTTGTTTTAGATCACTTGCTTTTGCTTTTCAATTGTTTGAAATGGTGCTTTTGTGTGTGGTTTTGAAAATATTTTGAAAAGAGGGATTTGTCTAGGCAACCTTTGTAATAATTCTTGTTTGAATGTATACAAAGGTGTTTGTATTTTGAAAAATGTTTCAATGTTTGAAAGTTTGTTTTTGGGAAATGTTTTGAACTTGTGTTGTGATGTGTGTTTGAAAATAGCAAGGATGTTTGCAAGCTTGATCAAGTAACTAGGAGCATCTACCTACCTACTCAAAGATCTTTCCTACACATTTTTAACCCTTTCACATTGTTGTTTTACCATTGTATTTGGTAAACAACCTTGTGTTTGGATGTTAAACGGGACAGGCGCGGGTCATCGTATGACCATGATAGCAATTGTGCTAAGTATCTTTAGCAAATTTTTTGAGGGACTAGATCATTTTGTATAGGAAACCAAGATAGCGTCATCAAGGGACTGTGATCTTTTTGTTTTGCCAAGATACCTAGCATGCATACCATGGCCATTTTTAAGGCAACAAGTGGATGAAACTCTAGGGGTGCTTGTGTGCATTGTGTTGTCACTTTCATGCATTTTTGTCTTGTATTAGGTCTAGCTATTTGTTTTGATTTTGGTTTTGCATACAAACCCTAATCTTCCTATCATGGCATATTTGAAAGCAATAAAAGCGTAAAAGTAAATCTAATACTATTACAACATTGATTATGGGGAGGGGGATACAAGTTTGAATAGGGGGGATTTGCAAGAAAATAAAAGCCCTAATTCAACTATTACAACCATATTGAATCCATTGTTGAAATAAATAAATAAGACAATATTTAAATATGCAATAAATCATAAATATGCAAAAAATGTTTTTGTATTATTTTTATGTATGTAAAAATAATATATTTAATGTCTCAAAAAAGGAAAATAATATGATTATTTTTGGAAAGGATAATAAACCCTAATTTGTTTTAAGAAAATATATATATTAATTATTTATTTATGTACAAGTAAATAAAATAAAAAAATATACAAATGTTTAGAAAGAAAAAATATATGAGAAAATATTATTTAAGTGTATAAATAATAAAAATAAAAATATATAATATTTTTTGTATTATTTATGAGTTTATTTTAAGAAAATAAAAGTATATATTATTTAATAACTATTTCCTATGTCCAAAAAATAATAAAAATAATAAAATAAAATGTGAAAATTTAAGAAAATGTTTTTGGTATTTTTTAATGTTTAGAAAAATAAATAAAAGTCAGAAAATAATAAGGAAATAGAAAAATATACAAAAACGAAATTAAATGGGCCAAGGGGGTGTAAACAGCAAGCTAAGGGGTGTCAAAAGCCAAAAGGACCAGGCCCAGCCCAGATTGTCTTCATCTTCAACCTCTGATCAAACAAAAAACGCGCGCCCTGTTCAAACCTGGAAATCCTACATACGTGCTCAAAAGCAAAAACTTGCAACATGGAAGTTATAGAGCATAATCACACGATTCTAACCATGTAAAAAACTTAATCTAACTCTCAAAGACCAGAGAGAATTTCTCTGGCCCTAATTTCTAACCTAGTTTTTCAGAAAGTTCATCATTCAAATTCTCCCAACTCAGTTAACTTAAATGAATTATGTGCATATGTACAGCTCAAGGGCAATGAGTACTACATTTTTTATTCACAAACCTAAGCCTAATGATTCCTAAATAGAGAGATAGAAGTTTGAACTTTACCTGTTTCAGTCAAGCTCGAGTATGGCAATGTAGGGGTTTTCAGTGAGGCCTGAGATACTTGTGAGCTTGCTTGAAGTTCCTTTGACCTTCCCCAATGCTTAGTTTGCTTTGAACTTGCTTGAATATCCCTACAGAACTCAACCTGCAAACTCAAAATTCAGAAATGGTGAAGTGTGTAAATGGAGTTACAGTAACTTGGGAATAGTTGGGATAGTTTAGGTAGGTTGTATGGAGTGTGTTGGAACTGATTGCAAGCAAAACGCACGAGTAGTTTGTGATTTGGAAACCAAAATGCAGAACCTGCCCTGTTTTGCAAGAAGATGTTATTTTGGTGTTTGAGAGGGTTTGAGGACTTGATAGCTTGTGTTTCTGGCTTAGTGTGAGATGCAAAACTTGTTTGAAATGTTTACAAGCTTTGGTTTTATCAGATTGCAAAGTTGTTTACCTTTTGCAAGGTTTCTTGGTTTTGAAGAAAAGTGTGAGTTGACAATGCAAAGGGTTGTACAATATAGCTTTAAGCATGTTGATAGTTGGTGTACTTTTGCCTAAGTTTATGGAGTTGGTTTGCTGCAACAGGCTTGGTGCAATGCTCAAGAGAAACAAATTTGCAAAAGCAACCTTTATCAAAATGGCATTGTTAACTTTTTGCCATTTTTAGATTAATTCAATGTGTAAACTTCTAAAGCTCAGAACAATGCCTTAATCCATTGTGTTTGCATTAAATTTTTGAGTATGGAAGGGTTTAAGGACCTGTAAACAAGTACAAGCAAGGCTGGACAGAAATTGCAACTTGTAGCATAGTAAAAAATGCCATGGACCAAAGTGATATTTTGCCAAATTCAAACCTTCGATTCTCCCTAACCATAAATAATCTTGGAGAGTTCTTGGACATTTTGGAAAGCTTGTAACATTCTCTAAAATCCATATTTGAAATGAATTTTGAGATTCCAATTGGAACTAGGTGAAACATTTCCATGAAGATAGGTCAAAATCCTGCCTAAACTAGGGCAAAATTTCACTAAGTTAAAAGTTTTTGGACCTCTATTCACAAAATCATAACTTGATATCCAAGCATATTTTGGGAAAACTTTGTGAATAAAAGTTGTAGATTTTATGGAGGAATACAACTTTCATGTTGGAAGTTTTCTTTGAATCCAATTGCATCATGGTGAAAAAGTTTGGAAAAGTTGGGAAAAAATAAGAAAATTTCATAACTTAGAAAATTTCTAAGTTATGAAATTTTTCAATCTTAAACCCTAATTTCCAAATTTAGGTTTCTTGATGAAAAAGTTTAATGTTTTGACACATCTTGATGAAAAATGACCCTTGGCACTTGATTTTGACCAAAAAGTCAAAGTTTGACTTTTCAGTGTACAGTTGATTTTTGATCAGTTGACTAGAAAATTCATCTGTCAATCCAATGCATTTGAGATCTTTTGAATCTTGTGATTAGGTAAAGATGATGCCATTGAGTCCTTGAATCCATACTTGAACCCAATTTGCCATTGGCTAGGTGAAAAATCAGAAATTGCCCTTCTGTAGTCAAAACCCTAAAAATGACCATTTTGCCCTTTTGATGATCTGATCAAATTTCTTGAGGAGTTGTGGTCCAAACTTGATCAAATGGTTCATATGAGACTATAATGTTGATGTGGATCAAAAATTATGAGGTTTGACTGTAAATTGGCCACAGTTGACTTTTTCCCCAATACAACTGATTTCTAGGTCAACTGATCAATTGACTGGGCAAAAATTTGATTCAAAGCATGAAACTTGGTATGAGCAATCTTATAAGTCCAACATGAAGTATGAAAGTCACATTGAGCATTGGAAGTCCAAAAATCCCTGTGCAAACTCAAACCCTAATTTCAAGTCATCAGTGCAAGGAGATGTCTTGAGCAGAGCAAACCATAATCCTGTCTGGAGTCCAAAGAGTCTTGTGAGGGGAAATCTTGATAAAATGAGAGGGAAAATTTTGGGGTACAACACCTACGAAGGAGACTTAAGAAAAACTGGGGCATCCCGCTGACTGTAATCCTAAAACAAGAACAGTCAGGCAAAAATCCAAGATAACAAATCAAAAGAGGTCACTACAAATCCTTAATAACATGGAAAACATGGCAAAAATGACTTCCTTCCAACAAACTTAACTTGTTTGAACCATCACTGTGATACGGTGGCAGAACCGACTTTTAATACTAGTTTGCGTTTTTTGTTCGCAAATGTGCGGTAAGCAAGAGTCGCCACCGACTTTTATTTCATCCAACTAAGGAAAATGAAAAAGAACAGAAAAAACCTTTTTTCGAGAATATTTCTGAGTACGGGGTATATTATAGAAAGGGAATGTGTTAGCACCCTTTCTATCCATGGTTTTCCATGGGCTCTTAGGTACTTGCTCATTTTTGAAATTGCTTGTATGTGTGTGCTTGTTTTGAAAGGTTTTGTTTACTTCGTTTTAACCCTTGTTTCTATCCTCAAGAGTGTTACGAAGTTGTTTTTGAAAACTTTGTTTGAAAAGTGTTTGGTGTAAAAAAGTTTGTTTGTTTGAGCAAGTACTTAAGAACTAATCTACCTACTCGAAAAAGACTGTTTGTTTTCCTTTTTTAGACAATGCTATTCCATTATTGAGAAATAGGTAGCACAGTTGTTGGAGTTTTTAGGGACATTCGAAGGGACAGATACGGTCACAAAAGCAATGTTAGGGAATTTTAGTAACCCTCCTAAAGCCTTAAAGATCTTTCTGAGGCAACATCTGAATGGGTCATTTTTAGATCTTTCGGGGCTAGAGGATGACCCCTAGCAAACCCTATACTTCATGACCGTTAACGAAGGCAACCGGAGTGAGGCAAACCCTAGGATATTTAGGTTATCTACCATTTTAATTTTCAAGCATTCTTCCCATACAATCCTATTAACATAAATCTAGGCAGTTTATAATTGCGGAAATTAAAATGCGGAAAGTTTAAAGTTCTAGCTATTACATGGCTTTCGCAGATACATAATTATTTTTGACTGAAAAATAAAAGACGGAATTAAAACCTAATTAAAGCTATTACAAACTCGGAGCAGTTACAAAAATAATAAAAAGTAATTAGAATGCGCGCGACGAATTAAATGCGAGGATAAAACCTAAAAATCTAATTGAGAAAAATATTTAAGTTATTTTTTGAATAAAAATTAATTATATACAAAATTAAACCCTAATTTCTAATTTATTTTAATTATAAAAAAGAGTTAAATTATCCTAATTTTTAATTAAATTAATTAATTAAAGAAAATAAATATTTTATGAAAAAATGATTTTTGGAATTTTATGTGATTTCATGATTTAATAATAAAAAGGAATAATTTGATGTTATTTTTAAAAAGACAATAGTTAGAAAAATAATTAAAAAAAGAATTAAAATCAAAAGATGAGAAAAGGGCTTGTATTGAAGAAATCAGTGGGTGGGTTGCTGAATTTGTTAGGCCCAATAACTTCTCAGCCCATCCCATGCGTGAGATTCCCTATTGCGCAAGCTTGAGAGTACACCATTGTCTTGCTATGGTGAAGCGTTGGATCTGATCAACAATGATCCATTGGTTGAATCAGTGGGGTGTATGATGGGATGCTTGGACAAGTAGTGCATTGAATCTGTGAAAAGAAAACAAGAAAATAGAATTTGTTGGGACCTGGGATCGAACCAAGGTCCTCCCACTACCCAGTGTGTACTCTTTCCATCTACGCTACATGTATTAGTTGTTATTACAATGAAAACAAACAATATTATATAAAAGCAAAGTGGATTAATGGGTAAAACAGAAAACGCGCGCGCTGGTTTGAATGGTCCAATATGGTGGTGACAAATCACCGTCTTCTTCCTTCTGCCCGTCGTCTTAGGTATGTAACTTATACCTACGGACAACGTCTATGGCTAAAAACCTGTAAATCTCAAAAATCCAACACAGGCATGATAAATCAAGTATGGCTACATCAATCAATTTGTTTTGACCTCACGAGTAGGATGGTACCCTTTGTTTAGGCCAATTTCACCTGTATCAAGAAGCCCTAAAACGGACTCTCAAACCCTAATAATGGCAACTCTGGATATAAGCATCAAAACGCAAAATCAAGTAAACCAAAACGTTGCAAATGATAATATAAACACAATGCAATGTTTAAGAATGATTAATCATGCGTAAATTGTAAAATATGATTCAAGCTAGGGAAGGAAAATTGTGGGTCTGTAGCGTGCGTTTCTGGGCGTGAAAAGGCTTGTAAATAATGGAGATACGTTCCTAAGATGTCCAACAATCTATTTGCGATGTTATAATGGCTTGAATTGGCCTCCAAGCTTGAAATCGATTCACTACTTTTTTGCAAAAAAAATGAGTTTTTCTTTGTGCTTTCCACGACTGCTAGCCCTTGTTTTTGTGCTTGGTCTTACTCCATATATATCCCTGAATGAATTAGGGTTATAAAAACTACATGTATCTTTGAAAATTTTGAAGATTTGATCTCATTCCTTCCTTGTATGATTTATTTCCAAATTAAGCCTAATCATGCCATTCTTGTTCCAATCCACCTTGATTTGATTTGATCCTAATATGTCAACATAATTAGCTTGTGATCCTGTCCAAAAATCATATCAAAACAAATCTTTGCTATTAGTTGTCATTTATTCTATTTAATTCAATTTTTAATTAATAAAAAATCAAAATAAAACGGAAATGAAGAAAATAATGTGTGGGTGAATATTTGGGTCGTGGAACATGTTATGAGTGAGGTGCAAGCATAAAAAGTTAGGCCCATTTAACAAAAAGTGTATTTTTGAGCACATTTGACTTTTGGCAATTTTGCAAAAATGGTCAACTTTGACAAGGCATATATCTTCCAATTTTAACCCTAGAGAGGTGTTCTTGGACTTTTTAGAAAGCTTAGGATGTCCCCTAAACAACCCTTTTGGTATCATCTCAATTGGGTCTTCCATGTTCATGTAAGAAGCTTTGACCCAAAAAATGTTTTTGTTGACTTTTCAAAAGGACCTATAATATGGAAATTCATATCTTTTGATGAGTGCATATTTTGAACTTGAGGGCTGAAAATGAATTGTAGGGAATTACATTCTCTTAAAAATGAGCCTTGGATGGAAAATTTATGATAAAGTATGAGGAAGTTATGCTTGATCAAAGTTTGGTTGACTTTTCCTAAGAAACCCTAATTTAGCAACTTTTGGGTTTTGATGAATTTGGGGCATTCCTTGAGGAATCATGATCAACCCTTGATCAAATGAGGGATATAACTTCAAAATGTTTATGTTGACCAAAAATCTTGAAGTTTGACTGTATGTGGGCCACAGTTGACTTTTGACCTAATACAGTCGATTCTCAAGCATCTGAGCAGTTGACTGAGCAAACTTCTTGTCAAAGGCTTGAAATTTTACATGGAGGGTCTTGAGAACATATTAGGACCATGGTGAGAATATGAGGTCTTTGGAGTTCACCCATCTTGATAAAAATGGAAACCCTAGTTTGAGGTACATTGCCTTAGGAGAGAGTTTGTCTGGTCAACTCTTGGGCATCCTTGAGCAAGTTGAGGATCTCAATGGGCATGTGTTGAGTAAAATGAGGGGGAAATTTTGGGGTACAACAGCTGCCCCTGTTCAATCTTCTTAAACTTGAGGATGTAGATTGGCTTGTTTGCCTTTCGTGATCTGAAGGTGGAAAATGATTGAACACTAGAGTGCCCAGAAATTTGCACTCGTATAAAGTGATACTTGATTTGGTGATATTGAGAATGGGCTTACAGATGCCATTTGGAAGTTGCTAGAGAATCATCGGAGATGGGCTTAACGATGCCATCTAGAAAATATACCAGTTTCCTGAAAGATTCCTTTGCGAGAATTCCTGTACCTACCGTTGAGGAGGACTTTGCTAGAGAATGTTGATTCGCGTCTTGGAAAATAGAGCCTAGGAGTTGCGGTTGTCCATTACTCTACTGGGGAATTAACTCCTGCTTGAGGAAGGGGAAGTGAACTACATATCTGGTCAGGGTCCAGGCTTCACAACGGCTTACTGGGGAAAGGTGAAATCGACCGAAACTGGTCGGGTCCAGGTTTTACAGTGTTGTGAACTGTTGTTTGGAGATAAGAGAGAAGGAACCTGGATTGTAAGGTTATGAGAAGGAACCTGGGTCATAGAGTTACTTCGAGATGAAAGCCTGAATAGTAGGGCAATGAGAAGGAACCTGGATAGTAGGGTTACTTCAAAGTGAAAGCTTGGATAGTAGGGCTATGAGAAGGAACCTGGATAGTAGGGTTACTTCGAAGTGAAAGCCTGGATAGTAGGGCTATGATAAGGAACCTGGATAGTAGGGTTACTTCGAAACGAAAGCCTGGATAGTAGGGTTATGAGAAGGAACCTGGATAGTAGGGTTACTTCGAAACGAAATCCTGGATAGTAGGGCTATGAGAAGGAACGTGGATAGTAGGGTTACTTCGAAATGAAAGCCTTGATAGTAGGGCTGTGAGAAGGAACCTGGATAGTAGGGTTACTTCGAAATGAAAGCATGGATAGTAAGGCTGCTTCAGAATGAAAGCCTGGATAGTAGGGCTATGAGAAGGAACCTGGATAGTAGGGTTACTTCGAAATGAAAGCCTAGATAGTAGGGCTACGAGAAGGAACTTGGGTTGTAGGGTTACTTCGAAACGAAAACCTGGATAGTAGGGCTGCTTCGGAATGAAATCCTGGATAGTAGGGCTATGAGAAGGAACCTGGATAGTAGGGTTACTTCGAAATGAAAGCCTGGATAGTAGGGCTACGAGAAGGAACCTGGGTCGTAGGTTTACTTCGAAATGAAAGCCTGGATAGTAGGGTTGTGAGAAGGAACCTGGATAGTAGGGTTACTTCAAAGCAATAGTGTAGGTTAGTTGACCCATTCGGTTTAGGGAGCTGAGTTTCCATTAGTCGTCTGCAGATGTGACCTATATAACTGCTGGATTTGTTGAAGCTAATCGTCTTTTCCTGAAAATATATCAGGGTTAATTATATGCGATGCATGAAATGCAGGGTGAGATGATGTTCTCAAAATAAATGAGATTATGATGTATATGATATGTATGCGCTTATCATGATGTATGTTCACGAAATGCTATCAGGGTATGCCCGCGTCTGGGAAAATAAATCCATGACTGTTGCTGGAGATTTATGAATATTCTGTCAGAAAGAGATTCTGCTTGAGAATAAACTCTGCGGGGAACAAACTTAGGAAGTGCATTTTTGTAGCTGAAGTCATGAACTCTGTCGGGGATTGAGCCTCTGTATCTAGAGAAATAAACTCTGCTTGGGGGATGAAATTTACTGACCCGCCCATGATTACGAAATTCGACTGGGGGATATAACTGTCAGATTTCTAAATGACCCTGGCTGGGGAGGTTACGTCCTGTTTCGGGAAAGCCGACATCAATGTTTTCGAATACTTTTACTCTGTAGGGAGTGTATGTACTAATGATTATGCTCCAAAGCTGACTCTATCCCGGTACCTGATGGGCAGAGGAACTGTTGGGTTTGGCACTTCTTGTTTTTGCCCCTGTTTCTGGAATTACGAGTAATTGTCTTTGTTTCTTATGTAAATATTTATGAGCATCAATCATTTTCAAATGCATATATCCAAAATAAGTCATTGGAAGTTCTTGCGAAACAAAACAGAAAAAGAAGAACAAACTCTAAGTTTCTTGTGAAAATAATTTTGTATTGATTTCTAAAGTTGACCTGTAATAGGCGTTTTTTTACAAGGAGTCTGACGCTCTAGTAAGAGAACGCCGCCAAAAAATAGAAACTATACAATTTGTGTAAAAAAAAATATCTATGTGAAACAACCCCATTGGGTTCCAACTCTGATATTGCCTTTATATCTTTAAGCGTCACATCACTTTGCTACTTGGTCGAAAGTTGATCAAATTGGTTGGCACCGTCCGAGCTTGATAGTCGATGCTGAAGTCAGGTTACAAGATGATCCAATGAGACATAGTGGTACGCTTTATATCCCTAACTTTTTCCTGGACCACCCTTTCGAGTTTTCAGTCCACCGGGATACCCTTTTTTACCCAAGCCGCCCTTTCAGGTTTTCGACTTGCCGGGTGTACAGGTTTTTCATTTTCATCCCTTACTTTTGCCTGAACCCTTTTGGTTCGCCAGAAGCCCTTGCTTTTGCCTAGGCCAGTCAACCTAGCGGGTCTTTTAATTAGGCGTAGTATGTTTTCACTATGTCTGCATTGACAGGGTGAGGAAGGTCGTCACCATCCATGGTGGTTACAATCATAGCTCCACCTGATAAAATGTTCTTAACCACAAATGGTCCTTCGTACGTGGGGGTCCATTTGCCCCTGGGATCACCTTGCGGCAGTATGATGTGTTTCATCACTAGATCCCCGGCTTGATATTCTTGACGCCTAACTTTCTTGTTAAAAGCCTTGATCATTCACTTTTGGTACGTCTGACCATGGCAGATAGCAGTAAGTCTCTTTTCATTGATTAGATCTAACTGACCAAGTCGGGTTCGGATCCAGTCATCTTCATTCAAACCCGCATCCTTCATAATCTTGAGAGAAGGTATCTGGACTTAGATGGGTAGGACTGCCTCTATGCCATATACCAGAGAGTAGGGTGTTGCCTCTGTTGACGTCTGTGCTGAGGTACGGTACCCATGAAGGGCAAATGGTAACATCTCATGCCAGTCTTTGTATATCACTGTCATCTTCTGTACAATCTTCTTGATGTTCTTGTTAGCTGCTTCAACAGCGCCATTCATCTTTGGTCGGTAGGGAGAAGAATTATGATGTTGTATCTTGAAATATTTACAGAGCTCGGTGATCATTGTGTTGTTGAGATTCGTACCATTGTCAGTAATAATTCTCTCTGGCACACCATATCGACAGATCAGATTATGTAGGATAAACCGCGCCACGACGTTCTTGGTTATCATAGCAAAGGAAGCTACCTCAACCCACTTCGTGAAATAATCGATGGCTACTAGGATGAAGTGATGTCCATTAGAAGCGGTGGGCCTGATTTCTCCGATCATGTCGATGCCCCACATTGCAAAGGGCCACAGAGTTGTCAAGACGTTTAAGGGGACCGGAGGCACATGCACCTTATCAGCGTAGATTTGGCATTTATGACAAGTTCGAGAGTGCTGATAACAATCGGCTTCCATAGTGGACCAGTAGTATCCTGCCCGTAGGATCTTCTTAGCCATGGTATGTCCACTAGAATGGGTTCCGAAGGTGCCTTCATGTAGATCTGTCATGATCCTCTCTGCTTCACTCTTTCCTACACATCGTAGTAGTGTGAAGTCATGGTTGCATTTATAGAGGATTCCATTACTGAGGAAGAATTTTGCAGCGAACCTTCTCAGAAACTTCTTATCATTGACAGATGCCCCTTCGGGATACTCTTGAGTCTCGAGATACCTCTTGACTTCGTGAAACCAGGGTTTTTCTGCCACTTCTTCGGTATCGATTTCACAACAGTGTGCTGGTTCATCCAGCCTCTCAATGGTGATTTGGGGAGCTTCATTGTCCCACCTAACTTTGAACATAGAAGACATGTTATCTAGCGCGTCCGCTAACTGGTTCTCCTCTCGTGGGAAATGTTTAAAATTTAACTCCTCAAAGTGTGGGAGTAATGCCAACACGTACTCTTTGTATGGGATGAGATTTGGATGCTTCGTATCCCAATCGCCTTTCATATGACTTATTACCAAGGCTGAATCCCTAAAAATGTCCAAGAATTTGATCCTGAGGTCAATAACAGCCTTGAGTCCCATGATACAAGCTTCATACTCCGCCAGGTTGTTAGTGCAGTTAAAGCATAGTCATGCGGTGAAAGGAGTATGACAGCCCTCAGGATATATGATTACAACGTCGATGCCATTACCCAGTGCGTTCGAAGCTCCATCAAAATACATAGTCCATCGGGATCCCTCCTCGGGTCCTTCATCCGGTCCAGGTTCTTCATATTCAGTCACCAGCATAATATTCTCGTCTGGGAACTCAAAATTCATGGACTGGTAGTCATCCACGGCCTGATGAGCCAAATGATCAGCCAATACACTCCCCTTTATTGCTTTCTGGGTTGTATATTGTATGTCGTACTCAGTTAAGATCATCTACCATCTTGCTATTCTTCTGGAGAGAGCGGGTTTCTCGAATATGTATTTGATCGGATCCATCTTAGATATCAGCAAGGTAGTGTGAGTCAGCATATACTGTCTCAGTCGGTGAGCAGCCCATTCCAAAGCACACAAAGTTTTCTCGAGCAGTGAGTATCGTGTCTCACAGTCGGTAAACTTTTTCCTAAGGTAGTATATTGCGTGCTCTTTTCGACCAGACTCGTCATGCTTCCCCAGCACACACCCTATTGAACTGTCTAGCACTGTCAAGTACAATATCAAAGGTCTTCCTTCAACTGGAGGCATCAGAATTGATGGTTCTTGAAGGTATTCTTTGATTCTTTCGAAAGCAGTCTGGCATTCATCATTCCACCTTACCACTTGATCTTTCTTCAGAAGCTTGAAGATGGGCTCACAAGTAGCAGTCAGATGTGAAATGAACCTGGCGATATAATTCAAGCGTCCCAAGAAACCTCTAACTTCCTTCTCCGTACAGGGAGCTGGCATTTCTTGTATAGCCTTTACCTTTGCAGGATCTACTTGGATGCCTTTGTCGCTGACAATGAAACCCAGAAGTTTATCAGACCTTACCCTGAAGGTGCACTTGTTCGGATTCAATCTCAGCTTATATATCTTCAACCTGTCGAATAACTTTTGTAGATGATCAAGGTGCTCTTCCTCAGTTTGAGATCTGGCTATCATGTCATCAACATAGACTTCGATCTCGTGGTGAATCATATCATGGAACAAAGCGACCATGACGTGCTGATAAGTTGCCCCAGTATTCTTCAACCCAAAAGGAATCACCTTGTAGAAGAAGGTGCCCCACTTCATGATGAAGGTTATCTTCTCCATGTCTTCAGGAGCCATCTTGATCTGGTTGTAGCCAGAGAAACCATCCATGAAGGAGAAGATTTTATGTTGCGCGGTGTTGTCAACCAGAACGTCAATGTAAGGAAGTGGGAAGTCATCCTTGGGGCTTGCCTTGTTCAGATCTCTGTAATCCACATGCATCCGTACCTTACCGTCCTTCTTAGGTGTCGGAACGACGTTAGCAACCCACTATGGATAAGAAGTGGCAACTAAGAATCCTGCGTCGAACTGTTTCACGACCTCTGCCTTGATCTTCTCTGACATTTCGGGATGCATACGGCGGACCTTCTGTTTAATCGGAGGACAGTCTTCTTTGGTCGGCAGGCGATGAACCACAATATAAGTGTCTAAACCTGGCATGTCTTTATATGACCATGCGGAGATCTCAACATAGTCGTGCAACATTTGTATCAACCACTGTTTGATCTTAACTTCCAGATTTGCGCCGATCTTGACTTCTTTTCTGTCTATCTCTGTGCCCAGGTTTATCATCTCAACCAGCTCTTCATGAGGCTGTATGGCCCTTTCTTCCTACTGTAATAGTCTAGCAAGTTCTCCAGGAACCACACAATCATCCTCACCTTCGTCTTCAGCTTGGTTGATCGGACTTTTAAAGTCATAACTGAAAATAGCAGAGCTGTTATCAATAGGATCCAGAGTGGATATGGATCTGCAGTATGATACGTGAGTGTGTGTAAGAGAATAGCTGTTTTGATAAAGTGAAAACAGAGAGCGCAAAATTTGTATGCAAGAAACGTCCAATGCTTCATTAATGATATATGAAATAACAAATAATAGCCCTCACAAGCAAAGCCAATGTGCCTCGGGCAAGGCACAAGGCTGTAAAGTTTTAAATTGTTTATTACAAATCTCAAAACAAGTAGGACAATTAGTGCGGAATAAAAGAAACTGGTATAAAGTCCCTAGTCGTCCAGTTACTCAGTCCACCGTTGGTAGTTGGGTAGATCTAGTTGTCAATGTCTGAGTCTTCCTCGTTGTCTTCAATGGCATTAATTCCCCGATTACTGATGTGTAGGGGAGGTCCTCCAGCCCGATCACGTCGAACAGCCCTTTGAGCCCCTGTAGTAAATCCCAAACCAAATTTGTCAGTTTTGTGAGTGAAATCAGGGAGCTGACCCTAATTGGTACACCCACCTTCTTCAACTACGGCCCTGGCGTACTTGAGAGAAGCCATCTTCAGAGGAAGTTTGTTGCTGGTAGTAGTTTCAGTCGATGCCAAGATCTGAGGGACCTCTTCGAAGTTCTGACAAGGAGTTTCTATGAATTCCCCGTCCATCTCGATGTAGCGGAAGGAATTGAGGTGGCTCACCATATACTCCTCTTCACCCCACACAGTGACAATCTTCCCTTTTACCGGATACTTCATCATTTGGTGTAATGTGGAAGTAACTGCCCCGGCCTTGTGGATCCAAGGACGACCCAACAAACAAGAATACGACGGCCTGATGTCCATCACATAGAAGGTGGACCCAAAGGTCTGAGAACCCACTTTGACAGGGATGTCCACCTCCCCGTGCACCATTCTTTTCTACCCATCAAAAGCCCTTACCATAATGTTACTAGGCTTTAAAGTCAAACCATCGCAATCCAACCGGTCCAACGCCTTCTTGGGCAGAACATTCAGCGAAGACCCATTATCTACCAACACATGATCCATAGTGGTGCCCCTGCATTCAATCGAGACATGCAGAGCATCATTATGCTTCCTTCCCTTCGGTGTCAAGTCTGCATCTGAAAAACCCAGTCCATTTTCAGCAGTCAGGCTGGCCATGCAATCTTTAAATTGATCAGATGAAGTCTCTTGCGGCACATGCGCAGTTTTGAGGAATGCAATCAAAGCCTTCGCATGGTCCTCGGAGCACAACAATAGGGATAACATGGATATCTTTGAGGGGGTATGCCCCAACTGCTCGACCACATTGTAGTCGCTCTTTTTGATTATTTTCAGTATTTCCTCTATCTCTTGCTTAGAGGCTTCCACGACAATTTTTCTAGGTGCCTCCGTCTGGGAAAGCTCACCTATAACTTCTTTGCCTCGGGTACCATACGATTCACCGGCAGGGGTAATAATTGGAGTAAGAACAGGAGCCATAGTTGATGTACCAACAGGAACAGCAGATGGAATGACAATAGGCTTGTTAACAGTCTTAGGGGAAATATCGAGAGAGAAGACCCTTCCACTTCGGGTGACCTTGCTGGTCCCGACAATGTTACCAATATCAGGATCAACCTCTTTATTTTTCAAATCTTGTTTGATGCCATGATAGTACACATCAGCACCTTAATGCCAGGGGACAGCTTTGTCCGAGACATACGGGACAGGACCAGGAACAGTGATTATTAGCAGAGCGATTCTTGGAGCAGATGTAATCCTAACAGGTCTTCTCAAGGAGATCTTGGAAGGATTGGCAGAAATGGTTATAATGGCAATGTCTTCAGATGGAACAACGGGAACCAAAGTTTTCTCAAACAAAATTTCTTTGTTGTCCATCAGGCATTAAACACTTGACTTCAGCAAATGGAAACCAAAAGGTAGAAATGAACACATGTGGCAACCCTCACCACAACTCGGAAATAAACCGGCCAACAGAAAATTCTTCTTCACAGTCATGAGAGGAGTATAAACTTCATCCACCAAGGTCACAAACAATTCGGTATCAACAGCATTAATTCCACGACCGTGCTTAGGCATGGGAGCAGTTATGACATTGGGCTTTTCCGGAGCATCAAACTCAGTTTCCTTGGCTTCGATCAGATCTTGTACCTTATTTCTTAGAGCCCAGCAGTCATTGGTATCGTGGCCGGTACTCTCAGAATGATAGGCACACCGAGCATTCGGATTAAATTAGGGAGATGTGGTATTCGGATTCTTGGGAGCCTCTTTCAAGGTTGCCAAGTTGGATATCAGCAGATGAGGTAGAACTTCATCCAACGTCATATTGATTCAGGTAAACTGTCGTTGTGGCCTTCCCACCCTTGGTTGATTGTTGCCTTGTGGAGCGGCTGTAGGCCTATGTATCATTATGGCACTTACTGTCTGACGATGTTCAGCTCTGTTTTGGCCCCTCGGGCTATAGATGGCACTGGCTTCCTTCTTACTAGTAAAAGGCTTCTTTACCAAACTCGAAGAGGCATCCTTCTGTATCTTGCCGCTCCGAATCCCAGCTTCTACTCTCTCTCCAATCAGAATCAGCTCGGTGAATCCAGCTGACGAGCTGCTGATCAAATGATTAAAGAATGGACCAGATAGCGTCCCTAGAAACATATCAACCAACTCCCTATCAGACAACGGGGGTTGGACTCTTCCAGCCAAGTCTCTCCACTTTTGTGCATAGTCCTTAAAGGCTTCACTCGCCCCCATGTACATACTCTGGAGTTGAGTATGAGTAGGAGAAAGGTCTGCATTATATTGATACTGCTTATAGAAAGCAGCAGCCAGATCTTCCCAATTTCGGACATTGGCTCTCTCCAGTTGGTAGAACCATTCAAGCTGAGTCCCTGACAGACTATCTTGAAAGAAATGAACCCACAAATTTCTATCAGCGGTGTGGGGTTGGATCTTTCTGACATAAGAGCGAAGATGGAGTTTTGGGAAGGACACCCCATCATACTTTGCAAAAATTGGAGCTTTGAACTTCTGCGGGATGACCACTCCTGACACCAATCTCAATTCTTTGAAATCCAACCCAGGTATCCTTTGGACCTCCATAGCACTCAAGCGATCTTCCAACTGCTTGTATCTATCCTTAATGGGAGGATACTGCTCATCATTGTAGTCGGTATCATTGTCAGAAACTTCAGGACTGGGATCCTTCTCCCTTGTCTCTTCTTCTTGATTCTCCCCTTCCTTGGATGAAGAGGTCAGATCGACTTGTTGCTTCAATGGCCCTTTAAACCTTCTGCCCATATTCAGAATACCGGTAGCCTTCTTCTTTTTCTTTTTCTCTTTCAGGATGAGGGCTTTCAGATCCTCCTGCCCTTTTGCCAGATTTATGAACATTTAATGGAACTGGGCGTTTTGTGCCTGAAGGTCCTTGATGCTTTGTTCGGAAGACATTTCTGCTGAAATAAACAGCGAAGAAGATGAGAAACCTGTAATGGTACCTGTACATGTAATTTTATGAATGGGATGCGCATGCAATGATTTCAAAGACTTTGGGAAATTTAAGTTTGCGAACCACAATGAAACAAAGATTTTATTAGTTGAATTCAAAGTTCAAATGCCTTTTAGGCGTTACAATTAAAAACAAATCTAAAACTAGAAAAAAATCAAAATTCCCATGGATGTTTCCTCTTTGTTTCGAGATAGACATTGAGTCCTCTTTCCTCATAGAGCTGCTTTGTGAGCTCTAAAACCTTCCTCTTCTGGGCATAGAACTGATCCCTGTAAGTATCCCGCTCTTTCTTCAACTAAATCTAAGACCTCTATAATTCTCTAAGATCAGTGGGCATATCAGGATAGAGAACCGTGTAAGGAATACCCCCTTCAGTAGTGGGTTCCACAATCACTGGTAAAACGGCCATATAGGGCATCATAAGTTTCTGTTCGCGAGCTCGTACCCATTGGAGGTAAGGTTCCATAAGAATGGAAGCCTTTGGCCCCAAGGCCTTGGCGCCAGATCTGTTTACCATGCCCCAAGCTCGTATGAACCTCTGGTGATACTCTTGAATATCATCCTCATAGTTGAATACAATGCCCTCGATAAGTAACTCATGGGGACCATCTCTTCGAGCGTAACCAAATTTTCGCAGAGCTAAACAAGGATTGTAGGTTATACCCCCTCTGATGCCAAGAAACGGGACATTAGGGTACTCCCCGCAGCGGTCAATAATAGCAGTGTTTTCCATAGCTCGGGAATACCAGAGAATATCCATGTGAGTGAGTGACATTATCCTTTGTGACCAACCCACACCTTCTTCATTCTTCAGTACGGACTTAGGGAGGTGAGAAATAAACCACCTCGACAGCAATGGAATGCAGCATATAAGAACCCCTCTTCTCTTCATGGTACGAGTATGGAGAGTGTGAAAAATATCTCCGAGCAAGGTAGGCATAGGGTTACGAGAGAGGAAGATCTTGATAGCATTCACATCTATGAATGAGTCTGGATTAGGGAATAGTACTAACCCATATATTAGAAGATCCAAGACCTCCTCAAAAGCCTGAAAATCCATATCATCCCAAAACAGTTGGGCCTTGTCTATCAGGAACTTGGCTAGAAAACCCTTGACTCCACTTCTTGTTTCCCAATTGGATACCATGTCGGCCCATTTCATATGTAAAGCTGAGGCAATGACTTCTGGCTTAGGAACTTCTTCCAGACCTGTGAATGGCAACTGTTCAAGGATGGGTATATCCAACAATTGAGAGAATTTTTCCATGGTAGGCACCAACTGATAGTCTGGAAAGGTGAAGCAGTGGTTCTTGGGATCAATGAACTGAAAGAGTACATTCATCATCTTTTCATCAAAGTTTGAAGTAACCAGATTGAGAAGTCGACCATGCCTCTTGGTGAACACAGAAGTTTCAGAAACCCTTGATACTAGCTCTTTGAGTTGGGAAGGTATCTTCATAAAGCTGATTCAGATAGTATTTCTACGAACAGAAGCCATGATCTGCAAAACAGAACAAAGATAAATTCCCTTGGTCCTTGAAATGGTTAGTGCAATAAGAATGGATGATATGTTATGATGCATGATGTCATGATAAACCACAGGTATAGCAAACATAGACAAATCACACCAAGTTCTTAGGTCTAAGGCTTGTATGAGGTTAAAGGTCATACCCTCTTGAAGTTTTGTTGGTTTCAAACCTGTCTTAAAAAGTAACCGGGTTCTAAAGATTCTCAATATCACTGACCATCCTTTATCGGGCATTGTTTCGGCTCAAGCAATCTTTTCTTGCGGCTGAAATATCCCGAAATTATTATCTCAATGAGTGTAGGATCGAGTATCAACCAATCCTCAGCTCTATACCGAGGCCGACTATCTCACTACTTTCTAATGGCCAAGTTTATTCAACTAAGGTTCTAAGGTCCATTAGTGCTTCACGACACCACGCGGTGGCCCCGTATTCTCCTCGTTTCCCCATGAAGGATACCGGTACCAACCAAAGTGCCACACCAACATAGCCATCACTTAAACCATATCGGTCTATGCCGTACAGTCTCCACGATCTATTGTTGTTTACCTAAAAAGTTCCCCCCAAATTCGGGTGTAGGATCTATAGCAATGCCCAGGCAAAACCCTTTAAGAATAAAGCATACAAAACAAACAAGAAAGCAATTAAAAAAATTACCTAGATCCTAAGGTAAACCCCACTTTATATTCCCCAGTAGAGTCGCCAGTTCTGTGATACGGTGGCAGAACTGACTGTTAATACTGGTTTGCATTTTTTGTTCGCAAATGTGCGGTAAGCAAGAGTCGCCACCGACTTTTATTTCATCCAACTAAGGAAAAGGAAAAAGAACAGAAAAAACCTTTTTTCGAGAATATTTTTGAGTACGGGTGGTAGATTATAGAAAGGGAAGGTGTTAGCACCCTTTCTATCCATGGTTTTCCATGGGCTCTTAGGTACTTGCTCATTTTTGAAATTGCTTGTATGTGTATGCTTATTTTGAAAGGTCGTTTACTTCGTTTTAACCCTTGTTTCTATCCTCAAGAGTGTTACAAAGTTGTTTTTGAAAACTTTGTTTGAAACGTGTTTGGTGTAAAAAAGTTTGTTTGTTTGAGCAAGTACTTAAGAACTAATCTACCTACTCGAAAAAGACTGTTCGTTTTCCTTTTTTAGACAATGCTATTCCATTATTGAGAAATAGGTAGCACCGTCGTTGGAGTTTTTAGGGACATTCGAAGGGACAGATACGGTCACAAAAGCAATGTTAGGAGACATTCGTTGGAATTTTAGTAACCCTCCTAAAGCCTTAAAGATCTTTTCTGAGGCAACATCCGAATCGGTCATTTTTAGATCTTTCGGGGCTAGAGGATGACCGCTAACAAACCCTATACTTCATGACCGTTTACTGAAGGCAACCAGAGTGAGGCAAACCCTAGGAGTGAATATGTGCATGTGTTTATGTTTCAGTTAATTTAGTCATTGCATATTTAGGTTATCTACCATTTTAATTTTCAAGCATTCTTCCCATACAATCATATTAACATACATCTAGGAAGTTTATAATTGCGGAAATTAAAATGCGGAAAGTTTAAAGTTCTAGCTATCACATGGATTTCGCAGATACATAATTATTTTTGACTGAAAAATAAAAGACAGAATTAAAACCTAATTAAAGCTATTACAAACTTGGAGCAGTTACAAAAATAATAAAAAGTAATTAAAATGTGCGCGATGAATTAAATGCGAGGATAAAACCTAAAAATCTAATTGAGAAAAATATTTAAGTTATTTTTTGAAGTAAAATTAATTATATACAAAATTAAACCCTAATTTCTAATTGATTTTAATTATAAAAAAAGAGTTAAATTATCCTAATTTTTAATTAAATTAATTAATTAAAGAAAATAAATATTTTATGAAAAAATGATTTTTGGTATTTTTTGTGATTTCATGATTTAATAATAAAAAGGAATAATTTGATGTTATTTTAAAAAATAAAATAGTTAGAAAATAATTAAAAAAAGAATTAAAATCAAAAGATGAGAAAAGGGCTTGTATTGAAGAAATCAGGGGGTGGGTTGCTGAATGTGTTAGGCCCGATAACTTCTCAGCCCATCCCATGTGTGAGATTCCCTATTGCGCAAGCTTGAGAGTACACCATAATCCTGCTTTGGTGAAGCGTTGGATCTGATCAACAATGATCCATTGGCTGGATCATTGGGGCGTACGATGGGATGCTTGGACAAGTAGTGCATTGAATGTGTGGAAAGAAAACAAGAAAATAGAATTTGTTGGGACCTGGGATCGAACCCAGGTCCTCCCACTACACAGCGTGTACTCTTGCCATTTGCGCTACATGTATTAGTTGTTATTACAATGAAAACAAACAATATTATATAAAAGCAAAGTGGATTAGTGGGTAAAACAGAAAACACGCGCGCTGGTTTGAATGGTCCAATAGGGTGGTAACAAATCACCGTCTTCTTCCTTCTGCCCATCGTCTTAGGTATGTAACTTATACCTACGGACAACGTCTATGGCTAAAAACCTGTAAATCTCAAAAATCCAACACATGCATGATAAATCAATTATGGCTACATCAATCAATTTGTTTTGACATCACGAGTACGATGATACCCTTTGTTTAGGCCAATTCCACATGTATCAAAAAGCCCCAAAACGGCCTCTCAAACCCTAATAATGGCAACTCTGGATATAAGCATCAAAATACAAAATCAAGTAAACCAAAAGGTTGCAAATGACAATATAAACACAATGCAATGTTTAAGAATGATTAATCATGCGTAAATTGTAAAATACAATTCAAGCTAGGGAAGACAAACCGTGGGTCTATAACGTGCGTTTCTGGGCGTGAAAAGGCTTGCAAATGATGGAGATACGTTCCTGAGATGTCCAACAATCTATTGGCAACGTTATAATGGCTTGAATTAGCCTCCAAGCTTGAAACCGATTCACTACTTTTTTGCAAAAAAAATGAGTTTTTCTTTGTGCTTTCCACGACTGCTAGCCCTTGTTTTTGTGCTTGGTCTTACTCCATATATATATCCCTTAAATGAATTAGGGTTATAAAAACTACATGTATCTTTGAAAATTTTGAAGATTTGATCTCATTCCTTCCTTGTATGATTTATTTCCAAATTACGCCTAATCATGCCATTCTTGTGCCAATCCACCTTGATTCGATTTGATCCTGATATGTCAACATAATTAGCTTGTGATCCTGTCCAAAAATCATATCAAAACAAATCTTTGCTATTAGTTGTCATTTATTTGATTTAATTCAATTTTTAATTAATAAAAAATCAAAATAAAATGGAAAATGAAGAAAATAATGTGTGGGTGAATATTTGGGTCGTGGACCATGTTATGAGTGAGGTGCAAGCATAAAAACTTAGGCCCATTTAACAAAAAGTGTATTTTTGAGCACATTTGACTTTTGGCAATTTTGCAAAAATGGTCAACTTTGACAAGGCATATCTCTTCCAATTTTAACCCTAGAGAGGTGTACTGGGACTTTTTAGAAAGCTTATGATGTACCCTAAACAACCCTTTTGTTCTCATCTCAATTGGGTCTTCCATGTTCATGTAAGAAGCTTTGACCCAAAAAGTGTTTTTGTTGACTTTTTAAAAGGACCTATAATGTGGAAATTCATATCTTTTGATGAGTGCATATTTTGAACTTGAGGGCTGAAGATGAATTTTTGGGAATTTCATCCTATTCAAAATGAGCCTTGGATGTAAATTTCTGATAAAGTATGAGGAAGTTATGCTTGGTCAAAGTTTGGTTGACTTTTCTTGAGAAACCCTAATTTAGCAACTTTTGGGTTTTGATGAATTTGGGGCATTCCTTGAGGAATCATGATTAACCCATGATCAAATGATGGATATAACTTAAAAGTGTTGATGTTGACAAAAAATATTGAAGTTTGACTGTATGTGGGCCACAGTTGACTTTTGACCTAATACAGTCGATTCTCAAGCATCTGAGCAGTTGACTGAGCAAACTTCTTGTGCAAGGCTTGAAATTTGACATGGAGGGTCTTGAGAACATGTTAGGACCATGGAGAGCATATGATGTCTTTGGAGTTCACCCATCTTGATGAAAATGGAAACCCTAGTTTGAGGTACATTGCCTTAGGAGAGAGTTTGTCTGGTCAACTCTTGGGCATCCTTGAGCAAGTTGAGGATCTCAATGGGCATGTGTTGATTAAATGAGAGGGAAATTTTTGGGGTATAACAATCACCAAAATGCCATTCCAGACTCAATTAGAGTTCAAACACACAATTAACTGAGTTTAGGACTGAAGAACATCACGAAGAACGGGCGAGTACAAATATACTTTGAGCCTTATCCTTTGTTTCTTAAACCGTGAACCAGACCATGATACAACCTTTCAAAGTCCTAATTGAAGCATGGGTTAGTTCGAAAGCATACTGTTACAAAAGGTATCCTGACTCCTGTAAGCCTTTACTCTAAATCCTGAGTTGAATTTTCTTACAAAAAAATTTTCTTTTATCTGCTAAAATGCATTATCAAAACTTCAAGACACGCATAAAATTTGCATTATTTGAATACCACTGTTTGCATATGGATGTTTGTTTGACAACAGAGAAATTCACACAACGAATATTCAGTGAACAGAAGCTCTCTCAGTGAACAAAATCGTTTCAAATGGGATGACACTTCCAACGATAAATCTCCTATAAACGGGGGGCACAGCGTGATCACTGTCCAACACATCTGGCGCAGTTAAGTCCAGATTCCAAGAAATCCCTCGAGGGGTGCTGAATAACCAGGGGCGGGTCTGTATCTGGATCACTTGGGGCATTGAACGTGAATTCCAGCAAAGAGTTACATGCAATCAAACAAACATTTCCTGGAAATGCCACAAACATTTGCTACTAGGGGCAATGACAAACCTCCACAAAGTCTTGTTTGTAGGATGATCCCCATCCAGAGTTTCAACCTCTGAAAACTTCTTTCCAACTGAGTTGATCTCCAGAACCTTCGAGGAGTTCTGCAAAAATAAAACACCTCTCCAACAGATTGGCAACAGGGTTTATTTCCCCAACAAAACAGGAATCCCCAGCGGAAACATTAGCAGAAACATTCTAAAGACAAGGTATGGAAAGGTGTGCATACTTTTCATCCCCAACGGCCGTCTGGGATTCAGCTTCCCAAAACTCCCCAGCAATTGTCAAGGATTTATTTTCCAAGACAAAATTACATTCCAACAACATTTCATGCATCATATTTACATACATGATAAATGCATACAGTATAATCTCATTTATTTTGAGAAACATCATTACGCCATGCATTTCATCCATCATGACATTACATACAACTATTTCTTTACCTTTTTAGAAAAAGATCAACAGATAAGTGTCATCAATCTGTAAACTTCTCCAAGACAAAATCAAGCTTGGATTTCATCATCCTTTTGGAGTAGTAATCTTCCCAGATTCCTTCATCATCCATTGAGGTACTAATCTTCCAAGATTCCTTCATTACCTTCTGGAGTAGCAATCGTCCCAGATTACTTCATCATCCTGTTGAGGTAGTAATCGTCCAAGATTCCTTCATTACCTTCTGGAGTAGAAATCGTCCCAGATTCCTTCATCATCCTGCTGAGGTAGTAATCGTCCAAGATTCCTTCATCATCCTTTTGGAGTAGTAATTGTCCCATATTCCTTCATCATCCGCTGAGGTAGTAATCGTCCAAGATTCCTTCATTACCTTCTAGAGTAGCAATCGTCCCAGATTCCTTTATCATCCTGCTGAGGTAATGATCGTCCAAGATTCCTTCATCATCCGCTGAGGTAGTAATCGTCCAAGATTCCTTTATTACCTTCTAAGGTAGTAATCGTCCCAGATTCCTTCATCATCAGCTGGGGTAGCAATCATCCAAGGTTCCTTCATCATTTGACGGAGTAGTAATCATCCAACGTTCCTTCATTGCCTTTTGGAGTAGTAAGCGTCTAGGCTTCCTTCATCATTTATCATCATCAAGCTTAATACCTAAAACCAGACAAGATAAATATCTATGAACAAATCAATTTTAGATCAACTCCCAAAACAGGACGGGGTGACTATCTACATGACGAATACTCCCTTCAGACCTCTACTGGATCAGTTTAAAGCTCTCAATGGTTTATCCTAATTCTTTCCCGTAGACATTTTCTCTGGTCTAGATAAATCGCTCCAAGATTTATTCTGATTCTTTTCAGTTAAAGAAAATTCAAGACCTCTGTTGGTTCAGTTTAAATCTCTCAATGGTTTATTCTGATTCTTTCCCATAGACGTTTTCTCTGGTTCAGATAAACTGCCCCAAGATTTGTTCTGATTCTTTCCAGACCTCTGCTGGCTCAGTTTAAATCTCTCAATGGTTTATCCTGATTCTTTCCCGTAAACATTTTTCTAGTTCAGATAAATCGCTCCAAGATTTATTCTGATTCTTTTCCAGTTGAAGTCAAGATTAGACTTAGTTTAATTTATGTCAACAATCACCTTTGGATGGCATCTATAAGCCCATCTCCGACAACTCTCAATCATCCCTCCAAATGGCATATTTAATCCCATTCCCTACACAATCAACCACCACATCGTCAAGCGCAAATTTCTGGGCACTCTAGTGTTCAATCATCTTCCACCTTCAAGTCACGAATCAAAGACTCGCCAATCTAACTCTTCAGGTTTAAGAAGATTGAATAGGGACAGTTGTTGTACCCCAAAATTTTCCCTCTCATTTTCTCAATATTTCTCTCGCATGTGTGATTACAAAAAAAACATGTTTAAAGAAATAAAGAAGATGTAAAATTTTGAAGATGTTAATGTGCCTTTCGATTAGGTCAAAAAAGAAACAAGTTAGATTCGATTTAACAAGTTTCAAATTGGCCATATGTTTTCCTTCGAAGTAACCCCCTTCGATCCACAAGTTGGGCAGCCTCTTTCGATTTACAAGCTAGGCAGCTTCCTTCGATTTACAAGCTGGGCAGCCTCTTTTGATTTTACAAGCTGGGCAGCCTCCTCCAATTTACAAGCCAGACAGCTTCTTTCGATTTACAAGCTGGGCAGCCTCTTTCGATTTACAAGTTTTGGAAATTAAACCCTTCGAAGCAATGTACTTAGATCACACCTCTAAAACTCTTCAACACTATGGATAATAGTTGGTGGATTCGAAGGACCTATAACGGGTCCATTCGAAGAGCACACATTGTTGGAAACGAACGCTGATGTATGATGATGAGTTTGGTCGAAGTGATCAAAACGAAAGGGTGGAGTATTCAAGGTGTTTGTTGACCAAAGTCCTATATACTACCAAACCCAAGCCAGTTGTGCTGCTATGCAACAGTCCTGCACCAACCTGCCACAACACTCCAAATACTGTTAAGCATGCATTGTCTCAGTCCCATACTTACACAAAAAAGGGTACATAAGAGTTGCATCGAAGAAAACAAGGGGACAATATACCCAAAAAGTTCAAATGTTATTTGATTTCCCCCCAAAATCACATCAAAGCTCCTCTATAAAAAGGAGGCATCACCACACATGTTAGGGGGCTGGAGACGCTGAGAGGAGAGAAAAGAGAGTGGGGAAACAAAACTGAAACCTTTGTAATTTTTGCTCATTCATAAATCAACTCTACTTTCACCTACAAACACAAAATCAAAATCCATTATCTCATCTTTCCAACTCTCATAAATCAACTATCCATAACACCCCATACATAAAAGTTTGTTCAAACTCAAGGGAAACCTTCTGTAACAACTCTTCGAACCAAAAGCAAACCCCCTGTGAAGAACTCTTCGAATTCCAGAACCGTCTAGGTAGCAGTTCAAGTTCAAAGCCTACACACCAGCTTTGAGGTATGTATTTCTGACTTTAACTCTTTCATTTGAAACATCTTTATTGATTCATCTTCGAGACCAACATGTAATAATCATGGCCTTCGATGTTAATCTTTTGTGTTTTTCTTTAAGAACTAATGGAATAAAAATATGCATGCTTAGACATACTTGCTTCGATGCACACACATGCTTCGATATAGACATTTTCATCACACACACACATTTGCTTCAAATACACTGACCTGCAGGCCCAGTCGAAAGGCATTCCCTCACTACTTTCAACCCCCAGTCGAAGGAGGCAGAAAGGCAGATTACATCTTGCACTGATTCCAGACCCAGTCGAAAGGGACAACATGCTGGCCTCCAGGCCCCAGTCAGAAGACATGCCTACACTTGTGCCAGCCCCCATTCGAAGGAAGCCAAAAAGTGAAGAATTGAAGGGTTTTCTGCCTCAATCGAAAGACCTTCATTTTCTTACTTTTATCTTATTTTTGCCTTTATATTTTCATGCAATTCAACATGGTTGTAATAGTGTAGGATTTTATCTTTCTGCATTTTATTACTTTTGTATGCTTGCTAGTAAAATAGGGAATGTATGGCAAGATAAAAAAACAAGTAGTCAACCCCTAATCAAAGACTAAATGCATGCAAATCAAACACACTATTCACACATGCACCCTTAGGGTAATTCCACTTGTTGCCTCGGAGAAATAGTCATGTCCCTCGAATATGGGCATTTTAGCAAAGACCGTCGATAAAAGATCGTAGTCCCTCGATGACCCTCAATGTTGCCTTCGGTAAACGATCTAGTCCCTAAATGACATTGTTAAAACGTCCCATAGGTTGCCTTCTATGAATATAAAAACGTCCCTGTTGTACCCCAAATTTGTCCTACCTAGTTGATTTTATTTTTTAAGATTAAAATACAAGAAATATTTAATTAAAGATGGTACAGCAATATCTGATGGCCCATCCTTATCCAAGACTAGAGGGTGTATTTTAATTCGCGAAAACGGGGGGGGGGGGGGGGGGGGGGGGGGGTTTCTAAATTAGAAAGACTCGGATACCCATAATCCCATTCGCGAAGCATGTTGGCCAATGGCCCATGAGATTCGAATGTGGAAAATCATTTCAAAAGAATAATAATAATTAAGCTCTTGTAGTAATACCCATTTAAGTATTATTTTTGTTAAGTAAAGAAGAGGGGTGAAATTACAATTTAGGCCCATTCGTATGGCCCATTCCTGTTGGTAATTGAATAAGTAAAGGGTGGGGTATAATTATAAACAAATGCCCACTGAGTTTTGGGCCTATTGGACGGTCATTACTGTTTATTCTTAGGAAAATATTGTCGTTTTGCTGATTAAAAGATTTAACATCTTATTAATATTTTTTTTAAAGAAAATAGTTGTCTTTGGAAATTTATTGGACTAGAGTGTTAAGGCCATAATGGGCCGGTGGCGTAAGAAATCTTTTTTTTTTGCTGTGATAAAAAATAATAATGTGGTTGGGCTAAGTAAAGTTAGGTAACACTCAGGCCCAAGGGTTATAAAAAAAATTGTTTGTTGTTTTATTTCAAAAAATAACAGTAAGGGAGTAACGTTTCTTACAGTACTATTTCTAAAATGTTGTTTAGTTTTAAAAAAAGGGGAAAGAGGAAAGTATTGGGCTGAATTAATATTTTCTTTACAAGGCCCAAATGTCCAAAAAAACATTGAATGTTCCAATTAAACTAAATTCACGCATGTTTTTAGACACTAACAAGTACTGTAGAAATCTAAAATCTAAACTGAATCAAAACTTGCTTATTACAGAACAAATCTTAAAACGCAATCTCTGTAAATCAAATCTAACAGAATAACAAATCTGGAAAAATCTTATTACATTCAATACGAAATTAATCAATAACAAATTACAGTCCCTAATTCTTCTGATATTCCTAAATCTAAGGCTAAACTGAAAAAACTAAAAACCCTAAAAGACTAAACTATATAACCACAGAAGATTTTATAGAAGAGGGGAGTGGCTACATAAAGGAAAAGGGGTTTTTTTTTACAGAAATAGGGAGGTCGGAGACAGAAACAGAGGACGAAAAATTGAGAAAAGAAAGGGATTCTGAAACAGGGAGGAAAGATTGAAAGGGGAACAAAGGGAAGAACATAGAACAAACTCTTATTGACGTTGAAGACCAAATGAGGAAGCGATTAGAGTTTCCAGATCGGAAACCCTAATCGCTAGTCGTTTCCCACCTTGCCGTCCATAATTGCTTGGTCGTTGCTCCATAACCACCATCCTCAAGCACCGTAACCTGTGAAGCAAAGAAGGACAAGGGATTAGATACCCAAATTGAAAAGCTGGATCGGAATACATAATCGCGAAAGGGGTAAAACCACTTAGCTTGTTATTCATTTTAATTTTGTTTGGGTTGATTGGCGGTAGAGGTAGGGTTTGTGGTTGAACCGCCGCCGTAGGTTTTGGAGAAAGAGAATAAGGGTTTTGAGGATAGCGAGGGAGAGAGAGAGAGAGGATAAGTTTTTTTCTGAAGAATATAACAACTGTAAAATAAAAATGAAAGAAAACAAATCTTGTTAAATTTGGTGTTATCCAGTAGGTGCATGCGTATCATACTTAACATACACCTTCACCTTCCCCCTTTTGATCATCATCAGACGGACGTTAGGCCAAGTCTGTACCGCAGTAGCATGCACCCTCACGCATACGATTATCCAGATCCCTCTCCAAACTATGTAATGGGCCAAGCCCGTTAATTTCCACACACCCCCCCCCCCTTTTTAGTATTACTAAACTCCAAAGAAATTTACACCCCCTTGCCTGGACGTGTAATGGGCCTAGCCCATATTTCCTTTAGGAACCTCCCTTATTTTACTTGCCAAAAGAAATTTCAACCCCCCCCCCCAGATTTACTTAAATTATTATTATTTTTTAATTATTTCTTCATATTATTTTTTATGCTATATTTTATTAATTATCTATTTCTTTTTCATTTATAATTATTATTATTATTAATTTTTATTATCATATTTTAAATATTATTATTATTATTTATTATATTTAAATATTATTATATGATCAAACGAATTATTTTTATATTAAAATTACATATATTATTTTATGTATATTATTTGCATTAAAATATTTTCTGATCATGCATTAATCGAGAGATCTTCGCAATTAATACAATTAAAAATTACTCAACAAACTACAAACTATTTTCGCAATAAACTAAACTAATCAACTGCCCTTTTACAAATGGGTTTCAAACTAGTTTTGGCTTACTACGCACTCAGTCAAAATCTCCGCAATCACTACTCTCGACCGAGTGCGAAGTGATTCAAAATATGTTTGCAAACCCCTAAAAAACACCAACCCATACGAACTACGAATTGAGACTCTGATTCCTCATAAGAGGATACGTAGGCATACGATCAAAATCGTGGCGAATCTTGCTAATTAAAACTTAAAATCCAGTTTACCCCAAACCTAAACCTAAAACCTAATATCCTTGTGAACAAGGTGGACGAAAGGTGCCTAACACCTTCCTTTCGTCTAATTGAGTCTGAAACCTAGAATCTTTATCCGCGAATTAGGGTTGACTGTTAGATTCCCTTCCCTAGGATAAAAAATAATAGTGGCGACTCTGATTTTAAATCCAGTTGCTACAGCTGGAGACTCTGCTGGGGACTCTCCTTAACCTTATGTTTAGGTATTTTTGGGTTTCTATTTTTATTTAATTTGTTTATTCATTGCATTTATCTACTTTATCGCATTTATTTATTTACTGTCAATTTCTCTTATCATCATATATTTATTGCATGGTGGGATTTTTCTATCTCAAAGATATTCTCAAATAAACCCTTAGCAAGAAGGTTCGTCTATTAGCTTAAGGGGTACATCATCCATGTGAGTTTATGTGACGACTTCGCCTAGAGTCGATGAACTTCTAAAAAAGGAATACTTATCGAGAGATATCCTCTTGACGAGTAGGACTTTGGAAGGTCACCCATGACTCTTTGTAACAACCTTAACCTAAAATCTCATGACGAGACCTGTCAAGACTTTGAGACAAAAGTTTCGGTCCGTAAAGAGGCTCCACCTAAGGGAGGCCCTTGTGCCTTTTCCCTCCGGTGTTATTCATGACACCCTTAAAGAAGCCACATTTTGGGAGGATAGATTAACTGTAGGTCAAGATTAAGGAACCTACCTTCTAGGGGTACTTATTACGAAAAGTCCCGTCACTCAACCTTACGCCCACGCATTCATACATTTCATACATTTGTCGCCCGTTTCTTTCTATTTGTCTTATTCATTGGGTACAAAAAAATCAAGATCTTGGTGACTGTTTTTAAAAAGGGATACCAAAGGAAACAACTTATCCACATCAGCGCGACGAACATGTCTGAAATCAAGGCCGCAAAAGGGAAATAACATGCTGAAGACTTTCTCAGGATTTGTCCAACAATGGGGGATGATTTCAATAGCAGATATCCGCAGGTGCACCTAGAAGACTTATTTCCTTTTTGCTTAATTTCACGCAAATAAAGTGTTGGTTTAAGATTATAATATTTTTTAATATCTGAATTATGTTACCTTCGATAAAGGCATTTTGTTTTCACACACCGTTTGCGTATCTATTTTAAAGATAGTCGCCAAGTAAAATAATAAAGGACAAGCATGTACCCAGAGGAATAAGACATTTAAAACAGTAACCATTTCATATTCATACGCATTCGTTCGCACGTATGCATTCACGAACACCTGCATATCATATCAAAACTCATCTTTCAAAAACATCTCTCCAATTGAACCATTGGTAGAAGAAGGTCTCCACCTCCTTGGCCTCCATATAAAACAAGGGCTTATCAACAGAAAGCAATGGAGAAAATCGAGGAAACTCAGGTTGCGTTCAAAGAGGATCTCGACCAAGTAAAGGGAGATGTAAGTTCAATGAAAGGAGATTTGAGTCAAGTTCTTCTGGCTTTGAAGAACATTATTGACAGGCAAGACCAAATTCCTAGGGTAGCTTTCGAGGAAGTAGCCCAGACTATTGGTGCATCAAGCGGTCACCAACTAAGGAAAGAGTTAGAGGCGGGACTCTAGAAGTCCGTCATGGCCCAACAAGAAGCTGAAACTGAAGGGTTTGTCCCACCGCCACCAAAAGCAGGGGCATCTCGTACCCTACAGATTCCGACCAATGATGCAGACAATTACTTGGACCTGCAATACAGAGACCACGACCCAGAGGATGCCAACCAAGCACCCTCAAAGATGACTGGTACTCATGCTGTTGATAATCCGTTAGTGATGAATCAATACAAAGCTCTGGAGGAAAGAATAATAGTTGTGGAGGGTTTTGACGCTTTTGAAGTAGACGCTCTCGAAATGGACTTAGTTCCTGATGTAGTGATTCCACCAAAGTTCAAAGTGCCGGACTTTGAAAAATACAAGGGGCTCACTTGTCCAAGAAATCATCTTCGTATGTATTGCAGGAAGATGCATGCCCATGCCCATGATCAGAAGTTGATGATCCATTATTTCCAAGATAGCCTGAGTGGGGCATCTTTAGAATGGTATATGCAATTGGAGCGAACACATATTCGAACCTGGGCAGATCTTACTAATGCTTTCCTAAAGCATTACAAATATAACCTGGACATGGCGCCTACCTGCATGCAACTCCAGAATTTGTCCCAGAAGAAAGAAGAGTCCTTCAAGGAGTATTCTCAAATATGGAGGGAATGGGAATCCCGTGTGCAACCACCACTGTTAGAGAAGGAGTTAGTGGACACGTTCATGGGAACCTTACAAGGGTTGTATTATGATATGATGGTTGGAAGCATATCTTCGGGGTTCTCAGAACTAGTAACCATCGGAGAAAGAATCGAGATTGGGATCAAAAGTGGGAAGATATCAAGGGGACCATCAAACGCTCCCTACAATTCAAAGAGGCCTGCTTCAAACCTCCCCAAAGGAAAAGAGGGAGAAATTAATGTTGTAGCGTCACAACCCAGGGTACAACAACCATTAGTGATCCCACTAGGGCAGCAGCAAGGCAGAAGGCCATCCAAGAAATTTGATCCACTCCCTATGCCACCTAGCCAATTATTGCAACAGTTAGTTAAGGCATCCCTAGTGGAACTCAAGCCTCTAGCTCCTACAGTCGGGCTGCTCCCGCGAAAGTACAACGCCAACGCCAGATGTGAGTATCATGCTAATTCTCTTGGACATACCATAGAGCAATGTTGGCCATTCAAGCATAAGGTCCAAGACTTGCTAGAATCTCAAGACGTCACTTTTGAGAAACCTAATGTGATGCGGTGGGAGAACTGACTTGAGGTTTTGTGTTTGTGTTCGCAAATGTCGCGGTTAGCAAGAGTCACCACCAACTTTTCTTTTATCCAAAAGGAAAGGTAAAAAAGCACAGGAAAGACCTTTGAGATGTTTTCTTGAGTTCGGGGGGTAGATTATGAAAAGGGAAGGTATTAGCACCCTTTTCATCCATGGTTTTCCATGGGCTCTTAGTTACTTGTTTAGATCACTTGCTTTGCTTTTGCAATTGTTTGAAATGGTGCTTTGTGTGGTTTTGAAAGTATTTTGAAAAGAGACCATCGTTTAGGCAATCTTTGTAATGATTCTTGTTCGTAAGAATGTATACAAAGATGTTTGTCTTTTGAAAAATGTTTCAATGTTTGAAAGTTGTTTGGAAATGTTTTTGAAATGTGTGTGTGTTTTTGAAAATATCAAGGATTGTTTGCAAATTGATCAAGTAACTAGAAGCTATCTACCTACTCAAAAGTCTTTCTTATACATTTTTATTCCTTTGACATTGTTGATTTACCATTTCTTTGGTAATCAACCTTATCTTTGGATGTTAAACGGGACGGGCGTGGGTCATCGTATGACCATGATAACAATGTTGCCAAGTATCTTTAGCATTTGGAGGGACCAAGATCATTTGTTTAGGCAACCTTTTGATAGCGTCATCGAGGGACTATGATCTTATTTGTTTGTATTGTTTTGCCAAGATACCTAGCATGCATACCATGGACATTTTTTAGGCAACAAAGTTGATGAAACCCTAGGGGTGCTTGTGTGTAATGTGTTGTCATTTTACATGCTTTTGTCTTGTATTAGGTCTTTGCTATTTGTTTTATTTTTGTCTTATCATACAAACCCTAATTTTACTAAACATGTATACAATGCGATAAAATGCGTAAAATAAATCTAAGCTATTACAACAATGATTATGGGAGGGGGGATACAAGTTTTTGAATGGGGATATTTGCACAAAATAAAACCCTAAAAAAAACTATTACAACCCAATTGAATATTTGCAAATTAAATAAATAAACAAGTATTTAAATATGCAAATAAAATGTAAATATGGAAAATGTTTTGTATTAATTTTATGTATGAGAAAAATAAAATTATTTAAGTCTTAAAAATAAGAAAAAATAATATTGTTATTTTTGAAAGGGGAAACCCTAGTTTTGGATTAAAAAGAAAAATATGTTCTATATTATTTTATTTTGTCTATTTATGTACAAGAAAAATAAATAAAATTATTTACAAATATTAAAAATTAAAATATATGTGAAAATAATTATTTTATGTGTATGAATAATAAAAATAAAAATGTATGATATTTTTAGATATATTTACTATTTATTTAAGAAAATAAAGTTCTATTTATTTGAATAATCAATATTTTGTACCAAAAAATAAGATAAAAAATAAAATAAAATGCAAAAAATTAAGAAAATATTTTTGAGATTTTTTAATGTTCAGAAAAAAATAATAAAGTCAATAAACATAAAAAATGTGAGAAAATATGCAAAAATATAAAAATATGCAAAGGGGGGTGCAAATAGTAAACTGGGGGTATCGGAAGTAAAACAACAGGCCCAAGGCGCCAAGGCCCAGAACATCATCTTCATCCCTGTCCTTGGCTTCCTGCGCGCGCGTTTCTGAGTGCAAACCTGTAACTCTCTATTCTTTGCACAAAAACAAAAACTTATAACACAAGAATGTAGCTTATGATCTCACGATTCCAGTGATATAAAAAACATAATCTAACTCTCAAGGATCATGGAGAATTTCTGTAGCCCTAATTTCTGACCTAGTTTTTTCATGAACTTCAAGCTTCAAATTCTCACTACTCAGTTAATATAAATGACAACTATGCATATGTACAGCTTCAGCAAGTTAAGGACTACATTTTTGCTTCACAAATCGTGACTTAAGGATGCCTAAATAAAGAGATAGAGATTTGAAAAATACCTTGTTCAGCTGAGTTTGGATATGGCAATGTAGGGACTTTGAGGGAGGCCTGAAGATCGTGTGAGCTTCCTTGAAGTTCCCTCAAGCTACTCCAATGCTTAGCTTGCCTTGAGGATGCTTGAAACTCCCTGTAGAAGTCAGCCTGCAACCTTCAAAAATGAAAATGGTGAAGTCTGAAAAAGGGCACACAGTTGCAGTGCAAGGGCTTGGATAGTTTGGATGTGATGTATGGAAGATGTTTGAAGTGTTACAAGGCAAAACGCACAAGCAAATATGAAGTTGGCTTTGATTTTGCAGAAGCTGCCCTGTTTTGGCAAAAAAATGTATTTTTGTGTTTTGGGAGAGTTTCAGCTGTTGTGCATTCGTGTTTCTGCTTGAGACAAGTTTGTGAAGTTATTTTGAATGATGCCAAGCCTTCTCTTTATCAGATGTACAAGCTCTCTTGGCTTTTGCAACTTTTCTTGCTTTTGAAGAAAAGTGAAATGACTTGTGCCAAAGGCCTGTACAGGCTTGCTTGCTAGTTGCAGAGAGTTGGTACAAGTTGCTTCTTATCTGTGGAAAATTCCTGCATCCAAGGAACAAGTCCAAGGCTCAAGGCTGATAAAGTTGGAAAAGCTAGCTTTATGAAAATGGCAATGTACACTTTTGGCCATTTATGGAATTGTTTCTTGTACAATGCTCCAAAGGTCAAAATAAAGTCATTAACCATTGAGATAGCATTTAATTATGGAGTGTAGAAAGGATTTAGGACCTGTAATGCAAGGTACAAGCATGCTAGGATCTGATTTGCAACTTGAAGCATTGTAAACATGGTTTGAACAAAAGTGATAAATTTCCATTTTCTCTTCTTCGATTCTCCCTAACCACAAATGATCTTGGAGAGTTCTTGGACATTTTGGAAAGCTTGTAACATGCTCTACAATCCATCTTTGAAATGTATTTTGAGATACCTCTTGGAACTAGGTGAAAAATTCCCATGAAGTTAGGTCAAAAACCTGCCTAAATTAGGGCAAATTTTCACTAAGTCTTTTAGTTCATGGACCCCTATTCACAAATTCATAACTTGAGATCCAAGCATCTTTTGGGAAAACTTTGTGCATAAAAGTTGTATATTTCATGGAGGACTACAACTTTCATGTTGGAAGTTTTCTTTGAATCCAATTGCATCATGGTGAAAAAGTTGTGGAAAGTTGGAAAAAAATAAGAAATTTTCCATACTTAGAAAAACTTCTAAGTTATGAAAAATTTCAAATTAAAACCCTAATTTGAAATTTTAGGTTTCTTGGTCAACAAGTTTCACATTTTGACATACCTTGATGAATTATGACCCTTGGCACTTGATTTTGACCAAAAAGTCAAAGTTTAACTTTTTAGTGCACAGTTGACTTTTGATCAGTTGACTGTAAAATTCATTTGTCAATCCTATGCATTTGAGATCTTTTGAACTATGTGATTAGGTCAAGATGATTCTATTGAGTCCTGGAAATCATTATTGAACCCAATTGGTCATTGGCTAGGTAAAAAACCAGAAATTTCCATTTCTCAGTCAAAACCCTAATTTTGACCATTTTGCCCTTTTGATGATTTGATCAAATTTCTTGAGGAGTTGTGATCCAAACTTGATCAAATGGTAAATATGAGCCTAAAATGTTTTTGTGGATCAAAAATTATGAAGTTTGACTGTAAATTGGCCATAGTTGAATTTTTCCCCAATACAATTGAGTTTTAGGTCAACTGTCCAATTGACTGGGCAAAAATGTGATCCAAGGCTTGACACTTGTCATGAGCAATCTTAGGGGTCCAAGATGGTGTATGAAAGTCACATGAAGCATTGATGGTCCAAAAATCCTTGTGCAAACTCAAACCCTAATTTCAGGTTATCAGTGCAAGATGATGCCTTGAGCTGACCAAACCCTAATCTTGTCTTGAGTCCAAGAAGTCTTGTGAGGGAAATCTTGATAAATGAGAGGGCAAATTTTGGGGTACAACAGCTGCCCCTGTTCAATATTCTTGAACCTGAAGAGTTAGATTGGCGAGTTTTTCCGCTCGTGACTCGAAGGTAAAAGATGATTGGACACTAGAGTGCCCATAAATTTGCACTCGACAAAATGTCATTGAGGGAATGGGCTTAAAGATGCCATACAAGAATGTTTGTTGAACTGTAAGTTGTAAGCCAAAAGATTAAGTATCATAATGGTGTCCGTATCTGGAACGTATCTGGACTGTATCTGGAGACTTGTAATGAGAAACAGAATAGCATCCGTGTCTGGAGCGTCTCTGAACTGTATCTAGAGACTGAATCTGTATGAGCAATGGAATGGCGTCCGTGTCTGGAGCGTATCCAAACTGGGGAAAATCAGAATAAGTGACAGAATGGCAACCGTGTCTGGAGCGTATATGAACTGTATCTGGAGTTTGAATCTGAATGAGTAATAGAATAGCATCCGCGTCTGGAGCGTATCTAAACTGTATCTGAGATCTGAGTCCGAATGAGCAACAGAATGACTTCCGTGTCTGGAGTGTATCCATACTGTATCTGAATCGGAAAACTAGATAAGGGCCAGAATGGCATCCGCGTCTGGAGCGTATCTGAACTGGAATCTGAATAAGTGACAGAATGACTTCCGTGTCTAGAGTGTATTTGAACTGTATCTGATAGTTGAAATATGAATAAGTACCAGGATGGCATCCGTATCTAGAGCGTATCTGTATTGTATCATGATTGTATACCGTTAACGGTAGCTTGTTAGTCTTATCCTGAAATGGGTAAAACGCTAGCTGAAACACAAAGTTATGTTGCATGAAATGTATGATGCAACATATGTGCTTTATCAATGTTTATGATATATGAATGTAATGTATGCGCATGTAAGCTGATTTGTTGTATTGCAGAGGAAAATAAATCCTTGACAGCTGGGGATAAAAACTCTTGACTGCTGCCGGGGAAAATAAATCCTTGACTGTTGCCCGGGAAAATAAATCCTTGACTGCTGAGAGTAAGAAAATCTTAGTGACTATTGGGGACAAGAAATCTTTAACAACTTCTGTGGGGATGTGAGGATCCTTCATGTCTTGAAGTTGGAGTATTGATAAAAATTCTGTTGTGAGAGTAATGTCAAACTGCTTGAGAAATCTACTTGGGAAATCCATAGAATTTTGACGACTTCTACTGGGGGTTACACAATGGGAATCCTTATTCTGCTGGGGAATAGGGGAAATCCTGATGACTTCTGCGGGGAATTAAGAATGATAATCTTCATTCTATTGAGGAGTAATGAAAACTTTGGCGACTTCACTGGGGAATTTAATAATGAGAATCTTCATTCTGTTGAAAAATAAAAACTCTGTGGGAAGAAGGCTTACTGCTGAGGAGTAAGTTTAGGAGTTTGGGTTGTCTGCCACTCTACTGGGAAGTTATCCTAGGTTGGGGAGAGACAAAAGTTAATTGTTATCTGGTTGACCTTCAGACTTCAAGACAACTTACTGGGGAATTTAGAGAAACTGGATAGTTTCTGCTGAGGATTGATAGTTAGAAGTTCTGGCTCCGTTGTGGATTGGGAGTTTGAAGTTTTAACTCTGATGGGAAATAAAGGTTTGAAATTTAGCTCCGTTGGGGATCTAGATAACGTACTGTAGGGATTGCTCATGGAATAGTCTAAAGACGTTTTCCTATCCTTTCAATTTGTCAGCAATTGTTCTTTTCCATCCTGTTCATTTGTAAACAGTAATTATGTTCAAATGCATATGTTCATCAATGAATCATTGGACGTTTTTGCAAATAAAAACACAAGTGTAAAAGGAAAAGGCAAATAGTTTTTGTACTTTTAAAGAGATATCTTTGTATTTACTTTGAATAAGTGTTTTGTACAAAGGAGACAGACATCCTAGTAAGAGGATAGTGTCATAAAAGTGAGAAAATTTTATACAAAGAAAGATGGTTATGTGTAAAAATCCCATGGGGTTCCCATTATGCTATAGCCTTCGTATCTCTGAATATCTTGTTTGTCCGTTGCTTCATCCGAAGATGATTGAATTGATCAGAAACTCAGAGTTCGTCAGTGAAGAGATTGTCCTTAAAGTGATCCGACTAGACATAGTCATACGCTTTAATTCCCTAACTTTTGCCTGGACCGCCCTTTCGGGTTTTCAGTCCACCGGGAAACCCTTTTTTGCCCAAGTATCCCTTTCGGGTTTTCAACTTGCCGGGTGTACATACTTTTTTTATTTATCCCTAATTTTTGCCTGAACCGCCCTTTCGGGTTTTCGATTCACCGGGATGCCCCTTTTTTTTGCCTAGGTGTGTCAACCTAGCGGGTCTCTTATGCGTAGTATCTTTTGACTATGTCTGCATTCGCAGGGTGCGACAAGTCATCACCGTCCATGGTGGTTAAAATCATTGCCCCACCAGAAAAGATGTTCTTGATCATAAATGGTCCTTCATAGGTAGGAGTCCATTTGCCCCTGAAATCACTTTGTGGCAAAATGATGCGCTTGATCACTAGATCTCCAACTTGATATACCTGGCGTCTGACTTTCTTGTTGAAAGCCTTGATCATCCGCTTTTGATACGTCTGACCGTGGCAAACAGCAATAAGTCTCTTCTCGTCAATTAAGTTCAACTGATCAAGTCGGGTCTGGATCCAATCATCTTCACTTAAACCAGCATTTTTCACGATTCTCAAGGAGGGAATCTGAACCTCGATAGGTAAAACAGCCTCCATGCCATATACCAAGGAATAGGGTGTTGCCCCAGTTGATGTGCGTGCCGTGGTACGGTACCCGTGGAGAGCAAATGGTAGCATTTCATGCCAGTCCTTTTAGGTGGCTGTCATCTTTTGTATGATCTTCTTGATATTTTTGTTAGCAGCTTCGACTGCACCATTCATCTTTGGCCGGTAGGGAGATGAATTGTGATATTGAATCTTGAACTGCTCGCACAAGGCGGTGATCATAGTATTGTTAAGGTTTGTACCATTATTAGTGATGATCCTTTCAGGGATACCGTACCGGCATATAAGGTTCTGCTTGATGAAGCGGGCAACAACCTTCTTAGTAACGGATGCGAAGGAAGCTGCTTCGACCCACTTGGTGAAGTAGTCAATGGCCACCAGAATGAAGCGGTGTCCATTGGATGATCTAGGCTTGATCTCTCTAATCATGTCGATTCCCCACATAGCGAAGGGCCAAGGAGCTGTTAAGACATTTAGAGGAACAGGAGGCACGTGCACCTTGTCCGCATAGATTTGACATTTATGGCAAGTCCGGGAGTGTTGATAACAGTCAGCTTCCATGGTAGACCAGTAATAGCCTGCCCTTAGAATCTTCTTAGCCATCGTATGCCCCTAGAGTGAGTTCCAAAGGTGCCCTCATGCAATTTAGCCATGATCTTTTTAGCTTCAACCTTGTCCACACAATGGAGCAGAATAGAATCATGATTGCGCTTGTACAGGATGCCATTACTTAGGAAGAACTTAGCCGAGAATCTCCTTAAGAACTTTTTGTCATTGACTGAAGCTCCTTCAAGGTATTCTTGAGCCTCGAGATACCTTTTGACCTCATGAAACCACGGCTGGTCCACTACTTCTTCGGTATTAATCTCGTGACAGTGTGTCGTTTCGTCCATCCGCTCAATGGTGATTTGGGGAGCCTCATTATCCCAGTTAAGTTTAAACATGGATGACATTGTAGCTAGAGCATCTGCTAGCTGATTTTCTTCTCGCGGGAAGTGCTCAAAGGTAATCTGCTCAAAATGTGGTAATAATGTCAAAACATGTTCTTTGTAAGGGATGAGGTTTGGATGTTTAGTATCCCACTCTCCTTTGATCTGACTGATGACCAAAGCGGAGTCCCCAAACACATCTAAGGATTTGATTCCCAAGTCTATGGCAGCCTTGAGTCCAAAGATGCATGCCTCGTACTCTGCCATGTTGTTCGTACAGCTGAAGCAAAGTATAATAGTAAAAGGAGTATGGAAACCTTCTAGGGAAATGAGTATCGCGCCGGTGTCGTTGCCAAGTGCATTGGATGCCCCATCAAAGTACAAGGTCCACTGGGATCCTTGTTCAGGTCTGTCATACGGTCTGAAATCTTTAACATTGTCCAATTTCATAATGTTTTCGTTAGGGAAGTCGAACCTCATGGATTGGTAATCTTCAACAGCTTGATGAGCCAGATGGTCAGCTAGCACACTACCCTTTATAGCTTTTTGGCTCATGTACTGTATGTCGTATTCCGTTAGGATCATCTGCCATCTAGCTATTCTTCCAGACAAAGCAGGCTTCTCAAAGATGTATTTGATCGGATCCATCTTAGATATCAGCAAAGTGGTATGAGTCAACATATACTGCCTTAGCCGGCGAGCAGCCCATAGCAAAGCGCAACAAGTTTTCTCAAGCAGTGAATATCTGGTTTCACAGTCGGTAAACTTTTTGCTAAGGTAATAAATGGCATGCTCTTTTCGGCCAGACTCATCATGCTGCCCAGTATGCACCCCATTGAATTCTCTAGGACGATCAGATACATGATTAGCGGTCTTCCTTCGACGGGTGGCATCAAGATAGGAGGTTCTAGCAAATACTCCTTGATTTTATCGAAAGAAATTTGATAGTCATCATTCCATCGAACTACCTGATCTTTCTTCAACAGCTTGAAGATTGGTTCACAAGTAGATGTTAGGTGAGAAATGAACCTAGCAATGTAGTTTAGGCGTCCCAAGAAACCTATGACCTCCTTCTCAGTGCGAGGAGTAGGCATTTCATGTATAGCTTTGACTTTTGCAGGATCAACCTCGATGCCTTTATTGCTGACAATGAAACCTAAGAGTTTACCGGACCGGACTCCGAATGTGCACTTGTTTGGATTCAATCTGAGCTTGTACTCCTTCAACCTGACAAACAGCTTTTGCAAGTGATCAAGGTGTTCTTCTTCAGTTTGTGATCGGGCTATCATGTCATCTACGTAGACCTCTATCTCATGATGTATCATATCATGAAACAAAGCTACCATGGCGCGTTGATAGGTTCCCCCGGCATTCTTCAGTCCGAATGGCATCACTTTGTAGCAGAACGTACCCCATTGTGTGACAAAAGTAGTTTTCTTCGTGTCCTCAGGTGCCATTTTGATATGGTTATAGCCTGAGAATCCGTCCATGAAAGAAAATACTTTGTGTTGAGTTGTGTTGTCAACCAGGATGTCGATGTGCGGAAGTGGAAAGTCATCTTTAGGGCTGGCCCTATTTAAATCTCTATAATCCATGCACATTCTCACTTTGTCGTCCTTCTTAGGCACGGGCACAATGTTAACAACCCATTGTGAATAGGAAGTAACAGCCAGAAATCCAGCATTGAACTACTTCATAACTTCTGCTTTGATCTTCTCTGACATGTCAGGTCTCATGCGGCAGACCTTTTGTTTCACTGGTGGACAGTCTTCTCTTGTTGATAGACGATGTACCACAATGTCTGTATCAAGTCCTGACATGTCTTCATATGACCAGGCAAATATCTCAACATAATCATGCAATAGCTGAATTAGGCGCTCCTTGACACTCAGCTCTAGATTGGCACCTATCTTGATTTCCTTTTTATCATCCTCAGTAACTAAGTTGATTGTATCCAACTGCTCCTCATGAGGCTGAATTGCTCTTTCCTCTTGTTGTAGTAATTTGGCCAATTCCCCTGGTACCTCACAATCTTCCTCACCTTCGTATTCGGCTTGGTAGATCGGATCTTCAGAGTCACTGAAGGCTATAGCAGTATCTTTACCCATGGGATCCGGAATGGAAGGGTACCTGCATTTGTGAGTGTGGGTGTGTGTAAGGGATAGCCATCTTAAAACAACAAAATGTAAAAGAAAGATAATGAGCACAAAAGGTTTAAATATGAAAAGCGTTCATGATTCATTAAAATGACATATGAAAATGAAATAAGAACCCTTACAAATGGACCTATGTGTCTCGGGTAAGACACAAGGCTGAAAAAGTATGAATTGTTTGTGAATTATTACAGTCCAACAGAAATGGAAAAGATAAATTACTGCGGTATGAAAGTAATCGGAATAAAGTCTTTTGCTTCCTAGTTGCGCAGTCCTCCGCCCACAGTAGGAAAAATCCAGTCTTCCAAGCTTCCCTCTTCTTCACTGTCCTCTAGTGCATTAACCCCTCGGTGGATGATCTTCACAGGTGGCCCTCCGACACGGGAGTGGCGCACACCCTTCTGAGCAGTCGAAGTAAACCCCAAGTCGAATTTGTCTGATTTGAAAGGAAAGTCTGGAAGCTGCCCCCAGATAGTGGATATGCCTTCTTCCACTACTGCCCTAGCATCCTTGAGAGATGACATTCGAGGTGGTAGTCTTGTGATCACAGGAGTTGAGGATATTGCCTTGGTCGCCGCTATTTCTTCAGAGACTTCTTCAAAGTGTTGGAAAGGGGTCTCAATGAATTCGCCATCCAATTCTACATATCGGAAAGAATTTAGATGACTAATCATGTATTCCTTTTCACCATGGACAATTATAATTTTCCCTTGGACGGGGTACTTGAGCATCTGGTGCAAGGTGGAGGTGACGGCTTCGGCATTGTGAATCCAGGGACGTCCCAACAAGCAAGAGTAGGAAGGACGGATGTCCATCACGTAGAATGTTGAATTGAATGTCTGGGTACCCATCTTGATCGGGATGTCCACCTCCCCATGGACCATCCTCTTAGAGCCGTCAAATGCTCTCACAACTATGTTGCTGAGTTTTAGAGTCAGCCCTTCACAATTCAACCTATCAAGGGCTTTCTTCAGCAAGACATTCAGAGATGACCCAGTATCAACCAAGACGTGAGCTAGGGTGGTTCCCCTACACTCCACCGAGACATGTAGTGCGTCGTTATGTTTTCTTCCTTTGGATGTCAAGTCAGCATCAGAGAAACCCAGGCCATTGTCAGCTGTTAAACTGGCCACACACTCTTGGAATTGATCAGCCGAAGTCTCTTGCGGCACGTGCGTTGTCTTCAAAAACTTGACCAAAGCTTTAGCATGTGCCTCAGAGCACAGCAACAGGGATAACATAGAGATTTTGGAGGGGGTCTGCCCCAGTTGTTCCACCATATCATAATCACTTTTCTTAATGATCCTCAGAATTTCTTCCATCTCTTTCTGGGATGTTTCAGGAATGACTAGTGATTGAGCCTTCGTCAAGACAGGCTCCTCTTGAATATTCTTTCCTTTTTTCTCAGCAGCGGAAGTAGGGGTGGGAATTGTATTGTTTTTGTCAGCGGGTACACTTGCAGGTACAGTTACTGGTATAGGTGTAATCCTCGAAATGGCCGCGGGTCCAAAGACTGTTGTTGGAGGAGCAATCTCTGGAGAAAAGATTCTTCCACTACAGGTAACTTTGCTTGTTCCAGAAATGTTACTGATGTCGGGATTATCTTCCTCAGAGCTTTCTTCTTTTGCAATCTGTTCAATCTGTTTGACACCATGGTAGTAGATTTCTCCACCATAATTCCATGGTACCATTTTATCGGATTTGTATGGGGCAGGCCCGAGCATTGTTATCTTCAACGGAGTAGTCATAGGAGCAGATGTAATCCTAACGGGTTTTTTAGGAACCCTGGAAGGATTGGTGTATATGGTTATTATTGAAACTTCTGGAACTGGAATGGGTGAAATAGGAGCTTTCTCAAACAAGATTTCTCGGTTATCAATCAATTGTTGGATTCCTTTCTTCAACAGAGGATAGTCAAATGGGGAGGACAGGCAAGCATGGCAATCTTGGTCCCAACCTGGGAACACCCTAGCTTTCAACAAATTCAACTTGATGGTTAGGAGAGGAGTTAACAGTTCATCCACAATAGAAACAAACAGATCTTCTTCCACAGCATTGGCATTGTGTCCATGCCTGGGCATTGGAGAGGAGATAACATTCGGTTTCTCAGGAGCTTCAAATTCAACTTCCTTTGCGTCAATCAGATCTTAAATCTTATTCTTCAGAGCCCAACAGTTGTTGGTGTCGTGCCCTAGACTTTCTGAGTGGTACGCGCATCTGGCGTTGGGATGGTAATGTGGAGATGCAGTGTTAGGATTTTTAGGTGCCTCTTTCAAAGTGGCCAGATTCAACTTCAAGAGATGTGGTAGGACTTGAGCAGGAGTCATATTTATCTTGGTGAATTGCCTCACAGGCCTTTCCACCCTTTGCTGGTTATTTCTCGGCTGATCATTTCTCGGCTGGTTGTTTCTTGGCTGGTCTGATGCAGACTTTTGAATCATAACGGCCCCCACTGTTGGTCGTCTTTCGGTTCTTCCCTGATTTCTCTGGGCATAGACAGCAGACACTTCCTTCTTTCCAGTGAAGGGCTTTTTTGCAACGGCAGAGGTAGACACATCCTTCTGAATTTTCCCACTTCTAATACCAGCCTCCAGTCTTTCGCCAGTCAGAATCAATTCGGTGAACCCTGCAGAGGAGCTTCCAATCAGATGATTAAAGAAAAGACCTGACAGAGTCCCCAAGAACATGTCCACTAGCTCCCTTTCAGATAATGGTGGTTGCACCCTTCCGGCTAAATCCCTCCATTTTTGGGCGTAGTCTTTGAAGCCCTCATTGGTAGCCATAGCCATACTCTGTAGCTGAGTATGGGTTGGCGCCAAGTCGGCGTTGTATTGATACTTCTTATAGAAGGCTGCCACCAAGTCTTCCCAATTATGGACATCAGACCTCTCCAACTGGTAGAACCAATCAAGCTGCGTTCCTGATAGACTGTCCTGGAAAAAGTGGACCCATAGGTCTTTGTCAGAAGAATGTGGTTGAATTTTACTGACATAAGATCTAAGGTGCATCTTAGGGCAAGACACCCCATCATACTTGGAAAACAATGGCACTTTAAACTTAGGAGGGATTACAATTCCAGAAACCAACCCTAACTCCTCAAAATCCAGCCCTGGTACTCTCTGTATCTCCATAGCAGCTAGACATTCTTCCAAGTTTTTGTATTAGTCATCGGCCGGAGGATACTGTTGTTCAGAGTAGTCCTCATCTTCCTCTTCTTCTGCTTCAGAATCTGATGGCACTGCCGCTCCTTTTCCCTTTCCTTCCCCCTCTTCAGATGTTGATGGGAATTCCAAGGTCCGTCTGGCTTGTCCTTCAAACCTTCTGCCCATGAGAACCACACCGGCTCGCTTCTTCTTCTTTTTCTCTTTCTCTTTCTCTAGTAGAGTCTTGATCTCCTCCTGCCCCTTGGCCAAGGTCAAGAGTAGCTGTTGGAATTGTGAATTCTGAGCTTGCAAATCTTTGACTGTTTGTTCAATATCCATCTTGCTGAAATAAACAGCAGAGAGATGAGGAAACTTGGTGTGAAGACCTGTTTATGCATATGATGAATGATATGTATTCATGCAATGTTTTCAAGGATTCAGAAATTCAAATTTGTTTTAAACAAAAAAAAGAAACACACGTCATATTAATAAGATAGAATTGTTAGTACATCAATTCCCCTTGGGCAAAATAATACAAAATTCTAAGGTAAAAAGACGTTGCGCATCCTCTTTGGTGAAATGTAGGTGTTGAGAGTCTACTCTTCATGAAGCAGCCGAGTGAGTTCCAAAACCTTCTTCTCGCTTGCATAGAATTGGGCTTCGAAAGTATCGCGCTCTCCCTTGAGCTGTATCCAACTCCTTTGTAAGTCTTCGAGTGATGTTGGCATGTCAGGATGTAGGATGGTGTATGGAACCTCTCCTTCCATAACAGACTCTATAATCACTGGGAGAATGGAGGGATAAGGCATCATAAGACTTTGGGCGCGGGTTCGTACCCACTTGAGGTAGGGCTCAAGAGGGATGGAATTCTTGTGTCCCAGAGTCTTGCTATCTACCTTGTTGGGCATCCTCCAAGCTCGGATGAACCTTTGTCGGAGTCCTCGGTTGTCGTTGTCGTAGTCGAAAACCAATCCTTGAATCAGCATGTCATGTGGGCCATCCCTTCGAGCATAATCAAACTGTCTCAGAGCCAAGCAGGGGTTGTAGGTGATGCCTCCCCTAATGCCAAGTAGAGGGACATTAGGGAATTCCCCACAACAGTCAACAATGATGACATTCTCTTTGGATCGAGAACACCAATGAATGTCTGAATGTGTAAGAGTCATCAATCGTTGTGACCACCTCAAACCTTACTCATTCTTCAAGACTGATTGGGCAAGATTCTAAATAAACCATCTTGCCAGGAGAGGAGTGCAACACATGAGAACACCTCTTTTCCTCATTGTACGAGTGTGAAAAGAGTGAAGGATATCCCCAAGCAATGTAGGCACCGGGTTGCGAGACATGAAGATTTTGACAGTGTTCACATCTATAAGTTGGTCAGGGTTTGGGAACAAGACCATCCCATAGATGAGAAGAGCTACAATCTCCTCAAAAGCTTGCAAGTCTAGAGAATTCCAATAGCTTTGGGCCTTCTCAAACAGAAACTTTGACAAGAAGCCTTTGACATCACTTCTAGTTTCCTAATGTGTTGTGACATCATATGAGTGCAAGTGTAAGGCTTGATCAATCTCTTCTGGCTTTGGATCTCTTTCCGTACCGTTGAAGGGTAGTTGATTGAGAATAGGAATCCTTAAGAGTTGAGAAAATTCCTCCAAAGTGGGCACATGTTGGTAGTCAGGAAATGTGAAGCAATGATGCAAAGGGTCAAAGAACTGGAAGAGAACTTTCACCATATCCTCCTCTGTGTTGGAAGTGACTAAGTTGAGAAGACGACCATGTCTCTCTGTGAATGGAGAAATCTCAGGAATCCTTGAAGCTAGCTCCTTGAGTTGTGGAGGAATTCTTACAAGGTTGATTTGGACAGTTTTCCTGCGAAGTGAATCCATATCCTACAAAACAAGAACAAAGATGAATCTCCAAAATCCTTGAAATGGTTAGTTGATGCATATGATGCTTCATGATGTCCATGATGTTATGCATAAGTATATATGTACAAGCAAATCACACAAGTTCCTAGTTTAGGCTTGCATGGGGTTTCATAGGTAAGTACCCTCTTGAAGTTTAGTTGGCTCAACCTGTCCTAGAAATAGTAACCGGGTTCTAAGGAGCTCGATATCACTGGATTGTTTCCTTGTTCATTGTTTCAATTCAGCCTCTTTACTGGTGACCGAAATATTCCAAGGAACCAACCCTCAATGAGTGTAGTATCGAGTATCTACCAACTTCGGACTGCCCCAAAGTCGGTCATCTCACTACATCATAAAAGGCCAAGTTGGTCAAGTAAAGGTTCTAAAAGTCCATTAGTGCTTCATGACATCACTCAGCGGCCCCGTATTCTCTTTGATTGACTCAAAGGCTACCGGTACCCACAAATATGTCGCACTAATATAGCTATTGCCTAGACCATGTCGATATACCCTGCACAGTTTCCACAACATATTGCTATTTACCTATGAATGTTTCCCAAATCCGGGTAGAGGATTCAAACCCAAACAATAGAACCAAAGTGTAAAGCATACAAGTCAAACAAGATAAGCATGTAAAGGTGATCTAAACCCTAAGGTAACCCCACTTTTATTATTAGTCCCCAGCAGAGTCGCCAGTTTTGTGATACGGTGGGAGAACTGGCTTGAGGTTTTGCGTTTGTGTTTGCAAATGTCGCGGTTAGCAAGAGTCGCCACCGACTTTTCTTTTATCCAAAAGGAAAGGTAAAAAAGCACAGGAAATACCTTTGAGATGTTTTCTTGAGTTCGGGGGGTAGATTATGAAAAGGGAAGGTATTAGCACCCTTTTCATCCATGGTTTTCCATGGGCTCTTAGCTACTTGTTTAGATCACTTGCTTTGCTTTTGCAATTGTTTGAAATGGTGTTTTGTGTGGTTTTGAAAGTATTTTGAAAAGAGGCCATCGTTTAGGCAATCTTTGTAATGATTCTTGTTTGTAAGAATGTATACAAAGATGTTTGTCTTTTGAAAAATGTTTCAATGTTTGAAAGTTGTTTGGAAATGTTTTTGAAATGTGTGTGTGTTTTTGAAAATAGCAAGGATTGTTTGCAAATTGATCAAGTAACTAGAAGCTATCTACCTACTCAAAAGTCTTTCCTATACATTTTTATTCCTTTGACATTGTTGATTTACCATTGCTTTGGTAATCAACCCTATCTTTGGATGTTAAACGGAACGGGCGTGGGTCATTGTATGACCATGATAGCAATGTTGCCAAGTATCCTTAGCATTTGGAGGGACCAAGATCATTTGTTTAGGCAATCTTTTGATAGCGTCATCGAGGGACTATGATCTTATTTGTTTGTATTGTTTTGCCAAGATACCTAGCATGCATACCATGGCCATTCTTTAGGAAACAAAGTGGATGAAACCCTAGGGGTGCTTATGTGCAATGTGTTGTCATTTTACATGCTTTTGTCTTGTATTAGGTCTTTGTTATTTGTTTGATTTTTGTCTTATCATACAAACCCTAATTTTACTAAACATGTATACAATGCGATAAATTGCGTAAAATAAATCTAAGCTATTACAACAATGATTATGGGAGGGGGGGATACAAGTTTTTGAATGGGGATATTTGCACAAAATAAAACCCTAAAAAAAACTATTACAACCCAATTGAATATTTGCAAATTAAATAAATAAACAAGTATTTAAATATGCAAATAAAATGTAAATATGCAAAATGTTTTGTATTAATTTTATGTATGAGAAAAATAAAATTATTTAAGTCTTAAAAATAAGAAAAAATAATATTGTTATTTTTGAAAGGGGAAACCCTAGTTTTTGATTAAAAAGAAAAATGTGTTCTATATTATTTTATTTTGTCTATTTATGTACAAGAAAAATAAATAAAATTATTTACAAATATTAAAAATTAAAATATATGTGAAAATAATTATTTTATGTGTATGAATAATAAAAATAAAAATGTATGATATTTTTAGATATATTTAATATTTATTTAAGAAAATAAAGTTCTATATATTTGAATAATCAATATTTTGTACCAAAAAATAAGATAAAAAATAAAATAAAATGCAAAAAACTAAGAAAATATTTTTGAGATTTTTTAATGTTCAGAAAAAAATAATAAAGTCAATAAACATAAAAAAATATGAGAAAATATGCAAAAATATAAAAATATGCAAAGGGGGATGCAAATAGTAAACTGGGGGTATGGGAAGTAAAACAACAGGCCCAAGGCGCCAAGGCCCAGAACATCATCTCCATCCCTGTCCTTGGCTTCCTGTGCGCGCATTTCTGAGTGCAAACCTGTAACTCTCTATTCTTTGCACAAAAACAAAAACTTATAACACAAGAAATGTAGCTTATGATCTCACGATTCCAGTGATATAAAAAACATAATCTAACTCTCAAGGATCATGGAGAATTTCTGTAGCCCTAATTTCTGACCTAGTTTTTTCATGAACTTCAAGCTTCAAATTCTCACTACTCAGTTAATATAAATGACAACTATGCATATGTACAGCTTCAGCAAGTTAAGGACTACATTTTTGCTTCACAAATCGTGACTTAAGGATGCCTAAATAAAGAGATAGAGATTTGAAAAATACCTTGTTCAGCTGAGTTTGGATATGGCAATGTAGGGACTTTGAGGGAGGCCTGAAGATCGTGTGAGCTTCCTTGAAGTTCCCTCAAGCTATTCCAATTCTTAGCTTGCCTTGAGGATGCTTGAAACTCCCTGTAGAAGTCAACCTGCAACCTTCAAAAATGAAAATGGTGAAGTCTGAAACAGGGCACACAGTTGCAGTGCAAGGGCTTGGATAGTTTGGATGTGATTTATGGAAGATGTTTGAAGTGTTACAAGGCAAAACACACGAGCAAATATGAAGTTGGCTTTGATTTTGCAGAAGCTGCCTTGTTTTGGCAGAAAAATGTATTTTTGTGTTTTGGGAGAGTTTCAGTTGTTGTGCATTCGTGTTTCTGCTTGAGACAAGTTTGTGAAGTTGTTTTAAATGATGCCAAGCCTTCTCTTTATAATATGTACAAGCTCTCTTGGCTTTTGCAACTTTTCTTGCTTTTGAAGAAAAGTGAAATGACTTGTGCCAAAGGCCTGTACAGGCTTGCTTGCTAGCTGCAGAGAGTTGGTACAAGTTGCTTCTTATCTGTGGAAAATTCCTGCATCCAAGGAACAAGTCCAAGGCTCAAGGCTGATAAAGTTGGAAAAGCTAGCTTTATGAAAATGGCAATGTACACTTTTGGACATTTATGGAATTGTTTCTTGTACAATGCTCCAAAGGTCAAAATAAAGTCATTAACCATTGAGATAGCATTTAATTATAGAGTGTAGAAAGGATTTAGGACCTGTAATGCAAGGTACAAGCATGCTAGGATCTGATTTGCAACTTGAAGCATTGTAAACATGGTTTGAACAAAAGTGATAAATTTCCATTTTCTCTTCTTCGATTCTCCCTAACCACAAATGATCTTGGAGAGTTCTTGGACATTTTGGAAAGCTTGTAACATGCTCTACAATCCATATTTGAAATGAATTTTGAGATACCTCTTGGAACTAGGTGAAAAATTCCCATGAAGTTAGGTCAAAAACCTGCCTAAATTAGGGCAAATTTTCACTAAGTCTTTTAGTTCATGGACCCCTATTCACAAATTCATAACTTGAGATCCAAGCATCTTTTGGGAAAACTTTGTGAATAAAAGTTGTAGATTTCATGGAGGACTACAACTTTCATGTTGGAAGTTTTCTTTGAATCCAATTTCATCATGGTGAAAAAGTTGTGGAAAGTTGGAAAAAAATAAGAAATTTTCCATACTTAGAAAAAATTCTAAGTTATGAAAAATTTCAAATTAAAACCCTTGTAAGTGCCCTAGCTGGAGAGTTGGCTTCATTTGTAAAACAAATAAGAAAGCAAGTTTACCCAGATCCCCTCTGTTGTTTTAATATGTGGTGTTGAAGAAGTTCAACATCTGGACCAACATGTTATGTAAGATGTCACAACATCAGCATGTGACATCGCGCCTGAAACTAAGTACTGATGTTATATGTTGAATATTTGTAACAGCTGTGACTTATAACCTAACTATTCTAAGTGATCTAAAGAGGTTATTTGTTGTGTTGAAAAAGTTCAACATCTAGGAAAATATGTTAGATGTAATGTCATGACATCTGACTTGACATCACGTCAACAGAATTGATAATTCAGTTACAGTTCTGGTACTTAAATACTCTGAGAATATATGTGGCGTTTCTTGTGGAGAATCTGAAGATCAATCAAGAATCAATCAGAATATTTGAAGAAAATACTGTTTCTAAATATGGAGATATTTTAGGAACTAGAAGATTGAAGACCTTGATTATAGGAGAAGTTTGCTGCTGAGTTGTAACAGTAAGGAGAAAAACTTGCTGAGTTAGGTAATAGGTTATAAATAGCAGATTGTAACCTAGGGTTGGGGAGACACACATAATGTAACATTAGGGGTTTTTTTTGTTAGGTAAACCTGTCGGTCTGTGGCAAGGTTACCATGTATGTAACTCGAAACCTGTAGGTAAGAGTTTGAGTGTTCTTGGATGAAGCTGTGAAGCAAGTCTAAGTATTTTTGCATTACTTCATATTCATTGTAATGTAGGAAACCAAGTGGGAGGGCACTGCTTCTTGAGTAGGAGTAAGACTTCTGTTGTTGCGACAATAGGAATGGAAACTGGTAGGTTTCTATCTAGGAGTTCCTAGGTATAGGTTGCACTGGGTAGATGATTAAGTGAAGGATGGGAACTTGTAAAGTTTAGTCCTGAATTAATACTGCTAATAGTGGATCTTCTTCCTGGCTTGGTATGCCCCCAGAGTAGGTGTGTTTCACCGAACTGGGTCAACAACTGATTTGTGTTTTTACCTTCAACACTTTATAATTCTGTTTGTTATATATCAAGGTAAAACTGTAATGTTGTAACAGATGATGTCTCAGAACATGTTAAGACATCATGCTGATATCTGTGCAGAAGAAATAGAACTGCAAAGCCTGTTTGCTCTCTGCTGATCATGTGTAACAGATGAACAGAATTAGGCACATCGGTGTTCTATCCTCTACACCTTCAAAGTAGGTCTGGCACAGCTTGGTTAAACTGTGCTTATGTTACTCTTCAGTACTAAATCATAAAAATTGGGTATCTACCTTGCAGTGTATTTATTATGTCATATCAGATGTTTAGACATTAAGTATAACATCTGACGACTGGCATACACCAGAATTTCAATTGGTATCAGAGCAGGCATCCTGTTCTTTTTCTGGATGAGATCCATGGGTGATACTTTCTGGTATCTACAAGGTCAATTTTAGTACTGAAGATTGTAACTTGGAATGGTTTGCTATTTCCCTGAATGGTCCCTTGAAGTGGGAGGATGGACTATTCTTGACAGGAATTGTGTGTACCTGTCTCTGGTGATTGGCATTTGGCCTGGTTGTGTGATAGCTGCTCTAGGTTTGATTTATTTTCAAACTTAGGATGTGTGTACGCCTGAAGTTGTGTGTAGTAGTCATGCTAGGTTTGAACCATAATCAGACTTGGTCTATTTTTGAAGGCTAGTCTGGTGGAGTGTGTGTGCAAAGATTGGGGTGTATTATGTTCTTCCGCTGTGTAATACCTAGCAAAACTCAAGCTCTGATGTGTTTCCCCTCTTGTGGATTGAAGGCCATTGTATTCAAGAATTCAACATAAACTTGAGTCCTCTCAAGTCCACTCATGAAGACGTTCTTCGTTCAGGATGGTAAGAATCACATAATCACGGATTAGTGTTATATGAAGACCTTGAAGAATTTCAAGGAGGGCCTTGTTCCAAGGTGATGTAACTGATGTTCTATGTGATGGTGGAACAAGGATGCAGCTACTAGTTGAAGAGCATATGTTTCGGGTGTCAAACAAAGGGATACCTTTGTTTGAAACCTACTCCTGACTTGGAAGAGGAGACATCTGCATGTGCAAAGTTGACAATGGTAAAGTCAACTATGTCTGTGTACTCCTGAAGGTTACTTTAGGAGTCAGAACTCTAGAAGTAAAGCTGGTTGAGATATGACATTGATCAGGGCTGAGCAATTGTTTCCTGAAGTACTATGGTGTGAAGAAAGATAAGCTCACTGGTTAATAAAAGCCAATGATGGTGCAGCACTATTGCTCCTTCATAGAAGTAGATTGGGATCATGAGTCTTGAATATGAAGATTCAGAGTTTGGTTAAGGTATAGCTCTTGGAGTTAAGTAGATCTGGTAGGGATGTCATATGTCATGTCGAGACGTTTGTGCACATACATGGATATTTTGTTGGAGCTTCCATGACTGATAGCTTGAGGGGGAGATTTGGTTAACCTCCTCACATTAGTTCAGCCTGGTGTTTAGCTAGCTGTTGACCTATGTCACATGGGTTCTGGTTGTTGTGTGACATATTTGCAAGGAAGGATTCATCTCTCTCATTCCTAATGATGAATCTGATCTGGTAGGGTGGCAACCTAGATATCTCAAGTCTTTGGTCTCTCAAAGAAAGAGCTTGCAAGAAGAAGATATTAACACACGAAGAGTATGTCAAAGTATTCAAATGGTGAAAGTATCTTACTGGATAATAGGAAGGATCTATGATCAATTGCTATTAGTGACAAGTACAAGTACTTAATTGATTATCCTTGGAGTTCAAGATAACTGATGTTCATAAAGATGTGGGAACATTCCTTCTTCTAGACCCTGTGAAGAATCATAGGAAGAGTGATACCTTAGAGCTATCTCCTTGGTGACAGCAAAATCGTTTGATCCTTGAAAAGGTTTCCTGGAAACATGTTCAGACTTAAAACCACAAGAAGAAGAAGACATCATGATCTTGATGATGGTCACTTGGATCAGTCTGGAGCTGAATTCAACAACTAGATGTTATAACATAATGCTGCGACATTTGGCTCAACATCAGATTCTTATCAACTTAAGATAGGATGATCTACGAAGTTGAAGATTAGATCCTCCAAAAGGATCGTCTCTTTGCAGCTCTTTGGAGTTGTTACATGTTTCTGTCTCAGTGTATCTAAGCCTTTTGTGATAACTTGTAGCCTGAAGTTCAAATCTCAATTGGAAGATCAGAATATCTTTGGAAGAAGTCAGATAAACATGAAGGTGACATTTGATTCATGAAGGAGATAATCAAACAGTGGAATTTGGTCTATCTCAGCAGTGGATTCTGAGAATCAAGATAATCAACATATGACAGCTGATTATTATCGAGAAAGTTTGATTCACAGTATGAATGCGTTCAAACAATATTGTTGAACAGAGGGTGCGCTCTTGAAGACATGAAGATGCGTCTTATGTTTTCCATTCATCAAAGGGTCTTATTTACTTTAATCAGAAGCTGCATTGAAGATCCAACTGAGTATTGAATGTGTCCTACTTGTTTTCATGAGGAGAAGTGATTGTCCCTAACAGGGGGAGTATTGGTTTGTACAAAAGGTCTTCGTCAAACTCGTAGGATATAAAGTGTGACACCTTATTAACTATTGGAATGATGTGTTCAAAACTGAAGAAGACTATGTCTGACCGAATGTCATCACATTGGTAATGACATTGTTCCTAATTTCCTCTAAAACTACAGACAGGAGGAAAATTGGATGAAGTGTGGATTATTATTAATAAATCCACGTGTGTACAGTTGTATGACTCAGAGGGAGTAACCATCCTCTTTGAGAAAATGGTATGGCTTCAAGCTGCTAATCTGAAAATAGCAGAATGCATGACGACATAGGATTTGAGCATGTTTTCATCTGCTAAGAAAACAGAGCTGTTGTGTCTCATTATGAAACAGTTTAGTGAGCTGGAATGTTTAGGTGATAACTTGTCATCTAATAAAGGTATTATATAACTAATGCAGAGTGTAATATACCAACGATGTTTCTTGGAAAGGGGATCCTAAGACAAGGGAGTAGTCTGTTCTAAAAGACAAATGTCTGTTTTAAAAAGGCATCCTGACATGGTTAAAGGGTCAAACCCAAGGGTAGGTACCTGCATTAAAACCAGTCCTAGGGTACTGAAACTGTCAGAATAAAGTACCAAGATCGTTACTATCTATGCCAAAATTGCATTATTTATGAAGACTCTCTCTATTCTTTCTCTTCATCAGAGGGTTTCAGCAATATGAAGTTTGTTAGCATCTGGGAAAATTGTGCATGGGTATGGATCTGTATGGGCAGTCTTTGTCAAATTCTGGCCAAAAAGGGGGAGAAAGATAGGGACCCAGTAGTCTCAGGCGAGACTCAGGAGAAAGCAACACACGGCAATGTCCAGCAAGACTCAGGTGAAGGCAACATGATCCCTAAGTAAGTAACTTTGGTTGTGTCTTGTGTTCTGAGTTAAGAGGATAGTTGTGACTTGTGATCTGAGTTACATGATCACAAGTAATAATCTTGAGAAAAGAAATCCTCTTGGGGCATCGATGGAGTGGAGTTGCTCACAGTTGAAGATAGAGGTTTGTTGTTTGCTCAAAGGACATCAGCCTCTACAAAAGAAGATGTTAGACAAAATGTTGTGACATCTCAATTGTGCTGTGGCCTGGTCCCAAAATACAACTTGCACTTATTTGTTTTAGCCAAAATTTGCCAAAGGGGGAGATTGTAAGTGCCCTAGCTGGAGAGTTGGCTTCATTTGTAAAACAAATAAGAAAGCAAGTTTACCCAGATCCCCTCTGTTGTTTTAATATGTGGTGTTGAAGAAGTTCAACATCTGGACCAACATGTTATGTAAGATGTCACAACATCAGCATGTGACATCGCGCCTGAAACTAAGTACTGATGTTATATGTTGAATATTTGTAACAGCTGTGACTTATAACCTAACTATTCTAAGTGATCTAAAGAGGTTATTTGTTGTGTTGAAAAAGTTCAACATCTAGGAAAATATGTTAGATGTAATGTCATGACATCTGACTTGACATCACGTCAACAGAATTGATAATTCAGTTACAGTTCTGGTACTTAAATACTCTGAGAATATATGTGGCGTTTCTTGTGGAGAATCTGAAGATCAATCAAGAATCAATCAGAATATTTGAAGAAAATACTGTTTCTAAATATGGAGATATTTTAGGAACTAGAAGATTGAAGACCTTGATTATAGGAGAAGTTTGCTGCTGAGTTGTAACAGTAAGGAGAAAAACTTGCTGAGTTAGGTAATAGGTTATAAATAGCAGATTGTAACCTAGGGTTGAGGAGACACACATAATGTAACATTAGGGATTTTTTTTGTTAGGTAAACCTGTCGGTCTGTGGCAAGGTTACCATGTATGTAACTCGAAACCTGTAGGTAAGAGTTTGAGTGTTCTTGGATGAAGCTGTGAAGCAAGTCTAAGTATTTCTGCATTACTTCATATTCATTGTAATGTAGGAAACCAAGTGGGAGGGCACTGCTTCTTGAGTAGGAGTAAGACTTCTGTTGTTGCGACAATAGGAATGGAAACTGGTAGGTTTCTATCTAGGAGTTCCTAGGTATAGGTTGCACTGGGTAGATGATTAAGTGAAGGATGGGAACTTGTAAAGTTTAGTCCTGAATTAATACTGCTAATAGTGGATCTTCTTCCTGGCTTGGTATGCCCCCAGAGTAGGTGTGTTTCACCGAACTGGGTCAACAACTGATTTGTGTTTTTACCTTCAACACTTTATAATTCTGTTTGTTATATATCAAGGTAAAACTGTAATGTTGTAACAGATGATGTCTCAGAACATGTTAAGACATCATGCTGATATCTGTGCAGAAGAAATAGAACTGCAAAGCCTGTTTGCTCTCTGCTGATCATGTGTAACAGATGAACAGAATTAGGCACATCGGTGTTCTATCCTCTGCACCTTCAAAGTAGGTCTGGCACAGCTTGGTTAAACTGTGCTTATGTTACTCTTCAGTACTAAATCATAAAAATTGGGTATCTACCTTGCAGTGTATTTATTATGTCATATCAGATGTTTAGACATTAAGTATAACATCTGACGACTGGCATACACCAGAATTTCAACCCTAATTTGAAATTTTAGGTTTCTTGGTCAACAAGTTTCACATTTTGACATATCTTGATGAATTATGACCATTGGCACTTGATTTTGACCAAAAAGTCAAAGTTTGACTTTTCAGTGCACAATTGACTTTTGATCAGTTGACTGCAAAATTCATCTGTCAATCCTATGAATTTGAGATCTTTTGAACTATGTGATTAGGTCAAGATGATGATATTGAGTTCTTGAAATCATTCTTGAACCCAATTGGTCATTGGCTAGGTAAAAAACCAGAAATTGCCATTTCTCAGTCAAAACCCTAATTTGACCATTTTGCCCTTTTGATGATTTGATCAAATTTCTTGAGGAGTTGTGATCCAAACTTGATAAAATCGTAAATATGAGCCTAAAATGTTATTGTGGATCAAAAATTATGAAGTTTGACTTTAAATTGGCCATAGTTGACTTTTTCCCCAATTCAGTTGATTTTTAGGTCAACTGTCCAATTGACTGGGCAAAAATGTGATTCAAGGCTTGAAACTTGTCATGAGCAATCTTAGAGGTCCAAGATGGTGTATGAAAGTCACATGAAGTATTGATGGTCCAAGAATCCTTGTGCAAACTCAAACCCTAATTTCAGGTTATCAGTGCAAGATGATGCCTTGAGCTGACCAAACCCTAATCTTGTCTTGAGTCCAAGAAGTCTTGTGAGGGAAATCTTGATAAATGAGAGGGCAAATTTTGGGGTACAACACCTAACATCAAATCAAATCCTATGCCTCCGCATGACGGGCCGACAATAAATGAAATCGAAGTAGCCAATGACTCTAGGGAAAGCAGACAAGCAAAAACCCCGATAGACTCGCTGAAAGAATATTCGTTGGGATGTGGACTCCCTCTAGAACACAATGAAGCTCTCGAAATAGCTCTACAAAGGCTAAGGTACCAGGGGATAGTCTAGTTCGGACAATACCCTGAAGAAAAATGTAAAGTTATTCTGAAGGGTGAAGCATATTTTCTTCCAATCCAAGAGACCTTTGTCAATAAAGGAGTAGAGCATGGCGGACATGTGGCGATGATAGCCAACAAAGCCAACACCAAAGGGGCAACTGAATTTCATCCAATAATGTGCCCTAGAGGAAAAAAATCAAAATATGGACGAGCGTGGAGATTCCTGAGATCTTTTTCTTTCTTAATTAATTTTTCTTGTTTTTGAAAGAACCTATGTCAAGCCCGAGGCATAGGGGTTGCTTGTAAGGGTTTCCCTGTTTTGTTTCAGACAATATTTGCGATTAATAAAAGTTATATTTTGTTTTCAATTAAGATCCCTTTCTTTCCCTTGCATTTATATCTTAAATTTAAAAATGGCAATACTTTCTCTTCATATGCATTTTCAAATATTCGTATGCGCCAAAACATGATAAAGGTGCAAATACATGCCCAAAAACACCAATAATGCTACTGCCGCAACCCGATATAATTTTGATGCTCATATCAACCAAGCTAAAGAGGAATATGATAAATATCTTGAACTCTCTGAGAAAATGGCAAGGGAAATAAAAAGAAAAGCTAACAATACGCAACCATATCAAGAGGTTATTAAGACCATTAATCTGAGCACATGGGAAGACCCGGAATAAACCAAGTTAAGGGGAAATGTAAAGAGTGGAGCCGCATAGAAGTTGATCAAGTTATTGCGCATATCTACGGAAACAGGCCAAGGTCAAATACGGGCAGTGCTAAAAATAAGCGACTACGAAATACCAAGATCTGACGAAGAACATGGGCCAGGGGCACGATGGGTATCCATATTCGACGAGGCTTCAAATGCACCGGGACACGATATAGGGGCAGTACTGACTTCTCCAAAGAATTCTCACAATCCACATACCACTTCAACGGTGAATGGGATACTAAACACCCAAAATTGGTTCCATATTGGGATCATGTTTTGAAAACTGACTACGGAATTCACAAAAATCATTTTCAGTCACGTCCCACGAAAAGGAAATCAAATGATGGACACCCTGGCAGCTATATCGTCTACATTCAAAGTAATTTGGTCAAACCACGAATCGCACATCACAAACAGACACTATCAAAAGCCCGCACTTTGTCTTACTATCAAAAGAGACCGAACGACAAGCCTTGGTTTTATGACATCAAGGAGTACCTGGAAAAACAAGGACATCCAGAAAATGCCTCTAGCATTGGAAAATAAACCCTACGAGAGTTATCCACAGAATTCTTTCAAAGTAACGATATACTGTGCAAGATGAACCACGACATGGTCTAGTACTCAAGAAGATTATGCTACCTCGCCTTGACTCACGTGGTAAGTGGACACCCAATTACGAAGGTCCATACGTAGTCAAAACAACATTCCCTGATGGTGGTCTTATCTCCACCACAATGGATGGGGAAGAACTACCGCACCCGGAAAATTCAGACACAATAAAAAAAATACTATGTATAAGAAGCTCGCTAAGCTCGAACCTTAAACGGGCGACTTAGGAAAAAAGGAGCGTCCCGGTGGATCGAAAACCCTAAAGGGCGATCCAGGAAAAAATTAGGGCCATATAAACAAAAAATTATCCCAGTGGATTGAAAACCCGAAAGGGAAATCCAGGCAAAAGTTAGGGATTCTATACAAATAAATAAAGAATAAAAAGACTACGATCTAAGAACGGCGACTACGAACCACGAAGGGAGAAATAGATCTGAATCATACAACTCAAAAGCAAAGGAGATAATATTATTAAAAGGATATTGGGGAACAGCAGTTGCAATTATCATTTTTATTTCCATTTACAGTTTTAAAACCTTCTGTAATTACCTCTTTCTAGGAATTTCATCTCGTGTTCTCACCTACTCAAAGGAATATCAATAAAACAATTGCTTTCTTTGCATCTTTCAAACTGCATTTTTCTTTTCTCAGACTTGTTTACAAAATACTACGATCATTACTTGTGAATATTGTCTTGAAATAATTTCGGGGAATTAACAAAATAAAAGCATTTGACAAAACATCAAAAAAAATTTGGTTAGAAAAATATCAAAAGAAAATCCACGTCTACGTCCATGCACATGGCTACTCCTACATCTTGCAAATCTATACACATGTCTATGCCTGTATCTATGCATGTCCACGCGTCCGTACACGAAGTCTACGTCCATACACATGTCTGCGCCTATGCTTGCACTCAACAATACAAAGTCTATAAAAAATATTTATGCGTCCCTACACAAAGTCTACGTCCATGTCAGCGCCTATGCCTAACTTGCAACACGAAGTCTACGTCCGCGCATGCATCCACGCATATGTGTACTCCAGCCAATCTTATACATACGTCTACGCTTACGCCTGCGCCTACGACATATGAATCTACATACGTCAATGCTTACGCCCGCGCTTACAACACAAAGGCCACATGCATGCCATACTGTGATACGGTGGGAGAACTGACTTGAGGTTTTACGTTTGTGTTCGCAAATGCTTCGGTTTAGCAAGAGTCTCCACCGACTTTTTATTTTATCCTAAGGAAAGGTCAAAAAGCACAGGAAAGACCTTTGAGATGTTTTCGTGGGTTCGGGGGTAGATTATGAAAAGGGAAGGTGCTAGCACCCTTTTCATCCATGGTTATCCATGGGCTCTTAGTTACTTGTTTTAGATCACTTTCCTTTGCTTTTCAATTGCTTGAAATGGTGTTTTGTGTGTGTGGTTTTGAAAATGTTTTGAAAAAGATGCTTTGTCTAGGCAACCTTTGTAACAATTCATTTGAATGTTTTACAAAGGTCTTTGTCTTTTTAAAAATATGTTTCAATGTTTTGAAAGTTGTTTTGGAATTGTGTTGTGGAGTGTGTTTTGAAAGATGGCAAGGATGTTTTGCAAGATTTTTGATCAAGTAACTAAGAGTTGTCTACCCTATTTTACTCAAAGATTTTTCTCATGTTTTAACCCTTTTAACAGTGTTGTTTCACCATTGTATTTGGTGAACAACCTTGCGTTAGGATGTTTAGGGATGGGCGTTGGGACGTTTATATAGTCATAGAAGGCAACATATGGGACGTTTTAGCAATGTCGTTTTAGGCACTAGATCGTTTACCGAAGGCAACATCGAGGGTCATCGAGGGACTACGATCTTTTATCGAGGGTCTTTGCTAAAACTCCCATGCTCGAGGGACATAACTATTTTCCGAGGCAACAAGTGAGATTACCCTAAGGGTGCATGTGTGCAAAGTGTGTTTTATTGCATGCATTTGTCTTTGATTTTTAGGTTGTCTACTTGTTGATTTTATCTTGCCATACACACCTAGTTACTAGCATTTGTACAAAAGTAATAAAAAGTGCAAAAAATAAATCCTACACTATTACAACCATATTGAAGTGCATAGAAATGTAAAGGAAAAAATAAGATAAAAAGAAGTAAAAAATGAGCTCCTTCGATTTGCATTCTATTGGCCTCCTTCGATTGGGGCTGGCAACAGCAAAGTCACGTCTTTCGATTAGGCTTTGGCACCAGTCAGGTCATGTACTTCGATTGGAGGCTGGCACCAGCATGGGAGTGCCTTTCGTCTGAGCCTGGACTTAATGCAAGTGTGCCTCTGGCTGGGCCTTTCTGCCTTGTTGCCTTCTTCGATTGGGCCAGTGAATTCAGTGTGAGTGTGTCTCTGGCTAGGCCTGGAAGTCAGTGTGGAAACCAAAGGCTTCGTTTCATACTCCTGGTTGTCTCTTTCGTTCGACCTGGAGAAAGAGGATAGAAGCCAGAAGCTTCGTTTCCTATTTCCTGTTTCCTGTTTCTTTCATTTAAAGCATTAAATGGCAACATGGCCTGAGGCCATGCTAGTATTTGTTTGGTAAACAGTTTAACAGTTAAAGCAAGTTTAGGTAAACAGAAAGCAAAAAAAACGAAAGGGTTAGCTCTGAAAAATAACATGTTAAAAGGGTGGAAACGAAAGGAACAATGGTATGTACATGTTTGAAATGAACGAAAAGATTATTTACATGTTATGTCATGAAATGAAAAGTTCAAAGGTAAGAATAACTTACCTTGCTTCAGGCCTTGAATGGATGTGGGATTCGAACCTGAACTGCTACCTGGACGTTTCTGGAATTTGAAGAATAGTCACAGGGGGTTTGCTTTTGGTTCGAAGGGTTATCACAGAAGGTTGTCTTTGAGTTTGAACAAACTTCTATGTGTGGGGTGTTCTTTAGAATCGAAAGAGATGAGTGTTTGGGATTCTGGGTTTTGATTTCTCAAGTGTTGATGAACTTGAGAGTTTTGTTGTGTTTGAGTAAATTTGGGGGATTCGTTCCTCTGGTCCAAAGATCCTCCCTTAGCTTTGCAAAAATTCCTCTATTTATAGAGAAAGAATGGACATGCTGTCCAAAGCCAACCTTGCAAATAAATGATAAAATAATGTAACGTGAAAGTACATGTGGGGGCCTCTTGGCAGTTGGGGTGCAGAAAATAATAAAATAAGGCCCAGCTGGAAAGTAAATGTCCACTTGTGCCACAAAAGCAAGATGAATGGTTCAGATGGGGTTGCTTCCTTCTGAAGGAAAATAGGCGCAAGGCTCAAGGCAAACTTTTCTAAAAGGTAGTAATGTGCTATTAAGTGCAAGTGGTCTTAGACAACAAATGGGTAAAGGCCTAAAAAGGGAAGACACGTGGCCTAGCCTATGGGTCTAAATGTTCAACTTGATCTTTTGAGTCGAATCCTCCATCTTTCTACACCTTTCGACCAGACTAGGACCACACGACATTCGTTTTCACCAGTTGTGTGTCCTTTGAATGGACCAACTGTGTGTTCTTCGAATGGCCCTTTTCAGAAGGTTATTAACTTCTGAATCGAAAGAAGCTTTTAGAAGATTATTGACTTTTTAATTAAAGAAAACCAAAAGGAAGCCTTTCCCTCATTCGAAGCTTGTGGTTGAAACAAGCTAATGCCCAGTCGAATTTTGGATCGAAACAAATATGTTTCCCAATCGAAAGCCCGTGTTTGAAGGAAGCAATGTTGCCTAATCGAAGCATGTGGATCGAAACAAACATAAAGGGAGTCATTGCCTTTTAGCGTGATGGAAGTTCCTGGCTTCTGAATCTAATGGTGTTCCTTTTCCCATCGAAACTTGTCCAAACAAAGCAAGCATGCAGGCAGCAAACTTGTCCAGTCGAAGCAGGCTTATAGGCAGCACGTTTGGTGAATCGAAAAGGGTTTCCTTGCAGGGGGCATGTGTGGCCAGTAGGTCATGGCCTTCAATTGCAAGCACGCGGACAGCAAAAGGCACAAACGAAGCCTGCAACGAGAAGTTACAGGCCCAGGCGAAAGAGGCACGCTAGTAGCCATTTTAAGCAATCGAAGGAGGCTTATAGTCAGTCGAAGAGTGCTAGATCGAAAGAGACATGTTTTCCTCCAAATTTGTCAAAATGTTATTTTTATCTGTTTTCTCCCTTTTTGACAGTCTTCTTTTAATTTTGGTATTGGAAAATCCCAATGCAGTTGTTCAAGCTTGAACCTTGAAATCCTTGTAAGAAAAGCCTTGAGAATTGAGAGGGCAAATTTTGGGGTACAACAGTTGCCCCTGTTCAATCTTCTTGAACCTGAAGAGTTAGATTGGCAGTTTTTCCGTTCACGATTCGAAGGTAAAAGATGATTGGACACTAGAGTGCCCAAAAAATTTACACTCGTCAAAGCGTAGTTTGAGGGAATGGGCTTAAAGATGCCATTTGGAGAGGTAATGGATAGTTGTGGAGATGGGCTTACAGATGCCATCCAGAGGTGATTGCTGGATTGTATCTATAAGCTGGAACTGGATGATTGCCAGCATGGCGTCCGTGTCTGGAGCGCCTCTGAACTGTATTGGAAAGTTGGGTTGTTTGAGTTGGTCGAGTAGATAGTTGTCATGTCTAGTTTCAGGTATTAATCTCTGACCTGAGAAAGAAAGATAGTTTTCCTGGCTTGTTATAGGTATTAATCTCTGTCTTGAGAAAGAAAGATAGTTTTCCTGGCTTGTTACAGGTATTAATCTTCAATCTCTTCATGTAGATAGTTTTCCTGGCTTGTTACAGGTATTAATCTACAATCAGTCGTCCACAGATAGTTTTCCTGGCTTGTTACAGGTATTAATCCGGAACTTGAAAAGGTTGGCCGATGAGATAGTTGTCCTATCTAGTTTCAGGTATTAATCTCTGCCCTGAGAAAGAAAGATGGTTTCCTGGCTTGTTTCAGGTATTAATCTTCAATCTCTTCATGTAGATAGTTTTCCTGGCTTGTTACAGGTATTAATCTACAATCAATCATCCACAGATAGTTTTCCTGGCTTGCTACAGGTATTAATCTGGAACTTGAAAAGGTTGGCCGATGAGATAGTTGTCCTGTCTGGTTTCAGGTATTAATCTCTGCCCTGAGAAAGAAAGATGGTTTCCTGGCTTGTTTTAGGTATTAATCTTCAATCTTTTCATGTAGATAGTTTTCCTGGCTTGTTACATTTATTAATCTACAATCAATCGTCCACAGATAGTTTTCCTGGCTTGCTACAGGTATTAATCTGGAACTTGAAAAGGTTGGTCGACGAGATAGTTGTCCTGGCTGGTTTCAGGTATTAATCTCTGCCCTGAGAAAGAAAGATAGTTTCCTGGCTTGTTACAGGTGTTAATCTTCAATCTCTTCATGTAGATAGTTTTCCTGGCTTGTTACAGGTATTAATCTATAAGCAGTCGTCCACAGATAGTTTTCCTGGCTTGCTACAGGTATTAATCCGGAACTTGAAAAGGTTGGCCGATGAGATAGTTGTCATGTCTGGTTGCAGGTATTAATCCCTGACCTAAGAAAGAAAGATGGTTTCCTGGCTTGTTTCAGGTATTAATCTTCAATCTCTTCATGTAGATAGTTTTCCTGGCTTGTTACAGGTATTAATCTACAATCAATCGTCCACTGATAGTTTTCCTGGCTTGCTACAGGTATTAATCTGGAACTTGAAAAGGTTGGTCGACGAGATACTTGTCCTGGATGGTTTCAGGTATTAATCTCTGACCTGAGAAAGAAAGATAGTTTTGCTAGCTTGCTACAGGTATTAATCTTCAATCTCTTCATGTAGATAGTTTTCCTGGCTTGTTACAGGTATTAATCTACAATCAATCGTCCATAGATAGTTTTCCTGGCTTTTTACATGTATCAATCTGGAACTTGAAAAGGTTGATGGTAGCCATCTGTTGATTGACCTTTTCCTGGAAAGGTAAAACGTTAGTTGTATGCAATGTCATGATGTATCAAATGCATAAGGTGATGATGTTCTCAAAAGTAAATGAGATTGTGTTGTATGCACTTATCATGTATGTAAATAGGATGTATGAAATGTGAAATGTTAATGAATGTATTTTTGTCTGGGAAAATAAATCCTTGACAAAAGCTGGGGAGTCATTAAATCCTGGACTGCTGTTGAAGAGTATGTGTGTCTTCAAACTTTGCTTAGAATATTTCCAATGGATTCCTATTTTGTTGTTTGAGGAGAACTTCGCTGGGGGATATTGAAAACTCTGTGGGGAGTATGTTTATTTCTGCTTGGAAAAAGAGTTTAGGAGTCTTAGTCGTCCGTTGCTCTACTGGGGAGTCGAAGTTGAACTGATATCTGGTCGGGTCCAGGTTTCGCAGTAACTTGTTGGGGATTGTAGAGTAGTCTACTGGGGAAGAGGAGTTGTGGTCCTTTGATTTGTAGTAGTTGGAGAGGCAAACTCAAGCAGGGGAATCCTGGTGTTGTTGGGGAAATAAACCCTGTCGTCAGTCCGCTAGAGAGGTGACATCTTCGTTGGGGGAAGTCCTCTAGGATTCTTGAGGTTGATTCAGTTGGGAAAAGGGGGTCAGAGATTATACTCTTGTTGGGGAATCATCCTATGAGAAGGATTTTGGGGAGATTTGTCACTGCCCCTAGCAGTGAGTGTTTGTGGCACTGCCTGGAAATGTTTGACTGTACGTAACCCTTTGTTGGGGTTGACGTTCAATGCCCCAAGTGACGGAGATGGAGACTTGCCCCTGGTTACTCTGCACTTCTTCAGAGATTTCTGGAAATCTTGACTGGACTGCCCCAGGTGTGCTGGATAGTGACATGTTAAGTCCCCGTGTTGATAGGAGATTCGTCAATGGAAGTGTCATCCTTCTTGAATTGATTTTGTTCACTGAGAGAGCTTTTGTTCACTGGATATTCATTGTGTGAATTTCTCCGTTGTTAAACAAATAGCCATATGCAAACAATGATATTCAAGTAGTGCAAAGTTTATGCTTGTCTCGAAGTTTTGAAAAATGCGTTTTTTAGCAGAAAACTTTTTATAAGACAAATTCAACACAAGATTTAGGGCTAAGCCTTACAGGAGTCAGGATACCTTTTGTAACAGTATGCTTTCGAACTAACCCATGCTTCAATTAGGACTTTTGAATGGTTGTAACGTAGCTTGGTTCACGGTTTAAGAAACAAAGGATAAAGGCTCAAAGTATATTTGTACCCACCCGCTCTTCGTGATGTTCTTCAATCCTAAACTCAGTTAATTGTGCGTCGAACTCTATTCGAATTTGGAACGAAGTTTTGGTGATGGTTCACACAAGTTGGATTTTGGAAGGCAGTCATTTTTGCAACATTTTTCATATTGTTAAGGATTTGTAGCGACCTCGTTCTTTTGATTTGTTATCCCTAACTTTTGCCTGACTGTTCTTGTTTTCGAGATTACAGTCAGTGGGATGCCCCGGCTTTCTTAAGCCTCCTTTATAGGTTTTGGCTCAGTGGGCTTTTCTCTTTTGAGAGATTGACTGCCTATGAGATAAGGAACCACCACTGTCTTTTGATTCCCAGGGAATGTTTTTGATGTCATTCGTTTTATTATGAACTGAGAGTTTTGCGACTTCAATGCGCATCTCTTGAATTAACTGAGAGACTACCCTGCCCCAGGTTTAAATTAAAGGTTTCAATTTGTGTTTAAAATAGAAAACTCCTACTTCTTTGGCTCGAAGGGGTTGACTAGGGATTATCTTCCTTATAACTCCAGTGTTTAGGATTTGAAAGAATGCCTGTACATCGTCAGCAAGGTCTATTCAAAAGCATATTGTATGGGATTATGGCATTGTTTTCGTCATCCTCCCTCTAAAGGCTTGTAACTTTTAGCAAGAGTTGAATGTCATAAAGAAAGCATAATTATAGTGAAAGTGAAAGGATGAATTCAAGACAAACATATGCAATGCATTAATGAAACAAAGTTTGACATCAACAGCCAATTGTTTGAATAACAAAAGAAATTATAACTTGAAAATTCAAATGGAACAAAAGTCTCCCAATTCGAACTTTGTCATTTCAGGTGGAGAATCCTGAGCTCCTCTTGTCTTTGAGCCAAGTCTTGAATGAGATCCATCTGGCCCACCAGTTGTCCCATCATCTGGATCTTCATTGTTGCTATCTCAATCTGCAGTTCCACCAACTGATCATTCCTGACACTGCTTGAATTCCCTAGGACCATGCCCCTTGTGAGGAGAGCTTTCACTTCTTCTTGCCCCTGGGACAGGTTCAAGAACATTTCTTGAAGTTGAGCATTTTGATCCTGGATATCTTTGACAGTCCTCTCTAGAGCCATCTCTACTGAAATAAACAGTAGGAGAATAAGGAAACCTGAAAAGGAAAACCTGTTATGATACAATGCATGATATGTGGATGCATGTTTTCAAGAATCTCGCGGGGTAAACACAAGAAAATGTTAGAGGTTGAACTTTGATCAACATCTTTGATTGGAGGACTTTGTAATGGTGGATGTCTTTCCACGATAATCAAGCTCACCATGTCAAATGGGTCATAGCCCCCGATTCAAGTTGTTGCACTTGATCTTTGACGGAATTTGTTTAGAGGAAAATGAAACCTCTTACCCTTTGGTAGACATCTGGTTCAACGTGACCCTGCATCAAAAGACCCTCAAGATCCTTGAAATGATTATGGTAAAAAATGCTATGGTATGATGTTATGATGTTATGTACATGTATGCAAAAGTAAGCAAGTGTATATACAGACAGTCATATTCACACAAAGCAAACAAGTCCTTAGGTTTAGGCTTGCATGGGGTTTGTAGGTAAGTACCCTCTTGAATTTAGTTGGCTCAACCTATCCTAAAATAGAAACCAGGTTCTAAGGAGCTCAATATCATTGGATTATTTTCTGTGTTCATTGTTTTGGTTTAGCCAATTAACTGGCGACCAAAATATTCCAAGAAAACAGTCCTCAATGAGTGTAGTATCGAGTATCTACCAACTTCGGACTGCACCAAAGTCGGTCATCTCACTACCCCTAAAAAGGCCAAGATGGTCAAGTAAGGTTCTAAGAGTTCGTTAGTGCTTCATGACATCACTCAGCGGCCCCGTATTCTCCTTGACTACTCAAGGGCTACCGGTACCCACAAATATGTCACACTAACATAGCTACTGCTTCAACCATGTCGGTATACCCCGCACAGTTCCCTCACAGTTTATTGCTATTTACCTAAAAAGGTGCCCCCAAATCCGGGTGTAGGATTTACAACAAACCCAAACAAGGAACCTAAAAAGTAAAGAAATCAAAGCAATCAAAGCAAGCATGTAAAGGTGATCTAAAACCCTAAGGTAACCCCACTTTTAGAATTTTTCCCCAGCAGAGTCTCCAGTTCTGTGATACGGTGGGAGAACTGACTTGAGGTTTTGCGTTTGTGTTCGCAAATGTTTCGGTTTAGCAAGAGTCGCCACCGACTTTTTATTTTATCCTAAGGAAAGGTCAAAAAGCACAGGAAAGACCTTTGAGATGTTTTCGTGGGTTCGGGGGTAGATTATGAAAAGGGAAGGTGCTAGCACCCTTTTCATCCATGGTTATCCATGGGCTCTTAGTTACTTGTTTTAGATCACTTGCCTTTGATTTTCAATTGCTTGAAATGGTGTTTTGTGTGTGTCGTTTTGAAAATGTTTTGAAAAAGATGCCTTGTCTAGGCAACCTTTGTAACAATTCGTTTGAATGTTTTACAAAGGTGTTTGTCTTTTTGAAAAGATGTTTCAATGTTTTGAAAGTTGTTTTGGAATTGTGTTGTGGAGTGTGTTTTGAAAGATGGCAAGGATGTTTTGCAACATTTTTGATCAAGTAACTAAGAGTTGTCTACCCTATTTTACTCAAAAAAATTTCTCATGTTTTAACCCTTTTAACAGTGTTGTTTCACCATTGTATTTGGTGAACAACCTTGCGTTAGGATGTTTAGGGATGGGCGTTGGGACGTTTATATACTCATAGAAGGCAACATATGGGAAGTTTTAGCATTGTCGTTTTAGGGACTAGATCATTTACCAAAGGCAACATCGAGGGTCATCGAGGGACTACGATCTTTTATCGAGGGTCTTTGCTAAAACGCCCATGCTCGAGGGACATGACTATTTTCCGAGGCAACCAGTGAGATTACCCTAAGGGTGCATGTGTGCAAAGTGTGTTTTATTGCATGCATTTGTCTTTGATTTTTAGGTTGTCTACTTGTTGGTTTTATCTTGCCATACACACCTAGTTGCTAGCATTTGTACAAAAGTAATAAAAAGTGCAAAAAATAAATCCTACACTATTACAACCATATTGAAGTGCATAGAAATGTAAAGGAAAAAATAAGATAAAAAGAAGTAAAAAATGAGCTCCTTAGATTTGGGCAGGAGCAGCCTTCGATTTGCATTTTGTTGGCCTCCTTCGATTGGGGCTGGCAACAGCAAAGTCAGGTCTTTCGATTGGGCTTTGGCACCAGTCAGGTCATGTACTTCGATTGGCACCAGCATGGGAGTGCCTTTCGTCTGAGCCTGGACTTAGTGCAAATATGCCTCTGGCTGGGCCTTTCTGCCTTGTTGCCTTCTTCGATTGGGCCAGTGAATTCAGTGTGAGCGTGTCTCTGGCTAGGCCTGGAAGTCAGTGTGGAAACCAAAGGCTTCGTTTCATACTCCTGGTTGTCTCTTTCGTTCGACCTGGAGAAAGAGGATAGAAGCCAGAAGCTTCGTTTCCTATTTCTTGTTTCCTGTTTCTTTCATTTAAAGCATTAAATGGCAACATGGCATGAGGCCATGCTAGTATTTGTTTGGTAAACAGTTTAACAGTTAAAGCAAGTTCAGGTAAACAGAAAGCAAAAAAAACGAAAGGGTTAGCTCTGAAAAATAACATGTTAAAAGGGTGGAAACGAAAGGAACAATGGTATGTACATGTTTGAAACGAACGAAAAGATTATTTACATGTTATGTCATGAAACGAAAAGTTCAAAGGTAAGAATAACTTACCTTGCTTCAGGCCTTGAATGGATGTGGGATTCGAACCTGAATTGCTACCTGGACGTTTCTGGAATTCGAAGAATAGTCACAGGGGGTTTGCTTTTAGTTCGAAGGGTTGTCACAGAAGGTTGTCTTTGAGTTTGAACAAACTTCTATGTGTGGGGTGTTCTTCAGAATCGAAAGAGATGAGTGTTTGGGATTCTGGGTTTTGATTTCTCAAGTGTTGATGAACTTGAGAGTTTTGTTGTGTTTGAGAAAATTTTGGGGATTCGTTCCTCTGGTCCAAAGATCCTCCCTTAGCTTTGCAAAAATTCCTCTATTTATAGAGAAAGAATGGACATGTTGTCCAAAGCCAGCCTTGCAAATAAATGATAAAATAATGTAACGTGAAAGTACATGTGGGGGCCTCTTGGCAGTTGGGGTGCAGAAAATAATAAAATAAGGCCCAGCTGGAAAGTAAATGTCCACTTGTGCCACAAAAGCAAGATGAATGGTTCAGATGGGGTTGCTTCCTTCTGAAGGAAAATAGGCGCAAGGCTCAAGACAAACTTTTCTAAAAGGTAGTACTGTGCTATTAAGTGCAAGTGGTCTTAGACAACAAATGGGTAAAGGCCTAAAAAGGGAAGACACGTGGCCTAGCCTATGGGTCTAAATGTTCAACTTGATCTTTTGAGTCGAATCCTCCATCTTTCTACACCTTTCGACCAGACTAGGACAACACGGCATTCGTTTTCACCAGCTGTGTGTCCTTCGAATGGACCAACTGTGTGTTGTTCGAATGGCCCTTTTCAGAAGGTTATTAACTTCTGAATCGAAAGATGCTTTTAGAAGATTATTGACTTTTGAATTGAAGAAAACCAAAAGGAAGCCTTTCCCTCAGTCTAAGCTTGTGGTTGAAACAAGCTAATGCCCAGTCGAATCTTGGATCAAAACAAATATGTTGCCCAATCGAAAGCCCGTGTTCGAAGGAAGCAATGTTGTCTAATCGAAGCATGTGGATCGAAACAAACATAAAGGGAGTCATTGCCTTTTAGCGTGAGGGAAGTTCCTGGCTTCTGAATCGAATGGTGTTCCTTGTCCCATCGAAACTTATCCAAACAAAGCAAGCATGCAGGCAGCAAACTTGTCCAGTCGAAGCAGGCTTGTAGGCAGCACGTTTGGTGAATCGAAAAGGGTTTCCTTGCAGGGGGCATGTGTGGCCAGTAGGTCATGGCCTTCAATTGCAAGCACGCGGGCAGCAAAAGGCACAAACGAAGCCTGCAACGAGAAGTTACAGGCCCAGGCGAAAGAGGCACGCTAGTAGCCATTTTGAGCAATCGAAGGAGGCTTAGAGTCAGTCAAAGAGTGCTAAGTTGAAAGAGACATGTTTTCCTCCAAATTTGTCAAAATGTTATTTTTATCTGTTTTCTCCCTTTTTGACAGTCTTCTTTTAATTTTGGTATTGGAAAATCCCAATGCACTTGTTCAAGCTTGAACCTTGAAATCCTTGTAAGAAAAGCCTTGAGAATTGAGAGGGCAAATTTTGGGGTACAACACATACATACGTTTATGCCTGCGCTTGCAACATACAAATCTATGCATAGGCCATTAACTACGTCTACGTCTACGTCTACGCCCGCGCTCACTATACAAAACCAATGTCAAATTTTGCTAACATTATCCACTGCTCTCGAGTTCAACAATGCTACGACGACACAACAGACCACGCCAGGAATTGGTAACTCTAAGCCAATGGTTTAAAGGAGAGAATGCCAGAAATGGTCTTCAAAACATTTCAAGGCATATACGCATCTTACACACATTTCACACATACATTTTGCATATATACCATATACATTTCAATATTCAATACACTCAGGGTTCCATATCAATGTCAAACATCATACATTTAGCATACATATAACATTAAATACGCATGCATACACATGTATCACATAGAAAACAGACAAATAATTTCACACTCGATTCAACTATCTAAGGATCGACCAACGTAATATTGCTCCTACGATTCAACCCGTCACCTCAGTCTTCACGACGTGACACATTCAGCCTATCACCTAATTCTTCCCGTGGTGATGAGTTCTTCATAAGCCCAGTACATTGCCTCTAAGCCGTAATGTATTATCCGAACTCAACACATTGCCTCTAAGCCGCAATGTATTATCCAAACTCAACAAATTGCCTCTAAGCCGCAATGTATTATCCAAACTTAACACATTGCCTCTAAGCCGCAATGTATTATCCAAACTCAACACATTGCCTCTAAGCCTCAATGTATTACCCAAACTTAACACATTTCCTCTAAGCTGCAATGTATTATCCAAACTCAACACATTGCCTATAAGCCGCAATGTATTATCCTAACTCAACATATTGCTTCTAAACCGCAATGTATTATCCGAACTCAACAGATTGCCTCTAAGCTGCAATGTATTATCCGAACTCAACATATTGCCTCTAAGCCGCAATGTATTATCCAAACTCAACACATTGCCTCTAAGCCACAATGTATTATCCAAACTCAACACATTGCCTCTAAGTTGCAATGTATTATCCATACCCAACACATTACCTCTAAGCCGCAATGTATTATCCGAACTCAACACATTGCGTCTAAGCCGTAATGTATTATCCAAACTCAACACATTGCATCTAAGCCGCAATGTATTATCCAAACTCAACACATTGCCTCTAAGCCGCAATGTATTATCTGAACTTAACATATTGCCTCTAAGCCACAATGTATTATCCGAACTCAACACATTGCCTCTAAGCCGCAATGTATTATCCGAACTCAACACATTGCCTCTAAGCCGCAATGTATTATCCAAACTCAACACATTGCCTCTAAGCCTCAATGTATTATCCATACTCAACACATTGCTTCTAAGCAGCAATGTATTATCCAAACTCAACACTTTTCTTCTAAGCCGCAATATATTTTCCAAACTCAACACATTGCTTCTAAGCCGTAATGTATTATCCAAACTCAACACATTGCTTCTAAGCTGCAATGTATTATCCAAACTCATTACATTGCCTCTAAGCCGCAATGCACTCGCAAAGCCTAGACCATCGCCTCAGACTTTAGGCAGCGGTGTTTGAAAATCGAATTTAGCTTATCGCCTCAGACTTCACGTAGCGAATTGCAAACTTAACCCATTGCCTCAGACTTCATGCAGTAATGTGTTTCTTATTTTGCGACACACATCATTGCCTTAGACTTCATGCAGCAATATATTCCAAACTCCAGACCATTGTCTCATACTTCATGCAGCAATGTTCGAAATAACTAATTTAGCTTATCACATCAGACTTCATGCAGTGATTTTCAAACCTAACTCATTCCCTCATACTTCATGCAGCAATGCGTTTCTTATTTCGCGACACAGATCATTGCCTCAGACTTTATGCAGCGATGTCCGAAAGCCAAATTTAGTTTATCATATCAGACTTCATGCAATGATTTGTGAACCTGACCCATTGCCTTAGTCTTCATGCAACAATGTGTTTCTTTATTCCACAAAATCCAACCTATCACATCAGACTTCACGCAGCGATTTGCAAACCAAACTCATTGCCTCAGACTTCATGCAGCAATGTACATCTCTCTATTTCGTAACACAAACCATCTCCTCGGACTTCATGCAGCAATGTCTGAAAACCAAACCTAGCTTATCGTCTCAGACTTCACGCAATGATTTGCAAAACTGTAACCCATTGCAGTAGACTTCATGCAGCAATACGCTCCTTTATTCCATAAATACCGATCATCGCCTCAGACTTCATGCTGCGATGCTCAGAAGAAAAACACTTTAACCTATTGCATCAAACTTCTTACAGCAATACGTTTCGTTATTACATAAACACTGATCATTGCCTCAGACTTCATGTTGCGATGCTCAAAAGAAAATAAAAACTTCAACCCATTCCATCGGACTTCATGCAGCAATATGTTTCTTTATCCCAAAACTCTAGCCCATGGCCTCAGTCTTCAAGCAGTCATGCATCATCAATTATTATTGTATTCATCCTCCAAATGGGCGAATAATCAAAATCAAGCCAAGACGTACAAAATTGCGCTCTTAAGTTCAAAGTCATCTGCCTCGTAATCAAACCCCGGTAAGGGATACATCATCGACTTTTCCTACTTCCTTGAGACTCTTAAGGGTATTCTATATCAGTGTAACCTTATTTTGTCGGACAAATTTTGGGATACTTCAAGTATTCAATAAACTTCCAATCAGAATGCGCAAGACTCGAGTTTTCTCACGCTATTCGACTAGAAGATGATTGAATAGGGGCAACTGTCGTACCCCAAATTTGTCCTACCCAGTTGTTTTTATTTTTTTAGATTAAAATAGAAGAAATATTTAATTAAAGATGGTACAGCAATATCTGATGGCCCATCCTTATCCGAGACTAGGGGGTGTATTTTAATTCGCGAAAACGAGGGGGGGGGAGGGGGGCTTTCTAAATCATAAAGACTCAGATACCCATAATCCCATTCGCAAAGCATGTTGGCCAATTTCCCGTGAGATTAGAATGTGGAAAATCATTTCAAAAGAATAATAATAATTAAGCTCTTGTAGTAAAACCCATTTAAGTATTATTGTTGTTAAGTAAAGAAGAGGGGTGAAATTATAATTTTAGGCCCATTCGTATGGCCCATTCCTGTTGGTAATTGAATAAGTAAAGGGCAGTTGTGATACAGTGGCAGAACCGACGGTTTGATGCTGGTTTGTGTTTTGCGTTTTTTGTTTGCAAAATGTCGCGGTAAGCAAGAGTCGCCACCGACTTTTATTTTATCCAACCGGAAAGGAAAAAAGTACAGAAAAAATCATTTTTCGAGATATTCTGAGTACGGGGGTAGATTATAGAAAGGGAAGGTGTTAGCACCCTTTCCATCCATGGTTTTCCATGGGCTCTTAGGTACTTGCTCATTTTTAAATTGCTTGTGTTTGTGTGTTTTGTTTTGAAAATGTTTTACTTCGTGATAACCCTTGTATCAGTCCTCAAAGGTGTGACGAAGTTGTTTTAAAAATTTGTTTGAAAAGTGTAAGTGTGAAAAGTTTTGATTTGAGAAAGTACCTACTAGCATCTAGCTACTCGAAAAAAGATCGTTTCTATTCCTGTTTCCTTTAGACAGCGATATCCTACTATTGAGAAATAGGTAGCACTGTCGTTGGAGTTGTAAGGGTCAATTCGAAAGGGACGTACGATCACTAAAGCAATATTAGGACACCTTAGTAATAACCCTAGAGTCTTAAGATCATATTCGAGGAAACATTTCTGAGGCAACATTTCTGAGGCAACATTCGAATGGGACGTTGGATCCTTTTTTTAGACAGGAGGGCAACCACTAAGACACCCTATGCTTGATGATCGTTTACCGAAGGCAACCAAAGTGAGAGTATACCCTAAGAGTGATATGTGCGAGTGATTTGTTTTCAGTTATTTAATCTTTGCACATTAGGGTTTTCTAACTGTATTAATTTGTCATGCATTCTTGTCATACAATCCTATTAGCATACATCTAGACAGTTAAATATTTGCAGGAATTAAAAATGCGTGAAAATAAACCTACGCTATTACAAGGCTTTGGGGAGGGGGATTAATTACATAGCCAAAAAACCTGGGGATTTAAACAGTAAAATAAAACCCTAAATTAACTATTACAAACCATGAACAGTTACAAAAATATTGGCAAAAATAATTAACAAGTGCGGCGAATTAAATGCGAGGCGATTAGGGTTTTGACCCTTGACTAAACCTATTTGCGATTGATTAAAAAAAGAAGATGTTTTTGTCATGTTTTGTTATTTAAGAAAATAAGGAAACAATTAAATTAAAAATAAAATCCTAATTCTAATTAATTTTAAATTAAGAAAAATTAATTAATTCATTCTAAAAACCTATTTTTGTATTTTATTTATTTGAGAAAAATAAAAGAATTAAATCAAGAATTTAACCTAATTGCTATTTGATTTTATTTATGAAAAAAATAAATTAAAATTTCCCTAAGTTAAACTAAATTAAATTAAATTTGATAATAAAAAAAACTAACTCTAATTTTTTTGTATCCTTGATTTTATGATTTTATAAAAAAAATGATTAATTTTGTGAATCAAAATAATTAAAGGAAAAATTAAAATAAATAAAAATAAGAAAGAAAGAAAAGAAGTGGGCCTGATAGCATTAGCAATCCTGGGGGTATGTTGTTGAAATTCTGGGCCCAACAAGGCTAGAGCCTGTTTGACTACGCCTGAATCTGGTGCGTGTGTTGACTTGAGGTATATGGTGATCCTTCAGTGATGACATGTTGGATCTTGGCTGGAGATGCGTTTGATGGCCAGATCATTGAGTTGCATGGTGGATGTTTGGACATGTGGTGTACCTGATCACCTGAAGCAAAATAATACAAATAAAGGTTGGGACTTGGGGATCGAAACCAGGCCCTTATACTCGCTCCCAATACCACACTGCCAGCTGAGTTGCGCGCTTTTGTTATTCACATAATAGAAGTAAAACAATATAATAAACAAACAATGTATTCAGAAAATGCGCGAAAATTCAAATGGACAAGTCACATGCTGCCACGCAAGCTTCTTCTTCCCCAGACTATCGTTTTAGGAAACAAGACCTTTACCTACGGACATCTCATTATAGCTACAGACCTGTGATATTCAAAAATCCGATACAAGCAACATAAATAAAAGGTGAGGGTACCAATCAACTCATCTCATTCTCACGAGCATCATGGTACCAGAATTCATGCCTAATTTTGCCTATACTGCAAATCCCTAAAACGAGCAAAGGAACCCTAACAATGGCATATCATGATTCATGCACTGAAAATGCAATTAAGTGGTACCAATAACTTGCAAACTCAATGATGAACAAGAATATATAATTAAAACATGCTTATGTTGAGTAAATCAATGAAATTGAAATCAAGTTTTTAGGCAAACCGTGGTGGCTGTAGCTTGCGATTCCGAACGTGAAAATGCTTGTAGTTGATTGAGATCCCTTCTGGAGATGTCCAGGAGTCTATTGGTAGCCTTAGAATGGTTTGAATCACTCTCTAAGTACAAGAACGATCACCCACTTTCTTGCAAATTTTTGAGTTTTCTTTTGATGTTTTCACGACTGCCAACCTTTTTTCTTGCCTTGGTTGCGTTCTCTATATGTACTAGAATGAATTAGGGTTGTAAAAACCACTAGTTTCTTTACAAATTTTGAAGATTTGATTTGGTTTTCATGGTGTATGATATCCTTCCAAATTTGGCCTAATCATGCTCTTTTTGTACCAATTGCCATTGATTCGAATTGATCTTGCAAGCTCATCATATCTTGGTTGCTAACCTGTCAAAAAAACAAATCAAATCATATCTTTGATAATTGTCATCATTTATTTGATTTAATTTACTTTTTAATTAATGAAAAATCAAAATATATTGAAAAATGAAGCAAATAATTTGTGGACAAGTATTTGAGTCGTGGACCACATTATGATTGAGGTTCAAGCATAAAAAGTTGGGCCCATTTAGCAAAAAATGCAAATTTGAGCACATTTAACTTTTGGCAATTTTGCAAAAATGGTCAACTTGGCCAATACATAACTCTCTCAATTTTGACCCTAGAGAGGTTTTCTTGGACTTTTTAGAAATATTATGATGTCCTATAAGCAATCCTTTCGGTCTCATCTCAATTGAATCTTCCATGTTCATGTATGAAGCTTTGACCCAAAAGGTGTTTTTGTTGACTTTTCAAAAGGACCTATAATGTCAAAATTCATATCTTTTTGTGAGTGCATATTCTGAACTTGGGAGATGAAGATGAATTGTAGGTAATTTCATCCTCTTCAAAATGAGCTTTGGATGGGTCATTTTTGATAAAGTATTAGAAAGTTATGCCTGGTCAAAGTTGAGTTGACTTTTCCTACAAAACCCTAATTTAGCAACTCTTGAGTTTTGATGAATTGTGAGCAATCCTTGAGGAATCATGATCAACCCTTGATCAAATGATGAATAATACTTCAAAATGAGGATGTTGACCAAAAATCTTGAGGTTTGACTGTATGTGGGCCACAGTTGACTTTTGACCTAGCATAATTGATTTTCAAGCATTTGAGCAATTGATTGAGCAAACTTCATCTGCAAGGCTTGAAACTTGACATGGATGATCTTGAGGACATATTAGGACAATGGTTAGCATTTGAGTCCTTTTTGGTTCACACATCTTGATGAAGATGGAAACCCTAATTTGAGATAGACTGCCTTAGGAGAGAGTTTGTCTGGTCAACTCTTGGACTTCCTTGAGCAATTTGGGGACCTCACTTGACATTTGTTGAGAAATATGGGAGGGAAAATTTTAGGGTACAACAACTGCCCATGTTCAATCTTCTTAAACCTGAGGATGTAGATTGGCTTGTCTGCCTTTCGTGATCTGAAGGTGGAAGATAATTGGACACTAGAGTGCCCAGAAATTTGCACTCAGATGAAGTGGAACTTGATTTGTGATATCGAGAATAGGCTTATAGATGCCATTTGGTAGTTGCTAGAGAATTGTCGGAGATGGGCTTAAAGATGCCATCCGAAGAAGTGTCGATCGCATAAGAAATTCTTTTGCGATAACCCGTATACCTGTTGTTGAAGAGGACTTCGCTGGGGAATACTGGTCTCTGTCTTGAGAGAAATAGAGTTTTAGGAGCTTCAGTCGTCCGTTACTCTACTGGGGGAATGACTCCGGTTTGGGAAGCGGAAATGAACTGCGTGTCTGGTCGGGGTATATGATGCACCGCGACTTTCTGGGGAAATGTGAAATTAGTTGTGTTTTATCGGGTCCCGGTCTTAGTGTTGTGGACTACTGTCTGGGGATAAGAGAGGAAGAAACCCGGATAGTAAGGTTATGAGAAGGAACTGGGATAGTAGGGTTACTTCGATATGAAATCTTGGATAGTAGGGCTGTGAGAAGGAACCTGGATAATAGGGTTACTTCGATATGAAAGCCTGGATAGTAGGGCTGTGAGAAGGAACCTGGATAGTAGGGTTACTTAGATATGAAAGCCTGGATAGTAGGGCTGTGAGAAGGAACCTGGATAGTAGGGTTACTTCGATATGAAAGCATGGATAGTAGGGCTGTGAGAAGGAACCTGGATAGTAGGGTTACTTCGATATGAAAGCTTGGATAATGAGGCTATGAGAAGGAACCTGGATAGTAGGGTTACTTCGATATGAAAGCCTGGATAGTAGGGCTGTGAGAAGGAACCTGGATAGTAGGGTTACTTCGATATGAAAGCCTGGATAGTAGGGCTGTGAGAAGGAACCTGGATAGTAGGGTTACTTCGATATGAAAGCCTGGATAGTAGGGCTGTGAGAAGGAACCTGGATAGTAAGGTTACTTCGATATGAAAGCCTAGATAGTAGGGATGTGAGAAGGAACCTGGATGGTAGGGCTGTGAGAAGGAACCTGGGTGGTAGGGTTACTTTGATATGAAAGCCTGGATGGTAGGGCTGTGAGAAGGAACTTGGGTGGTTGGGTTACTTCGATATGAAGCCTGGATAGTAGGGTTGTCAGAAGGAACCTGGATAGTAGGGTTACTTCGATATGAAATCCTGGATAGTAGGGTTGTGAGAAGGAACCTGGATAGTAGGGTTACTTCGATATGAAAGCCTAGATAGTAGGGCTGTGAGAAGGAACCTGGATAGTAGGGTTACTTCGATATGAAATCCTGGATAGTAGGGCTGTGAGAAGGAACCTGGATATTAGGGTTACTTCGATATGAAAGCCTGGATAGTAGGGTTGTGAGAAGGAACCTGGATAGTAGGGTTACTTCGATATCAAATCCTGGATAGTAGGGATGTGAGAAGGAACCTGGATAGTAGGGTTACTTCGATATGAAAGCCTGGATATTAGGGATGTGAGAAGGAACCTGGATAGTAAGGTTACTTCGATATGAAAGCCTGGATAGTAGGGCTGTGAGAAGGAACCTGGATAGTAGGGTTACTTCGATGTGAAAGCCTGGATAGTAGGGTTGTGAGAAGGAACCTGGATAGTAGGGTTACTTCGATGTGAAAGCCTGGATAGTTGGGCTGTGAGAAGGAACCTGGATAGTAGGGTTACTTCGATGTGAAAGTCTGGATAGTAGGGCTGTTGTGTGAGGAGTTGGGGTAAAACTGCAGAGGGAACCTGGGTAAGGTTGTCCTTGTCGCACCGATGATTACTCTATTTAGCTTCGAGTGTTGATCATGGACCTGCTGGAAATTGTTGATAATAACTGACTTTCCTGAAAGGAATACATGGTTAGTTATGTGTGATGCATGAGATGCATCGTGATGAGGTTCTCAAAATAACTGAGATTATGTTATGTGTAATGTATGCACATGTCATGATGTATGAACATGAAATGCTGACGTAATAAAATGAGTCCGGAAAATAAATCCCTGACTGCTGTTTGGAGAGTATGAGAAATGGTATTCTTGACTGCTATAAAAAATCATAGTTCCTCTACTTCTGTTGGGGATGGTGAACAAAGATGACTATGTTGGGGATTTGCCCCTTGGCTGGTGAATATTCTGCCGGAAGAGACCCTGTGTGAGGATAACTCTGCGGGGAAATAACTCTATTGGAGAGAAAATACTCTATTGATAGATCTGCCGATTTGGAGAAATAACTCAGTTGGGGTTGAATTTTCATTGCTGATGATAATGAATTCTGTTGGAGATTACATTTCTGCTTGTGAGAGAAATAAACTCTGCTTGGGGAAAAATTTACTGACTCACTCCCGATTGTGAACCTCGGCTGGGGAAAGTTATGTCCTGTTCGAGAAAGCTAACATCACTTATCTTTGGATATTTTTTACTCTGTGGGGAGTGTATGCACCACTACTTATATTCTCAAGCTGGCTCTATCCCTGTACCTGATGGGCAGAGTAACTGTAAGGTTTGGGAACTTCTTGTTTTCCCATGTTCCTGGAATTATGCGTAATTGTCTTTTGTTTTTCATGTAAATATTTATGAGCAGCAATTATTTCCAAATGCATATATCAAAAATGAATCATTGGACGTTTTTGCAAAACAAAACAGAAAAAAAGAAAAACAAATTGAAATTTCTTGTAGAGATGAATTGTATTGATTTTTGAAGTTGGCCTGTAATAGGTGTTTTGTACAAGGAGGTCGACGTCCTAGTAAGAGAATGCGGCCAGAAGAAAAAATAGTAATTACAATTTGTGTAAAAGAAAGAAAAACAGTTATGTGAAACAATCCCATTGGGTTCCAACTCTGCTATTGCCTTTATATCTTCAAGTGTCTTATCACTTCGCTGCTTGGTCGAAGGTGGATCAAATTGATTGGCGTCGTCTGAGCTTGATAGTCGATACCGAAGCCTGGTTGCAAGATGATCCAATGAGACATAGTATTACGCTTCAATCCCTAATTTTTGCCTGGACTGCCCTTTTGGGTTTTCAGTCCACCGGGATACCCTTTTTTGCCCAAGTCGCCTTTTCAGGTTTTCGACTTTCCGGGTGTATAGTCTTTTTCATTTTCATCCCTTACTTTTGCCCGAACCCTTTTGGTTCTCCGGGAAGCCCTTATTTTTTCCTAGGCCAGTCAACCTAGCGGGTCTTTGATTATGCATAGTATCTTTTCACTATGTCTGCATTGACGGGGTGAGGAAGGTCGTCACCATCCATGGTGGTTAGAATCATAGCTCCTCCCGAGAAAATGTTCTTAACCACAAATGGCCCTTCGTATGTGGGGGTCCATTTGCCCCTGGGATCACCTTGCGGTATTATGATGCGTTTGATCACTAGATCCTCGACTTGATATTCTTGACGTCTAACTTTCTTGTTAAAAGCCTTGATCATTCGCCTTTGATACGTCTGACTATAACAGATAGCAGTAAGCCTCTTTTCATCGATTAGATTTAGTTGATCAAGTCGGGTTTGTATCCAATCGTCTTCGTTCAAACATGCATCCTTCATAATCCTGAGAGAGGGTATCTGGACTTCGATGGGTAAGACTGCCTCCATGCCATACACCAAAGAGTAGGGTGTTGCCCCTGTCGACGTCCGTGCTGAGGTACGGTACCCATGAAGAGCGAATGGTAACATTTTGTGCCAGTCTTTGTATGTCACTGTCATCTTCTACACAATCTTTTTGATGTTCTTGTTAGCTGCTTCAACAGCCCCATTCATCTTCGGCCGGTAGGGAGAAGAGTTATGATGCTGTATCTTGAACTGTTTGTAGAGCTCGGTGATTATTGTATTGTTGAGATTTGTACCATTATCAGTAATAATCCTCTCTGGGACACCATGTCGACAGATTAGATTGTGTCGGATGAACCGCGCCACAACATTCTTGGTTACTGTAGCAAAGGAAGTTGCCTCGACCCACTTTGTGAAGTAATCAATAGCTACCAGAATGAGACGATTCCCGTTAGACACAGTGGGTCTGATCTCGCCAATCATGTCAATGCCCCATATTGCAAAGGGCCAAGGAGCCTTCAAAACATTCAGGGGAACCGGAGGTACATGCACCTTATCAGCATAGACTTGACATTTATGACAGGTTCGAGAGTGCTTGTGATACGGTGGCCAGAACTGGACTGTTTTAGGAATGCTGGTTTGCGTTTTGCGTTTGTGTTTGCAAAATGTCGCGGTAAGCAAGAGTCGCCACCGAATTTTATTTTATCCAAATAGGAAAGGAAAAAAGCACAGAAAAGTTCCTTTTTCGAGATTTTGAGTACGGGGGGTAGATAATAGAAAGGGAAGGTATTAACACCCTTTCTATCTGTGGTTTTCCACTGGCTCTTAGGTACTTGCTCATCATTTTCAAAATTTCTTGTGTGTGTTTGATTTGAAAAAGTTTTTGACTTCGATTTAACTCTTGCTTCTGTCTTCAAGAGTGTTACGAAGTGTTTTTGAAAGCTTTGTTTAAAAGAGGAGTGTAAGTGTGAAAAAAGTTTGTTTGGATTGAGCAAGTACTTAAGAACTAATCTACCTACTCGAAAAATAGAATTGTTATATGTTTGTTTCATTTAGACAATGCTATCCCACTATTAGTGAGTAGGTAGCACCGTCGTTGGAGTTTTGAGGGTCAATTTGAAAGGGACGTACGATCACCAAAGCAATGTCAGGACGTCTTAGTAATAACCCTAATGTCTTAGATCAATATTCGAGGCAACAATTCTGAGGCAACCATTTCGAGGCAACTTTTCCGAATGAGACCTTGATCTTTGTTTAGACAAGAGAGCGACCACTAACATATCCTATACTTAATGATCATTTACTGAAGGCAACCGAAGTGAGAGTATACCCTAGGAGTGCGCATGTGCGAGTGATTCAATTTCAAGTTTATTATCTTTGCACATTTAGGGTTTGCTAACCGTTTTTAAAGTTAATCACACATTCTTGTCATGCAACCCTAATTATTCATACATCTAACAGTTGATATTTTGTGGAATTTAAAGTGCGAAAAGTAAAGCTACGCTATTACAAGGCTTCGGGTATTTACATATCCAAAAATAACCCGTAAAAAAAACTATAAATGAAAGTAAAAGATCCTAATTAATCTATTACAACTTGTGAGCAATTACATTAATATGGTAAAAATAAATAATAAAGCGCGCGTGAGGAAATTAAGAACGAGAGAGAACTAGGGTTTTGACCCCTTCTAACCTAATTGAAAGAAAAAATTATTTTCGTTGTTTTTAATTATTTCTAAGAAAAAGAATTAGGTTTTTAAATAATTACTAATTAAATTAATTAAAGAAAATGACTAAATTTAACCTATTTTTGTGTTTTTGGTTATTTTAAGAAAAATAAAATATAATTAAGTTAGAAACAAAAACCCTAATTGTTCTAGTTGTTTTTAATTTATTTATAAAATAATTTAAGTTACCTAAATTTAAATAACCTAATTAAACTAATTAGTTTTTGATAAAAAATAAACCTAAATCTAATTGGATGAAAATATTATTTTTTGTGATTTTTTTGATAAAAAGAAAAATTAATTTTTGTTAGTAAATAAAATAAACAAATTAATTAAGAAATATGAAAAGAAAAGAAAATGGGCCTGAGAAAGTAAATTGAGGGAGTGTGGATAGCAATTTTCTGGGCCCAACACAAGCTGGTCCATGTTGACTTCCTGAATCCCATGCATTGCATTGACTGGGCTGTATGATGGTCACCACATGATAGCCATCAGATCTGGCTTCTTGGATACCTGTATGGTTGGATTTTGAGGGTGCATGGTGGTCCTTGGCCTTGTGTGCGTGCCTAATTAATGAAGGAAAAATAATATGAAAGCAATGGGGGGACCTGGGATTCAAACCCAGGCCCTGTGACCTTTTACACTCATCTGGCTACCAACTGCGCTAGCTTTGTTAATTGTTCATATAATAAGCATAAAAAATAATATGAGAAAACAACAAAATACTAAATCCAAACGCACGAATTTTCAAACGGGTGAATGGTTGCTTGCCACGACATCTTCTTCTCCAAGGATCCGTTGTCTTAGATGACAGACTTTTACCAACGGACATTCATCGTAGGTATAAACCTGTGTATTTCAAAAATCATGTACAAGCACAATAAATCAATGGTGATGGTACCAATCCATTCGTCTCAGTCTCACAAACTTCATGGTACCCTAATCATGGCCCAATTTTGCCTAGGTTAAGAAACCCCAAAACGAGCTTGTAAACCCTAGATATGGCATGTGGCAATTCCTGCGTTGTAAATGCAATTAAACAGTACCAATAGCTTGCAAACAAGATGGTGAACAAGAATATGTGATTAGAATGTGATGAATGTGCAAGAATAACAAGATTCAGTTTTGGAAACATGGGCAAACCGTGAGAGTTGTGGGGACGAATTCTGGGCACTAGCGCGCTTGTTTTCGATTAGTACTGCTTGCTTGCACTCCCAGGAAGTGGATGAGATGGTCATGAAGCCTTGTAATTGCCTAGAAGTGTGAAATCGAGTCTGCACTTTTTTGTGATTTTTCCAAGTTTGGTTCTTTTTCTTGGAGGCAGCTCTGCACGAAAATTCTTGTCCTTAGGGTTCAATGACCTTTAGCATAAGTAGTGAATCGCATTAGGTTAATTATTTTTGGCCAAGATCTCAAGAATTCATGAATGGAATATTTTGTCTTTAAGCCATATGAAATCTTTCCATAACCATGAAAATTATGCCCTTTTGCCTTGATTCGAATTTGGTTGATTAGGCCAGCTCATTTGGATTTGATTTTCATCAAAATCAGATCTTCAAAACAAATCTTGGTATTTTTTATCATTTATTTGATTTAAAATGATTTTTAATAAATAAAAACCATAATAAAATAAATAAATGGAGAAAATAAGATGTGGTGGTTTCCTTGGGTCGTGGACCATGCTACCAACTCAAAACAAGTGCAAAAGATTAGGCCCATTTAGGAAAAATTGCAATTTGAGGCATAGTTAACTTTTAACAATTTTGCAAAAAGGGTCAACTTCACCAATGCATAACTTCCTCAATTTTGACTCTTTGAAGGTTTTCTTGGACTTTTTATAAATCTTGATATGTCCTCTAAGCAACCCTTTTGGTCTCATCTCAATTTGGTATTCCATGTTCATGTATGAAGCTTTGACAAAAAAGGTGTTTTTGTTGACTTTTCAAGATGACCTATAATGTCTAAATTCATAACTTCTTGTGAGTGCATATTTTGAACTTGGGAGCTGAAGATGGATTATAGGCAATTTCATCCTCTTAAAAATGAGCTTTGGATGGGTCATTTCTCATAAATTATGAGAAAGTTATGCTTGGTCAAAGTTGAGTTGACTTTTCCTGCAAAACCCTAATTTAGCAACTTTTGGGTTTTGGTGAATTGTGAGGAATCCTTGATGAATCATGATCAACCCTTGATAAAATGATGAATGATACTTCAAAATGAGGATGTTGACCAAAAATCTTGAAGTTTGACTGTATGGGGCCACAGTTGACTTTTGCCCTAGCACAGTCGATTTTCAGGCCTTTGAGCAATTGACTGAGCAAACTTTCTCTGTAGGGATTGAAACTTGACATGGATGATCTTGAGAACATATTAGGACAATAGTGAGAATTTAGGATCCCTTGTAATCAAGTATCTTGATGCAACATGAAACCCTAATTCGAGGTAGACTGCCTTAGGAGAGAGCTTGTCTGGTCAACCTTTGGACTTCCTTGAGCAACTTGAGGATCTTTCTTGAAATGTTTTGAGAAATATGGGAGGGAAAATTTTGGGGTACAACAGCTGCTCCTGTTCAATATTCTTAAACCTGAGGATGTAGATTGGCTTGTGTGCCTTTCGTGATCTGAAGGTGGAAGATGATTGAACACTAGAGTGCCCAGAAATTTGCACTCGCGTGAAGTGGTATTTGTCTTGTAACGTCGGGAATGGGCTTACAGATTCCATTTGGAAATTGATGACAGAAGACGGGCTTAAAGATGCCATCCGAAGGGGTGTCGATCGCATAAGAGATTCATTAGCGAGAGTCTGTATACCTATTGTTGAGGGAGATTCCGTTGGGGAATGCTGATCTCTGTCTTGAGAAAAATAGAATTTTAGGAGCTTCGATCGTCCGTTATTCTACTGGGGAATCGTTTCTTGGTCGAAGAGGTCAAAATGAACTTCTATCTGGTCGTAATCCAGGCTTCATAGTGATAAGATCGACTGTTATCTGGTCATAATCCAGGCTTTACAGTGACTTACTAGGGAGATGAGATTAAACTTGCTATTTGGTCGTGATCCAGGCTTCGCAATTTCTCGATTCTTATATGGTCGTAATCCAGGCTTCAGAAGGAATTAAGTTGTTATCTGGTCGTATCCGGGCTTCACCTTGAATTTAGGGCACACTAATATCCGGTCGATTCTGGGCTTCTTAGTATTTGTCCAGGTAAAGTGTTATTTGGTCGAAATCCAAGCTTCGTAATGTCTGGTACTGTTATCTGGTTGAATCCAGGCTTCATGGTGTTCTGTACTGCTATATGGTCGTAATCCAGGCTTCACAATACCTTACTTCTTATCTGGTTGTAATCCAGGCTTCAGAAGAAATCAAGTGGTTATCCGGTCGCCTCCGGGCTTCCATTTGATTGTTGGGCCTACTAATATCCGGTCGGATCCGGGCTTCATAGTAATTGGCCGGGTGAACTGCTATTTGGTCGAAATTCAAGCTTCATAGTGTCCCTCACTGTTATCTGGTCGTAATCCAGGCTTCAGTGTTTTTTACCGCTATCTGGTCGTAATCCAGGCTTCACGATGTCTCATACCACTATCTGGTCGGATCCAGGCTTCATGGTGTTTGGAGAAAATCAAGATACTATTCGGTCGTAATCTGAGCTTCATAACTTGTATTAAAGATATACCACTATCTGGTCGTAATCCAGGCTTCGCGGTGTCTTAGGCTGCTATCTGGTCGTAATCCAGGCTTCACAGAAACTTGTATTGCTATCTGGTCATAATCCAGGCTTCACGATAACTTACTGAGCTGTTATTCGGTTGTAATTTGGGCTTCACGGCTGGTGTTTATGATATACCACTATCTTGTCGAATCCAGGCTTCATGGTGTCTCATACTACTATTTGGTTGTAATCCAGGCTTCACAGTGACTTGCTGAGCTGTTATCCGGTCGTAATTCGGGCTTCACAGCTTGCTGGGGATTAAAATATTATCCGGTTGAATCCGGACTTCATATCTTAGAGATGAACCACTATCTGGTCGAATCCAGGCTTCGCGGTGTTTGATACTGTTATTCGGTCGTTCTCCGGGCTTCATAATATGATGTAGAAATCAAGGTACTATTCGGTTGGATTCGGGCTTCATAGCTTGAACTTGGCGAGAATTTGATTGTATCTTTCCTGAAAGGTAAAGGTTAGTCGTATGTAATGCATGATATGTATCAAGCAATGATGTTCTCAAAATAAATGAGATTGTGATGTATGATGCGTATGCGCATGTCATGATGTATGGACATGCAATGTTTTTGTGATATTCTCTAGCTGGGGAAAATAAATCCCGAATTGCTGCTGGAGAGTGCAAGGAGTTGAATTCTTCGTTTCCGCTGGGGATAGTGACTGAAGATGATTGGGAGAATAATCCTGCTGGAGAACAAATTGGTGAGAAAACGACTCTGTGGGGAAGAGATGTTCTGCTAGAGGATCTGTTGATTTGGAGGAATAACCTCGGTTATGGATGAATTACCGTTGCTGGTGATGATAAACTCTGTCGAGGATAAAGTTTCTGTTTGTGGAAGAAATAAACTCCACTGGGGATGGTCTTCCATTGTTGGTGAAAGATGAACTCTACTTGGGGAGAATCTTACCGACTCATTCGCGATTGTGAACCTCAGCTGGGGAGAGTTCATAAAACTGTATTCGGGTACTTCCTACTCTGCGGGGAGTGTACACATTTTTAGTCATTTTCTTCAGCTGGGTCTATCCCTGTACCTTGGTGAATAGAGAAACTGTAAGGTCTGGACATTTCTTGTTTGCCCCTGTTTCTGAAATTACGAGTAATCGTCTTTTGTTTCGCATGTAGATATTTATGAGCAACAATTATTGTTAAATGCATATATCAAAAATGAACCATTGGATGTTCTTGCAAAACAAAACAGAAAAAGAAAAACAATTTGAAATTTCTTTGTGAAACTGAACTGTATTGATTTTGAAGCTGGCCTGTAAATAGGCATTTTTGTACAAGAGGTTGACGTCCTAGTAAGAGAACACCATCGAACAAACAGAATTTATACAACTTGTGTAAAAGAAAGAAAAACAGCTATGTGAATAATCCCACTGGGTTCCAACTCTGCTATTTCCTTTATATCTTCGAGCGTCTCATCACTTTGCTACTTGGTTGAAGGTAGATCAGATTGACTAGTGTCGTCTGAACTTGATAGTCGATACCGAAGTCTGATTGCAAGGTGATCCAATGAGACATAGTGTTACGTTTTAATCCCTAATTTTTGCCTGGACCGCCCTTTCGGGTTTTCAGTCCACCGGGATACCCTTTTTTGCCCAAGCTGCCCTTTCAGGTTTTCAACTTGACGGGTGTACAGATTTTTCATTTTCATCCCTTATTTTTGCCCGAACCCTTTTGGTTCGCCGGGAAGCCCTTATTTTTGCCTAGTCCAGTCAACCTAGTGGGTTTTTGATTATGCGTAGTATTTTTTCACTATGTCTGCATTGACGGGGTGAGGAAGGTCGTCACCATCCATGGTGGTTAGAATCATAGCTCCTCCTGAGAAAATGTTCTTAACCACAAATGGCCCTTAGTACGTAGGGGTCCATTTGCCCCTGGGATCACCTTGAGGCAGTATGATGCGTTTGATCACCAGATCCCCAACTTGATACTCTTGTCGTCTAACTTTCTTGTTAAATTCCTTGATCATCCGCTTTTGATACGTCTGACCGTGACAAATAGCAGTAAGTCTTTTTTCGTCGATTAAGTTTAGCTGATCAAGCCGGGTCTGGATCCAATCGTCCTTGCTCAAACCTGCATCCTTCATAATCCTAAGAGAGGGTATCTGGACCTCGATAGGTAAGACTGCTTCCATGCCGTATACCAAAGAGTAGGGTGTTGCCCCTGTTGAAGTCCGCATTGAGGTTCGGTACCCATGAAGAGCAAATGGTAACATCTCATGCCAGTCTTTGTATGTCACCGTCATCTTCTGCGCAATCTTCTTGATGTTCTTATTAGCCGCTTCAACAACCTCATTCATCTTCGGCCTGTAAGGAGAAGAGTTGTGATGCTGTATCTTGAACTGCTTGCAGAGTTCGGTGATCATCGTATTGTTGAGATTTGTACCATTATCCATATTGATCCTCTCTGATACACCATATCGACAGATCAAATTGTTCCGAATAAACCACGCCATGACGTTCTTGGTTACTGTAGCAAAGGAAGCTGCTTCAACCCACTTTGTAAAGTAATCAATGGCTACCAGAATGAAATGATGCCCGTTGGACGCAGTAGGTCTGATCTCGTCGATCATATTGATGCCCCACATTGCAAAAGGACAAGGTGTTATCAAAAAATTCAGAGGAACTGGAGGTACATGCACCTTATCAGCATAGACTTGGCACTTGTGACAGGTTCGAGAATGCTGATAACAGTCGGCTTCCATGGTGGACCAATAATATCCTTCCCGTAGGATTTTCTTTGCCATGGTATGTCCACTGGAATGAATTCCGAAAGTACCTTCATGTAACTCCGCCATGATCCTTTCTTCCTTGTTCTTGTCCATACATCGTAGTAAGGTTGAATCATGGTTACGCTTGTAAAGGATACCATTGCTGATGAAGAACTTCGCCGCGAATCTCCTCAGAAACTTCTTATCATTAACAGACGCACCCTCAGGGTATTCCTGAGCCTCGAGATACCCCTTTACCTCGTGAAACCAGGGTTTATCCGCCACCTCTTCAGTCTCAATATCAAAGCAATGTGCGGGTTCGTCCAACCTCTCAATGGTAATCTGGGGAGCCTCATTGTCCCACCTGACCTTGAACATAGAAGACATGGTAGCTAGCGCGTCCGCTAACTGATTCTCCTCCCTGGGGAAATGTTCAAAGGTTATCTCCTCAAAGTGCGGAAGCAATGTCAATACATATTCCTTGTAAGGAATAAGATTTGGGTGTTTTGTATCCCACTTGCCTTTGATCTGACTGATCACTAGAGCGGAATCTCCGAATACACTCAAGAACTTAATCCTTAGGTCAATAGCTGCTCGAAGGCCCATGATGCACGCTTCATACTCCGCCATATTGTTGGTGCAGTTAAAAGATAATCGGGCGGTGAACGGAGTATGACAGCCCTCAGGAGATATAATCACAATGCAAATTCCATTACCCAATGCGTTTGAAGCTCCGTCAAAGTACATAGACCATCGGGATCCCTCCTCAGTTCCTTCATCCGGTCCAGGTATTTCACAGTCAGTCACCAACATGATGCTCTCATCCGGAAACTCGAAATTCATAGACTGGAAATCATCCACGGCCTGATGCGCCAGATGGTTTTCTAACACACTCCCCTTGATTGCTTTTTGGGTTGTGTATTGGATGTCATACTCATTCAAGATCATCTTCCATCTTGCTATTCTTCCGGACAACACAGGTTTTTCGAAGATATACTTGATTGGGTCCATCTTTGATATCAATAGGGTAGTGTGAGTCAGCATATACTGTCTCAGCCAGCGAGCAGCCCATGCCAAAGCGCAGCAAGTTTTCTCAAGCAACGAGTATCGGGTCTCGCAATCGGTAAACTTTTTGCTAAGGTAGTAAATAGCATGCTCTTTTCGGCCAGACTCGTCATGCTGCCCCAGCACGCACCCCATTGAATTATCCAGTACTGTCAAGTATAAGATCAAAGGTCTTCCTTCAACTGGAGGCATCAGAATAGGTGGCTCTTGGAGATATTCTTTGATCCATTCGAAAGCGGCATGACATTCATCATTCCATCTTACCACCTGATCTTTCTTCAGCAGCTTGAAAATTGGTTCACAATTAGCAGTCAGATGTGAAATGAATCGGGCAATGTAATTCAGACGTCCCAGAAAGCCTCTGACTTCTTTTTCAGTTCGGGGAGCCGGCATTTCCTGTATAGCCTTCACCTTTGCAGGATCCACTTGAATACCTTTATCACTAACGACGAAACCCAGCAGCTTACCAGACCTTACCCCGAAGGTGCACTTGTTCGGGTTTAACCTCAGCTTGTACATCTTTAACCTGTCAAATAGTTTTTGGAGATGGTCAAGGTGTTCCTCTTCAGTCTGGGACCTTGCAATCATATCGTCAACATACATCTCAATCTCATGGTGAATCATGTCATGGAACAAAGCAACCATGGCACGCTGATACATTTCCCCAGCGTTCTTTAATCCGAACAGCATGACCTTGTAGCAAAAGGTGCCCCACTGCGTAACGAAAGTCGTCTTCTCCATGTCCTCAGGAGCCATCTTAATCTGGTTGTAACCAGAAAAACCATCCATAAAGGAGAAGATCTTATGTTGCGTGGTGTTGTGGACCAGAACATCGATGTGAGGGAGTGGGAAATCATCCTTGGGGATCGCCCTGTTCAGATCCCTATAGTCCACACACATCCGTACCTTACCATCTTTCTTCGGCACCGGAACCACGTTGGCAACCCACTGCGGGTAAGAAGTAACTGCTAGAAAACTGGCATCAAACTGTTTCATGACCTCAGCTTTGATTTTCTCATACATCTCTGGGCGCATGCGGCAAACTTTCTGTTTCACTGGAGGACAGTCTTCTTTAGTTGGCAAGCGGTGAACCACAATATCAGTATCCAACCCAGGCATATCTTCATAATACCAAGCAAAGATCTCAACATAGTCACGCAGCATTTGTATCAACCGTTGCTTGACGCTAGGCTCCAGGTTTGCACCGATCTTAACCTCTTTCTTGTCCTCTTCTGTACCCAGATTCACTGATTCTACTGGCTCCTCATGGGGTTGTATGGCCCTCTCTCCCTGTAGCAACAGTCTAGCAAGTTCAACGGGCACTTCGCAATCATCCTCACCTTCGTCCTCGACTTGGTTGATCGGACTTTCGAAGTCATAACTGGCAGTAGAAGAGTCGTTATCAGTGGGATCCAGAGTGGATGTAGATCTGCATTATGATATGTGAGTGTGTGTAAGACAATAGCTGTTTTAATAAAGTGCAAAATAGAAAAGAAAAATAAGGAGCGCAAAATTTGTAATGTAAGAAAACGTCCAATGCTTTATTGATGATATATGGAAATGACACATAATAAGCCCTCACAAACAAAGCCAAGGTGTCTCGAGCAAGGCACCGAGCCATAAAGTTTTAAATTGTCTGTTACAAATCTTAAAACAAAAGTCTATTACTGTGTAATAAAAGAAACGGGCATGAAGTCATTCGTCGTCCAATTGCTCAATCCACCATCGGTAGTCAGATAAATCCAGCTGTCAAACTATGACTCTTCTTCGTCGTCTTCAATTGCATTCACTCCCTGATTACTGATACGCAGGGGAGGTCTTCCAATCCGCGCACGCCGAACAGCCCTTTGAGCTTCTGCAGTAAAACCCAAACCAAACTTGTCAATCTTGTGTGCGAAATCAGGGAGTTGACCCTAATTTGCACATCCACCTTTTTCTATTATAGCCCGGGCATCCTTGAGGGAAGCCATCTTCATTGGAGGTTCTTCAACAACAACTTCAGTCGACGCCAGAGTCTGGGGAACCTCTTCAAAGTTCTAACACGGGGTTTCGATGAACTCCCCATCCATCTCTACATACCGAAAAGAGTTAAGGTGGCTCACCATGTACTCCTCTTCTCCTCGTACTATAACGGTCTTCCCCTTTACTGGATATTTTAACATCTGATGGAGCGTGGAAGTCACTTCCCCAGCCTTATGAATCCATGGGCGACCCAGCAAACAGGAATAAGATGGTCGGATATCCATCATATAGAACGTATATGTAAAAGTCTGAAAGCCAACTTTAACCGGTACGTCCACCTCCCTGTGCACCATCCTTTTGGACGCGTCAAAGGCCCTAACCACAATATTACTCGGCTTCAGAACCAACCCTACACAGTCCATCCGTCTAATGCTTTCTTGGGTAAAACATTTAATGAGGACCCAGTATCCACCAGCACGTGGGCCAGAGTAGTGCCCCTGCACTCGATTGAAACATGCTGAGCGTCATTATGATTCCTTCCTTTGGCAGTCAGATCTGTGTCGGAGAAACCCAACCCGCTGTCAGCGGTCAAACTAGCCACACAGTCTTTGAATTGATCAGCAGATGTTTCCTGCGGCACATGCGCAGTTTTAAGGAAAGCAATTAAAGCCTTTGCATGGGCTTCTGAGCACAATAATAAGGATAACATGGAGATCTTGGACGGGGTTTTCCCCAACTGTTCGACTATGTTGTAGTCGCTTTTATTGATAATCTTCAAAATTTCCTCTATCTTCTGTCTAGAGGTTTCTACAACAATCTTCTTAGGTGCCTCCATCCGGGCAGGCTCACCTGTGACTTCTTTGCCCCGAGTATCAGATGGCTCGGCGACAGGGGTGATAACTGGAGTAAGAATTGGAATAGTAGCTGATGTACTGGCAGGTGGAATGGCAATAGGCTTTTGAACAGTCAGAGGGGAAATCTCAGGTGAAAAGAGTCTTCCACTTCTAGTGACCTTGTTAGACCCGACCATATTGCTTATCTCAGTATCAGTTTCTTCAACCTTCAAGTCTTGTTTGATCCCATGATAATACACATCGGCCCCATAGTGCCACGGGATAGCCTTATCCGAAGTGTATGGGATAGGACCAGGAATAGTAATGATCAATGGAGCAACTCTCAGAATGGATGTAATCCTAACAGGCTTTCTCGGGGAAGCCTTGGAAGGATTGGCGGAAATGGTTATTATGGAAACATCTTCAACGGGAATCAATGGAATTAAAGTTTTCTCGAACAGGATCTCTTTGTTATCCATCAGGCGCTGAACACCTGACTTCAATAACTGGCAACCAATAGGCAGGATTGAACATAGGTGGCAACCTTCACCACAGCCCGGAAATAAACCGGCTGATAATAGGTTCTTCTTTACTATCATCAACGGAGTAGAAATGTCTTCTACGGAGGTCACAAATAAATCATCATCCACAGCATTTACTCCATGCTTGGGTGTGATACGGTGGGAGAACTGACTTGAGGTTTTGCGTTTTTTTGTTCGCAAATGTTTCGGTTTAGCAAGAGTCGCCACCGACTTTTTGTTTTATCCTAAGGAAAGGTTAAAAAGCACAGGAAAAACCTTTGAGATGTTTTCTTGGGTTCGGGGAGTAGATTATAGAAAGGGAAGGTATTAGCACCCTTTTTATCCATGGTTATCCATGGGCTCTTAGTTACTTGCTTAGATCACTTGCCTTTGCTTTTCAATTGTTTGAAATGGTGCTTTGTGTGTGTGGTTTTGAAAATGTTTTGAAAAAGATGCCTTGTACAGGCAACCTTTGTAACAATTCTTGTTTGAATGTTTTACAAAGGTGTTTGTCTTTTTGAAAAGATGTTTCAATGTTTTTGAAAGTTTGTTTGGAAATTGTTTTTGAAGTTGTGTTGTGATGTGTGTTTTGAAAAATGGCAAGGATTGTTTTGCAAGATTGGTCAAGTAACCAAGAGCTATCTACCCTAAATTTCTCAAATATCTTTCTTATGTTTTAACCCTTTTAACAGTGTTGTTTCACCATTGTATTTGGTGAACAACCTTGTGTTAGGATGTTAACGGGACGGGCGCGGGTCATCGTTTAGATCATAGAGGCAATAGTGTCAAGTATCTTTGGCATTCTTCTTAAGGGACTTGATCATTTTAGGCAACTTGATAGCGTCATCGAGGGACTATGATCATTTGATTTGTTTTTGTTTTGCCAAAGACACTTAACATGCAACCATGGCCCATTTTTGAAGGCAACAAGTGGAGTAACCCTAAGGGTGTAAGTGTGCATTGTGTTTGTTTTTTCATGCATGTTTATCTTGAATTAGGTCAAGCTACTTGTTGGTTTTATTTGCATACAAACCCTAAGTCTATCATGGCATAATTTGAAAGCTTTTAAATGCGGAAATTTAAATGCTAAGCTATTACAACAATGATTATGGGGATGGGGGTACAAGTTTGAATTTGGGGATATTTGACAAGAAATTAAATTCTAAGCTATTACATCCATATCGAATATACAAATATTTAATATTTAAATAAATACAATGTAAATAAATATCAAAATGCAATGTATTATGCAAAAAAAAAAGATTTTTTTATGTATGTAAAAAGGTTTTCATATTTGAAGTATAAACAAAATAAAAAAAAGTCATTTTTTGGTTATTTTTGTCATTTAGGGAAAAACCCTAGTTTTTTTAAATAAATAGTAATATTTATTAATTATATACAATATATATTAATTTATACAAAAATAAAAAGTATATTGTAAAAAAAAGTATTTTTAGTGTCAAATATTAATAAAAATAAAAATGTATCATTTCTATGTTTTGTCCTAAGTATCTAATAAAATAAAATATATAAGTATTTATATATTATATATATTAAACCTATTAAATATAAAAAGATAAAAATTAAATATTTATGTATATAAAAAAATGTATATTTAAGAAAATATTTTCAAGGTGTAAATAAAAATAATAACTGAAAATAAATATAATTTTTATGTTATTTTTAGGGTTTTAATAAAAAGGTACTTATATTTATTTACATACATAAGCTATTAAAATGAAACAAATGCCAAATAAATATAAAAAATGTGGAAGAAAAAAATTTGGGATTTTTTATGTTTGAGCAAAAAAATATAAAGTCAGAATAAAAAACAAAAGGTCAAAAATAACAAGTATTCAATTAAATGGGCCAGGGGGTGCAAAACCAAAAAAGGGGTGCAAAAAGTGAAACTGACTCAGGCCCAGCCCAAGCCAACACCTTCTTCAACCTCCAGCATCTGTTTGAAAAACGCGCGCCTCCTTGTTCATCATACTAACTTCTGATTCTTTGATCCTTTGACAAATCTTAAAACATGAAACTTGTAGAGCTTGAAGCCACGATTTCAAACATATAAAGCATTAAATCTAACTCTAAGAAACCAGGGAGAATTTCATCACCCCCAATTTCTGACCTAATTTTTCTTCAATGTTCATGGCTAAAATTCTCACAGCACGCTTAACATAAATGAAAAGTAATCATATGTATGGCTTCAGGGCTATGAGTGGAGCATGTTTCATTCACAAACCTAAGCCTAACTCTTCCTAGATTAAGAGATAGAAGTTCATGGTTTTACCTGTTTCAGCTTGAATCGAACAGAGCAATGTAGGTATCTTCAATGGAGTTTGAGCTTTGGTTGAGCTTGCCTGAAGTCCAAGGATGCTTCCCAAATGCCTAACTTGCTTTGAAACCAACTGTATCGTGCTATGGAAGTCCACCTGCACAGTTTGAAAGTAAAAATGGCAAACGTAGTTAAGGGTGTTACAGCTTGAGTTCAGGGCTTGGAATAGTTTCAGTGGATGGTATGGAATGTGTTTGGACAGGCTTGAGCAGAAACGCACGAGTGGATATGGTTATGGAGGTCAAGTTGCAGAGCTTACCCTGTTTTGCAGCAAAACAGGGATTATGAGTATGAGCAGGTCTTAGGGGTGGATGAGTCGTGCCTTAGGTCTATTTTGGTGTATGGAAGAGGTGTACAAAGTTTGTTTTTGCTTACGCTTGCAGGAAGTGAGAGTTGGTTATGATTTGCAAACTTGCTTGTTTTTGAAGTAAGAAGGTTCAAGTTACAATGCAGGCCTGTGTACCCTCTCTATCTATGCTGCACAATTTGCTCTTGATAAATGGGATTTGTCTACCAAACTTTTCCTCCAAGATCTGGCTTGTACTTCAAAGATCATGTATTGACATAAAGTGATACTTTATCAAAATGGAAACTTTGCTTTTTCCAATTAAGGATTAGTTTAGCATGTAATGTCCAAATGGATGAAATAATACCTTAATAAAATGGTTTGGCATTAAATTAAGGTGTGTGAAACTGGTTTTGAAGCCTGCAAGCTAGCATTGTACAAGCTGATTTGAAAATGCAAGTTGCCATGAACATGTATTGGTCATGAACAAAAGTGAGTTTTGGCCAACTTTGTGAATTCGATTCTCTCTAACCATAAGGGTGTTTCAGAAGTTCTTGGACAATTTGGAAAGCTTGGAATGTGTACTACAATCCATCTTTGTAATTCAAATTGAAACTCCAAGTGGAACCATGTGAAAAAATGTCCAAGAAGTTGGACAAAAATCCTGCCTAGAATAGGGCAAAATTTATCTAAGTTAAAAATGTTTTGTACCCTTGTTCAAAAAATCATAACTTGAGATACAAGCTTTCTTTGAGACAACTTTGTGAATCAAAGTTGTAGATTTTGCAATGGACTACAACTTTCATGTTTCAGGTTTTCTTTGAATCCAATTGCATCTTGGTGAAAAAATGGGACAAAGTTAGAAAAAAATAAGGAAATTTCATAACTTAGAAAAATTCTAAGTTATGAAATTTTCTCATTTTAAACCCTAATTTGCAATTTTGGATTTCTTGATGAACAAGTTTCATAATTTGACATGTCTTGATGAAAAATGAATCTTGGCACTTGATTTTGACCAAAAAGTCAAAGTTTGACTTTTCAGTATATAGTCAAATTTTGATCAGTTGACTGAAAAATTCATCTATCAATCCTATGCACTTGAGATCTTTTGAACTTGTTGAATGGGTCAAGACAATGCCATTGAGTCCTTGAGTCCATATGTGAGCTTGATTTGCCATTGGTTAGGTCAAACTGTCAAAAATTGCCTTTGTACAGTCAAAACCCTAAAAATGACCATTTTGCCCTTTTGGTGATCTGATCAAATTTCTTATGGAATTGTGATCCAAACTTGACCAAATGATTCATGTGAGTTCATTATGTTGATGTGGGTCAAAAATCATGAGGTTTGACTATCAATTGGCCACAGTTGACTTTTTCCCCAATACAGCTGATTTCTAGGTCAACTGTCTAATTGACTGGGCAAAGATTGGAATCAAGGCTTGAAACTTGGTATGGATAAACTTGTAAGTCCAACATGAAGCATGAAAGTCACTTTGGTCATTTTAGGTCAAAACATCCCTGTGCAAACTCAAACCCTAATTTGGGTCAACAGTGCAAGGATGGGTCTTGAGCAGAGCAAACCCTAACTTGATCTTGAGTTCCAAGAGTCTTGTGGTGAGAAAATATTGATGAAATGAGAGGGAAAATTTTGGGGTACAACAGTTGCCCCTGTTCAATCTTCTTGAACCTGAAGAGTTAGATTGGCAAGTTTGCCTTTCGCGTCTCGAAGGTAAAAGGAGATTGGACACTAGAGTGCCCGTAAATTTGCACTCGTCAAAACATAGGTGCGGGAATGGGCTTAAAGATGCCATTTGGAGATGGGCTTAAAGATGCCATCTGGAAAGGTGACAGGATCTTGTCGGGGATGGGCTTAAAGATGCCATCTGGAATGTTTGTTGAACTGTATGTCGTTGATGAGTGAGTGAGTATCAGAAAGGTATCCATGTTTGGAATATCTCTGGACTGGGGGTCTGAATAAGCAATAGATTGACATCTGTGTTAGGAGAATCCGTAAACTGTTTTCAGAAGTCTTGGAGTTGAATAAGCAATAGATCAGCATCCATGTTGGGAAGCGTCTGTAAACTGTTTTCAAAAGTTGAATCTGAACAAGCGATAGATTAACATCCGTGTTTGGAGAAACCGTAAACTGTTTTCAGAAGTCTTGAAATTGAATAAGCAATAGATCAGCATCCATGTTGGGAAGCATCCGTAAACTGTTTTCAAAAGTTGAGTCTGAACAAGCGATAGATTAACATCCGTGTTTGGAGAATCCGTAAACTGTTTTCAGAAGTCTTGAAATTAAATAAGCAATAGATCAACATCCATGTTGGGAAGCGTCCGTAAACTGTTTTCAAAAGTTGAGTCTGAACAAGCGATAGATTAACATCCGTGTTTGGAGAATCCGTAAACTGTTTTTAGAAGTTTTGAATCTGAACAAGTGATAGGTTAACATCCGTATCTGGAGAACCCGTGAACTGTTTTCAGAAGTCTTGGAGTTGAATAAGCAATAGATCAGCATCCATGTTGGGAAGCGTCCGTAAACTGTTTTCAAAAGTTGAATCTGAACAAGCGATAGATTAACATCCGTGTTTGGAGAATCCGTAAACTGTTTTCAGAAGTCTTGAAATTGAATAAGCAATAGATCAACATCCATGTTGGGAAGCGTCCGTAAACTGTTTTCAAAAGTTGAGTCTGAACAAGCGATAGATTAACATCCGTGTTTGGAGAATCCGTAAACTGTTTTCAGAAGTTGAGATCGAAGCTTATTAATCTTATCCTGAAAAGGGTAAAATATCAGCTGAAACACAAAGTTATGTTGCATGAAATGTATGATGCAATATATGTTATATCAATGTTTATGATATGAATGTAATGAATGCGCATGTAAGCTGATGAGCTGTCTTGCTGAGGATATATGAATCCTGGATAGCCGGAGATAATAGAATCTTGAATGCTGCCGGGGAAAGTGAATCCTTGACTGCTGTAGGGGATTGCAAGAATCTTTGATTGTTGAAGCTGAGATATCCTTGTTGACTGTTGACTGCTTGGGGAACAAGATCTTCAGTTGTTGAGGGATCTTAGGACCACTGCTGAGGATTGAAAATCCTTAGTGACCTGTGGGGAATGAGAATTCTGATGATCTCTACTGGGGAGTTCAGAATCTGAGAGGCTCATGCTGGAGGAGTGAGACTGAGAATCTTCAATCTGATAGGAAGTATCTTTGTGGGGAGAATGTTTACTAATTCGGTTCCGCTGGGGATTGACAGTTGGAAGTTTTAGCTTTGCTGGGGATTAACAGTTTTGGCTCCACTAGGGATCTTGAAACTTACTTCTGAGGGGAATTAAGTTCTGGAAGGCTCTCTTAGCTGGGGAAAACAGCTTTGAGAAAGCTTTTTGTTCTGCTGAGGATCCTGAAGTTTAACTCTGTTTGGGGAATTAAGTTCTGGATTTTAACTTTGTTGAGGAATTTGGAATTTTAATTCCGCTGGGGATTCCTTCTGAAAGGGCATCAAGATATCTATCTGTACCTTCAACCTATCAGCAATCATCTTTCTTGATTTGTAAGAGAATGATTATGTTCAAATGCATATGCCTATCTAACAAAACATTGGACGTTTCTCAAATAAAACATAAGTGTAAAAAGCAAAAGGAAGACAAAGCATAATTTATGTATTTGGAAAAGTGTTTGTATTAACTTTTTATGAGTATCTTTGTACAAAGGAGACAGACATCCTAGTAAGAGGATGTTGTCGTAAAAAATTGAAAATTTTACACAAAAGAAAGATGGCTATGTGTAACAATTCCATGGGATTCCCATTCTGCTATAGCCTTCACAATTCTGAATATCTTGTCCATTCAATGCTTCGTCCGCCGATGATTGGATTGATCAGAAGCTCAGAGCTTGTTGATGAAGAGATTGTTCTTTAAAGTGATCCGACGAGACATAGTCATACGCTTTAATTCCCTAACTTTTGCCTGGATCACCCTTTCGGGTTTTCAATCCACCGGGAAACCCTTTTTTGCCCAAGTCGCCCTTTCGGGTTTTCAACTTGCCGGGTGTACAGATTTTTTATTTTATCCCTAATTTTTGCCTGAACCGCCCTTTCGGGTTTTCGGTTCACCGGGATGCCTATTCTTGCCCAAGTCGCCCTTTCGGGTTTTCGACTTGTCGGGTTGTTTTATGCGTAGTATTTTTTGACTATGTCTGTGTTCGCAGGGTGTGGCAAATCGTCGCTGTCCATGGTGGTTAGAATCATTGCACCACCGGAAAATATGCTTTTGATTACAAATGGTCCTTCGTAAGTAGGAGTCCATTTGCCCCTGGGATCACTTTGCGGCAAGATGATCCGCTTGATTACAAGATCTCCGACTTGATATACTTGACATCTTACTTTTTGTTGAAAGCCTTGATCATCCGTTTTTGGTACGTCTGACCATGGCAAACAGCAGTGAGTCGCTTCTCATCGATCAAATTGAGTTGATCAAGTCGGGTCTGAATCCAATCATCTTCACTCAAACCAGCATCCTTCATAATCCTTAAAGAAGGAATCTGAACTTCCATGGGTAGGACAGCTTCCATGCCATATACCAAAGAAAATGGGGTTGCCCCTGTTGAAGTACGTGTCGTGGTACGGTACCCATGCAGAGCAAACGGTAACATCTCATGTCAGTCCTTGTAGGTGACTGTCATTTTCTGAATGATCTTCTTGATGTTTTTGTTCGTAGCTTCAACAGCACCGTTCATCTTCGGCCGATAGGGATATGAATTGTGATGATAAATCTTAAACTGTTCGCATAGAGCGGTGATCATAGTATTGTTCAGATTTGTACCGTTGTCTGTGATGATCCTGTCGGGGACACCATACCGGCATATGAGGTTCTGCTTGATGAAGCGGGGAACCACATTTTTTGAAACAGAGGCAAAGGAAGCTGCTTCGACCCACATGGTGAAATAGTCAATGGCGACCAAGATGAAGCGATGTCCATTGGATGTCGTGGGCTTGATCTCTCCAATCATATCAATGCCCCACATTGCAAATGGCCAAGGAGCTGTCAGAACGTTAAGAGGAACAGGAGGAATATGAATCTTGTCAGCGTAGACTTGACATTTGTGGCAAGTACGGGAATGTTGATGGTAATCAGCTTCCATGGTAGACCAGTAATAGCCTGCCCTTAGAATCTTCTTAGCCATTGTATATCCGCTCAAGTGGGTGCCAAATGTGCCACTGTGTATCTCAGTCATGATTAACTCTGCTTCAGCTTTGTCCATACAACAAAGTAAAACACAATCATGGCTACGCTTATAAAGGATGCCATTGCTTAGGAAGAACTTGGCAGCAAATCTCCTTAAGAACTTCTTGTCATTGACGGAAGCTCCTTCGGGGTATTCTCTAGTCTGGAGATACCTTTTGATTTCATGAAACCAGGGTTGTTCCACTACTTCTTCGGTATTAATCTCATGACAATGCGCAAGTTCATCCATTCGCTCGATGGTGATTTGGGGAGCCTCGTTATCCCAGTTGAGTTTAAACATGGAAGACATTGTAGCCAGAGCATCTGCTAGCTGATTTTCTTCTCGCGGGAAGTGCTCGAAGGTAATCTGCTCGAAATGAGGCAGCAATGTCAGGACATGTTCTTTGTATGGGATAAGATTAGGATGTTTGGTATCCCACTCTCCTTTGATTTGACTGATAACCAAAGCTGAGTCCCCAAATACGATCAAAGATTTGATCCCCAAGTCTATAGCAGCCTTGAGACCAAAGATGCAAGCTTCATATTCGGCCATGTTGTTGGTACAGCTGAAACAAAGTCGGGCCGTGAAAGGTGTATGGCAACCTTCCGGGGAAATGAGTACCGCATCGATACCGTTTCCAAGTGCATTTGAAGCACCATCAAAGTACAGGGTCCATCGGGATCCATTTTCAGGTCTGTCATATGGTCCATTACCTTCAACATTGTTCAATGTCATGATGTCTTCGTCCGGGAAGTCGAATCTCATGGATTGATAATCTTCGATAGCTTGATGAGCTAGATGGTCAGCTAGTATACTCCCTTTTATAGCTTTTTGGGTAGTATACTGGATGTCATACTCAGTCAGGATCATTTGCCATCTAGCAATTCTTCCAGATAAAGCAGGCTTCTCGAAGATATACTTGATCGGGTCCATTTTGGAAATCGGCAAAGTGGTATGAGTCAACATATACTGCCTTAGTCGGCGAGCAGCCCATACCAAAGCGCAGCAAGTTTTCTCGAGCAGTGAGTAGCGAGTCTCACAGTCGGTAAACTTTTTGCTAAGGTAATAAATGGCATGCTCTTTTCGACCAGACTCGTCATGTTGGCCCAGTACGCACCCCATTGAGTTATCCAAAACAGTCAGATACATGATCAGCGGCCTTCCTTCTACGGGTGGAATCAAAATAGGAGGTTCTAGCAAATACTCCTTGATCTTATCAAAAGCAGTTTGACAATCATCGTTCCATTCGACTACCTGATCTTTCTTCAATAGTTTGAAAATTGGCTCACAGGTAGACGTCAGATGAGAGATGAATCTGGCAATATAGTTCAAGCGTCCCAAGAATCCTTTAACCTCCTTTTCAGTACGGGGGGCAGGCATTTCTTGTATAGCTTTTACTTTTGCTGGATCGACCTCAATGCCTTTGTTGCTGACAATAAATCCCAGAAGTTTACCAGACCTAACTCCAAAAGTGCACTTACTTGGATTCAGCCTGAGTTTGTACTCCTTCAACCTGGCAAACAGCTTCTGCAAATGTTCAAGGTGTTCTTCTTCCGTTTGTGATCGAGCTATCATGTCGTCTACGTAAACTTCGATCTCATGATGTATCATATCATGAAACAAAGCTACCATGGCGCGTTGATAAGTTGCCCCTGCGTTCTTTAGTCTGAACGGTATCACCTTGTAACAAAAGGTACCCCATTGTGTAACAAAGGTTGTTTTCTCCATGTCCTCGGGGGCCATTTTAATCTGGTTGTAGCCCGAGAATCCGTCCATGAAGGAAAATACCTTGTGCTGAGCTGTGTTGTCAATCAAAATGTCGATATGTGGTAGCGGAAAATCATCTTTAGGGCTGGCCCTGTTCAAATCCCGGTAGTCCACACACATTCCTACCTTGCCGTCTTTTTTGGGAACGGGCACAATGTTAGCAACCCATTGCGGATAGGATGTAACAGCCAGAAAGCCAGCGTTGAATTGCTTCATTACTTCAGCTTTAATCTTCTCAGACATGTCAGGCCTCATTCGGCGGACTTTTTGCTTGATCGGTGGACAGTCCTCTCTTGTAGGGAGACAGTGAACCACGATGTTTGTGTCTAACCCTGGCATGTCTTCATAAGACCAGGAGAAGATTTCAACGTATTCATTCAACAGCTGTATTAAGCGCTCCTTGACACTTGGTTCCAGATTGGCACCCACTTGTACTTCTTTCCTGTCTTCCTCTGTTCCTAAGTTGACTGTTTCCAACAACTCTTCATGAGGTAAGATGGCCCTCTCTTCTTGTTGTAGAAGTCTGGCTAGCTCTCCTGGTACTTCACAATCTTCGTCATCCTCGTATTCAGCCTGATTGACCAAATCTTCAGAGTTATTGAAGGACACAACAGAATAGTCACCCATGGAATCCAGAGTGGATGGGTACCTGCATTTGTGAGTGTGGGTGTGTGTAAGGGATAACCATCCTTAAACAAACAAAAATGCAAAAGGAAATAAAATGAACACAGCAGTTTATAAATGAAAAACGTCCAATGATTCATTAAACATGGCATATGATTATGAAGAGAATCAAGCCCTTACAAATGGACCTACATGCCCCGGGCAAGGCATGAGAAAAAGTGTGCAGATTGTTTTAGTAATTATTACAGACCAATAGGAAATGTTCGAAAGATAAATTACTGATTGATGAAAGTAATGGGAACAAAGTCTTTCGCCTCCCAGTTGTGCAGTCCCCCTTCAATGGTTGGGAAGATCCAATCTTCAACGTTACCCTCTTCGTCTTCGTCTTCCAAAGCATTGATTCCATGAGGAGAAATCTTGATGGGTGTCCTTTCAATTTTTGAGCGACGCATCGCCTTTTGCCCCGCAGCGGTAAACCCCAACCCAAACTTGTCTGTCTTGTGAGGAAAGTCAGGCAACTGTCCCCATGTTGAGCTCTTCCCCTCCTTCATTGCAGCCTTTGCGTCTTTTAGAGATGCCATCCTGGCCACCTGCTTGGGTACCTCAGCTACTGCCTTTGTTACTGCCACCTCGGGAGAAACTTCCTCAAAGTGTTGAAAGGGTGTTTCGATGAATTCGCCATCCACTTCCACATACCAAAAGGAATTCAAATGACTGATCATGTACTCCTCCTCACCGTGTACAGTTATGATTTTTCCCTTAACAGGGTATTTCAGCATCTGATGGAGGGAAGAAGTGACTGCCCCAGCATTATGAATCCACGGCCTTCCTAGCAAGCAAGAGTAGGATGGGCGGATGTCCATTACATAGAATGTGGAGTGGAACACCTCAGAGCCTACCTTGATGGGAATGTCGACCTCCCCATGCACCATTCTTTTAGACCCGTCAAAGGCCCTGACAATGATATTACTTGGTTTCAGCTCCAAGCCTTCACAATCCAACCAGTCCAGAGCTTTCTTAGGCATCACATTTAGAGAAGAACCAGTATTGACCAAGACATGGGCGAGAGTGGTTCCTCGGCATTCAACTGACACATGCAATGCGTCATTGTGCTTTCTTCCCTTCGGAGTCAGGTCAGCATCAGAGAAACCCAGGCCGTTGTCGGTGGTAAGGCTGGCTACACAATCCTGGAATTGATCGGCTGAGGTTTCCTGGGGCACATGGGCTGTCTTCAAAAACCTTATCAAAGCTTTGGCATGAGCCTCCGAACAAAGCAATAGGGCCAACATGGAGATCTTCGAGGGGGTTTGCCCCAGTTGCTCCACCACATCATAATCACTTTTCTTAATTATTTTCAGAATCTCCTCCATTTCTTTCTTAGAGGTTTCGAGGATGACCAATGGTTGAGCCCTCATCCTGACGAGCTCTTCTTGGATCCCTTTCCCCTTATCAGCAGCAGCAGGAGAAGGGACAACCACAGGAGTAGCAGCTTCTTCAATTATTGGCGTTCTTGCAGATAGTTTTACCGGTGCAGGAGTAACCTTGGGAACAGCTGAGGGTCCAAAGATTGCCTTTGGAGGGGCAATCTCTGGAGAGAAAATTCTTCCACTTCGGGTAATTTTGCTCGTACCGACAATGTTTCCAATGTCGGTAGTTTCTTCGTCAGAGCTCTCTTCAGTTATCTCAACTTGCTTAACACCGTGGTAGTAGATTTCTCCACCATAATTCCATGGTATTGATTTGTCATATTTGTAGGGGACGGGCCCAGGCATGGTTATCTTCAAGGGTACAATCTTCGGAGAGGATGTAATCTTAACAGGCCTTTTGGGGACCTTGGAAAGATTGGCGGAAATGGTGATTATTGAAACTTCATTGATAGGAGTTGGAGTAACAGGAGTCTTTTCGAAAAGAATTTGTTGGTTGTCCATTAGGCGTTGGATGCCTATCTTCAGCAATGGACAGTCGATTGGTAGGGAGGAACAAAGGTAGCAATCTTCTTTACACCCTGGGAAAATCCCAACCTTCAATAGATTCAACTTGATTGTCAGTAGCGGAGTTATCAGATCATCAACAGTAGAAACAAACAGATCTTCTTCAACAGCATGGACATTGCAACCATGCTTTGGCATTGGAGCGGAGATTACATTCGGCTTCTCAGGGGCATTGAACTCAACCTCTTTTGCATCTATCAAATCCTGAATTTTATTCTTAAGCGCCCAGCAATCGCTGGTGTCATGCCCGGCGCTGTCAGAATGATAGGCACATTTAGCATTGGGATGGTAATGTGGGGAAGTGGTATTCACATTCTTTGGCGCCTCTTTGATATTGGTGAGATTTAGCTTCAACAAATGGGGAAGAACTTGTGCAGGCGTCATATTGATGCGGGTGAACTGCCGTTGTGGCCGTTCTCCCCATTGTTGTTTAGGTCTGGACTGATTGTTACGAGGCTGATCATTTGACGAATTTTGAATCATCACGGCCCCTACAGTCGGTCGGCGCTCCGTTCTTCCCGATCCTTTCTGAGAGTATATAACAGCTGCTTCCTTCTTGGCCGAGAATGGTTTTTTAACAGTTGTGGAGACAGAGGCATCCCTTTGAATCTTCCCACTCTTAATACCAGCTTCCACCCGTTCGCCAGTCAGAATCAATTCAGTAAACCCTGCAGAAGAGCTCCCGATCAAATGGTTGAAGAAAGGGCCAGATAGGGTCCCCAAGAACATATCAACTAGTTCCCTATCTGAAAGAGGTGGCTGCACTCTTCTGGCCAAGTCGCGCCATTTCTGGGCGTATTCTTTGAATCCCTCATTTGAGGCCACCCCCATACTTTGTAGCTGAGTACGGGTTGGCGCCAAGTCAGCGTTATATTGATACTGGCGATAAAAGACAGCTGGCAAATCCTCCCAACTATGCACTTCTGACCTCTCAAGCTGGTAAAACCAATCTAGCTGTGTACCAGACAGGCTGTCTTGGAAGAAGTGTACCCAAAGATTTCTATCGGATGAATAAGGTTGAATTCTTCTGACATATGACCTCAGGTGCATCTTTGGGCAAGACAGACCATCATATTTTGCAAAAGTTGGTACCTTGAACTTTGGAGGGATCACAATCTCAGCAATCAATCCCAATTCTTCAAAATCTAGCCCGGGAACCCTTTGCAGCTCCATAGCTGCCAGTCTATCCTCCGGGTTTTTGTATTTTTCGTCCACTGGCGGGTATTGCTGCTCTGAATAATCTTCATCTTCCTCAACCTCTTCCTCTTCAGCCTCGGACTCAGAAGGTAATGCAGCTCCTTTTCCTTTTCCGGTCCCCTCATCAGATGTGGAAGGGAATTCAAGAACTCTCCTAGCTTCATTCTCAAATCTTCTTCCCAGTGTAGCTACCCCAACTCTTTTCTTCTTCTTTTTTCCTTTTTCTTGCTCTTTATTCCCTAACAGTGCTTTAAGATCCTCCTGACCCTTTGCCAAGGTCATAAGGAGCTGTTGAAACTGCGAGTTTTATGCCTGCAGATCTTTGATCGTCTGCTCAATATCCATCTTACTGAAATAAACAGCAGAAAGATAAGGAAACCTGGTGTGAAGACCTGTTTATGCATATGATGACTGATATGTTTATTCATGCAATGCATTCAAGGATTTAGAAATTCAAAGTTGTCGCAGACAAAAAGAACACACGTCATATTAATAAGAAGAAATTTTGTCAGTACATAAATGCCCCATGGGCCAAATATTACAAAAAACTTCTTAAGGTAAAAAGACATTGCGCATCCTCTTTGGTGCGATGTAAGTGTTGAGGGACTCCTCCTCGTGAAGTCGGTGGGTAAGCTCCAAAACCTTCTTCTCACTGGCGTAGAAGCTGGCTTCAAAAGTATCCCTTTCTTCCTTGAGTTGGATCCAACTCTTCTGCATTTCCTCCCATGATGTTGGCATGTCAGGATGTAGGATGGTGTATGGAACCTCTCCTTCCTTAACAGGCTCTTTAATTAAAGGGAGAATATGAGGGTAAGGCATCATAAGACTTTGGGCTCAGGTTCGTACCCACTTGAGGTAAGGCTCAAGAGGGATGGAGTTCTTGTGCCCCAGTGTCTTGCTATCCACCTTGTTAGGCATCCTCCAAGCTCTGATGAATCTTTGGCGAAGTCCTTGCGCATTGTTGTCGAAGTCAAAAACTAGGTCAGGAATCAGCATGTCATGAGGGCCATCCCTCCGAGCATATCCAAATTGTCTCAAAGCTAGACAGGGGTTGTAGGTAATGCCTCCCCTAATGCCAAGTAATGGAACATTAGGGAACTCACCACAACGATCGATGATGATGACATTATCTCTGGACCGAGAACACCAATGTACATCAGAATGTGTGAGGGTCATCAATCGTTACGACCACCTCAAGCCCTATTCATTCTTCAAAACTGATTGTGGAAGGTGAGAAATAAACCACCTTGCAAGGAGAGGAGTACATCACATGAGAACACCTCTCTTCCTCATTGTTCGTGTGTAAAATGAGTGGAGGATGTCCCCAAGAAATGTAGGTATGGGATTCCTGGATATGAAGATCTTGACAGCATTCACATCTATAAGTTGGTCAGGATTTGGGAACAATACCAACCCATAAATAAGGAGTGCCACAATCTCTTCAAAGGCTTGTAGATCCAAAGAATTCCAACACTCTTGTGCCTTCTCAAACAAGAATTTTGCCAAGAAGCCTTTGACACCACTTCTAGTTTCCCAATGCCCCTTGATGTTAGATGATTGCAAGTGTAATGCTTGAGCAACATCTTCAGGCTTTGGTTCTTTTTCCGTACCGTTGTAGGGTAGTTGATTAAGAATAGGAATTCTCAGGAGTTGAGAAAATTCCTCCAAAGTAGGCACCAATTGGTAGTCGGGGAATGTGAAACAGTGGTGAAGGGGGTCAAAGAACTGGAATAGCACTTTCACCATGTCTTCTTCAATGTTGGTGTTGACTAGGCTGAGCAGTCTACCATGTCTTTCACTGAAGAGAGAGCTTTCTGGAATTCTGGATGTAAGCTCCTTGAGTTGAGGAGGGATTCTCACAAGGTTGACTTGGATAGTTTTCCTGCGAAGAATTTCCATGACCTACAAAACAAGAACAAAGATGAAGATCCAAACCCTTGAAATGGTTAGTGGATGCATATGATGCTTTATGATGTTCATGATGTATGCACAAACATATGTACAAGCAAGTCACACCAAACCCTAGTTTCAGGCTTGCATGGAGTTTCATAGGTAAGTACCCTCTTGAGTTTAGTTGGCTTAAAAACATGTCCTATAAATAGTAACCGAGTTCTAAGGAGCTCAATATCATTGGATTGTTTTCCATGTTCATTGTTTTGGTTTAGCCACTTAACTAGCGACCAAAATATTCCAAGAAAACAACCCTCAATGAGTGTAGTATCGAGTATCTACCAACTTCGGACTGCACCAAAGCCGGTCATCTCACTACCCCTAATAAAAGGCCAAGATGGTCAAGTAAGGTTCTAGGTCATTAGTGCTTAGTGACATCACTCAGCGGCCCCGTACTCTCCTTGATTGAACTCAAGGGTTACCGGTACTCACAAATATGTCGCACTAATATAGCTATTGCTTCAACCGTGTCGGTATACCCCGCACAGTTTCCACAACGTATTGCTATCTATGAATGTTTCCCAAATCCGGATGTAGGATTTCAAGCCCAAACAAGAGAACCAAAATGTAAAGCAATCAAAGCAAACAATTAGTCATGAAAAAGGGTGATCTAGGCCCTAAGGTTACTCCACTTTTAAAGAATTCCCCAGCAGAGTCGCCAGTTCTGTGATACGGTGGGAGAACTGACTTGAGGTTTTGCGTTTTTTTGTTTGCAAATGTTTCGGTTTAGCAAGAGTCGCCACCGACTTTTTATTTTATCCTAAGGAAAGGTTAAAGAGCACAGGAAAAACCTTTGAGATGTTTTCTTGGGTTCGGGGAGTAGATTATAGAAAGGGAAGGTATTAACACCCTTTCTATCCATGGTTATCCATGGGCTCTTAGTTACTTGCTTAGATCACTTGCCTTTGCTTTTCAATTGTTTGAAATGGTGCTTTGTGTGTGTGGTTTTGAAAATGTTTTGAAAAAGATGCCTTGTACAGGCAACCTTTGTACAATTCTTGTTTGAATGTTTTACAAAGGTGTTTGTCTTTTTGAAAAGATGTTTCAATGTTTTTGAAAGTTTGTTTGGAAATTGTTTTTGAAGTTGTGTTGTGATGTGTGTTTTGAAAAATGGCAAGGATTGTTTTGCAAGATTGGTCAAGTAACCAAGAGCTATCTACCCTAAATTTCTCAAAGATCTTTCTTATGTTTTAACCCTTTTAACAGTGTTGTTTCACCATTGTATTTGGTGAACAACCTTGTGTTAGGATGTTAACGGGACGGGCGCGGGTCATCGTTTAGATCATAGAGGCAATAGTGTCAAGTATCTTTGGCATTCTTCTTAAGGGACTTGATCATTTTAGGCAACTTGATAGCGTCATCAAGGGACTATGATCATTTGATTTGTTTTTGTTTTGCCAAAGACACTTAACATGCAACCATGGCCCATTTTTGAAGGCAACAAGTGGAGTAACCCTAAGGGTGTAAGTGTGCATTGTGTTTGTTTTTTCATGCATGTTTATCTTGAATTAGGTCAAGCTACTTGTTGGTTTTATTTGCATACAAACCCTAAGTCTATCATGGCATAATTTGAAAGCTTTTAAATGCGGAAATTTAAATGCTAAGCTATTACAACAATGATTATGGGGATGGGGGTACAAGTTTGAATTTGGGGATATTTGACAAGAAATTAAATTCTAAGCTATTACATCCATATCGAATATACAAATATTTAATATTTAAATAAATACAATGTAAATAAATATCAAAATGCAATGTATTATGCAAAAAAAAAAAAGATTTTTTTATGTATGTAAAAAGGTTTTCATATTTGAAGTATAAACAAAATAAAAAAAAAGTCATTTTTTGGTTATTTTTGTCATTTAGGGCAAAACCCTAGTTTTTTTAAATAAATAGTAATATTTATTAATTATATACAATATATATTAATTTATACAAAAATAAAAAGTATATTGTAAAAAAAAGTATTTTTAGTGTCAAATATTAATAAAAATAAAAATGTATTATTTCTATGTTTTGTCCTAAGTATCTAATAAAATAAAATATATAAGTATTTATATATTATATATATTAAACCTATTAAATATAAAAAGATAAAATTAAATATTTATGTATATAAAAAAATGTATATTTAAGAAAATATTTTCAAGGTGTAAATAAAAATAATAACTGAAAATAAATACATTTTTTATGTTATTTTTAGAGTTTTAATAAAAAGGTATTTATATTTATTTACATACATAAGCTATTAAAATGAAACAAATGCCAAATAAATATAAAAAATGTGGAAAGAATATTTTTGAGATTTTTTATGTTTGAGCAAAAAAATATAAAGTCAGAATAAAAAACAAAAAGTCAAAAATAACAAGTATTCAATTAAATGGGCCAGGGGGGTGCAAAACCAAAAAAGGGGTGCAAAAAGTGAAACTGACTCAGGCCCAGCCCAAGCCAACACCTTCTTCAACCTCCAGCATCTGTTTGAAAAAACGCGCGCCTCCTTGTTCATCATACTAACTTCTGATTCTTTGATCCTTTGATAAATCTTAAAACATGAAACTTGTAGAGCTTGAAGCCACGATTTCAAATATATAAAGCATTAAATCTAACTCTAAGAAACCGGGGAGAATTTCATCACCCCCAATTTCTGACCTAATTTTTCTTCAATGTTCATGGCTAAAATTCTCACAGCACGCTTAACATAAATGAAAAGTAATCATATGTATGGCTTCAGGGCTATGAGTAGAGCATGTTTCATTCACAAACCTAAGCCTAAATCTTCCTAGATTGAGAGATAGAAGTTCATGGTTTTACCTGTTTCAGCTTGAATCGAACAGAGAAATGTAGGTATCTTCTAAAGTAGTGAAAAACACAAGAAGGGGGGGTTGAATTGTAAAACTGAAAATCAATGCAATGAACAAGATATTTTTATCCTGGTTCGTTTGATCTCAAACTACTCCAGTCCACCCGTCAAGGTGATTTCGCCTCTCTCCAACGAGGTCTTAATCCACTATATTCAACTGAATATTACAGACTGCTTTAACAACGGCTAAAGCCTTCTTGATGCAAACCACAACCCGGTTTGTCAAGGAAACACTTTCTTACAAAGAAGATAAATCTAAGTGTGTGAATGTTTTCTACAAAACTGTATCACAACTGTGATGTATACACAACTTAAAGCTTAGAAACAAGATTGCTAAAACAAAGATTGAGTAAGAGGATGTGTAGTGTTTAGCAAACTGAGAGAAGGAAGATTATGATCAGCTTTTAGGCGTGTAAAGATTTGGAGAGCATTAGCCAATTCAATCTTCAAAGTCTTGTTTATATAGCACTGAGATGTTGAACGTTGGAGTAATATTCTTGATTCAATGCTAATAATAAACTTTCCTTATCGAGCAGATCTTGTCTGGAATGAGGCCGTTGGTATTAATTTGCTTTCAATGCACAGTACCGTTGCTTACTTAATGCAAGTTCTGGCTTGGCTCATTCTGACTCTGCTTGGCTGCTGATGAACTATTGTGTTTCTTTATCAGAGTGTTGAGCGCAGTTGTGTTCATCAGGCTTCAGCATATACGTGAGTTAATCTTCTGATTCTGACATTCTGATATGGCAACTTCTGATGCTGATGTCAAGAACCAATTTCTGATGCTGATTAGGTGTGATCTTGCTTATACCAATCAGAGTATCTGCAAATCAGAACGTAATAATTTAGGCAGCAGATAGTTCATACATGAATCATATAAATAATATATCTTTTCACTTTGTTATCATCAAAACTCAAACATAGGGTAGTAGATTCAAACTTTGTTCTAACAATCTCCCCCTTTTTGATGATGACAAAAACTAGATATTTTTAAATGAAAATAACGTGAAAAGGTATCAGAGAGATGCATCAGAGTAAGAGGTTATCAAGGATAAGGGATAAAAAGATATCAGAGTTGAGAGATACTCCCCCTGAGTTTACTGCTTCCCTTTTTTATTACAAGTGTTCTTCAGGATCAGATCTTTTTGCCTTTCTTTGATCATCAGAGTATCAGAGTCTTTGACTATCAGAAGCTTTAGATCAGCATATCAGAGCAGAGCTTCAGATCAGCGTATCAGAGCTATTCTTGTCAGAGCTTTGCTTTGGATCAGAGTATCAGAGCGGATCAGAGCTTCAGAGCTTTTAGTCTTCAGAGTGTCCAGGAGCTTCCTTGTACCTGTAGACTTTAAGCAAAACAGAAAACATTTTCAAGTATAATAGAGTTAGAATGTTCGAGAATTTCTGTCTTAGTAAACCGTTATTGTTTAAAATATCATTCTTGTTCTCCCCCTTTTTGTCAGCAATCAAAAAGTGTAGGTGATGTGCTAAAACAATTAAGATCAGAAAAACTTGTCATATTAAAAGGTTCAGAATCAAACAAAACATATTCAAACAGTACATCAGAAAATTAAAGAAAACATGAAAATGACATGAATGAAAAAACTAAGGTTGGGGAGGAAAGCGTGTGAACAGGTTCTCCAGCATGGCTTTGATCTGATCAGCAGTCTCATTCTGCTTGTGCACCATGCTGACAACAGTGTCAATCTTGCTATCCTGCACATCCATTCTTTCTTTCATCTTCTGGTCGTTTTCATCCATCCTCTGCTGCAGACGCATGTCATTCAGCTTCAGCTCTTCCAGAGTCTACTTGTCCAAGGCAGCTTGAGACACATCAGAAGCAGGAAGCTTCTGAGAGCTTTCTGCAACATCTTCTGCTTGACTTGCTTCAGCTTGAATGGTCTTGTCTTCTTCTGGTTGCACCTTTGAAGCTAGCTGTTTCTCAGACCAAGGTTCACTATCCAGAGGGAGCACAGCTTCCTGAGGCAGCTGACTTTCAACTTCCTTCAGCAGCTTGCTGAAGTTCTGTTGTGCCTGCTCATAGTTGATATCCTGCAACTTGAGGGCTTCAGCACGTACCCAAATTCTGAATTGTGACCAGAGCTGGTCAGAAGCAGCCGGGTCAATCATTCTAGGACAGACTTGCTTCAGAGAAGCAATCCATTGCTGCAAACCTGTTTCAAAATTCATAATACCAAAGCCAACATCTGGTTGTTTTGGTTTTGGGATGGCTATTTTGTGTTTCAGATCAGCAAGACGGTCAAGGATGGTTAAGTCTATGAAGGTCCTGCTGGGGTTTTCGGTGGTTTGCTTGGCAGCTGTTTGTTTTGGAGATGGAGTGGGAGAATTAGAAATTATGATTGGACTGTTTGGTGGTTTAGGAGTATTGGGTGGTGTAGATTCTGGTGAGGATGGCAGCTGGGCCATGGTGACTGTTGTTCCACATGGCAGCTGGATTGCCAGAGGTTGTGGTTCAGATGATTGAGGTGAATGAGGTTCAGAAGGTGGAGGAGTTTGAGTTTCAGAGTGATGAAACTCAGGTTGAGGTGATGGTGGATGAATTTCTGGTTGAGGAGAGGGAGACGGAATTGCTGGTTGAGGAGAAGTTGTTGGAATTTCTGGTTGTTCAGGGATAAGGGGTTCTTCTGGAATTGATGAGAGAGGTTGTTTTTGTTCTGGTTCTTCAGCAGATTGCTGTGGTTCTGGTTGTGGAGGAGGGACAATTTGTGGTTCAGAGTTTGGATTGGCGGAATGATCAGAAGTGTGTTGATCAATGTCAGACAGCACTTTGTCAATTGCTGATGTTGTTGAGATTGTTGGTTTGGGATGTTTGGTTCTGGGTCTTCTGAGTTGTAATGCCTCAGAAGGGTCATCTTCTGGTTCAGTTTCATCTATTGTTGGGATGGGGATTGAGATTCTATGAGAGGTTGGAGGTGGAATAGATGCTGGAATAGTAGAAGAATTTAAAACAGAAGCAGCAGATAAATTACCTCTTTTCTTGGGTGTCTGCTGGGATGATCCTTCTGAAGGTGCCTTCCTCTTCTTCGTCTTCTTCAGAGTCACTTCTGGTTGACGTTGATGCAGATCTTTGATAATCAGATTTGGATCTGTACCATCTGCCTTGCACGCGTCTAAGTATCTGAGAACCACCTCTGGTTTAGATTCTATCTCAGAAAATAAAGGAAAGTCACTCAGTGGAACTCTTCTGCTGGTGATATCAGCAATAGGAGTAGCTCTGGGTTCCTTTTTGATATTCTCTATCAACTTCATTTTCTTCAAGTTCTTCGCGTTCAGAGGCTTCCCAACTGTTGGTTCAATGGTGCTTAACTCTTGAGCTTCTATCAGATGCTCTATCAGCCTATTCTCTGTCAGAATATCTGATATCAACCTTCCAAAGGGTATCCAATCCCTCTTTGTTCTTTCTTCTTCCCTGGTTTCCTTCACGCTTGTTCTGAGGTGGTTGAACAGAAGATGAGCCAAGTTGATTTTTACCTTCTGATCAATAAAGTAGATCAGAAACTGCTGATCCACATTTATGTAATCAGGTGAACTAGTTGGCTTCCTATGGTTGAAGCACCCCAAAATTATCTTTGCCCAAACCCTGTGATGATCCTTCAGATCTTTGATCTTGCTGCTGGGCACCCCATGGGTGAAAATCCTTTCAGCTATCACGCCCACGTCAGCACATCTCTCAGCCATATCAATACAGAGAACGCCACCGCCACTGTAACCGATTAACCTTGCTATGTGATCCTCAGTGATCACAATCTTCTTCCCCATAACGAAGGAGGTGACTAGATGCGTTGAAGCCTTCGCATGAATCCAGAACTCCTTGACTAACATAGGGAATGTTGGTCCAACCAACCTGTCAAAATACCTTTCCCATTTCTGTGCCCTAACTTCTTCTGTTAGGTCAAAACCATTCTCCTTCAAGCTTCCAAAATCAATGATCAATTCAGATAACACTTCAAGATTCTTCACAGGAGTGAGGAGTGTTCTGAATGGCACTTGATACTGTTCAGATGATGCTTTCTTCTGAGGACCTGCAGAAGCACTGTTGGAGGTTGCCATGTTCACACTAAAAGATTTTGAGAAGAAACTGAGAAAAAGGGTTTGCAAGAGATGAACACAGAAAAATGCAGAGAATGCTTGAGAATTAGTGAGAAACTGTAAAGAATTAGAATGAGAGGTTAATGTGTTTAAATAGAGTTCAGAATATTTTGAAAAAATAAACGTTTTTAAGAAAGAGAAAAATCATGATTGCGTTTTAAGAGCATGATTACTTTTATTAAATGCTTGCTGATTTTGGGGGATTTGAGAAAGATACTTAGAAACGGTTACCAGACATGTGTCTCAATGCACCCAATCAGCGTTTTGCCTTCTCAGAAGCGTGCACGCGTTCTGCTTTAGAGATTTGCTGATGATTGGATGACACTTGTTTGATGTAGTGATCAGCACGTCTGTCTTTGAGCTTAGACTCTCAGATCTTTAGACTTGCATCTGATACAATCTGCATGTTCTATCTTTCTGAAAGAAGATTGATCAGAAGTTCACAGTAAAAACAATTACATTCTGAAGATAAATATATGGAATTAAAACATTTTCACTCTGGGCACACTTTCATGCTGAGATGTTTCAGAATGAAATTAAACCTATCTTCTGAAAGGGGTTTAGTAAAGATATCAGCCCATTGATGGTCTGTATCTATAAATTTTAAGTTCAAAATTCCTTTCTGAATATAGTCCCTAATGAAGTGATGTTTTATTTCTATATGCTTAGCTCTGGAATGTAAAATGGGATTCTTACTTAAGCAAATAGCAGAAGTATTATCACAGAGTATAGGAATGTTACTCTCAAAAATCTGGAAGTCTTCAAGCTGACTTTTCATCCAGAGCATTTGTGTGCTACACCCTGCTGCTGCTATGTACTCAGCTTCTGCTATTGATAGCGCAATTGTTGATTGCCTTTTGCTGGACCAAGAGATCAGATTTTCTCCCATAAACTGACAGCTTCCAGAAGTACTTTTACGCTCCACTCTGTCTCCAGCAAAATCAGCATCGCAGTAGCCTACTAAGCTGTAATCACTGGATTTTCTATAAAACAAACCCAGATTAGTAGTACCTTTCAGATACTTGAAAATTCGCTTAACAGCTGTTAAGTGAGATTCTCTAGGATCTGATTGGAATCTAGCACAAATACAAACACTGAATAATATGTCAGGTCTTGAAGCAGTCAGATAGAGGAGAGAACCAATCATACCTCTGTAGACTTTTTGTTCTACATTTTTGCTTACCTCTTCTCTTTCCAGAATGCACGTGGGATGCATTGGAATCTTTGATGGCTTACATTCTGAGAGGTCAAATTTCTTCAGAAGATCTCTGATGTATTTGCTCTGATGAATGTAAGTTCCCTCTGGAGTTTGATTGATCTGAATTCCTAGAAAGAATTTCAGTTCCCCCATGAGGCTCATCTCAAATTCTGCCTGCATACACTTAGCAAATTTTCTTCCAAGAGAAGGATTAGTAGAACCAAAAATAATATCATCAACATAAATTTGACAGACTAAGATGTCATTCTTAACTGATTTACAGAATAGAGTAGTGTCCACTTTCCCTCTGGTGAATTCATTTTCTAATAGGAAGTTACTTAGCCTTTCATACCAAGCTCTGGGAGCTTGTTTCAGACCATATAATGACTTCTTTAGTTTGAAAACATGTTCTGGATGTTTTGTATTTTCAAAACCAGGGGGTTGGTGTACATAAACTTCTTCTTCTATATAACCATTTAAGAATGCACTTTTGACATCCATCTGATACAGAGTGATGCCTCTATTAACAGCAAATGAAATTAAAAGTCTGATAGATTCTAACCTGGCGACTGGGGCAAAGGTTTCTGTATAGTCTATCCCCTCTTGCTGACTATAACCTTGTGCAACCAGTCGTTCCTTGTTTCTGATGACTTCACCTTGTTCATTTAGCTTGTTTCTGAACACCCATCTTGTTCTAATGACGTTGAATCCTTTTGGTCTGGGAACGAGATCCCATACGTCGTTTCTGGTGAATTGATTCAGCTCTTCTTGCATTGCCAGAATCCAGTCATTATCTAGAAGTGCTTCATCAATAGAAGAAGGTTCAATCAGAGACACAAGTCCCATGAGAGTTTCTTCAGAGTTTCTGAAGCTTGATCTTGTTCTGATTGGATCTTCCTTTCTTCCTAAGATAGTCTCTTCTGGGTGATCCAAGCTGCTTCTGGGTAATCTCTTCCGAGGTTGATCAGCAACTGTTGTAGGATTGCTAGCAGTGCTCCTTTCAGACGTTGAAGGAGTGTCTGTGTTGAGAGCTTCTGATGACTTGTCTTCAGAACCTGTAAATTCAATTTCCATACCTGCAAAAACTTCATTCTGCTTTGACTTTTCAGAGTTAAGCTTATCATCAAAACGAACACTGATTGATTCTTCCACAATTTGTGTTTCTGTATTGTATACTCTGTACCCTCTTGAGCGTTCAGAGTATCCTAACATAATACACTTCTGTGCTTTAGAGTCAAACTTGTTCAAATAATTCTTTTGTATTTAACATAAAACAGGTACATCCAAATGGATGAAAATATGAAATGTTGGGCTTTCTGTTCTTCCACAATTCATATGGAGTCTTTTCCAGAATAGGTCTTATTGAGATTCTATTCTGAATGTAGCACGCTGTGTTTATTGCCTCTGCCCAGAAGGTCTTAGCAACGTTTGTCTCATTGATCATGGTTCTGGCCATTTCTTGCAATGTTCTGTTCTTTCGTTCTACAACTCCATTTTGTTAGGGAGTTCTAGGACAAGAGAAATCATGCAGAATGCCTCTGTCATTAAAGAATGACTCAAAATCTTTGTTTTCAAATTCTCCACCATGATCACTTCTGACTTTAACAATTCTAAGATCCTTTTCATTCTGAACTTGGTTACAGAAGGTAACAAACACAGAGTGTGACTCGTCCTTGTGTCTTAAGAACTTTACCCATGTCCATCTGCTATAGTCATCTACGATTACTAACCCATACTTCTTGCCACTGACTGAAGCAGTTTTAACTGGTCCAAATAAGTCAATGTGCAGAAGTTCTAATGGCTTAGAGGTAGAAACAACATTTTTGGATTTAAAAGAAGGTTTTGCAAACTTGCCTTTCTGACATGCTTCAAACAGAGCATCTGAATTGAACTTCAAATTAGGAAGTCCTCTGACCAGATTGAGTTTGTTAATCTGAGATATTCTTCTCATACTAACATGCCCCAATCTTCTGTGCCAGATCCACTGCTCGTTGTTAACAGACAGAAGGCATTTTACATTCTGACTCTTTAGTTCAGAAAGTTTGATTTTGTAAATGTTGTTTTTCCTCTTACCATTAAACAGGATAGTCCCATCTTTCTGACTAACAGCTTTACATGATTTTTGATTAAAGATTATATCATAACCGTTATCACTTAATTGACTTATGGATAACAGATTATGCATCAATCCATCTACTAGCAGAACATTATTAATAGAGGGAAGATTTCCATTACCTACAGTTCCAGAGCCAATTATCTTTCCCCTCTGATTGCCTCCAAAGCCAGCGTGGCCTCCAGGCTTAAGTTCCAGGCTTTGGAACATATGCCTTCTTCCCGTCATGTGTCGCGAGCAGCCAGAGTCCAGGTACCATGACTGGTGTTTCTGACTTGCTGCTAAAGATATCTGCAACATGTATTATTTTATCCTTAGGTACCCAGATTTTCTTGGGTCCTGATTTGTTAGTTTTACCAAAACTCTGGTTGAATTTTGGTTTCACAGAGTGCTTACTGCTAGTGTATTTAATATCATGTGTGTGACCATACACAAAATGTGAATTCAGAGGAGTGTGTTTAATGGTTAAGTCCATGACATTCTTTGGTGTAGGAACCTTACCTTGGTATCCTATTCCTTTCCTGCCGTTTCTGCTAACTCCATAGATCATTGAAGCCATTTTGCTTCTATCTATGCTTTTAGCAAGGAACTTCTGGAAACTGTGATCATACTCCTTGATGATCTCATCAGCGTTGCTGGGAGTTTCAGAAATTGGTTCCTTCTGAGAGTTTTGTAAAGTGTTTTCTAATTTTGAAATCTTATTTCTCAGCTCAGAATTCTCCAATTTGAGACTCTCAGTCTTATTAGAGTCAGATTCAAGATTCCTTTTCAGGTCTCTGAATTTAACTCTAATTTGCTGATACCGTTCCAGAATCTCATTAAGGCTTTCAGCAAGTTCAGCCTTGGTAAAGTTAACAGCAAAGTTAGGAAATACCTCTTCAGTATCTGATTCTGAGTCTGATTCAGAAGCTTCACTATCTTCTGAGATGTTAGCCATGAGAGCTATGTTTGCCCTCTCATCATCTGATTCTGAGTCAGCTTCAGACGAGTCAGAGTCATCCCATGTAGCCATGAGACTTTTCTTCTTATCTCTTCCAAACTACTTTTTGGGCTTTTCCCTCTGAAGCTTTGGGCACTCACTCTTATAGTGTCCTTGCTCATTGCACTCATAGCAGATGATGTCCTTGGTGTTTGGCTTTTTGCTACTAGAGGAGCCTTCAGATCTTCTATATCCAGAGGAAGAATATGTCCTTCTGTATCTGGAAGAAGACTCGTTCTGATCAGATCTTCTGGGATTCCTGAACTTCCTTTGTCTTTGCTTCCACAGTTGATTTACTCTTCTGGAGAGGAGGGAGAGTTCGTCTTCTTCTGATGAGGATCCATCAGATGTTTCTTCAACTGCCTGCAAAACTTTAGACTCAAATTTTTTGTTAGATTTTAATGCTAAAGGCTTACCTTGCTTCTGAGGCTCGTCAGCTTCTAGCTCTATCTCATGACTTCTGAGGGAGCTGATAAGTTCCTCCAGAGTGATTTTGTTGAGATCTTTAGCTAGCTTCAGAGCTGTAACCATTGGTCTCCACTGCTTGGGTAAACTTCTAATGATTTTCTTGACATGGTCAGCAGTAGAGTATCCTTTGTCCAGAACCTTGAGACCAGCTACCAGAATCTGGAATCTTGAGAACATTGTTTCAATGGATTCAGATTCTTCCATTTTGAATGCCTCATACTTCTGAATGAGCGCCAGAGCTTTAGTTTCTTTGACCTGAACGTTTCCCTCATGCGTCATTCTGAGTGAGTCAAAAATGTTCTTTGCTGTGTCTCTGTTGGAGATCTTTTCATATTCAGTATAGGAGATGGCGCTGAGGAGGATGGTTCTGGCCTTGTGGTGATTCTTGAAGTCACGCTTTTGTTGGTCAGACATTGTTTTTCTATCAATCTTCTGATCGCTTGCATTCACAGGGTGCGTGTATCCATCTGTCACCATATCCCACAGATCAGCATCATGTGCCAGAAAGAAGCTTTCAATTCTGTCTTTCCAGTAATCAAAGTTTTCTCCATCAAAGACTGGAGGTTTGCCGCTGAATCTGTCTCTGTCCTCATTGTTGTCATTGCTGGTGTGAGAGTAGTTTCTTGCCATTGTGTTTTTCTGACGCTGGATCTTGTACTGACACGGTTAAGTGTTTTAGCTCAGAACCAGGCGCTCTGATGCCAATTGAAGTAGTGAAAAACACAAGAAGGGGGGGTTGAATTGTAAAACTGAAAATCAATGCAATGAACAAGATATTTTTATCCTGGTTCGTTTGATCTCAAACTACTCCAGTCCACCCGTCAAGGTGATTTCGCCTCTCTCCAATGAGGTCTTAATCCACTATATTCAACTGAATATTACAGACTGCTTTAACAACGGCTAAAGCCTTCTTGATGCAAACCACAACCCGGTTTGTCAAGGAAACACTTTCTTACAAAGAAGATAAATCTAAGTGTGTGAATGTTTTCTACAAAACTGTATCACAACTGTGATGTATACACAACTTAAAGCTTAGAAACAAGATTGTTAAAACAAAGATTGAGTAAGAGTATGTGTAGTGTTTAGCAAACTGAGAGAAGGAAGATTATGATCAGCTTTTAGGCGTGTAAAGATTTGGAGAGCATTAGCCAATTCAATCTTCAAAGTCTTGTTTATATAGCACTGAGATGTTGAACGTTGGAGCAATATTCTTGATTCAATGCTAATAATAAACTTTCCTTATCGAGCAGATCTTGTCTGGAATGAGGCCATTGGTATTAATTTGCTTTCAATGCACAGTACCGTTGCTTACTTAATGCAAGTTCTGGCTTGGCTCATTTTGACTCTGCTTGGCTGCTGATGAACTGTTGTGTTTCTTTATCAGAGTGTTGAGCGCAGTTGTGTTCATCAGGCTTCAGCATATACGTGAGTTAATCTTCTGATTCTGACATTCTGATATGGCAACTTCTGATGCTGATGTCAAGAACCAATTTCTGATGCTGATTAGGTGTGATCTTGCTTATACCAATCAGAGTATCTGCAAATCAGAACGTAATAATTTAGGCAGCAGATAGTTCATACATGAATCATATAAATAATATATCTTTTCACTTTGTTATCATTAAAACTCAAACATAGGGTAGTAGATTCAAACTTTGTTCTAACATCTTCAATGGAGTTTGAGCTTTGGTTGAGCTTGCCTGAAGTCCAAGGATGCTTCCCAAATGCCTAGCTTGCTTTAAAACCAACTGTATCGTGCTATGAAAGTCCACCTGCACAGTTTGAAAGTAAAAATGGCAAACGTGGTTAAGGGTGTTACAGCTTGAGTTCAGGGCTTGGAATAGTTTCAGTGGATGGTATGGAATGTGTTTGGACAGGCTTGAGCAGAAACGCACGAGTGGATATGGTTATGGAGGTCAAGTTGCAGAGCTTGCCCTGTTTTGCAGCAAAACAGGGATTCTGAGTATGAGCAGGTCTTAGGGGTGGATGAGTCGTGCCTTAGGTCTGTTTTGGTGTATGGAAGAGGTGTACAAAGTTTGTTTTTGCTTATGCTTGCAGGAAGTGAGAGTTGGTTATGATTTGCAAACTTTCTTGTTTTTGAAGTAAGAAGGTTCAAGTTACAATGTAGGCTTGTGTACCCTCTCTATCTATGCTTCACAATTTGATCTTGATAAATGGTATTTGTCTACCAAACTTTGCCTCCAAGATCTGGCTTGTACTTCAAAGATCATGTATTGACATAAAGTGATACTTTATCAAAATGGAAACTTTGCTTTTTCCAATTAAGGATTAGTTTAGCATGTAATGTCCAAATGGATGAAATAATACCTTAATACAATGGTTTGGCATTAAATTAAGGTGTGTGAAATTGTTTTTGAGGCCTGCAAGCTAGCATTGTACAAGCTGATTTGAAAATGCAAGTTGCCATGAACATGTATTGGTCATGAACAAAAGTGAGTTTTGGCCAACTTTGTGAAGTCGATTCTCTCTAACCACAAGGTGTTTGAGAAGTTCTTGGACAATTTGGAAAGCTTGGAATGTGTACTACAATCCATCTTTGTAATGAAAATTGAAACTCCAAGTGGAACCATGTGAAAAATGGCCAAGAAGTTGGACAAAAATCCTGCCTAGAATAGGGCAAAATTTCTCTAAGTTAAAAATGTTGTGTACCCTTGTTCCAAAAATCATAACTTGAGATACAAGCTTTCTTTGAGAAAACTTTGTGAATAAAAGTTGTAGAGTTTGAAATGTACTACAACTTTCATGTTTCAAGTTTTCTTTGAATCCAATTTCATCTTGGTGAAAAAATGGGACAAAGTTAGGAAAAAATAAGGAAATTTCATAACTTAGAAAAATTCTAAGTTATGAAATTTTCTCATTTTAAACCCTAATTTGCAATTTTGGATTTCTTGATGAACAAGTTTCATAATTTGATATGTCTTGATGAAAAATGAATCTTGTCACTTGATTTTGACCAAAAAGTCAAAGTTTGACTTTTCAGTATACAGTCAAATTTTGATCAATTGACTGAAAAATTCATCTGTCAATCCTATGCACTTGAGATCTTTTGAACTTTTTGAATGGGTCAAGACAATGCCATTGAGTCCTTGAGTCCATATGTGAGCTTGATTTGCCATTGGTTAGGTCAAACAGTCAAAAATTGCCTTTGTGCAGTCAAAACCCTAAAAATGACCATTTTGCCCTTTTGGTGATCTGATCAAATTTCTTGTGGAATTGTGATCCAAACTTGACCAAATGGTTCATGTGAGTTCATTATGTTGATGTGGGTCAAAAATCATGAGGTTTGACTGTCAATTGGCCACAATTGACTTTTTCCCCAATACAGCTGATTTCTAGGTCAACTGTCCAATTGACTGGGCAAAGATTGGAATCAAGGCTTGAAACTTGGTATGGATAAACTTGTAAGTCCAACATGAAGCATGAAAGTCACTTTGGGCATTTTAGGTCAAAACATCCCTGTGCAAACTCAAACCCTAATTTGGGTCAACAGTGCAAGGAGGGGTCTTGAGCAGAGCAAACCCGAACTTGATCTTGAGTTCCAAGAGTCTTGTGGTGAAAAAATATTGATGAAATGAGAGGGAAAATTTTGGGGTACAACATTGGGCATAGGAGCAGTCATGACGTTAGTCTTTTCCGGTGCGTCAAACTCAATTTCTCTAGCTTCAATCAAATCTTGCACCTTATTCCTCAAGGCCCAGCAGTTATTGGTATCATGCCCTGGGCTATCAGAGTGATAGGCGTAGCGGGCGTTCGGATTATACAGCGGTGATGTAGTACTGGGATTCTTCGGGGCTTCCCTCAGAGTTATCAGGTTAGTCTTTAACAATTGCGGCAGAATTTGAGATAGGGTCATACTGAGCCGAGTATACTGTCTTTGCGGTCTCTCTACTCTTTACTGATTGTTACGCTATGGGGCAACAGTGGGTCTTGATATTACTACCGCATTAACTGCTTGGCGGTGTTCAGGTCAGTTTTAGCTCCTTGAGCTATAAACTGCACTAGCTTCTTTTTTGAAAGGCTTCTTTTCTGTACTTGATGAAGCATATTTCTGTATTTTGACACTTTTGATACCAGCTTCTACCCTCTCCCCAGTCAAAATTAATTTAGTGAACCCAGATGATGAATTGCCGATCAGATGATTAAAATATGGACCAGAAAAAGTCCCAAGAAACATGTCCACCAACTGCCTATCAAACATAGGGGGTTGTACTCTTCCAGCTAGATCTCTCCACTTCTGAGCATAATCCTTAAAACCTTCGCTTGCACCCATAGACATACCCTAAAGTTGAGTACGCGTGGGAGCAAGGTCGGCATTATACTGGTATTGCTTGTAAAAAGCATCAGCAAGGTCCTCCCAGTTGAGGACATTAGCTCCTTCCAATTGATAGAACCATTCAAGTTGAGTCCCTGATAGACTATCTTGAAAGAAATGAACCCACAGGTTTCTATCAGCAGCATAGGGTTGGATTTTTCTGACGTATGAGCGGAGATGAAGCTTTGGACAAGATACTCCATCATACTTAGCAAAGACAGGAGCTTTAAACTTGTGCGGGATCACCACCCCGGATTCTAGTCCCAGATCTCCGAAGTCCAACTCAGGGATCTTCTGAATCTCCATTGCACTCAATCGGTCTTCAAGTTGCTTGTACCTATCTTCAGCAGGAGGATATTGTTCTTCATCAAAATCAGTGTCGTTATCAGAGACCAGAGGACTAGGACCCTTTCCTTCTTCTTGATTATCTCCTCCTCCAGATGAATGAGACAGATCAGCTTCTTGTCGCAACCTATTCCCAAACCTGTGACCCATATTCAGCAGAACCACCTTCTTCTTCTTCTTCTTCTTCTCCTTCAGGATAAGAGTCTTCAAATCCTGCTGCCCTTTGGCCAAGTTCAGGAACATCTCCTGGAATTGAGCATTCTGTGCTTGAAGAGCCTTGATGGCTTGATCGGTAGGTGTTTCAGAAGACATTTTGTGCTGAAATAAACAGCGAAGAAGATAAGAAACCTGTAATGGTACCTGTAATGAGGTGCATGGGAATGGAATGCGTATGAAATGATTTCAAAGACTTTGGGAGATTTAAATTTGTAAAACAAAGAAATAAACAAACTTTATTAGATTCAAACTTGTAACAATGTTTAACAATGCCTTCAAGGCGTTACAAAAGAAATAAATTGATAAGCAAATATAAACTAGAAACAATAAAAGACATCAGAAATCCCATGGTCGTTTTCCCTTCGTACTGACATAATCATTAATTGTCCTTTCATTCTCAAGTTGCCTTGTAAGCTTCAAGATCTTCCTCTCTTGTTCATGATACTTCTCCCGGTAGGTATCCCTTTCTTCCTTTAAATGGATCCAAGATCTCTTTAATGCCCCAAGATCAGTAGGCATATAGGGATGAAGGACTGTGTAAGGAACCCCTTCTTCATTAGTATGCTCCACAATCACTGGGAAAATAGCTTCATAAGGCATCCCCAGCTTTTGAGCACGGGCTCGAACCCACTGGAGATAAGGTTGCATAGGGAGAGAAGTCTTTAGTCCTAGATCTTGAGGGTCATACATGTTCACCATGCCCCAAGCTCGTATAAACCTGCGGCGATGCTCATCCACGTCCCCCTTGTAGTCAAAGACAATGTCTGTAAGAAGCAGCTCATGGGGACCGTCTCTCCAAGCGCGTCCAAACTGTCATAAAGCCAAACAAGGATTGTAAGTTATACCCCCTCTAATTCCAAGCAATGGGACATTAGGGTATTCCCCACATCGATCAATGACAACTACTTTTTCCATATCCTTAGAACTCCAAAGGATGTCCGTATGAGCAAGGGACATGATTCTGTAAGCCCAACCTACACCTTCCTCATTCTTCAATACAGACTTGGGGAGGTGCGAAATAAACCACCTCACCAGCAGCGGCGTGCAACACATGAGAGTTCCCCTTCTTCGCACAGTACGAGTGTAGAGAGCGTGTAGGATATCACCCAGAAGAGTAGGCACTGGATTACGAGACAAGAAGATCTTAACTGTGTTCACATTTATGAAGGAATTTGGATTCGGGAAAAGAACCAAGATGTAGATGAGGAGAGCCAAGATGTCTTTGAAATCTTGAAAATCTAAGTTATCCCAGAACTATTGAGCTTGATCGATCAGAAACTTGGCCAACAAACCTTTAACCTCACTTCGTGTCTCCCAGTTGGATACTACATCAGCCCTTTTTAGATGTAAGGCTGAAGCAATTTCCTCAGGTATAGGAACCTCCTCCAAACCTGTGAAGGGTGTCTGCTCGAGGATAGATATACCTAAAAAATCAGAAAACTCCTCCAAAGTAGGAACTAGCTGATAATCCGAGAAGGTGAAACAATGATGCAACGGATCAAAGAACTGGAACAGCACACTCATCATCTGCTCATCCAACTTTGAAGTGACCAGGCTAAGGAGATGACCATGTCTTTTAACAAAGGAAGAAGTATCAGGAACTTTTGAGACTAACTCTCTGAGCTGAGCAGCGATTTTCACGAAGTTAACTCGAATGGTATTTCTGCGTACTGAAGCCATAATCTGCAAAACAGAACAAAGATAAATCCCCTTGGTCTTTGAAATGGTTAGCGTAATGAAGTATGCATGCTATGTTATGATGCATGATGTCATGGTAAAACACACAACAAGTATAGCAGGTAACAAACATGGTAAAGGCAAACAAGTCACAACAATAGCCCTTAAGTTTCAGGCTTGCATGGAGTCTAGGAACTACCCTCTTGAAGTTCAGTTGGTTTCAACCTGTCCTAATAATAGTAACTGGGTTCTAGAGGTTCTCAATATCACTGACCATCCTCCATCGATCATGGTTTCAGCTTACGCAATCTTTTCTTGCGGCCGGAACTATCTCGAGAGTATGGTCTCAATGAGCGTAGTATCGAGTATCAACCAGTTCTCAGCTCTATACCGAGGTCGGCTATCTCACTACTTCCTATGGCCAAGTTGGTCAATTATAGATTCTAAGGTCAGTTGATGCTTAACGACCTATATAGCAGCCCCGTATTCTCCTCGTTCCTCCACGAGGGATAACGGTACCAACCAATGTGCCACATCAACGTAGCTACTGTTTCAACCGTATCGGTCTACGCCATACAGTTCCCTCACAGTTTATTGCTACTTACCTAAAAGGTGTCCCTCAGATCCGGGTTAGGATCTATAGTAACTCTGATACAAAGCCCAAAAAAAAGCAATCAAATCAAACAATAGAAGCAAATATGGTGAACTAATCCTAAGGTATACCCCACTTATAATTCCCCAGCAGAGTCGCCAGTTCTGTGATACGGTGGCCAGAACCGGATTGTTTTAGGAATGTTGGTTTGCGTTTTGCGTTTGTGTTTGCAAAATGTCGCGGTAAGCAAGAGTCGCCACCGAATTTTATTTTATCCAAATAGGAAAGGAAAAAAGCACAGAAAAATTCCTTTTTCGAGATTTTGAGTACGGGGGGTAGATAATAGAAAGGGAAGGTATTAGCACCCTTTCTATCTGTGGTTTTCCACTGGCTCTTAGGTACTTGCTCATCATTTTCAAAATTTATTGTGTGTGTTTAATTTGAAAAAGTTTTTGACTTCGATTTAACTCTTGCTTCTGTCTTCAAGAGTGTTACGAAGTGTTTTTGAAAGCTTTGTTTAAAAGAGGAGTGTAAGTGTGAAAAAAGTTTGTTTGGATTGAGCAAGTACTTAAGAACTAATCTACCTACTCGAAAAAGAGAATTGTTATATGTTTGTTTCCTTTAGACAATGTTATCCCACTATTAGTGAGTAGGTAGCACCGTCGTTAGAGTTTTGAGGGTCAATTTGAAAGGGACGTACGATCACCAAAGCAATGTTAGGACGTCTTAGTAATAACCCTAATGTCTTAGATCAATATTCGAGGCAACAATTCTGAGGCAACCATTCCGAGGCAACTTTTCCGAACGGGACCTTGATCTTTGTTTAGACAAGAGAGCGACCACTAACATATCCTATACTTAATGATCGTTTACCGAAGGCAACCGAAGTGAGAGTATACCCTAGGAGTGCGCATGTGCGAGTGATTCAATTTCAAGTTTATTATCTTTGCACATTTAGGGTTTGCTAACCGTTTTTAAAGTTAATCATACATTCTTATCATGCAACCCTAATTATTCATACATCTAACAGTTGATATTTTGCGGAATTTAAAGTGCGGAAAGTAAAGTTACGCTATTACAAGGCTTCGGGTATTTCCATAGCCAAAAACAACCCGTAAAAAAATGATAAATGAAAGTAAAAGATCCTAATTAATCTATTACAACTTGTGAGCAATTACATTAATATGGTAAAAATAAATAATAAAGCGCGCGCGAGGAAATTAAGAACGAGAGAGAACTAGGGTTTTGACCCCTTCTAACCTAATTGAAAGAAAAAAATTGTTTTCGTTGTTTTTAATTATTTCTAAGAAAAAGAATTAGGTTTTTAAATAATTACTAATTAAATTAATTAAAGAAAATGACTAAATTTAACCTATTTTTGTGTTTTTGGTTATTTTAAGAAAAATAAAATATAATTAAGTTAGAAACAAAAACCCTAATTGTTCTAATTGTTTTTAATTTATTTACAAAATAATTTAAGTTACCTAAAATTAAATAACCTAATTAAATTAATTAATTTTTGATAAAAAATAAACCTAAATCTAATTGGATGAAAATATTATTTTTTGTGATTTTTTTTATAAAAAGAAAAATTAATTTGTGTTAGTAAATAAAATAAACAAATTAATTAAGAAATATGAAAAGAAAAGAAAATGGGCCTGAGAAAGTAAATTAAGGGAGTGTGGATAGCAATTTTCTGGGCCCAACACAAGCTGGTCCACGTTGACTTCCTGAATCTTATGCATTGCATTGACTGGGCTGTATGATGGTCACCACATGATAGCCATCAGATCTGGCTTCTTGGATACCTGGATGGTTGGATTTTGAGGGCGCATGGTGGTCCTTGGCCGTGTGTGCGTGCCTGATTAATGAAGGAAAAATAATATGAAAGCAATGGGGGGACCTGGGATTCGAACCCAGGCCCTGTGACCTTTTACACTCATCTGGCTACCAACTGTGCTAGCTTTGTTAATTGTTCATATAATAAGCATAAAAAATAATATGAGAAAACAACAAAATACTAAATCTAAACGCGTGAATTTTCAAACGGGCGAATGGTTGCTTGCCACGACATCTTCTTCTCCAAGGATCTGTTGTCTTAGATGACAGACTTTTACCAACGGACATTCATCGTAGGTATAAACCTGTGTATTTCAAAATTCATGTACAAGCACAATAAATCAATGGTGATGGTACCAATCCATTCGTCTCAGTCTCACGAACTTCATGGTACCCTAATCATGGCCCAATTTTGCCTAGGTTAAGAAACCCCAAAACGAGCTTGTAAACCCTAGCTATGGCATGTGGAAATTCATGCGTTGTAAATGCAATTAAACAGTACCAATAGCTTGCAAAAAAGATGGTGAACAAGAATATGTGATTAGAATATGATGAATGTGCAAGAATAACAAGATTCAGTTTTGGAAACATGGGCAAACCGTGAGAGTCGTGGGGACGAATTCTGGGCACTAGCGCGCTTGTTTTCGATTGGTACTGCTTGCTTGCACTCCCAGGAAGTGAATGAGATGGTCAGGAAGCCTTGTAATTGCCTAGAAGTGTGAAATCGAGTCTGCACTTTTTTGTGATTTTTCCAAGTTTGGTTCTTGTTCTTGGAGGCAGCTCTGCACGAATATTCTTGTCCTTAGGGTTCAATGACCTTTAGCATAAGTAGTGAATCACATTAGGTTAATTATTTTTGGCCAAGATCTCAAGAATTCATGAATGGAATATTTTTTCTTTAAGCCATATGAAATCTTTCCATAACCATGCAAATCATGCCCTTTTGCCTTGATTCGAATTTGGTTGATTAGGCCAGCTCATTTGGATTTGATTTTCATCAAAATCAGATCTTCAAAACAAATCTTGGTATTTTTTATCATTTATTTGATTTAAAATGATTTTTAATAAATAAAAACCATAATAAAATAAATAAATGGAGCAAATAAGATGTGGTGGTTGCCTTGGGTCGTGGACCATGCTACCAACTCAAAACAAGTGCAAAAGATTAGGCCCATTTAGCAAAAATTGCAATTTGAGGCATAGTTGACTTTTGACAATTTTGCAAAAAGGGTCAACTTCACCAATGCATAACTTCCTCAATTTTGACTCTTTGAAGGTGTTCTTGGACTTTTTAGAAAGCTTGAGATGTCCTCTAAGCAACCCGTTTGGTCTCATATCAATTTGGTATTCCATGTACATGTATGAAGCTTTGACAAAAAAGGTGTTTTTGTTGACTTTTCAAGATGACCTATAATGTCCAAATTCATAACTTCTTGTGAATGCATATTTTGAACTTGGGAGATGAAGATGGATTGTAGGGAATTTCATCCTATTCAAAATGAGCTTTTGATGGGTCATTTCTCATAAAGTATGAGAAAGTTATGCTTGGTCAAAGTTGAGTTGACTTTTCCTACAAAACCCTAATTTAGCAACTTTTGGGTTTGGGTGAATTGTGAGGAATCCTTGAGGAATCATGATCAACCCTTGATCAAATGATGAATGATACTTCAAAATGAGGATGTTGACCAAAAATCTTGAAGTTTGACTGTATGGGGCCACAGTTGACTTTTGCCCTAGCACAGTTGATTTTCAGGCCTTTGAGCAATTGAGTGAGCAAACTTTCTCTGTAGGGCTTGAAACTTGACATGGATGATCTTGAGAACATATTAGGACAACAGTGAGAATTTGGGATCCCTTAGACTCAAGTATCTTGATGCAACATGAAACCCTAATTCGAGGTAGACTGCCTTAGGAGAGAGCTTGTCTGGTCAACCTTTGGACTTCCTTGAGCAACTTGAGGATCTTTCTTGAAATGTTTTGAGAAATATGGGAGGGAAAATTTTGGGGTACAACAGTGTTGATAACAATCGGCTTCCATAGTGGACCAGTAGTATCCTGCCCGTAGGATCTTCTTATTCATGGTATGTCCACTAGAATGGGTTCCGAAACTGCCTTCATGTAGCTCTGCCATGATCCTTTCTGCCTCGCTCTTGTCTACACACCGCAGTAAGGTTGAATCATCGTTACGCTTATATAGGATTCCATTACTGATGAAGGACTTCGCAGCAAACCTTCTTAGAAACTTCTTATCATTAACAGATTCCCCCTCGGGGTATTCTTAAGCCTCAAGATACCTTTTCACCTCGTGAAACCAGGATTTATCTGCTACTTCTTCAGCGTCGATCTCACAGCAGTGTGCGCGTTCACCCAACCTCTCAATGGTAACCTGGGGAGCTTCATTGTCCCACCTGACTTTGAACATAGAAGACATGGTAGCTTGCGCGTCCGCCAACTGGTTCTCTTCTCGTGAGAAATGTTCAAAGGTTATCTCCTCAAAGTGTGGGAGCAATGTCAGTACATACTCTTTGTAAGGAATAAGATTTAGGTGCTTCGTATCCTACTCGCCTTTGATCTGACTTATCACCAGAGCAGAATCTCCGAATACACTCAAGAACTTAATTCTCAGGTCAATAGCAACTCGAAGGCCCATAATACATGCTTCATACTCTGCCATGTTGTTGGTGCAGTTAAAACATAATCGAGCTGTGAATGGAGTATGACAGCCCTCAGGAGATATAATTACAGCGCTAATGCCATTACCCAATACGTTCGAGGCTCTATCAAAAAATTTGATATTCTCATCCGGGAACTCAAAATTCATGGACTAGTAGTCATCCACAGCCTGATGCCCCAAATGATCCGCCAATACACTCCCCTTGATTGCTTTTTGGGTTGTGTATTGTATGTCGTACTCGGTTAAGATCATCTGCCATCTTGCTATCCTTCCGGAGAGAGCGGGCTTCTCGAAAATATACTTGATCGGATCCATCTTTGATATCAACAAGGTAGTGTGAGTCAGCATATACTGTCTCAGTCGACGAGCAGTCCATGCTAAAGCGCAACAAGTTTTCTCGAGCAATGAGTATCGGGTCTCACAGTCGGTAAACTTTTTGCTAAGGTAATAAATGGCATGCTCTTTTCGACCAGACTCATCATGCTGCCCCAAAACACACCCCATTGAATTGTCTAGCACTGTCAAGTATAATATTAAAGGTCTCCCTTCAACTGGAGGCATCAAAATTGGTGGTTCTTGAAGGTATTCCTTGATTCTTTCGAAAGCAGTCTGGCATTCATCATTCCACTTTACCACTTGATCTTTCTTCAGCAACTTGAAGATTTGCTCACAAGTAGCAGTCAGATGTGAAATGAACCTGACAATGTAATTCAGACGTCCCAAGAAACCTCTAACTTCTTTTTCTGTGCAGGGAGCCAGCATCTATTGTATGGCCTTTACCTTTGTAGGGTCCACCTGAATACCTTTATCACTGACAATAAAACCCATAAGCTTACCAGACCTTACCCCGAAGGTACACTTGTTCGAATTTAACCTCATCTTGTACGTCTTCAACCTGTCAAACAGTTTCTGGAGATGATCAAGGTGCTCTTCCTCAGTCTAGGGCCTAGCTATCATGTCATCAACATAAACCTCAATCTCATGGTGAATCATATCATGGAACAAAGCGACCATGGTGCGCTGATAAGTTACCCCAACGTTCTTTAACCCAAAAGGCATTACCTTGTAACAGAAGGTGCCCCACTGCGTAACTAAGGTTGTCTTCTCCATGTCTTCAGGAGCCATCTTGATCTGGTTGTAGCCAGAAAAACCATCCATGAAGGAAAATATCTTGTGTTGTACGGTGTTGTCGACTAGAACATCAATGTGAGGAAGTGGGAAGTCATCCTTGGGGCTCGCCCTGTTCAGATCTCTGTAGTCCACACACATCCGTACCTTACCGTCCTTCTTAGGTACCTAAATGACGTTTGCAACCCACTGTGAATAAGAAGTGACAACTAAGATTTCTGCGTCGAACTGTTTCATGACCTCTGCCTTGATTTTCTCTTACATTTTAGGGTGCATACAACGGACTTTCTGCTTTACCGGAGGGCAGTCTTCTTTAGTCGGCAGGCGATGTACCACAATATCAGTATCCAAACCAGGCATGTCTTCATAGAACCAGACGAAGATCTCCACATAGTCGTGTAGCATCTGTATTAACCGTTGTTTGACACTAGGCTCTAGATTCGCACCTATTTTAACCTCTTTCTTGTCTTCCTCTGTACCCAAATTCATTGACTCAATTGGCTCTTCATGAGGCTGTATGGCCCTCTCTTCCTGCTGCAATAGTCTAGCAAGTTCTCCAGGCACCTCACAATCATCCTCACCTTCGTCCTTGGCTTGGTTGATCGGATTTTTGAAGTCATAACTGGCAATAGAAGAGCTGTTATCAATGGGATCCAGAGTGGATATGGATTTGCAGTATGATACGTGAGTGTGTGTAAGAGAATAGCTGTTTTGATAAAGTAAGAGACAGAAAAGAAAAACAAGGAGCACAAAATTTGTATGCAAGAAACGTCCAATGCTTTATCAATGATATATGAAATGACAAATAATAGCCCTCACAAGCAAAGCCAAGGTGCCTCGGGCAAGGCACCGGGCCATAAAGTTTCAAACTGTTTATTACAAATCTTAAAACAAATGAGTCAATTACTGCGGAATAAAAGAAATAGGTATGAAGTCCTTCGCCGTCCAGTTATTCGGTCCACCATTGGTTGTTGGGTAGATCCAGCTGTCGACGTCTGAATCTTCTTCACTGTCTTCAATTGCATTAACTCCCCGATTGTTGATGTGTAGCGGAGGTCTTCCAGCCTAAGCACGCCTAACATCCCTTTGAGACCCTGTAGTAAAGCCTAAACCAAATTTATCAGTTTTGTGAGTAAAATCAGGGAGCTGACCCCAATTGGTACACCCACCTTCTTCAACCACAGCCCTGGCGTCCTTGAGAGAAGCCATCTTCAACGGAGGTTTGTTGGTAGTAACTTTAGTTGATGCTGAGAACTGAGGGACCTCTTCGAAATTCTAACAAGGAGTTTCTATGAATTCCCCGTCCATTTCCACATAGCGGAAGGAATTGAGGTGACTCACCATATATTCTTCTTCACCTCGCACTTTGGAAATCTTCCCTTTCACTGGATATTTTAGCATTTGATGGAGCATGGAAGTAACTGCCCCAACCTCATGGATCCAAGGACGACCCAGCAAGCAAGAATATGACGGCCTGATATTCGTCACGTAGAAGGTGGACCCAAAAGTTTGAGAACCTACTTTGACATGGATCTCCACCTCCCCGTGCACCATTCTTTTTGATCCGTCAAAATCCCTTACCACAATGTTACTCAGCTTTAGAGTCAAACCCTCACAATCCAAACGGTCCAACGCTTTCTTCGGCAGAACATTCAGTAAAGACCCGGTATCTACCAGCGCATGAGCCATAGTGGTGCCCCTGCACTCAATTGAGACGTGCAGAGCATCATTATGATTCCTCCCCTTAGGGGTCAGATCCGCATCTGAAAAACCTAACTCATTGTCAGTAGTCAGGCTGGCCACACAATCTTTGAACTGATCTGCTGAAGTTTCCTGCGGCACATGCGCAGTCTTGAGAAATGCAATCAAAGCCTTCGCATGGGCTTCAGAACATAATAACAGAGACAACATGGAGATCTTTGACGGGGTCTTCCCCAGCTGCTCGACCACATTGTAGTCGCTCTTCTTGATAATTTTCAGTATTTCCTCTATTTCTTGTTTAGAGGCTTCTACAACGATCTTCTTAGGTGCCTCCGTCTGGGCAGGTTCACCTATAATTTCCTTGCCCCAAGTCCCAGATGGCTCAGCAGCAGGGGTGATAACTGGAGTAAGAATAAGAATAGTAGCAGGTGTAATAACTGGAATAGGAACAGGAGAAATGTCAGGAGTGCTGGTTGGAGCATTAGTTGGAATAACAGTAGGTTTGTTGACAGTCTTCGGGGAAATCTCGAGAGAGAAGACCCTTCCACTTCAGGTAACCTTACTAGTCCCGACAATATTACTGACATCAGTATCAGCTTCTTCATTCTTCAGATCTTGCTTAATACCATGATAGTACACATCAGCACCGTAATGCCATGGGACAGCCTTGTCTGAGGTGTATGGGATGGGACCAGGAACAGTGATTATTAGCGGAGCAATTCTTTGAACAGGTGTAATCCTAACAGGTTTTCTCGAGGAAACCTTGGAAGGATTGGTGGAAATGGTTATAATGGCGACGTCTACATTTGGAACCAAAGGAATCATAGTCTTCTCAAACAAAATTTCTTTATTATCCATCAGGCGCTGAACACCTGACTTCAACAAACGGTAACCAATAGGTATAATCGAACACATGTGGAAACCTTCACCACAACCCATAAATAAATCGGCCAACAACAAATTCTTCTTAACAGTCATAAGAGGAGTGGAAATTTCTTCAACAGAGATCACAAACAAATCAGTGTCGACAACATTAACTCCACGACCATGTTTGGGCATGGGAGCAATTATAACATTCGGCTTTTCTAGAGCATCAAACTCTATCTCCTTGGCTTCAATCAAATCTTGTACTTTGTTTCTCAGAGCCCAGCAATCATTTGTATCATGGCCATGACTCTCAGAATGGTAGGCACACCGCACGTTGGGATTGTATCTGGGAGAAGTAGTGTTTGGATTCTTGGGAGCCTCTCTCAAGGTCTCCAAGTTAGATTTCAGCAGGTGAGGTAACACTTTAGCCAACGTCATGTTGATGCGGGTAAACTGCCGTTGTGGTCTTTCCACCCTTTGCTGATTGTTGCATTGTGGAGCAACTGCGGGTCTTGGTATCACTACAGCATTTACTGTTTGACGGTGTTCAGATCTGCTTTGGCCTCTCGGGCTATAGACTGCATTGGCTTCCTTCTTAACAGTAAAAGGCTTCTTTGTTGAACTCGAGGAGGCATCCTTCTGTATTTTACCACTCCGAATTCCAGCTTCTACTCTCTCTCCAGTTAAAATCAGCTTGGTGAAACCAGATGACGTGCTGCCTATTAAATGATTGAAGAACGGACCCGACAGCGTCCCCAGAAACATGTCAACCAACTCCCTGTCAGACAAAGGGGGTTGAACTCTGCCAGCCAAGTCTCTCCATTTTTTAGCATAATCTTTGAAACCTTCACCTGCACCATGGACATACTCTAGAGTTGAGTACGAGTGGGAGCAAGGTTGGCATTATACTGATACTGCTTGTAGAAAGCAGCAGCAAGATCTTCCCAGTTTCGGACATTAGCTCCCTCCAACTGATATAACCATTCAAGCTGAGTCCCTGATAGACTATCTTGAAAGAAGTGCACCCACAAATTTCTATCAGTTGTGTGGGGTTGAATCTTCCTGACATACGAGCGGAGATGGAGTTTTGGGCAAGACATCCCATCATACTTGGAAAAAACCGGAGCTTTGAACTTATGAGGGATGACCACTCCTGATACCAATCCCAATTCTCCTAAATCCAATCCAGGTATCTTCTGAACTTTCATAGAACTCGGACGATCTTCTAACTGTTTGTACCTATCCTCAGCAGGAGGATATTGCTCATCATCATAATCAATACCGTTGTCAGAAACTGCAGGACTAGGGTCCTTTTCCCTTTCTTGGTTCTCCCCGTCCTTGGATGAAGAGGTCAGATCAGTTTGATGCTTCAACCTTTCTCCTAACCTTTTGCTCATATTCAGAATACCAATCTTCTTATTCTTCTTCTCTTTCAGAATAAGGGTCTTCAAATCCTCCTGCCCCTTAGCCAGACTTATGAACATCTGTTGGAACTGGGCGTTATGTGCCTTAAGATCTTTGATGGCTTGATCGGAATACATTTCTGCTGAAATAAACAGCGAAGAAGATGAGAAACCTGTAGTGGTACCTGTAATGATGTGTATGATAATGGGATGCGCATGTAATGATTTCAAAGACTTTGGGAAATTTAAATTTGCAAACCAAAATAAACAAAACTTTATTAGCTTAAACTTTGAAGGTTCACAATGCCTTTAAGGCTTTACAAAATAAGTAAATAAAACAAAAATCTAAAACTAGAAATAGAACATCAAAAGTCCCATGGACGCTTCCTCTTTGTGCTGATATAGTCATTGATCACTCTTTCTTCCTCGAGTTACCTGGTGAGCTTCAAAACCTTCCTCTCTTGCTCATGGAACTGCTCCCGGTAAGTATCCCGCTCATTCTTCAGCTGAATCCAAGACCTCCGTAACTTCCCAGGATCAGTAGGTGTGTAAGGATAGAAAACCGTGTAAGGAATTCCTTCTTCATTAGTGGGCTCCACAATCACTGATAATACAGCCTCATAAGGCATCATAATCTTCTGGGCACGAGCTCGGACCCATTGGAGGTAAGGGTGCATAGAAAGGGAAGTCTTCGGTCCCAACTCTTCGGGGTCAGATCTGTTTACCATGCCCCAAGCCCGTATGAACCTACAGCGATGCTCCTTAACATCATCCTTATAGTCAAATACAATGTCCTCGAGAAGTAACTCATGGGGACCATCCTTTCGAGCACGACCAAATTGTCGCAAAGCTAGACAAGGATTGTAAGTTATACCCCCTCTGATACCAAGTAATGGGACATTAGGGTACCCCCCACAGCGGTCAATAACAGCAGTGTCTTCCATAGCCCGGGAACACCAAAGAATATCCGTATGAGCGAGTGACATTATTTTGTGTGACCAACCCAAACCTTCTTCGTTCTTCAGCACAGACTTAGAGAGGTGAGAAATAAACCACCTCGACAGCAACGACATGCATCACATAAGAGTCCCTCTTCTCTTCATAGTACGAGTATGGAGAGCATGCAAGATATCTCCAAGCAAGGTAGGCACAGGGTTGCGAGAAAGGAAAATCTTCACAGCATTCACATCTACAAAGGAGTCCAGATTAGGGAAGAGAACTAAACCATAGATAAGAAGAGCCAAACCATCCTCAAAAGCCTGAAAATCCAAATCATCCCAAAACAACTGAGCCTGGTCTATCAGAAATTTGGCTAGAAAACCTTCAACCCCGCTTCGAGTTTACCAATTGGATACCACATCGGCCCGTTTCAAATGCAAAGTTGAGGCAATAACTTCTGGCTTAGGAACTTCTTCCATACCTGTGAAGGGTACCTGTTCAAGAATGGATATGCCCAATAGATGAGAGAATTCTTCCAAAGTGGGTACCAGCTGGTAATCTGGAAAGTTGAAGCAGTGATGCTCAAGATCGAAGAACTGAAATAGTACGCTCATCGTCTATTCATCAAGGTTTGAAGTAACCAGGATGAGAAGTTGACTGTGTCTCTTAATGAAAGTAGAGGTTTCAGAAACTCTTAATGCTAGCTCTTTAAGTTGGGCAGGTATCTGCACAAAGTTGATTCGGATGGTATTTCTACGCACTGAAGACATGATCTGCAAAATAGAACAAAGATAAATTCCCTTGGTCTTTGAAATGGTTAGTGTAATGAAGCATGAATGCCATGTTATGATGCATGATGTCATGATAAACCACAGGTATAGCAAACACAAGTATTGCAAACACGGTTAAATCACACACAGCCCTTAGGTTTAAGGCTTGCATGAGGTCAAAGGTAATACCCTATTGAAGTTAAGTTGGTTTCAAACATGTCCTAGAAAAGTAACTGGGTTCTAGAGGATCTCAATATCACTGACCATCCTCCATCGGTCATGGTTTCAGCTCACGCAATCTTTTCTTGTGGCCAAAACTATTCCGAGAGTATGATCTCAATGAGTGTAGTATCGAGTATCAACCAGTTCTCAGCTCTACACCGAGGCTGGCTATCTCACTACTTTCTAATAGCCAAGTTGGGCAATTAAAGGTTCTAAGGTCAGTTGATGCTTAACGACACCACGCAGCGGCCCCGTATTCTCCTTATTTCTCCATAAGAGATACTGGTACCAACCAAAGTGCCACACCAACGTAGCTACTACTTCAACCGTATCGGTCTATGCCATACAGTTCCCTCACAGTCTATTGCTACTTACCTAAAAGGTATTCCCCAGATCCGGGTGTAGGATCTATAGTAACCCCAAACAAAACCCTCAAAAGTAAAGCAAGCAAAGCAATCGAGAGAAGCAATTATAATGACCTAGATCCTAAGGTATACCCCACTTAACTTTCCCCAGCAGAGTTACCAGTTCTGTGATACGGTGTCAGAACCGATGGTTTGATGCTGGTTTGCGTTTTGGGTTTTTTGTTCGCAAAATGTCGCGGTAAGCAAGAGTCGTCACCGACTTTTATTTTATCCAACCGGAAAGGAAAAAAGTACAGAAAAAATCCTTTTTCGAGATATTCTGAGTACGGGGGGTAGATTATAGAAAAGGAAGTTGTTAGCACCCTTTCCATCCATGGTTTTCCATGGGCTCTTAGGTACTTGCTCATTTTTAAATTGCTTGTGTTTGTGTGCTTTGTTTTGAAAATGTTTTACTTCGTGATAACCCTTGTATCAGACCTCAAAGGTGTGACGAATTTGTTTTGAAAATTTGTTTGAAAAGTGTAAGTGTGAAAAGTTTTGATTTGAGCAAGTACCTACTAGCATCTACCTACTCGAAAAAAGATCGTTTCTATTCCTGTTTCCTTTAGACAATGCTATCCTACTATTGAGAAATAGGTAGCACCGTCATTGGAGTTGTAAGGGTCAATTCGAAAGGGACGTACGATCACTAAAGCAATATTAGGACACCTTAGTAATAACCCTAGAGTCTTAAGATCATATTCAAGGCAACATTTCCGAGGCAATATTTCTGAGCCAACATTCGAATGGGACGTTTGATCCTTTTTTTAGACAGGAGGGCAACCACTAAGACACCCTATGCTTAATGATCGTTTACCGAAGGCAATCGAAGTGAGAGTATACCCTAAGAGTGATATGTGCGAGTGATTTGTTTTCAGTTATTTAATCTTTGCATATTAGGGTTTTCTAACTGTATTAATTTGCCATGCATTCTTGTCATACAATCCTATTAGCATACATCTACACAGTTAAATATTTGCAAGAATTAAAAATGCGCGAAAATAAACCTACGCTATTACAAGGCTTCGGGGAGGGGGATTAGATACATAGCCAAAAAACCCGGGGATTTAAACAGTAAAATAAAACCCTAAATTAACTATTACAAACCATGAACACTTACAAAAATAATGGCAAAAATAATTAACAAGCGCGGTAAATTAAATGCGAGGCGGTTAGGGTTTTGACCCCTGGCTAAACCTATTTGCGATTGATTAAAAAAAGAAGATGTTTTTGTCATGTTTTGTTATTTAAGAAAATAAGGAAACAATTAAATTAAAAAGAAAATCCTAATTCTAATTAATTTTAAATTAAGATAAATAAATTAATTCATTCTAAAAACCTATTTTTGTATTTTATTTATTTGAGAAAAATAAAAGAATTAAATCAAGAATTTAACCTAATTGCTATTTGATTTTATTTATGAAAATAAATAAATTAAAATTTCCATAAGTTAAACTAAATTAAATTAAATTTGATAATAATAAAAAACTAACTCTAATTTTTTTGTATCCTTGATTTTATGATTTTATAAAAAAAATGATTAATTTTGTGAATCAAAATAATTAAAGGAAAAAATTAAAAGAAATAAAAATAAGAAAGAAAGAAAAGAAGTGGGCCTGATAGCATTAGCAATCCTGGGGGTATGTTGTTGAAATTCTGGGCCCAACAAGGCTAGAGCCTGTTTGACTACGCCTGAATCTGGTGCGTGTGTTGACTTGAGGTATATGGTGATCCTTCAGTGATGGCACGTTGGATCTTGGCTGGAGATGCGTTTGATGGCCAGATCATTGAGTTGCATGGTGGATGTTTGGACATGTGGTGTACCTGATCACCTGAAGCAAAATAATAATAAAAAGGTTGGGGCCTAGGGATCGAACCCAGGCCCTTATACTCGCTCCCAATACCACACTGCCAGCTGAGCTGCGCGCTTTTGTTATTCACATAATAGAAGTAAAACAATATAATCAAAACAAACAATATATTCAGAAAATGCGCGAAAATTCAAATGGACAAGTCACACGCTGCCACGCAAGCTTCTTCTTCCCCAGACTGTCGTTTTAGGCAACAAGACCTTTACCTACGGACATCTCGTTGTAGCTACAGACCCGTGATATTCAAAAATCCTATACAAGCAACATAAATGAAAGGTGAGGGTACCAATCAACTCATCTCATCCTCACGAGCATCATGGTACCAGAATCCATGCCTAATTTTTCCTATACTGCAAATCCCTAAAACGAGCAAAGGAACTCTAACAATGGCATATCATGATTCCTGCACTGAAAATGCAATTAAGTGGTACCAATAGCTTGCAAACTCAATGATGAACAAGAATATATAATTAAAACATGCTTATGCCGAGTAAATCAATGAAATCAAAATCAAGTTTTTAGGCAAACCGTGGTGGTTGTAGCTTACGATTCCATACGTGAAAATGCTCACAATTGATTGAGATCCCTTCTGGAGATGTCCAAGAGTGTATTGGTAGCCTTAGAATGGTTTGAATTACTCTCTAAGTCCAAGAACGATCACCCACTTTCTTGCAAATTTTTGAGTTTTCTTTTGATGTTTTCACGACTGCCAACCTTTTTTCTTGCCTTGGCTGCGTTCTCTATATGTACTAGAATGAATTAGGGTTGTAAAAACCACTAGTATCTTTAAAAATTTTGAAGATTTGATTTGGTTTTCATGTTGTATGATATCCTTCCAAATTTTGCCTAATCATGCTCTTTTGTACCAATTGCCATTGATTCGAATTGATCTTGCAAGCTCATCATATCTTGGTTGCTAACCTGTCAAAAAAACAAATCATATCATATCTTTGATAATTTTCATAATTTATTTGATTTAATTTACTTTTTAATTAATGAAAAATCAAAATAAATTGAAAAATGAAGCAAATAATTTATGGACAAGTATTTGAGTCGTGGACCACGTTATGATTGAGGTGCAAGCATAAAAAGTTGGGCCCATTTAGCAGAAAATGCAAATTTGAGCACATTTGACTTTTGGCAATTTTGTAAAAATGGTCAACTTGGCCAATGCATAACTCTCTCAATTTTGACCCTAGAGAGGTGTTCTTGGACTTTTTATAAAGATAAGTATTTCCTCTAAGCAACCCTTTTGGTCTCATCTCAATTGAATCTTCCATGTTCATGTATGAAGCTTTGACCAAAAAGGTGTTTTTGTTGACTTTTCAAAAGGACCTATAATGTCAAAATTCATATCTTTTTGTGAGTGCATATTCTGAACTTGGGAGATGAATATGAATTGTAGGGAATTGCATCCTATTCAAAATGAGCTTTGGATGTATCATTTCTGATAAAGTATGAGAAAGTTATGCCTAGTCAAAGTTGAGTTGACTTTTCCTACAAAACCCTAATTTAGCAACTTTTGAGTTTTGATGAATTGTGAGCAATCCTTGAGGAATCATGATCAAACCTTTATCAAATGATGAACAATACTTCAAAATGAGTATGTTTACCCAAAATATTGAGGTTTGACTGTATGTGGACCACAGTTGACTTTTGACCTAGCATAGTTGATTTTCAGGCATTTGAGCAATTGACTGGGGAAACTTCTTCTGCAAGGCTTGAAACTTGACATGGATGATCTTGAGAACATATTAGGACAATGGTGAGAATTTAAGTCCTTTGTGGTTCACACATCTTGATGAAGATGGAAACCCTAATTTGAGATAGACTGCCTTAGGAGAGAGTTTGTCTGGTTAACTCTTGGACTTCCTTGAGCAATTTGGGGACCTCACTTGACATTTGTTGAGAAATATGGGAGGGAAAATTTTGGGGTACAACAGCGGCGTATAATTATAAACACATGCCCACTAAGTTTTGGGCCTATTGGACGGTCATTACTGTTTATTCTTAGGAAAATGTTGTCGTTTTGCTGATTAAAAGATTTAACATCTTATTAATATTTTTAAAAAAGAAAAGAGTTGTCTTAGGAAATTTATTGGACTAGAGTGTTAAGGCCATAATGGGTCGGTGGCGTAAGAAATATTTTTTTTTTGCTGTGATAAAAAATAATAATGTGGGTGGGCTAAGTAAAGTTAGGTAACACGCAGGCCCAAGAGTTATAAAAAAATTGTTTGTTGTTTTATTTCAAAAAATAACAGTAAGGGAGTAACGTTTCTTACAGTACTATTTCTAAAATGTTGTTTAGTTTTAAAAAAAGGGAAAGAAGAAAGTGTTAGGCTGAATTAATATTTTCTTTACAAGGCCCAAATGTCCAAAAAAACATTGACTGTTCCAATTAAACTAAATCCACGCACATTTTTTGGCACTAACAAGTACTGTAGAAATCTAAAATCTAAACTGAATCAAAACTTTCTTATTACAGAACAAATCTTAAAACGCAGTCTCTGTAAATCAAATCTAACAGAATAACAAATCTGGAAAAATCTTATTACATTCAATACAAAATCAGTCAATAACAAATTCCAGTCCCTAACTAATTCTTCTGATATTCCTAAATCTAAGGCTAAACTGAAAAAACTAAAAACCCTAAAAGACTAAACTATATAAACACAGAAGATTTTACAGAAGATGGGAGTGGCTACAGAAAGGAAAAGGTTTTTTTTTTTACAGAAACAGGGAGGTCGAAGACAGAAACAGAGGACGAAAAATTGAGAAAAGGAAGGGATTCTAAAACAGGGAGGAAAGATTGAAAGGGGAACAAAGGGAAGAACAAAGAACAAAATCTTGTTGACATTGAAGACCAAAAGAGGAAGCGATTAGAGTTTCCGGATCGGAAACCCTAATCGCTAGCCGTTTCCCGCCTCGCCGTCCCTAATTTCTTGGTCGTCGCTCCATTACCACCATCCTCAAGCACCATAACCTACAAAGCGAAGAAGAACAAAGGATTAGATACCCAAATTGAAAAGCTGGATCGGAATATAGAATCGCAAAAGGGGTAAAACCACTTACCTTGTTATTCGTTTTAATTTTTTTTGGGTTGATTGGTGGTAGAGGTAGGGTTTGTGGTTGAACCTCCGCCGTAGGGTTTGGAGAAAGAGAATAAGGGTTTTGAGGATAGGGAGGGAGAGAGAGAGGATAAGTTTTTTTCTGAAGAATATAACAACTGTAAAATAAAAATGAAAGAAAACAAATCTTGTTAAATTTCGTGTTCTCCAGTAGACGCGTGCGTATCATACTTAACATACACCTTCACCTTCCCCCTTTTGATCATCATCAGACGGCCGTTAGGCCAAGTCTGTACCGCAGTAACGTGCACCCTCACGCATACGATTACCCAGATCCCTCTCCAAACTGTGTAATGGGTCAATCCCGTTAATTTCCACACACCCTTTTTTAGTATTACTAAACTCTAAAGAAATTTTCACCCCCATTGCATGGACGTGTAATGGGCCTAGCCCAGATTTCCTTTAGGCACCCCCCTTATTTTACTTGCCAAAAGAAATTGCACCCCCCCTAGATTTACTTAAAAAAATTTTTTATCATTTCTTTCATATTATTTTTTATGCTATATTTTATTAATTATCTATTTCTTTTTCATTTATAATTATCATTATTATTATTAATTTTTATTATCATATTTTAAATATTATTATTATTATTTATTATATTTAAATATTATTATATGATTAAACGAATTATTTTTATATTAAAATTACATATATTATTTTATGTATATTATTTGCATTAAAATATTTGTTAATCATGCATTAATCGAGAGAACTTCGCAATTAATACAATTAAAAATTACTCAACAAACTACAAACTCTTTTCGCAATAAACTAAACTAATCAACTGCCTTTTTGCAAATGGGTTTCAAACTAGTTTTGGCTTACTACGCACTCAGTCAAAATCTCCGCAATCACTACTCCCGACTGAGTGCGAAGTGATTCAAAATATGTTTGCAAACCCCTAAAAAACACCAACCCATACGAACTACGAATTGAGACCCTGATTCCTCATAAGAGGATACGTAGGCATACGATCGAAAATTGTGGCGAGTCTTGCTAATTAAAACTTAAAATCTAGTTTACCCCAAACCTAAACCTAAAACCTAATATCCTTGCGAACAAGGTGGACGAAAGGTTCCTAACACCTTCCTTTCGTCTAATTGAGTCTGAAACCTAGAATCTTTGTCCGCGAATTAGGGTTTACTGTTAGATTCCCTTCCCTAGGATAAAAAATAATAGTGGCGACTCTGATTTTAAATCCAGTTGCTACAGTCCCACACTCGTCCCTTCACATCCAACGATGGGGCTTCTTACCAAAACAATGGTAAGATAGCAACATCTAAAGGAGGAGTAAAAGAATATTTAAGACCTTTTGAGTAGGTAGGTTGCTCCTAGTTGCTCGCTTGCTCACAACAAAAACATTTTATACACCAACACTCTCATCTTGAAACATTTTCAAAAGACAAACACTTTCTACGCGTTCTTAAACGAGAACCATTACAAAAACACCTTTTCAAAATCACTTTCAAAAACACATTCCACAAACACCTCTTTGAACTATTTTCGAAACAACACTTTGTACGCGTTCTTATAGAGACGAGAACCATTACAATGACATTTTCAAAATACATTCAAAACCCACACCACAAGCACATTTTTTCAAACAAAGGCAAGTAATCTAGCAAGCAACTAAGAGCCCGTAGATAACTACGGATGAAAAGGGTGCTAATACCTTCCCTTTTCATAACCTACCCCCCGAACTCAAGAAAACATCTCTAAAAGAAAAGTCTTTCATGTTCTTTTCAGCCTTTCCTTTTGGATAAAAGAAAAGTCGGTGGCGACTCTTGCTATCTGCAACAATTGTGATCAAACACAAAACACTCAAGCCAGTTCTCCTACCGTGTTACAGTAACAAAAGCTATGCTTTTGTTCTTCTTTTCAGATCTTTCATTGATGCTTAATTCAAATGTCTGAAGTGATCCAATAAGTTCATCCACTTTCATCTTGTCAATGTCTTGTGCTTCTTCTATGGCAGTCACTTTCATATCAAATCTCTTGGGAAGATACCTAAGCATCTTTCTCACCAATTTGTCTTCTGGAATTTTTTCTTCTAAAGCACTGGCAGCATTAGCAAACTCATGAATGTTCATATGGAAGTCATTAATACTTTCATCATCCTTCATTCTCAGATTTTCAAATATGGTGGTGAGCAACTGAAGTCTTGACATCTTCACTTTGGATGTGCCTTCATGGGTAGAATGAAAATTCCCAAGGCATCCTTAGCTACTTCACATGTTTTTACTAATCTAAAAATGTTCTTATCAATTCCATTGAATATAGCATTCAAGGCTTTAGAATTTCCAAGATAAATTCCATCCTCTTCTTTAGACCAATCTTCTTCTGGCTTTAACTCAGAAGTAGGTTCTCCATTTTCTCCCAATTTGACAGGGTGTTTCCGTCCTTTTAAGACAGCTTTCCAAGCCCGTTTATCCAAAGACTTTAGAAAGGCCACCATACGTGGTTTCCAATAATCATAATTGCTTCGATCCAGAATGGGTGATCTACTCACAAATCCTCCTTTCTTATCTATAATACCAGAAAGTATCTTCCCTAGATCTCACCCAGATATAGAGCGTGATGCCTGCTCTGATACCAATTGAAATTCTGGTATCAGATATGAGATGTCGAAGGAGATATCACGACACAAATATCTGATGACAGTATAAAATGCAACAATATTAAAAGCAGCAAAAACACAAGGGGTTGTTAACCATGTTCGATGTACAACAACACCTACTCTTGATGATCCATAATTAATCAATACTTAAAAGCTTATGAATGATCCACAATTAACAACTCAACTTACAACTCAAGTATTAAACCAATACTTAGAGTGTATTATAATTAAATAGACTTAGGCCTCTAAAATAGAAAGAATATGTTCTTCTTTTAAAAGTTGCAGCATGATGAATAAGGATGCAAGTCCTTATAAAGGCGCAGTAGTGGGCTTTGGCTGAAAAACAAATATTATAATCCCCTGAATATTTCTATGAAAACATGCCAAGATATGATCCATAAGGATAATGTAAATAGAAAAATATTCCTCCATATTTTTAACAAACTATGAGTCACAAATCCTAAATAATGGCGCACATAAAAATAGGAAACAAATATGAAGTCACGTTCAGATCAGGAGGCAGATGTCAAGACGTCTGCTTTAACATCATTTAAAACCAGTTTTCTTCGAATGTCAAGACATTTAGCAAAATATTATCAAGTCACTGTTTTACCAAAATTGCTGCCAAAAACCACTTACATAATTGTCAAAGCCTTGTAATAGTAATTAGGGTTTATTTTTTACTTGTCATCCCCATTTATAAATTTGTATCCCCCATCCCCAAAAGCATTGTAATAGCGTAGGATATTTACTTTCCGCAATTTATCGCTTTCCATATTATTGTTAGTAATTAGGGTTTGTATGGCAAGACTTAAAACCAATATTAGATAACCCTAAATTCAAGATAAAATACATTAATCAAACACACTTTGCACACATGCACCTCTAGGGTAACCCACACCTCTTGCCTCATATATAAATGGTCATGTCCCTCGAACGTGGGATGTTTTAGCAAAGACCCTGGATTAAAAGATCTTAGTCCCTCAATGACCCTTCGATGTTGCCTTCGGAAAATGATATTAGTCCCTTACGGCAATTGCTAAAACATCTTACAAGTTGCCTTCTATGACCATACGATGACCCACACCCGTCCCTCATATCCAATGATATGGCTCACTACCAATTAATGGTAGATAAGTACTATCTAAAGGAGGAGGAAAAGAAAAAAGACTTTTTGAGTAGGTAGATCGCTCGTAATTGCTTGCTCACGAAAAAAACCATTTGCACCTCACGCCTTTAAAACATTTGTCAAAACAAACATTTTTGTATACATTCTCAACGATACAAGAATCATTACAAAATTGTATTACATTGGCATTTTCAAAACATCTTCGAAATATTCCCTTTTCAACAAATATTTTCAAAACCAACACTTTGTATACATTCTCAACGATACGAGAATCATTGCAGAGTTTTCCAAACTTAGGCGTTTTCAAAATATTTTCAAACTTACATAAAACACAAAGCATTTTAAAATGATCAAGCAATTAAGAGCCCGTAGATAACTACGGATGAATAGGGTGCTAACACCTTACCTCTTCATAACCTACCCCCCGAACTCAAGAAAATATCTCAAAAGGTTTTTCCTGTTCTTTTTACCCTTTCCTTTATTAGATAAAAGAAAAGTCGATGGCGACTCTTGCTATCCTCAACATTTGTGATAAAACGTAAAACACCCAAGTTAGCTCTCCCACCATATCACACATACCATTGCTGTCTAGGTGGTTTATTTCACACCTTCCATGATCAGTATTGAAGAATGAACAAGGTTTGAGGTGGTCGCAAAGGATGATGTCGCTCTCTCATTCGGATATTCATTGGTGTTCCCGATCTCTGGAAGATGTTACCATCATTATCCACTCTGGAGAATTCCCTAATGTTCCGCTCCTTGGCATTAGGGGAAGTATTACTTACGACCCTTCTATGTCACTACGACAATTTGGTTATGCTCGAAGAGATGGTCCTCATGACGCGCTTATCCAGGGTATTATGTTCGACTATGAGAACGATGTTCAAGGTTATCGTCAAAGGTTTGTACGAGCTTGGGTCATGGTAATCAAGATTGATAGTAAGACTTTGGTGCATAAGAATTATATCCCTCTAGAGCCTTATCTCAAGTGGGTACAAGCTCGCGCTCAAAACCTCATGATGCCATATCCAGCTATCCTACCAGTGATTATGGAGCCCATTGCTGAAGGGGATATTCCTTATACCATTCACCATCCAGACATGCCCACTGACCTCGAAGAATTGCATAAATCTTGGATTCAACTCAAGGGAGAATGAGACACCTTTGAAGCTCAATTCTATGCAAGCGAGAAGAAAGTGTTGGAGCTCACAAAGCGACTTAACGAGGAGCAAAGCCTTAACGCATACATCGACACGAAGAGGAAGCGTCTGTGGGAGATTTGAGTCTTATGTCTTAGGATTTTTTGTTTTGTTGTCTCTTTGAGACCCTTTTTGCTTCTTCATTATAAGCCCAAGAGGCAATTGTAATGTTTGAAATTATTAATGCAATCTTTGTTTATGTTTCCTTATTGGATAGAAAATATAAAACTCTTAAGGTCCTTGAAAACATTGCATCCACATATCATGCATCATTTCATAAGCAGGTTTTCTGATACAGGTTTCCTCATTTATTTACTGTTTATTTCAGTATAAGATAGCTCTCGAGTAAACCGTCAAAGATCTGCAGACTCAACACGCACAGTTTCAAGAGACTCTCCTAAACCTAGCCAAAGGACAATAAGAAATGATGGTGCTCCTCGTCACAAAAAAGAAGACTAAGAAACGGGTTGTTATCCTTAACATGGGAAGGAGGTTCAAAGGTCCTGCCTGATTGGCTCAAGTAGAAGATGTTTCCTCCGAGGAGGAGGACAATCAAGAAGAGGATGTAAAAAGCACTAGGGCTGGGGGTGGAAATAACCAGATTCCTAAGGATGAAGACTATTCCAATGAGCAGTATCCTCTGGCGGATGACAAATACAAACAGCTTGAAGACGGACTCAAGGTTGTGGAAATTCAAAAAGTGCTTGGGTTTAGACTTTGGAGATTTAGGTTTGGTCCCTTGGGTGGTCATCCCTCACAAATTCAAGATCCCTGTCTTTGCCAAATATGATGGGATCTCTTGTCTGAAACTCAATTTAAGGTCATATGTCCGAAAGATTCAACCACACACTGAGGATAGGAAGTTATCGGTTCATTTCTTTCAAGAGAGCCTATATGGGACACAGTTTGAATGGTTCTATCAATTAGATGGAACCAATATCTACACATGGGAGGAAATGGTTGCTACCTTCTACAAACAATACCAATACAATGATGACCTTGCACCAACTCGCATGCAATTACAGAGTATGACTATGGGCTCGGACGAAGGCTTTAAGGAGTATGCCCAGAAATGGAGGGACCTGGCGGAAGGGTGAAACCCCCTTTGACTGACTGAGAATTGGTGAACATGTTCATGGGCACTCTGACGGGTCCATTCTTTAATTTGCTGATTGGGAGTTTTTCATCTGGGTTTACTGAGCTGATTTTGACTGGCGAACAAGTTAAAAGTGGGATCAAAAGCGGGAAGATTCAGATGGTTGTATCCTCTAGTACTGTGAAGAAACTATTTGTTGGTAAGAAGGAAACTAATGTTGTTTATGGCCAGAGGATCTATATCAAGAATGATCATCATCAGTTGCTAGAAATAGTATTGATTTCTAACCCGACCCCAGTTCAACGACCATAATAACAAAACAATCAGCATAGGCCAGACACCCCAAGGAGGCAGCTCACTAGGATCAATATTCCATTGTCTCAAGAATTACAACATCTGTTGAAGGAAGATTTGGTAACATTGTGAGATCCTCATCCTCATCTCAATACTTCTTATCCCAAATATAATCTGAACGTGAAACGTGCCTATCATTCAAATAGTTTTGGGCATGACACCAATAACTGTTGGGCGTTGAAGAACAATATCCAAGATTTGATTGACAACAAAGTGATTGAGTTTGAACCTCCATAGACCCCTAATGTGATCACTGCGCCCATGCCCAGTCATGGTAAAGGTGTTAATTCCATTAACGATGTCTCCACCATAAGTGACTTGACCACTCCCTTGATGACCGTTAAAATGAATCTGTTAAGAGTCGGTTTATTTCTGAGTTATCTGAAAATTGTTACCATTGTGATTCCAAAACTAATGGTTGTATGTGGCTGAAGAAGGGTATTCAACGCTTGATTGATAGCCAAGAACTCTTGTTCGAGAAAACTCCGTCCATGAAGAGTTTGCACGAAAGTATATCTCAAGAGCTGAGACTTGAAGATGTTTCTATAATCATAATTTTCAACACTCCTATAAGGATCACCTCTAGAGGCCCTATAAGGATTCCCACTGAACCAAGAGTGACTCCCCTAATCATCACCGCACTAGGGCCAGTCACATATTCCTCTGACAAAGTTGTTCACTAGAACTATGGGGCAGAAGTTTATTATCATGGTGTTAAGCAAGAGCCATGGATTATCGAAGTTGAAGATTATGAAGTTACTAATCTCAATGTTAAAAATATTGTTGGAACTAGCAAAGTTTCCCGAACAGGAAGGATCTTCTCCCCAGAGATCTCTCCTTCAAAAACTACCACTACACTTGTTCATATTCCTGCTGCTAGGTTAACTACTGAGACCGGGGGCAAAGAGAAAGTGACTGAGCCTGCCCTGATGGAGGAACCCTCAAAAGATGTTACAATTGAAGACCCTTTTAAACAATATATGGATGAAATACTAAAGATCATTTGTAAAATTGACTATAAAATAGTTGAACAATTGGGGCAGACACCCTCAAAAATATTCATGTTGTCCTTGTTATTATATTTCAAAGCACATGCCAAGGCTTTGTTGAAATTTCTGAAGAATGCTCATGTACCACAAGAGACCTTTGCTGATCAGTTTGAGAATTGTGTTGCAAGCCTAACTGCTGATAATGGCTTATGCTTTTATGATGTTGACTTAACTCCGGCAGGGAAGAATCATAACAATGTGTAACACGGTGGGAGAACTGACTTGGGTGTTTTTGTGTTTGATCATAATGTTGCGGTTAGAAAGAGTCGCCACCGACTTTTCTTTTATCCAGTAAGGAAAGGCTGAAAAGAACAGGAAAGACCTTTAGAGATATTTTCTTGAGTTCGGGGAGTAGATTATGAAAAGGGAAGGTATTAGCGCCCTTTTCATCCGTAGTTATCTACGGGCTCTTAGTTGCTTGCTAGATCACTTGCTTTTGTTTGAATGTGTGCTTTTGGTGTGGTTTTTGAGAGTATTTTGAAAATGTCTTTGTAATGGTTCTTGTTTCTATAAGAACGCGTACAAAGTATTGTTTCGAAAATAGTTCAAAGAGGTGTTTGTGGAATATGTTTTTGAAAGTGACTTTGAAAAAGATGTCTTTGTAATGGCTCTCATTTCTATAAGAATGCGTGCAAAGTGTTTATCTTTTGAAAAATGTTTCAAATGAGAGTGTTGGTGTATGAAATTTTGTTGTTGTGAGCAAGCGAGCAACTAGGAGCAAATCTACCTACTCAAAAGGTCTTAGATGTTCTTTTCCTCCTCCTTTATATGTTGCTATCTTACCATTGTTTTTATAAGAATCCCCGTCGTTGGATGTGAAGGGACGGGCGTGGGGCGTTTGTATAGTCATAGAAGGCAACCTATGGGACGTTTTAGCAATTTCGTTTAGGGACTAGATCGTTTACCAAAGGCAACATCGAGGGTCATCGAGGGACTACGATCTTTTATCGAGGGTGTTTGCTACAACTCCCATGTTCGAGGGACATGACTATTTTTCCGATAGGAAACAAAATGGGATTATCCTAAGGGTGCAAGTGATCAAAGTGTATTTGATTGCATGCATTTAGTCTTTGATTTGTGGGTTGTCTATTTGTTGTTTTTATCTTGCCATACACACTTAATTACTAACAATATATGAAAGCAATAAAAATGCGGAAAAGTAAAGTCCTACGCTATTACATTATTTAAGGGGATGGGGTGTACAAATTTATAATGGGGGTTGCGAGAAATTAAAGTCCTAGTTATCTATTACAACCATATTGAAATAATGTACAAGAAATGTAAAATGGAATAGTTTTGTTTTTGTTAAGAAAAGAAATAAGTTTGCTTAAGAAAACATTTTTGATCTTTGAGTTTAAAAGGGACAAAATAAAGTATGTAAATATAAAATATTTTTGGTGTTTCTGGTTATTAAAGCTAAAATAAGATAAATAAGAGAAAATGGAGTATGAATCAGCACGTTGCTGAAACGAGAAGGAACAGAAGTTCTGACTCTGATATGATGCAAGAGAGAAAATGTTAGTAGGAAAGTAAAAGGTCAGAAGTTATGGGCCTTGGTACACCAAGTTCCGAGGTTGCTGGGAATAAAGGAAACCTAGAAGTTCTGATTGTTGAGGGAGTCTAGGAACTCTGGTACAGCTGGGAATCTAGAAGTTCTAATGTCACTGGTAAATCAGAAGTTCTGGCTATTTGAGAGACTGAGGTGATAATGTTGTTGGGTAAGGCTGTCTAGAAGTTATGATTTAGGAATATTGTCTGATAGATAAATGGGCGAAAATGTCACTAATTAAACCTAAAAAAGATGCTTCTGGGGCTAGAACCCAGAACCCTTAGCACTAATGCCTTGTGCGCACACACTGTCTACCACTGGGGTGGCTGTACATCCAGTATTAGAAGTAAAAGTATAAGTATGTATCACAAAGTAAACTCTGATGATGAACTTTATTTCTTTCTTCATGCTAATCAGAATATCTGCAGCTTAGTAAATTCTCAACAGAACAGAAAACACAAACATATCAATTATGGCAGGTTTCTGATCGTGAGATTTGTACTTATGTATCCAATGATTCGGACTGCAAGTGCACAGTCTTGTCGAGTAGTTTTAAAAGATATCGAACCACAAAGACTGATGAATCGATCTACTGTTTTCTATTGTTACTATGTAAATCTAAAGCTAATGAATATTTGATTTGGGTTGTAGGGAAACTAATCACTAAATAAAGTTGTATTTTAATAATCAATGAGCTAAATTACCAGTATGCAACAGTCTTACCTTGGGAACTAGTGACCTGTCGGGCGTCTTTATATTTTCAAAACAGTTTTCAGTAAAACCTATCTAGTTTAAAAACCCTCGTCTCACACTGTCGTTTTGTTGATCTAGGCTATGCAGTTAAGTCCTAACGTACGCTTCCGCCATCCCGCAGGAGTTAAAAACACTTTTTGGAAACTAAACAAAATCTTAATTAACTTTAAAGTTCTTCCGCTGTATTTTAAGCCAATGCCTAATTACTACTGTCCAGTTAAAAGATCTCAAACTTCCGCTTTGTTGATCCTAACCTCTATCTGTTTTTTACTTCCGTAACAAAACAATTTAATGATTTGAAAAATAGTAACTTAGGCCAGAAAAGAAAGTTTCGTATTAAAAATAGTCCCGACTAAGTTACTCGTTCCCTTGGTTGATTGACTTTACATACCGGTATAAGATTTCTAGCCTGACATAATATTAAACCAAATCGCAGAATAATATAAAGGACAAACACAAATAAACATAATTATAATAATTAATAAGCAATAAGAATTTGTAAACATAAACCTGGTAATAACTCTGAAGACAGAAGCACTCTGCACAAATTGTAGGCTTTGCTTTGATCGGAGAATATATTTAACCGTACAGAAGAAAATAATGCTGAAAGAATAATGCTGGAAAGAAATAACTGGGAAAAGAAAATAATGCTGAAAAGAAAATAATGCTGAAAATAATATTCTGCTGAAAATAATATCTGCTTAATAAAATCTCTAAACTTTCTCGCCCAAAAAGGAAGAACCCTTTCTACTGTGGTCTCAGGCTCTATTTATATTGTTTGCTTGATTCCTTGCTCTCGAAAATGTAGGAACGGTTCACTTTTCTTCCTTGAGAAAAAAATAGGCCATTTAATTGTCACGTTCGTTGCTCTTTTGACTGAGTGGGTGAGAGAATGTAGGAACTCGTTGGATTATGCTTTGAACATGTTTCTGTCCGTTGGATGAGGAGAAAGTGGAGTTGTAGGTTGTGACATTCGTTACATGCAAGTGACTATCGTCACTTGGTCTTCATGGAGCGTGACGTTCATCACGTCCTCTTGACGGTCGTCAGGGCTTGGTTGCATGTGGGCCACGTGCTCACATGTGTAATGGGCTTTTGGGCTGTTTTCTTCTCATTAGGCTCTTTTACTACTTTTTGCACCCTTTTTTCTTCATTTCTTCAAAAGTGTTCGGCTCAGTGCATATCTGCAAAAATAGAAAAATACCTGCATAATACTTATAAAATAATTTAATTCAGACTAAAGTATGAGAAATATTTGGTGTATATCAAGCCAGAAATATCACATATTTGTGTGTCATCAAACTCCCCCATACTTAAACTTTGCTTGTCCTCAAGCAAATGCTAAGTACGATGTTTTTCTAAACATGGTTATGACTCGGATCGACTAATACATAGCTGCGTTGTGTTTTTGTCAGAAAATCGGTGGTTTGATTCGTGCTCCATAACTACGTCGGCGACGCTAGACAATCCCATTTTACGTAAAATAGTTACAGGTCCTATCATAGCCTACCTCGAGTATTTGTCTTGTTTTGCCTTTTTCATTCTAACGCAATCACATTAAGCCCTTTATCTTCACACGCACATAGCAGAACAGTCGGTTAGTGGTTATGATCCTTTTAAACTTTTAGAGGTTTCTGGCACATTAATGTGGCAACCTTTAATTCAAATGTTGGATGCGGGGGATCAAACCGTAATCTGCCATACCGAGTTCAGTACCAGATGCTCCTGAACCATCCATCAAATGAATTTTCATGTTACTTTGTGAGGTTTACATCCTTTGGATTAGGCGATCGGATGAGGATCGTCCAATTTAATCAGTGTTTTTCCTTGCAACATTTTGCTGAAATATTCTATCATCCACTTATATTCATCGACTTCCTATGTAGTTTGTGTTTAAGACGGTGCTGACTGCTAATATAAACTACTCAAGGTTACTATAAAGACTAAACTCAGGGTGTTGGAAACAACGGGTACTTGAACTGATCTATCATACTCTGGGGTTGTAGAGTGTCTAAACGGTAGAAATTTCGCTTAATCTCGCCCCAATTCCTGATGATTAAAGATTTTGCAGTCTATTTACTTGTCGAGTGAGAAAAAAAATTTTATGGGCTCAAAAAGAGAGGGGAGTCTAAAAGAACAACAGAAATTGCTGCAATAGATTACTTGAGAAAAAAAATTTATTGGATTTAAGATAACAGAAGGGAAATTACAAAGAAAATAAAAATTACTAGAAAAAGGGAAATACTTCCTCTACTTGAATCATACATTGTCCTCAATGTATTGAAAGAAGCGGGAAAGGGGAAAGATAACAACATAATCATTCTTCCTCCTCTTGTCTTTGGTATCGGCCACGTGTCCTTTCTCTTCGACACGCTTGCCCGCCATGTCTGGAAGATTTGCCGCCATCTCTTTGGGATATGATATTATGCAAGTCGTCAACACGGAGTGTTAGGGCTCGCATATCCACCGTTATTCCTGTGGTGAGTTCCAGCATACTTTGATTGTACCTGTGAGCGTAGTCATTTTGGTCTCTCTGCATTTGTTGCATGAGAGTCATCATCTCGATTTGGCGTGTCTCGAGGCTTTGGTGGCGTTGAGTGGACAGCTGGTTTTGTTGCATTATTGCGGCATATATTGCGTCAATAGTGGCGAGATTGTTAGCTTGCTGTGGTTAGGGCTCTTGCTGCTCTAATTCTTCTTCGATTTCGTCAGCGGCAGCATTGTTAGCCTGACCTTGATTTCCTTGCACATTTTCTCCGGGTTCAGGGGTGTTCAGGTTGTAAAGCCAGTTATCCGGATTACCCAAGTAAGTACGATTATGATTAGGCATGATCACACTACGAACTCTTGCATTCTTAACCATGAGATAGTATCCTCCAGCTTCTCGTACTTTAATCAGGCAGCCAGCTCTACAGTTATCAATGTCCATAAAAACTGCTGGCAGCGGAGGTAGGAGTTGGATCCTTTCCCCCCAGTTCAAGTGAACTGCGATGGCGGTGACGATGCCTCCGATGCAAAAAGGTGTGGTCCCTTCTCTTGCAACGAGGTTTTAAATATGGGCCATCATTAAAGTGACGGGATTAAGACGGACGTTTTGCGAAAAGGTACAGTGGAGAGCATATAATTCTTTAGTGTTTACCTTGTTGTTGTTTGCCCTTCTGAATATTGTGTTTGCCATAACACGGTGTAAGAAGCGGATGTTTGAGTTATGGATGTGAGAGGCGTACCGTGCTTCGGGTGTGACATTTGGTTCGCCGGTTATTCTCTTCCATAGTGCGTATGCACTTCCATTCCAATCCAATTCTTGGGGTATGCGGTATTGCACATTATTCCCTCAGGGAAAATGAAATATGTCGCTTAAAATTTCATGGTTGAGTTGGTACTCTCGGTTGAACATCCGAAAATGAGCGGCTCCCGTTAGGTGTGCGTCTGCATCTTCTCGGGTGTGATATGCGTAGGAACTCAAGAATTCCAACGTGAGAGCTTCGTAAGTTGGTGTGTTCATTGTGCTAATAAAGCTTAGGCCAGCTTTATTCAGCAAGCCTTCCATATGAGGTTGCAATCCTAATTCTTGCAAGCAAGTGTTGTCGATGAACCGTGTTGATGTTAGCCCTCGGTGATGGAATTTTATGTACCTCTCTTTTTGAAGCTCACCGGCTTCTCCTTGTCGGAGCACGAGATGTCGCATGTCGGGTTCAGGTTGGTTGGCCATGAGTGTTGAACTTGATAGAAAAAAAAATGTATATGTGGTAGAGAGATGGAAAGGGAGTGGTAGTGATGAAACTAAGGATGGAAGGGGAGGGTTTATATAGATGGTTTTGTGGAGTAATAAATTTAATGGTGTTTATGGGAGAATTTTGAAATTTGGGAGGTTATGGAAGTTATGGGTGAGTGGCGTAAATGGGGTGGTGGGATTTTAAAACAAATTTTTCGTGCATCAATGTTGTTCAATGGTCACGGTTTTGAAAAGCGTGGGGGACAATGCCTGCCGCCCGTCACGTTCTCTCTGATGCTCGTCAGAGTCAAAGAAACTCCCTGACATTCGTCACATGCATACTGACGTTCGTCAGGGTCAGGTCATGTTGGTCTCTTTGACTGCTTTGAATGCGTGCTCCACTAAAGTAATTAATTAATTTCAATTTTGAGATGTGTATTGCAAGGGATTAGTAGCATATTGTATAGTTGGAAGAATGATATAAGAAGCAAATAAAAATAGTAACAGAAATAAAACATGATAATAATAATAGAAATTAAGAACAAATGAAAATAATAACGGAAATTGCAAAAAATGAATGCATACTTTGTAAATAGAAATAAATAAAATGGATATGAATAAAATTTTAGGACCGAAAAGTAATATATTATTCGAAAATAATTAAAACCATAATGAGTTTGAGAATAATAATGATGAAAAACAATGAACCCCCCCCCCCCATACTAAGAACAAACAGTGTCCTCACTGGGGCGGTACAGAAAAACTATCAAGCATGAGGGCCTCCGGGAGGTGGCGCAGAAGCGTGCAGATGTTGATAAATGTGGTCAAACTGCTCCATGACGACGTCCATGAAATTAAAGAAGTCACGCCGAAGTTTGCTGACATTTTCTTTAACAGTGTCGAGCTCGCCTCGGAGTGTGGTAACATCTGTCTGCAGAGTCTTGATCGTATGTGCATGATCAGGCATGGGTATGTCATCAGCTGTAGTAACAAGGGGTAGTGTAGGGTAATCCAAAGGTGTATAATCTTGGTAACCTGTGGGTGTAGATGGGTCGCTCTCCTCCCTCTCAGGGTCTTGTTCGTCTGTCTTCTCTAGGGAATATAGCCAATTTGTCTTGGTATAGACACTGGTATGCTCGGGGCTAGGCAATTTGAAGCAATAGACAGGGTTACGTTGGACAAGCAGCTGAAAGTAAGGTGGGATGAGGTTACCAATCAAATAAATGTTAAAGCAAAAAGGGATGTCCATGGTATAATATCTGGCGTACGGTGTAAGGCGCGACAGAGATGACCGTAGGGATAGGGCCTCGGCTATCATAGTGACTAGCCCGCCGACACAGATGGGGCCATGGGTACACTGAGCTATAACTGACATGTTGGCTATCATGAATGATGCGCCAATGACTGGTCTGGTCTGAAAACACAGTAAATGATGAACAACTCATCCCTAGAAACCGAGAGTTGATTAATAGGTTTTCCAAAAAATGTGTGTGATCGGTGGATCTGGAACTGACTGTTTAACGCTGGTTCGCGAGATGTCGCGGAAGCAAGAGTCGCCACCGTCTTTTATTTTCTCCAAATGGAAAGGACAAAAGCACAGAAAAATTCCTTATAGAGATTGCTCTCGGTTCGGGAGGTAGATTATAGAAAGGGAAGGTGTTAGCACCCTTTCTATCCATGGTTATCCATGGGCTCTTAGATACTTGCTCATTTGTGTTTTCAAAAATGTTTGTCTGCTTTTCAACTGTGGGTTTTAAAAAAAGTTTCTTTGAAAATTTCAGTTCGACTCTTGTATCAGTCCTCAAGAGTGTTTGAAAAGTTGCTTTCGAAAGCTTTTTGAAAAGTGTCGGTGTGAAAAGAGTTTTTGATTTTGTTTTGAAAATAGAGCAAGTATCTAGAGTTGTCTACCTACCCTAAGGAATTCGTCTGTGTAAATGTCCTTAAAGTAGTGCCATCCCACCATTGAGAGGTAGGTAGCACCACCGTTGGAGGTGTTCGGGTCAATTCGTTCGTAGGGACATGGTGATCACCGGAGCAATAGGAAGACACCTTAGAAGCTACCCTCATGCCATGTTCATGGACAGAGGACTTACTAAAACGTCCTCTACTCGACGATCACCTTTCGAGGGGCAAGGCAACAGTGAGGCGTACCCTAGGGGTGGTGTGTGATTTGTGTGTCGTTTTCATTTATGTTTATCTTATTCATGGATTGGTGATCTACGCGTTGCTTTTATTTTTGACATTCATTCTTTCATGCAAATTATTAACAGTTAAGATGCGGAATTAAAAAGTCCTACGCTATTACAAAGGCGCGGGTCTACATCGCCAAATTAGTCCAAGACCCGATTTGAAATAAAATAAAGTGCGAAAAATAAATATCCTAATTAATTTATTACATGGCTTTGGGAGAATTACATGAAAAAAGGAAATAAAATAAGCGCGCGAATTAGAATTATGATCGAATGCGAGGGTGTTGGACCCTTTTAAAGAAATTGAATTAAAATTAATAAATTAATTAAGTTAAAATAAAAAAAGAAAGAATTTTTGGAGTTTTTGTATTTATGGAGTTTAATTAGAAAATTAAATTGGAATTAAAAAGAAAAGTTAATTAACCCTAATTCTAACTATTTTTAATTTATTAAGAAAATGTTTAAATTAGACCTAGTTTAAATTAATTATTTACATGGCAAGTTTATTTACAAAATAATAATTAATAATTAAATAGGGTGAAAAAAGAAAAAAAAGGAAAAAAGTATAAAACCCTAATTCTACATTTTTTAGTTTATTACAAAAAATATTAAAATTTAAACCTAGAATTGAAATTAACTTAATTGTTAAATTTATTTACAAAGAAAGCATTAAATAAAATATATTTTTTATTTTATTTTTATAGTTTCTGAATTTTTTGGGTATTTTTTATGTTATGAAAATATTAATTTATGAATTAAAAGGAAATAATTAAATTAAAACAAATAATAAAAAAAATAGGAAAAAGAAAAGAAATACAAACACTTGGGGGGTGTTGACCCCAATTTGGAGGTATTTTGCCAGCAATTAGGCCCAATTATTGGAGGCCTGGTTGACTTTTGGTAGTCACGTGTGGCTCCATTGACCAATGCATAGGGTGCTCCTCAGATCATGGCCATTGGATTGAGATCAGTGGGCGCGTGGCAAACACAAACATGAAGACGCATGGTAGGTCCTGGGGTTGAAACTGCATGGAATCACGTGGAAACAAAATATATTAAGAAAGTGAGGGGACCTGGGAATCGAACCCAGGTCCCAAGGCTTGCCAGCGCTACGTTCCACCAACTGAGCTGCTTTGTTACTTTGTAATAATAATGGATAACAATTAATATATAAAAAACAAAACGCTAATGCTATTAATCAAAGAAAACGCGCTAAAGTTTGAATAACCCTATTACATTGAGACAAGTCATCATCTTCTCCACTCGTTTGCTTTTGGCCTGAAAAAATAAAACAAGATTGCGGGGGTTTTAAACCCCCACTACATGATACATGAAAAAATAGCGAATAGGTCGTCGTTGATCATAAATTGATCGCGAGGTATGGAATTGATTAGTCATGAACTTCTGGTTTCAATGGCGTGGGTCTCGTGTCTCAATTTTTCCTGAAGAGGAAAGCCCTAATTCGTGACCTCTGAAAACCTAGAAGGCTCCAATGGTGGATTCCCATATAATGCACGAAAATTCAATTGAATGGCATGGTTAGCTTCAGAATGAATCAATTAGCATAAATCAACAGAAAAAATGCAATGAGGATGCATATAAATTGAAACACGAATATGGGAAAATTCAAGAACAGGACGGCACTGTGTTACCAATTCCTTGCGTTAGAAGCAGTGGTTTTGATCCAGAAACGTTCCTTGAGGCCTTGGCAAGCTATTGGAATCAATATTTTGTCTTGAAACCAACTCTAATGCAGTTTTCAGTTTTGAATTTCTTGACAAAAAATGCAAACTTGGTTTTTGATATGAGGCGCAGCTTTCAGGTCCTAGGCATTAGGTTTTGCATCTGTATATGTATGCCAATAGATTAGGGTTGAAATTTGAGTCAAGAGATCCTTGCATTGATGTATGAAATATTTGATTTTCCATTAATATTTTTTCAAATCTTTTCCATGAATAACATGCCAATTTGCACCAAATCTTCCTTTTTTTGATGTGCACGAATCTTGAGTAACCAATGAGAGCATATGCTGTATAAAAAGATTCAAACACATTTGTTTAGTATTTTTTTCATATTTTATTTAATTAAATGAATTAATAGTGATTAAAAATTCAAATAAATAATAAAAATGATGAAATAAATCCCCTTTGGGCCAAATGGTCATGCATAGTCTTTGGATCATGATTCTTGGAAGAAAATGTGGCCCATTAGCAATTTTGAGGCATTTGAAGCAAAGTTGACTTTTCAAAATTCCCAAAAATTTCCCAACTTCCACAAGGCATATCTTGCTCAATTTTTAATCTTTGATCATTTTCTTGGACATTTTGTAAAGGTCTTGAAGTCCTCTAACCAATTCCTTTGGTCCCATGTCATTTTGATTTACCAATATCAAGTTATGGTCTTTGACTTAAAGTCCTTTTTTGTTGACTTTTGAAAATGACCTATAATGTTGAAATTGATAACTTTTTGTGAGAGCATTTCTTGGACTTGAAGTGTGAAGAGGAGTTGTAGGAAATGTCTTTATCTTCAAAATGAGCTTTGGATGAAATTTTTCTGATAAACCATGTGGAAGTTATGCCTTGGTCAAGTTACAGTTGACTTTTTCAACTGTCCAAATATAGCAACTTTTGCATCTTGAGACTTTTTGAGCCATACCTTGAAAATCATGATCAAGAATTGATCAAATGATGTTTGTGGCTTCAAAATAAGATGTTGACCAAAAATTTGAACTTTTGACTGTCAAATGACCATTTTGCCCCTGCAGTTGACTGTAGGGCAATTAGGGTTTTTGAATGTGCAATTTTGTGCTGTGAGTCTTGAAACTTGACATGAGGATGCTTGACCTTGTTTGTAGGCATGTGGGACTTGGTTGGACCCTTGGAAACTTCATTTTCTTTGTCAGAACCAAAACCCTAGTTTTTGACTATTAGGAGGCCCTTGAACTGTGCAACCCTTGAGAGCTTTTTGAAGCATGCTCTTTGCAAATCTTGAAGAATATGGGAGGGCAAATTTTGGGGTACAACAATGTGAAAGCTAAAATGTGATGGAAATACCTAATAGCAGGGTTATGAATCTCGGTGGCATCAAGGTGGTCGGGGTCCTCGGGATATTGGCCCGCTATGTCTCTCCAAAAGTGATTAAGCTCAAAGTTGAGGTACTCATCCGCCTGAGTTTCCATGTGGGCGTCTAAAGAGCTAGGGAATCCTAGCAGCTGAGCTAGACTGCAAACTGTAAACTGGTGGGTGAAACCGAACAATCTAAAGGACATTTGACCTCTACTACGCCCTAAGCCTTGTGTGGGTTTATAGATGAGGGAGCTCAAGAACTCCAAGGTGAGGCGTTAGTGTGTAGGGTGTTTATGGGCTAGGAACCCCTCCCATCCTATCTGGTTAAACATGAAATAGACACTTTCCTTGATTCCTAAGGCTGTCAAGGTGGGATCATGCACAAACGTGGTCATACTCATCTGGTGCTGAGCCGGAATCTCATATCGTCTCTACTGAGTCTCCGAGGCAAAAATGATAGTATCCATGAATTTTAGCTTGTAGGTTCCTATGAATCGGTACTAAAATTTGGAAAAGAAAAATGCAAATAAGTAAAATATGTTGTGGGAGAAAGAAAGAAAAGGATGTCGATCGCGTAAGAGATTCCTTAGCGAGAACTCGCGTACCTGAAAAAGAAAATGATTACCTGGCCTGTTACAGGAGCTGGTCTTCAAACTTTTTGTATAGATACGCCCTGACTGGTTACAAGAATTGAATCTGGAGCTTCAAAAGGTGATGAATGAACCAGGGACGGTTACTACCTCAACGGGATGGTGAGAGAACCTTTAGGTGATTACTATCTCAACAGGAACGCTGAGAGAACCTTGGGGCGATTACTACCTCCATAGTAACGGGGAGAGAACCATAGGCGACTTCAACCTCAACAGTAACGCTGAGAGAATCTTGGACATCTTCTACTGGATAAGAAACAGGGAGATCTTAGGGTCGATCTGACTGAACCAGAGAAGGCCTTTGACTGGATAAGAATCAGGAAAATCTTAGGGTCGATTTAACTTAACCGGACAAGGTCTTGAAATCTTCAACTGGATAAGAAACAGGGAGATCTTAGGGTCGATCTGACTGAACCAGGGAAGGCCTTTGACTGGATAAGAAACAGAAAAATCTTAGAGTCGATTTAACTGAACCGGACAAGGTCTTGGAATCTTCAACTGGATAAGAAACAGGGAGATCTTAGGGTCGATCTGACTGAACCAGAGAAGGCCTTTGACTGGATAAGAATCAGGAAAATCTTAGGATCGATTTAACTGAACCGGACAAGGTCTTGAAATATAGTTGAGAACTTAACTAGATCTTTTCCTGAAAGGTAAAGGTCAGTCATATGCAATGCATGATATGGATCAAGCAATGATGTTCTCAATATAAATGAGATTGTAACGTATGATGTGTTTATGCATGTATCATGATGTATGAAAATGTGATGTTTATGACTGTATCTTTTCGTCTTAGGAAAATAAATCCTTGACGGGTGCCGGGAAGTCACATCCTGGGCTGATGTAGAGCTTTAGTGCTTTGTTGTTTCCGCTGGGGAAGACAGTTGCAAGAATACCGGTAGGAGAAGATAACTCCATTGGGGAATAAACTTGGCGAATGGATCACTCTGCGGGGAATAACTGTTCTAGCGATCTTGCTGGGGAACAATATTCTGTGGGGAGAGTGGTACTTGCTGGGAGGTTGATGATAACTTCGCTGGGAATACCGTTGTTATATTGGAAGTGTTAATAGACTTCGCTGGGGATAAGAAGACTTTGCCGAGGACGACCTTTCCGTGGCTTTTGGCTGAGGATAACCCAGTTATATCCTGGTAGGGAAATAACCTTTGAACAAAGCCAGGAGACGCGTTCGTGCTCTACGGGGATAAGCTTCCAGAATCTACTGGGGATAAGCTTACTGCTTGGGGAGATGATTCAACCTTTCCTGGGGGAATCTTGATTGGACTCTCCTGGGGATATTTTGAACTATATTGGGGAAGTGACTCCATTGAATGCTTGATATACCATCGGGGAACAATCTTTAGGTCAAGACTACCGGGGATGCTTGTTTAAGAATATCTGTATATTGTGCTAGGGAATGTTGAGGTCTGCGGGGGATACCCACCTTCCTTAAGGCTTGATAATAGCTTTTCTTGGGGAGAGTGTATTGACTTGCTGGTTCACTCTCTGGGGAATTAAGATATGCTGGCTATGTTCTTTAGCTGAACTTACCTTGGTACCTTGGAGGACAGAACAATTAGATTGCTTAGACAACTCTTTATTGCCCCTGTTTCTAATGTTACCTGTAATTAATCCTTTGTTTCGTATGCAAATATTCATGAGTTAGTAATTAGTGTCAATGCATATATCACAAATTGAACCTTGGACGTTCTTCGCAAAACAAAACAGAAAAGGAAAAACAATTGGCAATTTTAACTGAAAAGTGATTTTCGTATTGATTTTTTGAATTGCCTGAAAATAGGCGTTTAAGTACAAGAGGCTGACGTCCTAGTAAGAGAACGCCGCCGAACAAAAGAGTTTATACAATTTGTACAAAAGGAAATAAAACAACTGTGTGAAAAGCAATGATCCACTGGGTTTCAACTCCACTATCGCCCTTATATCTCTGAGCGTCTCATCACTTGATGACCTTAGTTGAAGATGAAGCTGACTGATTGATGCCGTCTGAACCTGATGTAGATACCGGATTCTGGATGCGAAGTGATCCAATGAGACATAGTATTACGCTTTATCCCTAACTTTTGCCTGAACCGCCCTTTCGGGTTTTCGGTCCACCGGGATACCCATTTTTGCCCAAGCCGCCTTTTCAGGTTTTCGGCTTGCCGGGTGTACAGATTTTTTTCATTTCATCCCTTCATTTTGCCCGAACCCTTTTGGTTCGCCGGGAAGCCCTAATTTTTGCCTAGGCATGTCAACCTAGCGGGTCTTTTTTATGCGTAGTATCTTTTTACTATGTCTGCATTGGCGGGGTGAGGAAGGTCGTCACCATCCATGTTGGTTAGAATCATGGCTCCTCCTGAGAACACATGTTTAACCACAAATGGCCCTTCGTACGTAGGGGTCCATTTGCCCCTTGGATCACTCTGAGGAAGGATGATACGCTTGATTACCAGATCCCCAACTTGATATTCTTGTGGTCTGACCTTTTTGTTAAATGCCCTGATCATCCGTTTTTGATACGTCTGACCATGACAGATAGCAGCAAGTCTCTTTTCGTCAATTAAGTTTAGCTGATCAAGTCGTGTATGGATCCAATCATCTTCGTTCAGATCTGCATCCTTCATTATCCGGAGAGAGGGTATTTGCACTTCGATCGGTAAGACTGCCTCCATACCGTAGACCAAGGAGAAAGGAGTTGCCCCGGTTGACGTCCTGGCTGAGGTACGGTACCCATGTAGAGCGAACGGTAACATCTCATGCCAATCTTTATAAGTCACTGTCATCTTCTGCACGATTTTCTTAATGTTCTTATTTGCTGCTTCTACAGCCCCATTCATCTTCGATCTATAAGGAGAAGAGTTGTGGTGCTGTATCTTAAACTGCTCGCAGAGCTCAGTGATCATCTTGTTATTAAGATTGGTACCGTTGTCTGTAATGATCCTTTCTGGGACGCCGTATCGACAGATCGGATTATGCCGAATGAACCGTGCCACAACCGTCTTGGTTACCGTAGCGTAGGAAGCTGCTTCAACCCACTTCGTGAAATAATCAATCGCTACCAGGATGAAGCGATACCCATTGGATGCCGTAGGTTTAATCTCACCGATCATATCTATGCCCCACATTGCAAAAGGCCAAGGCGCAGTCAGAACATTTAGGGGAACTGGAGGAACATGCACCTTGTCTGCATATATCTGGCATTTATGGCATGTCCGAGAGTGTTGGTAACAGTCGGCTTCCATTGTGGACCAGAAATACCCTGCCCGAAGGATTTTCTTTGCCATAGTGTGTCCACTGGAATGTGTTCCGAATGTCCCTTCGTGTAGCTCTTCCATGATCCTTTCTGCTTCAGTCTTATCCATACAACGCAGTAAGGTCGAATCATGGTTTCGCTTATACAGGATGCCGTTGCTAAGGAAGAACTTCGCTGCGAACCTTCTCAAAAACTTCTTGTCATTGACAGACGCACCTTCAGGGTATTCCTGAGCTTCCAAATATCTCTTCACCTCATGGTACCAAGGCTTCTCAGTCACCAATTCAGTCTCGAGATCACAACAGTATGCCGGTTCTTCCAGTTTCCAGATAGTGACCTGGGGAGCCTCATTGTCCCATTTGACCTTGAACATAGAAGACATCGTAGCTAACGCGTCCGCTAACTGATTCTCCTCTCTTGGAAAGTGTTCAATGGTTATCTCTGTGAAGTGGGGGATCAATGTCAACACACATTCTCTGTAAGGAATAAGATTCAGATGTTTCGTATCCCACTCCCCTTTGATCTGATTGATCACGAGAGAGGAATCTCCGAAGACACTCAGAAACTTGATCCTTAAGTCAATCGCAGCTTGAAGACCCATGATGTATGCCTCATACTCCGCCATGTTGTTGGTACAGTTGAAACATAGCCGGGCAGTAAGTGGAGTATGAGTGCCTTGAGGGGATATGATCACAGCGCCGATACCGTTACCCAAAGCATTGGAGGCTCCATCAAAGTGCATAGACCATCGGGATCCTTCCTCAGGTCCTTCATCCGGTCCAGGTACTTCACAATCAGTCACTATCATGATGCTCTCGTCGGGAAACTCGAAGTTCATTGACTGATAGTCGTCTACTGCCTGATGTGCCAAGTGGTCTGCCAATACACTTCCTTTGATGGCTTTCTGAGTTGTGTACTGGATATCGTATTCTGTCAAGATCATTTGCCATCTTGCTATTCTCCCAGACAGAGCAGGCTTTTCAAATATGTACTTTATAGGATCCATCTTTGAGATCAACAAGGTAGTGTGAGTCAGCATATAATGTCTCAGCCGGCGAGCAGCCCATACCAAAGCGCAGCAAGTTTTCTCAAGCAGTGAGTATCGGGTCTCACAGTCGGTAAACTTTTTGCTAAGGTAATAAATGGCATGCTCTTTTCGGCCAGACTCGTCATGCTGCCCCAGCACACACCCCATTGAGTTGTCAAGTACTGTCAGGTATAGTATCAGAGGTCTCCCTTCAACTGGTGGCATAAGGATGGGTGGTTCTTGGAGATACTCCTTGATTCTGTCAAAAGCAGCCTGACACTCATCATTCCAACGTACTACCTGATCTTTCTTCAGCAGCTTGAAGATTGGTTCACAGGTGGCAGTTAGATGCGAGATGAATCGAGCAATGTAATTCAGGCGTCCTAAAAAGCCTCTGACCTCTTTCTCTGTCTTAGGAACTGGCATCTCTTGAATAGCTTTAACCTTGGCAGGGTCCACTTGAATACCCTTATCACTTACAACGAAGCCCAACAACTTTCCAGATCTAACCCCGAAGGTGCACTTGTTCGGGTTCAACCTTAGCTTGTACAACTTCAGTCAGTCAAACAATTTCTGCAGATGATCAAGGTGTTCTTCCTCAGTCTGGGACCTTGCGATCATGTCGTCAACATACACTTCTATCTCATGATGGATCATGTCATGAAATAAAGCAACCATGGCACGTTGGTAGGTTGCCCCAGCATTTTTCAGTCCAAAAGGCATGACCTTGTAGCAGAAGGTGCCCCACTGAGTAACAAATGTAGTCTTTTCCATGTCTTCAGGAGCCATCTTAATCTGATTATAACCTGAAAAACCGTCCATGAAAGAAAACACTTTGTGCTGAGCCGTATTGTCAACAAGGACATCAATGTGAGGTAGGGGAAGTCATCCTTGGGGCTGGCCCTGTTCAGATCCCTGTAATCGACACACATTCTGACCTTACCATCCTTCTTTGGTACTGGCACCACATTAGCAACCCACTGAGGATAGGAAGTCACTGCAAGAAAACCGGCATCAAACTGTTTCATAACCTCGGCTTTGATCTTCTCAGACATCTCTGGACGCATACGGCGGACCTTTTGCTTGACCGGAGGGCAGTCTTCCTTGGTAGGCAAATGATGGACCACAATGTCGGTATCCAACCCGGGCATGTCTTCGTAGGACCAGGCAAAGATTTCCATATAATCATGTAGCATCTGAGTCAACCGTTGCTTCACGCTGAGCTCTAGGTTGGCACCAATCTTTACCTCCTTTCTGTCTGTATCAGTACCCAGATTTATCGTTTCCACTGGCTCTTCGTGTGGTTGAATTGTCCTCTCTTCCTGGAGTAACAGTCTTGCAAGCTCACCAGGCACTTCGCAATCATCTTCACCTTCGTCTTCGGCTAAGTTGATCAGATTTTCGAAGTCATAACTGGCGGTAGCAGAGTCGTTACCAGTGAGATCCAGAGTGGATTGAAACCTGTATGAGTGAGTGTGTGTAAATACAGCTGTTTTGCAATATATAAAGAAAGGAAAGAAAGAAAAGGAGCATAAGATTTGAAAATGCGAGAAAACGTCCAAGGTCTTTATTCATGATATATGAAATGACAATTTAATATACCCTCACAAATGAAGCCACGGTGCCCCGGGTAAGACACCGGGCCATAGAGTTTTAATTGTTTATTACAAATAACAAAACAAAGGAGTTTATTACTGCGTAACAAAAGTAACAGGAGTATGATCCTTAGCAGTCCAATTGGTCAATCCACCATCAGTCGTCGGGTAGATCCAGCTTTCAAACTCTGACTCTTCCACTTCATCTTCGTCCCCAACAGCATTCACTCCTGGGTTGGTAATGAGCACAGGAGGTCTTCTGATCTTTGCCTTGCGCACAGCTTTCTGACCCTCTGCAGTAAAACCCAGTCCAAACTTGTCAGTTTTTTGTGTAAAATCAGGGAGCCTGCCCCAGTTAGCACATTCACCTTTCTTGATCACAGCCCGGGCATCCTTCAAGGAAGCCATCTTCAAAGGAACATCCTCTTCGACCACTGTTTCCGCTGCTGCCAATGTTGGAGGTACCTCTTCAAAATGTTGAAAGGGGGTTTCAATAAACTCCCCGTCCATCTCGATATACCTGAAGGAATTCAAATGGCTCACCATATACTCCTCCTCTCCCTGTATAGTGACAATCTTCCCCCTGACGGGATACTTGAGCTTCTGGTGCAGGGTAGAGGTCACTGCCCCAGCTTTGTGGATCCAAGGTCGACCCAGTAGACAAGAATAAGATGGACGGATATCCATCACATAGAAAGTAGAGTCGAATACTTGAGAACCCACACGAATAGGAATGTCTACCTCTCCATGAACCATCCTCTTAGAACCGTCAAAGGCTCTGACGATGATATTGCTAGGTTTCAGCTCCAGGCCTTCACAATCCAAACGGTCTAAGGCCTTCTTGTGTAGCACATTCAGGGAAGAACCAGTGTCCACCAACACGTGCGCAAGAGTAGTGCCCCTGCATTCAATAGAGACATGCAGGGCGTCATTGTGGTCCTTTCCCTTAGCAGTAAGGTCAGCATCTGAGAAATCCAAACCATTGTCCGCTGTCAGATTTGCTACGCAATCAGTAAACTGGACTGCAGATGTCTCCTGTGGCACATGGGCCGTCTTGAGAAATGAAATCAGGGCCTTTGCATGGGCCTCTGAGCACAGTAGTAAGGAGAGCATAGAGATCTTGGAGGGGGTATACCCCAGCTGCTCGACAACATTAAAGTCACTCTTCTTGATTATTTTCAGAATTTCCTCCATCTCTTGTTGGGAGGCCTCAGCATTTACAGATTTTGGTGCCCCCATCTGGGCAGGCCCATCTTCAATCCCTTTGCCCCGAGCATTAGATGACTCGGCAGCAGGGGAAACAACTTGATCAGAACTGGGAACAGGTACACTTGCAGGTGTTATAGTGAGGGGTCTTCGAATAGCAGGTGGCGCAATGTCAGGCAAGAAGAGCCTGCCACTGCGGGTAACTTTGGCTGGACCAGTGATATTGCTGATGCTGGTGCCAGTGTTGAACTCTTGCTTGATTCCATGTACATACACGTCTGCCCCATAGTGCCAGGGGACAGCCTTATCAGATTCGTAGGGGAGAGGCCCCAGAACAGTAATAACAACGGGTGCGACAGCCATGATTTTAACCGGCTTCCTCGGGAGAGCCTTGATCGGATTATTAAAGATTGTAACAACAGAAACTTCTTCCACCGGAACAAACTGAACAACAGTCTTCTTGAACAGAATCTCTTTGTTGTCCATCAGGCTTTGGATGCCCAACTTCAGCAAAGGACAACCAGAAAGGGAAACAGCACAGAAAAGGCAACCTTCACTACAACCCGGAAATAAACCGTCCAACAGTAGGTTCCTCTTAACAGTCATCAAGGGAGTAGCTACATCATTCACAGAAACAGCGTATACATCTTCATCAACGGCATTCACTCCATGCTGGGGCATAGGAGCAGTCACCACATCTGGCCTCTCAGGCGCTTCAAATTGTATCTCTTTTGCGTCAATAAGGTCTTGCACCTTATTCCTTAAGGCCCAACAGTCATCAGTGGAATGCCCCGGGCTATCAGAATGGTAGGCACAGCGGGCATTTGGATTGTATTTGGGAGAGGCAGTATTCACAACCTTCGGGGCCTCTCTAACAGTCACTAAGTTGGTGGATATCAACTGCGGCAAGATCTGCGATAGGGTCATACTCAAACGGGTAAACTCTCTCCTGGGTCTTTCAGCCCTGGGTGGATTGGTTTGCCGAGGAGCGGCAGCAGGCTTTGCAATCATCACCGCGTTGACAGACTGGCGGCGCTCAGGTTTCTCTTGTCTTCTAGACCCATATACGGCACTGGCCTCCTTCTTAAAGGGCTTCTTCTCTGAATTTGACGATGTACCCTTCTGAATCTTTCCGGACTTCATTCCAGCCTCTATCCTTTCCCCAGTCAGAATAAGATCAGTGAACCCTGCAGACGAGTTACCGATAAGATGATTGAAAAATGGCCCAGATAGGGTCCCCAAGAACATGTCTACCAACTCCCGGTCAGTTAACGGAGGCTGCACCCTGCCAGCCAGATCCCTCCACTTCTGTGCATACTCTTTAAAACCTTCACTTGACCCTAGCGACATACCCTGGAGTTGGGTACGTGTAGGAGCAAGGTCGGCATTATATTGATACTGCTTATAAAAAGCAGTAGCCAACTCCTCCCAGTTACGAACCTTGGTCCCATCCATCTGATAGAACCATTCGAGATGAGTCCCTGAAAGACTCTCCTGGAAGAAGTGGATCCACAAGTTCTTGTCCACTGAGTACGGTTGAATCTTCCGCACATAAGATCTGAGGTGTAGCTTGGGACAAGACGCCCCGTCATACTTGGTGAAAGATGGTGCCTTAAACTTGTGAGGAATAATCACACCAGTAGATAAGCCCAAGTCTCCGAAATCCAACCCAGGCACTTGTTGGATCTCCATTGCATTCAGTCTGTCCTCCAACTGCTTGTACCGGTCTTCAGCCAGAGGATACTGTTCCTCATTGAAGTCAGTCTCGTTGTCAGAGACTACCGGACTAGGACCTTTTCCCCCTTGGGGACTGCTCTTGCCTATAGAAGAACTAGCCTCTTCATTCTGCAGAGTGTTGCCAAACCTTCGGCCCGAGTTGAAAAGAACAGTTCTCTTCTTCTTCTTCTTCTCCTTCTTCAGGAGTAAAGCCTTCAGCTCTTCTTGGCCTTGAGCCAAACCCATGATCAGTTCCTGAAATTGTGCGTTATGCGCCTGAAGAGCCTTGATAGACATCTCGGTTGATGATGAGTCAGGGTTCATGATGCTGAAATAAACAGCGAAGAACAGTAAGCAACCTGAAAAGAAGAAAACCTGCTATGCACATGATGAATGGAATGCGTATGATTTATGTTTTCAAAGACAATCGGGAATCAACTTTGTAAACAAAAAGGAATACACTTTATTAGATTCAACTTTGAAACTTAAATTGTTCAACAGGTTGCCCTTAGGCGTTACATAAAAGGGAAATACTGAAAAGGGAAATAAAACTGTAAAAGAACATTCAGAGCTCCTTATTGATCCCATGGTCTCCTCTTCTCAGTACAGATGTAGTCATTCAGAGCTCGCTCATTCTCCAGCTGCTTTGTCAGCTTCTGGATCTTCAATTCCTGCTCATTGAACTTTTCCCGATATGAATCCCGTTCTTCTCGCAGTTGTGACCAAGACCTCTTTAACGTCTCATAATCAGTAGGTATCTGAGGAGGGAGGACAGTTGGAGGAGCCCCATCTCTGTCAGGATACTCAAGAATGACGGGTCTGACAGCTTCGTATGGCATACCTAACTTCTGAGCCCGGATGCGGACCCATTTGTAGTAGGCTTCCATAGGTAGAGAAGTCTTTGGCCCCAGCTCTTGTGGGTCAGCTTTATGAACTCTGTCCCAAGCCTTGATGAACCTACGACGCAGCTCGTCACTATCCACCTGAAACTCAAAACTGATGTGAGGCACCAACATCTCATGAGGTCCTGCTCTTCTGGCTCTTCCAAACTGACGGAGCGCTAGACATGGATTGTATGAGATCCCTCCTTGAGTACCAATTAAAGGAACATTAGGGTATTCCCCGCAGCGATCAATAACAGCCATCTCATCCAAACCTCTGAAAGTCCAAATGATGTCTTTATCAGTGAGAGACATTAACCTATGAGCCCAACCTCTTCCTTCTTGGTTCTTCAGCACGAACTTAGGGAGGTGCGAAATAAACCACCTCACCAACAAATGGATACAACACCACAGGGTTCCTCGTCTTCGGGCAGTACGAGCATAAAGTTGTTGCAGGATGTCACCCAAGAGAGTGGGCACAGGATTCTGAGACATGAAGATCCTTATGGCAGTGACATTGATGAAGTTATCAGGATTAGGAAACAAGACTAGCCCATAGATTAAGAGAGCCAGGATGTCTTCATATGCCGTAAAGTCCAGGTCATTCCATAAACTGTTAGCTTTACCAATCAGAAACTTGGCCAAGAAACCCTTAACTCCGCTTCTAGTCACCCAGTTGTCCATTACTTCTTGATGTGTCAAAGGAAGAGCAGCAGCAACCTCCTCAAGCCTGAGTGTCTTTTCCCAACCAGTGAAGGGAGTCTGATCCAAGATAGGGATACCAAGCAAATCAGAGAACTCTTCCAGGGTAGGGACCAGCTGGAAGTCTTGAAAGGTGAAACACTGGTACAGAGGGTCATAGAACTGGGTCAGGACACTCATCAACTGTTGATCCCGCTTTGCATTGACTAAACTGAGAAGAGAACCATGCCTCTGGATGAAGGAAGTGGTATTTGGAATCCTGCTAACCAACTCTTCAAGCAACTCAGGTGGGTGAACAAAGTTGCACCGGATAGTATTCCTTCGCACAGGCATCATGATGTCCTACAAAACAGAGCAAAGGTGAAACCCTCTTGTCTTTGAAATGGTCAGTCCTTATGCAGGATGCATGCAATGCTCATGATGTTATGATAAAGCACACCACAAATATTTACAAAGGCAAACATGGTAAGGCACACAAGTCACACAAGGCAAGCCCTTAAAGTTTAGGCCAGCATGAGGTCTAGGTATTACCCTCTTTCAGTTTGTTGGTTCATACCTGTCCTATCAAAAGTAACCGGGTTCTTAGAGGATCCCAATATCATTGACTACCCTCAATCGGTCATAACTCCAGCATCGCAATCTTTTCTTGCGGCCAGAACCATCACGAGAGTTTAGCCTCAATGGGCGTAGCATACTGCTACTGTTCTAATGGCCAAGTTGTGTCATTTAAGGTTCTAAGGTCTGTTGGTGTTCAATGACTCCTCAGAAGACCCATATTCTCCTCGTTGCAACACAAGGGATATCGGTACAGACCAAGGTGCCACACCAACGTAGCCACTGTTTCACCCATGTCGGTCTACGCCGGACAGGTCCCTCACAGCTTATGCTACCTAAACAGGGTATCCCCAGATCCGGGTTAGGATCTATGTAACTCCCATGCAACCCACAATTTTAAAGCAAACAAGTCAATACAATTGAAAACACAGTTATGAACTATCCTAAGGTACACCTCACTTTAAAGATAATCCCCAGCAGAGTCGCCAGTTCTGTGATCGGTGGATCTGGAACTGACTGTTTAACGCTGGTTCGCGAGATGTCGTGAAAGCAAGAGTCGCCACCGTCTTTTATTTTCTCCAAATGGAAAGGACAAAAGCACAGAAAAATTCCTTATAGAGATTGCTCTCGGTTCGGGAGGTAGATTATAGAAAGGGAAGGTGTTAGCACCCTTTCTATCCATGGTTATCCATGGGCTCTTAGATACTTGCTCATTTGTGTTTTCAAAAATGTTTGTCTGCTTTTCAACTGTGGGTTTTAAAAAAAGTTTCTTTGAAAATTTCAGTTCGACTCTTGTATCAGTCCTCAAGAGTGTTTGAAAAGTTGCTTTCGAAAGCTTTTTGAAAAGTGTCGGTGTGAAAAGAGTTTTTGATTTTGTTTTGAAATTAGAGCAAGTATTTAGAGTTGTCTACCTACCCTAAGGAATTCGTCTGTGTAAATGTCCTTAAAGTAGTGCCATCCCACCATTGAGAGGTAGGTAGCACCACCGTTGGAGGTGTTCGGGTCAATTCGTTCGTAGGGACATGGTGATCACCGGAGCAATAGGAAGACACCTTAGAAGCTACCCTCATGTCATGTTCATGGACATGAGGACTTACTAAAACGTCATCTACTCGACGATCACCTTTCGAGGGGCAAGGCAACAGTGAGGCGTACCCTAGGGGTGGTGTGTGATTTGTGTGTCGTTTTCATTTATGTTTATCTTATTCATGGATTGGTGATCTACGCGTTGCTTTTATTTTTGACATTCATTCTTTCATGCAAATTATTAACAGTTAAGATGCGGAATTAAAAAGTCCTACGCTATTACAAAGGCGCGGGTCTACATCGCCAAATTAGTCCAAGACCCGATTTGAAATAAAATAAAGTGCGAAAAATAAATATCTTAATTAATCTATTACATGGCTTTGGGAGAATTACATGAAAAAAGGAAATAAAATAAGCGCGCGAATTAGAATTATGATCGAATGCGAGGGCGTTGGACCCTTTTAAAGAAATTGAATTAAAATTAATAAATTAATTAAGTTAAAATAAAAAAAGAAAGAATTTTTGGAGTTTTTGTATTTATGGAGTTTAATTAGAAAATTAAATTGGAATTAAAAAGAAAAGTCAATTAACCCTAATTCTAACTATTTTTAATTTATTAAGAAAATGTTTAAATTAGACCTAGTTTAAATTAATTATTTACATGGCAAGTTTATTTACAAAATAATAATTAATAATTAAATAGGGTGAAAAAAGAAAAAAAAAAAAGAAAAAAAGTATAAAACCCTAATTCTACATTTTTTAGTTTATTACAAAAAATATTAAAATTTAAACCTAGAATTGAAATTAACTTAATTGTTAAATTTATTTACAAAGAAAGCATTAAATAAAATATATATTTTATTTTATTTTTATAGTTTCTGAATTTTTTGGGTATTTTTTATGTTATGAAAATATTAATTTATGAATTAAAAGGAAATAATTGAATTAAAACAAATAATAAAAAAAATAGGAAAAAGAAAAGAAATGCAAACACTTGGGGGGTGTTAACCCCAATTTGGAGGTATTTTGCCAGCAATTAGGCCCAATTATTGGAGGCCTGGTTGACTTTTGGTAGTCACGTGTGGCTCCATTGACCAATGCATAGGGTGCTCCTCAGATCATGGCCATTGGATTGAGATCAGTGGGCGCGTGGCAAACACAAACATGAAGACGCATGGTAGGTCCTGGGGTTGAAACTGCATGGAATCACGTGGAAACAAAATATATTAAGAAAGTGAGGGGACCTGGGAATCGAACCCAGGTCCCAAGGCTTGCCAGCGCTACGTTCCACCAACTGAGCTGCTTTGTTACTTTGTAATAATAATGGATAACAATTAATATATAAAAAACAAAACGCTAATGCTATTAATCAAAGAAAACGCGCTAAAGTTTGAATAACCCTATCACATTGAGACAAGTCATCATCTTCTCCACTCGTTTGCTTTTGGCCTGAAAAAATAAAACAAGATTGCGGGGGTTTTAAACCCCCACTACATGATACATGAAAAAATAGCGAATAGGCCGTCGTTGATCATAAATTGATCGCGAGGTATGAAATTGATTAGTCATGAGCTTCTGGTTTCAATGGTGTGGGTCTCGTGTCTCAATTTTTCCTGAAGAGGAAAGCCCTAATTCGTGACCTCTGAAAACCTAGAAGGCTCCAATGGTGGATTCCCATATAATGCACGAAAATTCAATTGAATGGCATGGTTAGCTTCAGAATGAATCAATTAGCATAAATCAACAGAAAAAATGCAATGAGGATGCATATAATTTGAAACACGAATATGGGAAAATTCAAGAACAGGACGGCACTGTGTTACCAATTCCTTGCGTTAGAAGCAGTGGTTTTGATCCAGAAACGTTCCTTGAGGCCTTGGCAAGCTATTGGAATCAATATTTTGTCTTGAAACCAACTCTAATGCAGTTTTCAGTTTTGAATTTCTTGACAAAAAATGCAAACTTGGTTTTTGATATGAGGCGCAACTTTCAGGTCCTAGGCATTAGGTTTTGCATCTGTATATGTATGCCAATAGATTAGGGTTGAAATTTGAGTCAAGAGATCCTTGCATTGATGTATGAAATATTTGATTTTCCATGAATATTTTTTCAAATCTTTTCCATGAATAACATGCCAATTTGCACCAAATCTTCCTTTTTTTGATGTGCACGAATCTTGAGTAACCAATGAGAGCATATGCTGTATAAAAAGATTCAAACACATTTGTTTAGTATTTTTTTTTCATATTTTATTTAATTAAATGAATTAATAGTGATTAAAAATTCAAATAAATAATAAAAATGATGAAATAAATCCCCTTTGGGCCAAATGGTCGTGCATAGTCTTTGGATCATGATTCTTGGAAGAAAATGTGGCCCATTAGCAATTCTGAGGCATTTGAAGCAAAGTTGACTTTTCAAAATTCCCAAAAATTTCCCAACTTCCACAAGGCATATCTTGCTCAATTTTTAATCTTTGATCATGTTCTATGACATTTTGGAAAGGTCTTGAAGTCCTCTAACCAATGCCTTTGGTCCCATGTCATTTTGATTTACCAATCTCAAGTTATGGTCTTTGACTTAAAGTCCCTTTTTGTTGACTTTTGAAAATGACCTATAATGTTGAAATTGTTAACTTTTTGTGAGAGCATTTCTTGGACTTGAAGTGTGAAGAGGAGTTGTAGGAAATGTCTTTATCTTAAAAATGAGCTTTGGATGAAATTTTTCTGATAAACCATGTGGAAGTTATGCCTTGGTCAAGTTACAGTTGACTTTTTAAACTGTCCAAATATATCAACTTTTGCATCTTGAGACTTTTTTAGCCATACCTTGAAAATCATGATCAAGAATTGATCAAATGATGTTTGTGGCTTCAAAATAAGATGTTGACCAAAAATTTGAACTTTTGACTGTCAAATGACCATTTTGCCCCTGCAGTTGACTGTAGGGCAATTAGTGTTTTTGACTGTGCAATTTTGTGCTGTGAGTCTTGAAACTTGACATGAGGATGCTTGACCTTGTTTGTAGGCATGTGGAACTTGTTTGGACCCTTGGAAACTTCATTTTCTTTGTCAGAACCAAAACCCTAGTTTTTGACTGTTAGGAGGCCCTTGAACTGTGCAACCCTTGAGAGCTTTTTGAAGCATGCTCTTTGCAAATCTTGAAGAATATGGGAGGGCAAATTTTGGGGTACAACAATGTGAAAGCTAAAATGTGATGGAAATACCTAATAGCAGGGTTATGAATCTCGGTGGCATCAAGGTGGTCGGGGTCCTCGGGATATTGGCCCGCTATGTCTCTCCAAAAGTGATTAAGCTCAAAGTTGAGGTACTCATCCGCCTAAGTTTCCATGTGGGCGTCTAAAGAGCTAGGGAATCCTAGCAGCTGAGCTAGACTGCAAACTGTAAACTGGTGGGTGAAACCGAACAATCTAAAGGACATTTGACCTCTACTACGCCCTAAGCCTTGTGTGGGTTTATAGATGAGGGAGCTCAAGAACTCCAAGGTGAGGCGTTGGTGTGTAGGGTGTTTATGGGCTAGGAACCCCTCCCATCCTATCTGGTTAAACATGAAATAGACACTTTCCTTGATTCCTAAGGCTGTCAAGGTGGGATCATGCACATACGTGGTCATACTCATCTGGTGCTGAGCCGAAATCTCATATCGTCTCTACTGAGTCTCCGAGGCAAAAATGATAGTATCCATGAATTTTAGCTTGTAGGTTCCTATGAATCGGTACTAAAATTTGGAAAAGAAAAATGCAAATAAGTAAAATATGTTGTGGGAGAAAGAAAGAAAAGGAAAAAAAATCGGAAAGTAAAAATCAGAATGCAGAAATGAAAAAAATAAAAATAAAAATAAAAGATAAAGATATTTGAGAGATAATAAATAAAATAAAAAATTGTGGGTTGCCTCCCACACAACGCTTGTTTAATGTCATTAGCTTGACATTTGTTGTTAGACGTGAATTAGTTTTCAAATTGGTGCGGTAGCTCTAATAATGTTAAGCTCACGGTGTAATCCTTATTTTCGACGCTGTAATAATGCTTTAGGCGTTGGCCGTTCATTAAGAATGGATTCATGGATTTTCCTTTGATTTCTATGGCACCACTGGGGAAAACTTTGGTTACTTCGAATGGTCCAGACCATCGTGAATGAAGTTTTCCAGGGAACAGTTTCAGACGAGAGTTGAATAGGAGTACGACATCTCCTTCATTGAATTCTTTCCTTGAGATACGTTTGTCATGCCATTTTTTCGTCCTTTCTTTGTAGATCCTTGCATTTTCATATGCATCTAATCTTAGTTCTTCTAATTCATTTATGTCGAGGATCCTTTTCTCTCCTGCCGCAGTGTAGCTTAGGTTTAAAGTTTTAATTGCCCAGTAAGCTTTGTGTTCAATTTCCACTGGAAGGTGGCATGATTTTCCATATATGAGTTTAAAGGGTGTTGTACCTATCGATGTCTTGAATGCCGTTCTGTAGGCCCATAATGCGTCAGGTAACTTAGCTGACCAATCCTTTCTTGAAGTGGCAACAGTTTTTTCCAGTATTTGTTTTATTTCTCGATTTGAGACTTCCACCTGTCCGCTTGTTTGGGGGTGGTATGGTGTTGCGATGAGGTTCCTCACCCCGTATTTGGTTAGGAGTTTATTAAAGATTCGTGATATGAAGTGGGAGCCACTGTCGCTAATAACTTGTTTGGGTACACCAAACCTTATGAATATAATGGTTTTGAAGAGTTTAATCACGACTCTAGTATCGTTTGTTGGAGAAGTTATTGCTTCAATCCATTTTGAAACGTAATCTACAGCCACGAGTATATATTTGTTTCCGAAGGAGGATGGAAATGGTCCCATGAAGTCGATTCCCCATACATCAAAGACTTCCACTTGTAGGATGCCAGTCTGAGGCATCTCATCGCGTCTGGATATATTTCCGGTGCGTTGGCATCGGTCGCAGTTTAGGATGGCTGTGTGCACATCTTTCCACAAATTTGGCCAGTAGAAGCCAGACTGCAAAATTTTGGCACATGTCTTTGATGTGTTTGCATGACCTCCGTAAGGGGCATCATGACAATGAGAAATAATGCTTTCTATTTCGTTTTCCGGGACGCATCTTCGGAAAATACCGTTTGCACTCCTCTTGAATAGTAAAGGTTCATCCCAAAAGTAATGTTTCAAATCGTGAAAGAATTTCTTCTTCTGTTGATAAGTCATGTCAGGGGGTAGGATTTTGGCAGCTAAGTAATTTGTTATGTTCGCATACCATGGTATGGTTTGGATAGAGACCACGACTTCTTGTATAGCATTATTTATTTGGTCTTGGCTTTCTCGTGAATCGCTGTTAGCAGCTTGTGTGTCAAGTCCTAAGAGCAGTTGATTTGGATTTGATTCAGGGGGTTCTTTTTTGGCTTCTCCTAAGTCCATCTGAGCCATCAGACATTCATACGGGAAGTCATCGTTAATAGGTACTTCTTCTGGTGTCAGCTGTTCCATTCGAGATAAATGGTCGGCTACCACGTTTTCGATACCTTTTTTGTCTTTAATTTCTAGATCGAACTCTTGTAGAAGCAGAATCCATCTCAAAAGTCTCAGCTTTGAGTCTTGCTTGGTTAAGAGATATCTAATAGCTGCGTGGTCTGTATAGATGATTATTTTTGCGCCTACGAGGTAGGAGCGAAATTTGTCTAGTGCGAAGACTACGGCTAAAAGTTCTTTTTCCGTTGTTTCATAATTCATCTGTGCAGGGTCCAAGGTTCTACTAGCATAATATATCGCATGAAGCTTTTTATCTCTTTGTTGTCCCAGGACTGCACCTACGGCGTAATCACTTGCATCACACATGATTTCAAATGGAAGTCTCCAATCGGGTGGTTGCATGATTGGTGCGGATACAAGAGCTATTTTTAGTTGGTTAAATGCCTTTAGGCATTTGTCATCAAAATCAAATTCAACGTCTTTCATAAGGAGGGTGGTTAGAGGTTTTGATATTTGCGAGAAATCTTTGATGAATCGTCGGTAGAAACCGGCGTGTCCTAAGAAACTGCGTATTTCTCTTACTGTTTTAGGGGGTTGCAAGTTTTCTATGACTTCGATCTTAGCTTTATCGACTTCAATCCCCTTTTCGGACACAACGTGTCCTAGTACGATTCCTTGTTTGACCATAAAGTGGCATTTTTCCCAATTCAGAACGAGGTTAACTTTTACGCATCTCTCCAAAACTTTCTCCAAATTCACCAGACAATCTTCAAAACTCTCTCCACATACAGAAAAGTCGTCCATAAAGACCTCCATAATGTTGTCTATGAAATCAGCAAAGATTGCCATCATGCATCTCTGAAACGTGGCGGGAGCATTACATAATCCAAACGGCATTCGTCGGTAGGTGAAAGTTCCATAAGGACATGTGAATGTTGTTTTCTCTTGGTCATCAGGGTGAATAGGGATTTGAAATAATCCGGAGTAACCGTCTAGATAACAGTAATATGAGTGCTTAGCTATTCGTTCAAGCATTTGATCAATGAATGGTAGTGGGAAATGGTCCTTTCGAGTGGCCTTGTTTAGCTTCCTATAGTCAATACACATTCTAGCTTCACTTATAGTTCGTTCCGCTACAGCTTCGCCTGCTTTGTTTGTTGTTACCGTTATACCACCTTTCTTTGGTACACAGTGGACTGGGCTTACCCATTGACTATCGATGGGGTATATGATTCCAGCGTTCAAATTTTTTTTAACTTCATCTTTAACTACGATGCTCCATATTGGGTTAATTCTTCATTGATGTTCTCTAGAAGATTTGCAGTTGTTTTCCAGCATAATACGATGCATGCATATGGAAGGGCTTATTCCTTTGAGATCTGTAATGTTGTATCCTAAGGCGGAGGGATATTTTCTTAAGACTTGTAATAATTTGTCTGTTTCTTGTTGTCCTAAGTCCGCGTTGACAATTACATGTCGCTTTAACTCGGTGTCAAGGAATTCATATCTGAGGGTCTTAGGTAATGGCTTAAGATCCAATGCCGGTTTTCTTGGACAAGGCATGTGATCAGGTGTCAGAGCTAAGCATTCACTCAGATTATCATCTCGGTATTCAGGACACCATTTGTTATCTTCGAATATAAGAGGTGTGGGAATCTTCATGGTTTCGGAACAAGGTATTGGTTCCCATTCAATTTCTCTTACGCATTCGTCAACGATGTCCACCAGATAACATGTGTCATCTATGGCGGGCACTTGTAAGAATTATGTTAGAATAAACTCGACTTTCTCCTCACCTACTTCAAAGGTTAGTTTGCCCTTTTTTACATCTATGATAGCTCCATCTGTGGCTAAGAATGGTCTTCCTAAGATGATAGGTGTGCTTTCGTCTTCTCTTATATCCATGATTATGAAATCTGTAGGGATGTAGAATTGACCTATTCGTACGGGAACATTTTCTAAGATTCCTACTGGGTATTTGACGGAGCGGTCCTCTAATTGAACTGACATCTTTGTCGGTCTTAGTTCACCCATTTCCTTTTTTTGCATATGGATAAAGGCATAACGCTAATACTAGCGCCTAGATCACATAGGGCTTTGTCTATGACAAACTTACCTATATGGCATGGTATAGAGAAACTTCCGGGGTCTTTCAGCTTAGGGGGCATCTTGTTCTGGATAATCGTGCTACATTCTGCTGTAAGCGTTACCGTTTCGTTATCTTCTAGCTTTTTCTTGTTAGATAAGATTTCCTTGAGGAATTTGGCATATGAGGGCATTTGAGTTATAGCTTCTGTGAAAGGAATTGTTATATTGAGTTGTTTCAGAAGTTCTACGAATTTTTTAAATTGCCCTACATTCTTGGGTTTGGCTAATCTACCAGGAAAAGGGATTTGGGGTTTATAAGGCGGTGGAGGCACATAAGGTTTTTCTTTTTCTTTGGCCTCTCCTCCTTTATCTTCTTCGTCTACCTATGGTTTCTCTGGTTGATTCTCCTTCTCAGTTGACGTTTCAACCTTTTGATACATACTTTGATTTGATAGTCTTGGGTCAGGCGGTCCATCTAACTCGGTTCCACTCCTTAATATGATGGCATGAGCATTCCCCTTTGGGTTAGGTTGTGTTTGACCGGGAAACGTATCAGCCGGTGCGGCTGTAGGTGCTTGTTGTTGAGCCACTTGAGATATTTGGGTTTCTAACATTTTATTGTGGGTGGCCAAAGCATCTATTTTGTTTGCTAATTGTTTTATCTGCTCATTAGTGTGTATGTTTTGATTTTGGACGTCTTTATTTGTTTGCGCTTGAGTAGCTATGAAGTTCTCAATCATCAGTTCTAAGTTTGATTTTTTAGGTGCACTAGGAGAATTTGCAGGAGCTTTCTGATATCCAGGTGGTACGGCAGGTGCTTGGTTTGGAGCATACAACGCATTGGGGTTTTTATATGAGAAATTTGGGTGATTTTTCCATCCAGGGTTGTACGTGTTTGAGTAAGGGTTTCCTTGAGCATAATTCACTTGGTCAGCTGGAGTTCCTGCCAAGATCGTACATTCCGTGACTAGATGTTCAGGTACTCCGCATATTTCACAATTGGGAGTTATAGCAGCCACGGTGGCTGGAGGTATTGCGGTCAAATTATCAATCTTTAGGGTGAGGGCATCTACCTTAGCATGGACACTGTCTAGGTCGCTTATCTCATACATTCCTCCTTTTGTCGGTGCTTTCTCTGTAGTACCTTTGTCTGCATGTCCTCTTTCACTTCCCCACTGATAGTGGTTTTGGGCCATACTTTCAATTAGAGCATAGGCAGCGGTGTAGGATTTGTCCATAAGTGCACCACCTGCGGCAGCGTCTATTGTTAATCTTGTATTGTAGAGGAGACCATTATAGAAGGTGTGGATAATCAACCATTCTTCCAGGCCATAATGTGGGCATAGTCTCATCAGATCTTTGTATCTTTCCCAAGCATCGAAAAGGGATTCATTCTCCTTTTGTCTAAAATCGCTTATCTGAGATCTTAGCATAGCTGTTTTGCTTGGTGGAAAATATCTCACAAGAAAAACTTTCTTCAGCTCGTCCCATATAGTGACTGAGTTCGCGGGTAGAGATTAGAGCCAAGCTCTTGCTCTGTCTCTTAGAGAGAAAGGGAAAAGACGAAGTCTTATTGCTTCTTGACTGACCCCATTGTTCTTGATTGTATCTGCATACTGTAGAAATATTGATAGATGAAGATTAAGGTCTTCCATCGACCCACCAGAGAACTGGTTTTGTTGCACAGCGGATAACAAAAGAGGGTTTCAGTTCAAAGTTGTTAGCCTCGATCGGAGGGGCAGCAATGCTGTTATGTGGTTCATCTTGTGAGGGTATGGCATAGGATTTGAGTGGGCGCGGAGCAGGATTTGCAGCCATTTCTTTGGTTGGTGGAGAAATAGGAGGTTCCAGTGATTGACGAGGTTGAGTGTTATGCAAGAGATGGTACTCTTGAATGCGGCGTCTAAGTCTGAGATAACGCTCGATATCATTGATTTGTATGTATAACGGCTCGTCTTGTGAACGAGTGTTTGGCATACAAAATTAGAGAAGATAAGAAAAGAAATAGAGATAGAAAAGAAAGAGAGAAGTTTTTGCTCTAGTCTCTACTGTGTAACAAAAGAGTAGCGATATCGACTTAAATCAGTCCCCGACAACGGCGCCAAAAACTTGATCATGGGATTTGTACTTATGTATCCTATGATTCGGACTCCAAGTGCACAGTCTTGTCGAGTAGTTTTAAAAGATATTGAACCACAGAGACTGATGAATCGATCTACCGTTTTCTATTGTTACTATGTAAATCTAAAGCTAATGAATATTTGATTTGGGTTGTAGGGAAACTAATCACTAAATTAAGTTGTATTTTAATAATCAATGAGCTAAATTACCAGTATGCAACAGCCTTACCTCGGGAACTAGCGACCTATCGGGCGTCTTTATATTTTCAAAACAGTTTTCAGTAAAACCTATCTAGTTTAAAAACCCTCGTCTCACACTGTCGTTTTGTTGATCTAGGCTATGCAGTTAAGTCCTAACGTACGCTTCCGCCATCCCGCAGGAGTTAAAAACACTTTTTGGAAACTAAACAAAATCTTAATTAACTTTAAAGTGTTTCCGCTGTATTTTAAGCCAATGCCTAATTACTACTGTCCAGTTAAAAGATCTCAAACTTCCGCTTTGTTGATCCTAACCTCTATCTGTTTTTTACTTCCGTAACAAAACAATTTAATGATTTGAAAAATAGTAACTTAGGCCAGAAAAGAAAGTTTCGTAGTAAAAATAGTCCCGACTAAGTTACTCGTTCCCTTGGTTGATTGACTTTACATACCGGTATAAGATTTCTAGCCTGACATAATATTAAACCAAATCGCAGAATAATATAAAGGACAAACACAAATAAACATAATTATAATAATTAATAAGCAATAAGAATTTGTAAACATAAACCTGGTAATAACTCTAAAGACAGAAGCACTCCTGCACAAATTGTAGGCTTTGCTTCGATCGGAGAATATATTTAACCGTACAGAAAAAAATAATGCTGAAAGAATAATGCTGGAAAGAAATAACTGGGAAAAGAAAATAATGTTGAAAAGAAAATAATGCTGAAAATAATATTTTGCTGAAAATAATATCTGCTTAATAAAATCTCTGAACTTTCTCGCCCAAAAAGGAAGAACCCTTTCTACTGTGGTCTCAGGCTCTATTTATAGTGTTTGCTTGATTCCTTGCTCTCGAAAATGTAGGAACGGTTCACTTTTCTTCCTTGAGAAAAAATAGGCCATTTAATTGTCATGTTCGTTACTCTTTTGACTGAGTGGGTGAGAGAATGTAGGAACTCGTTGGATTATGCTTTGAACGTGTTTCTGTCTGTTGGATGAGGAGAAAGTGGAGTTGTAGGCTGTGACGTTCGTCACACGCAAGTGACTATCGTCACTTGGTCTTCATGGAGCGTGACGTTCGTCACGTCCTCTTGACGGCCGTCAGGGCTTGGTTGCATGTGGGCCACGTGCTCACATGTGTAATGGGCTTTTGGGCTGTTTTCTTCTCCTTAGGCTCTTTTACTACTTTTTGCACCCTTTTTTCTTTATTTCTTCAAAAGTGTTCGGCTCAGTGCATATCTGCAAAAATAGAAAAATACCTGCATAATACTTATAAAATAATTTAATTCAGACTAAAGTATGAGAAATATTTGGTGTATATCAAGCCAGAAATATCACATATTTGTGTGTCATCAGTTTCCATCATGGTTTCAGAAACATAAGAAATGTCTAGACTGTAAATCAAAAACAAGCATGTATCTGCTAGTCCTAGTTTCCTTAAGAAGTTCTGAACTGATATTCTCCCTATTTAGGCAGAAAATACATGAAATCTATGAATATGTACAACATCAGAATTAAGATGTCTACATTGTATTTTGAACATGCAAGTCTAACAATGCTTAAGTGATATGATGAGAGTCAACAGAAACTTACCTTATAGCTGGAAAATGTTCTGACTGCTTGTAATGTTCTGATCAGCCTCCTCACGTGCTCAGCAAGTTGGAACAATCTTTAACTTGGGCTATGAGTGGCTGGAAAATTCTGGAACAACTAAGAAGTAAAGTTATGACTTTTTATGGTGGAGGCTGATGGAGAATGTGTTACAGTCTGAAAACAGAAGTTAGGACAATTGGTAAATGTATATCAGAAGCTATATGGATGATTTGGTCAAGAAACACTTGAAGGAAATTGACGTTCGAAAGCAAGAATCAAAAACTAGCAGGTTGTGTATTTGTGTTTGCAGTTTTGGATTCCTGGAATTTTTTAGCAAGGTTTCAAAGCTTTTTCTTTTCAATCCTCTCCCTTTTTCTTCTTTTTTTCACAGTTGCAAATGAAGTTTAATTTATAGGAAAGAATTTTGTAGCTTGGAGAAGTCAAGAGTACCATCATGTTAGGGTGCTAACTTGTTCTTGAAGCAAGTTAAACAAGTAGGTGGTTAACAGCTTTTAGTCATGCCTAAGCTGGATTTGTATGCATGAATTAGGGAAAAGTAACCTCAGAAGCAAAAGCAAAGCATGGGGCCAGCATACTCTTGTACAAAAGTTTTCTTTTTCAAGGACAACAATGTACTTCTATGCCACACGTGGGGAAATCCTTTGGATAAAAACTCAAAAGTGGTTGTGAGCATTAAATGATGATGAGATTTATCAAACCAGAAATCCTGCAATATGAGATCATAGCTTAATTCTGGGTCAGAAGTTCAGCATCAGCGCAACTTAGAACAAACATCCAACTTCTGATCCTTGAATCTCTTTGCTACAGCATGTTCTGTGTGAGTTCTCAGACTTTCCAGAAAGCTTATAAAATGCTTTGTAAGACCTCTTTGAATTACTCTTTCACATTCTAACTGAACCTACGTGAAAAATGGCCCAGAAATTGTAACCAAATTCTGATTTGAAAATGCTTAGAATTTACTAAGTGTTTAAGTTTCAAGGACGTGTCTTTGAAGACGTATAACTTGAAATCCCAGCATTTCTAGAAGAAGTTATGTTCTACAATGTTTTAGATCTCATTGAGATCTACAATTCTTGTGTTATAAGTTCTTCCAAAATCAACTTGCATCATGGTGATAATCTGGCCAGAAGTTCTGAATTTATCATTTTTCTTAAACTCTTGGAAAAATTTCTAAGGTTTTAGAATTTTGACTTTTTCAACATAAATCTTGACTTCTGATTTTCTTGATGAAACAAACTTCATGCCTTGATGAAATATGATTCTTGAAACTTGATTTTGATCCAAAAGTCAAAGTTTGACTTTTCAGTGTGCAAATGACCATTTTGCCCTTGTGAATGACTTTCTTGGAAAATTTGTAATTCCAGGCTTGAAATTGGATGGAAGCGAACCCGAGGGTCCAGGATGATCCTTTGAGAAATGAGAGGACAAATTTTGGGGTACAACACAATGCTCTGCATATCTCTATTGAGTGTAAGTGAACTACTTTGGCACATGTGTTAGTTGATACAGGTTCCTCCTTGAATGTGTTACCAAAAGGTGCTCTGGATAGATTGGACTGTGAAGGGTTGGTGCTGAAACCCAGCGATATTGTGGTAAGAGCCTTTGATGGGTCAAAAAGGATGGTACACAGAGAAGTTGATCTTCCGATCAAGGTGGGATCTCAGGTTTTCAACTCCACTTTTTATGTATTGGATATCCGCCCGGTCTATTCATGTCTGCTCGGATGCCCCTGGATTCATGGAGCAGGCGCGGTTACCTCAACTCTGCATCAAAAGCTGAAGTATCATGTGAAAGGGAAGATTGTCACAGTCTGCGGAGAGGAAGAATATATGGTCAGCCATTTGAATTCTTTCAAGTATGTTGAAATGGATGGTGAATTCATTGAAACTCCCTGCCAAGCATTTGAAGTAATCCCTCCAACAATAGTTATTACTAAAGCTACTCCTGCTACTCCCAAGATTACCAAGGACACACCAAGAATGGCCTCTCTGAAGGATGCAGGGGCTGTTGTAGAAGAAGGCGATTGCACCATCTGGGTCAGCTTCCCGATATCCCTTACAAGTCCAATAAATTTGGTTTGGGTTTCTCCTCAAAGGCTCAAAAAGAGGTTCGACGTGTTCGTGCTGGAGGACCACCTTTCCGTATTAGCAATAATGAAGTCAATGCTCTGGAAGACACTGATAGTGATGGTGACTTGGATGACTAGATATTCCCTACTGTTGACAGTGGACTCAATAACTGGAAGGCCAAAGACTTTGTATCAATCTCCTCCAGCCATGAGTAATTGCTATTTCCTATTTTTATTGCTTTAAGAAGTTTGTCTGTATAATTTCTTTTAAAACAATGACTTTAAACCTTGTGCCTTTCCCGGGGCACAAAGGTCCATTTGTTAAGGGTTGTCATTTCATATATCATATGCTCATTTAATGGAAACATTGGACGATTTTGCATTCAAATTTTGCGCTCTTGGTCTTTCTTTTACTTTACTGCATTTTCAAATAGCCATGTGACCTTACACGCACACACGCACACACACACACACATTTGCAGATCCACATCCACTTCGGATCTCATTGACAACAATTCTGCTATTGGCGTTTATGACTTTGAAAATCCAATCTATCAAGTTGAAGACGAAGGTGATGAAGATTGTGAGATACCTGAATAACTCTCCAGACTCCTGATACAAGAGGAAAAGTCTATCCAACCGCATGAAGAGCTAGTCGAGGTAATAAACTTGGGTACCGAGGCAGATAAGAAAGAAGTCAAGATTGGCGCCAACCTGGGAGACAACATCAAGAGCAGATTGGTTCAGATGTTGCACGACTATGTTAAGGTATTCGCTTGGTCATACGAAGACATGCCATGGCTCAATACTGATATTGTGGTTCATCATCTGCCAATGAAAGAGGGTTGTTCTCCGATCAAACACGGGAGCATCAAACAATATGGTTGGATCACAACAATCCTCTTCAAACATAATCTGTTCTATGGCCATAAATAGGATTCCATGAATCTGGTTCCTTTGATCATAAGGATCTTCCAGATACGAGCTCATCTCATAAAGGGTCTGGTGGAGATTCCTTTATGAGTTCTTCTCAAGAACATGGAGATCAACCTCTATACTCTCATAAGCCTTGGTCAGAAATAAACTGACACATGGAGTAAATAAATTGTTGATCGTGTCCTGATCAACCTGCACAAACCAGATGCCTCCTCTTCCAGATCAGGAGTAGGTTCCAAACAAAAAGTATTCATAACATTTTTGTTCAGCATCCGAGGTATTTGTTCTTGAACTGGTAGTTGCATACCTGTTGAAATAATCTTCTAACATCCCATAGAACATCAATTCCTTCTTCTTGGAACACACCATCCTTGGAATTCTTCGAGGTCAATATGAAGATGTATATGAGCGTAATTGATCAATTTATTCTCATTAACCTTATTTATAAATGTATTTATGAGTGGACTTAAGGAAGATCTCAAGTATCTTTGACACTTTTAATACGGTTGAAAATGTCAGCATATATTCTATTGAGGGTAACAACCCTAGTATCCTTCCCATACTTTCAGGGTTATAACTCCTTAACAATATCCAGACACAATGCTTACACCACTATCCAAGTATAAGCATGGAAAATTAGGATTGAAAGTAAATCAACCCTACGTGCAGCAACTTCCCACCAAGCTATAGGCCTGAAGGCAACAAATAGGAAAAATACATGTCACAGATAACTAATGATCCTTACCACGAGATCATTCATACAATAGTATGAATTGTCCAAGTTCATACCTCTTTTCAGTAAATACTTTCTTCCTTGCCCATGACCAAAAAGTACCTTCCCAGGATCTCACCTAGAACAGAACAGGATGCCTGCTCTAATACCAATTGAAATTCTAGTATAACAGACTCAGATGTCCTATAAGTATATTGAGACATATGATCTGACACAAACACACAGGCAAGATAAAACAGTATTGAAAAGATAAAGAAAACTCCATAATTATTTACCCATTTCGGTGTATAACAACACCTAATCTGGGGGCTACCAAGCCACGAATGAAGTCCACTATCAGCAATATCAATTTGCACACCTTACAGCCAACACACTTATTGACGATCTAGGAACTTAATCACTACCCAGTGAACCTTCTACCTAGGTCCTCCCTAGATATGGAATATCCCAATCCTACTTCCAATCATCGCAATGATGTCTAGCAGTCAACACCGCAATCACTGTATTGACGGCCCTTCCCCAAGATTCTGATCATATAGATAGACAGTTTGGAAGACACACTTCCAAGACAACCTATCTAAGTCTCCAGGCCAAACTCCACTGTTTGTTAGCTTTTATCCTAACACATCCTGGAGTTGCTTCAAAGCTTCCTCCAAGAACAATACACCTCTTACCTACAGGCTTCGAGGTGAACATGGTAACCTTCCCACAACCCAGGAGGTTTACCTTGACAAAGCCCTAGACTTATACATCTTGAGCCGTGTATTTTCTAGGTTACAAACCCTTCTATTTATAACCTGTTACCCAACTGGTTTTGAGCCTACAATCACAACAAATCAGCTATAACAAACTGCAAAAACTTCTGCCCCAAGAAAGGTCTTCAATCTTTAGTTTCCTAAATAATCTCCTTATTTAGAATGTTTTCATTATCCTTTATTTCTAATTGAATTTTCTAGACCTTTAAATATGCACCACATAGGATGCATAATATTCTCCTGAATATCCTGCATCTGTTAAGAATAAACTTAATCTCATTAATCCAGCTCAGCAGGCGCGATGTTGAAGACATCTTCTTTGACATGTTGTTCCAGTTGTTGAAAAAGTTCTACATAAAATGTTCTGACATTGTAATAGGATTTATTGTTGTACATGTTCTTCTTAGCAGGTTTATACATCCTATTCTGCATTACATGATTGCTGCTATTATTTGTTTTACAAAAATTAAGCCAATCCTAAAACAAGAGAACTAACAGTTTCGGTTCGTCGAATCTTTTGATGGAAATTCTAGGAGCCTCATTGTCCCATCTGATCTTGAACATGGATGACATGGTAGCTAACGCATTTTCCAACTAGTTATCTTTTCTTGGGATGTGCTTAAAAGTGATCTCTTCGAAGTACAAAATTAAGGTTAACACATGTTCTCGGTAAGGGATAAGGTTCGGGTGCTTCGTATCCCATTCTCCCTTGACCTGAATGATTACCAAGACTGAATCCCCATATACTCTTAGAAATTTGATTCTCATGTCAATAGCGGCTTTAATACCCAAGATGTGCGCTTCATATTCAACCATATTATTGGTACAGTCAAAATAAAGTTTGGCAGTGAAGGGTGTATGGCAACCTTGAGGAGAGATAATTACAGCACCAATTATGTTGCCAAGTGCGTTAGAAGCCCCGTCAAAAACCACAGTCCATCGAGATCCTAGCTCAGGTCCTTCATAAGATCCAAGTTCTTCACAGTCTGTAACTAGTATAATGTTCTCATATGGGAATTCGAAATTCATAGACTGATAGTCGTCTACAGCTTGATGCACCAAATGATCTGCAAGTACACTTCCTTTGATTGTTTTTTGAGTGGTATATTGAATGTTGTATTCTGTTAAGACCATTTTCCATTGGGCTATTCTTCCAGAGAGGGCTGGCTTCTCGAATATGTACTTGATGGGATCCATTTTAGAAATCAATAGAGTAGTATGAGTCAACATATACTGTCTTAGTCGACGAGCAGCCCATGCCAAAGCGCAACAAGTTTTCTCGAGCAGTGAATATCTTGTTTCATAGTTGGTAAACTTTTTGCTAAGGTAGTATATTGCATGTTCTTTTTTACCAAACTCGTCATGTTGCCCCAGTACACACCCTATTGTATTCTCTAGCACTGTTAGGTACATGATTAAAGGTCTTCCTTCCACTGGTGGCATAAGAATCGAAGGTTCTTGTAATTACTCCTTGATTTTATCAAAGGCTATTTGACAGTCGTCATTCCACTTTACTACTTGATCTTTCTTCAGCAACTTAAAGATTGGATCACAGGTAGCAGTCAAATGAGAAATGAATCAGGCAATGTAATTTAGTCGTCCTAAGAAACCTCTAACTTCCTTCTCGATGCGGGGAGCTGGCATTTCTTGAATAGCTTTAACCTTTGCGATATCGACTTCAATACCTTTACCACTGACGATGAAACCTAGGAGTTTTTCAGACCTCACCCCGAAAGTGCATTTGTTCGGATTTAGCCTTAGCTTGTACTTCTTCAGCCTTTCAAACAGCTTACACAGATGATCAAGATGTTCTTCTTTAGTCTTTGATCTGGATATCATGTCATCGATGTACACTTCTATCTCGTGATGAATCATGTCATGAAATAAAGCTACCATGGCCCGCTGATAAGTTGCCCCGGTGTTCTTCAACCCAAAAGGCATGACCTTGTAACATAAAGTGCCCCACTATGTGACGAAGATAGTTTTCTCCATGTCTTCAGGCGCCACCTTGATCTGATTATAACCCAAGAAACCATCCATGAAAGAGAACATCTTATGTTGTGCAGTGTTGTCGACCAAAACATCAATATGCGGGAGTGGGAATTCATCTTTTGGGCTTGCCCTGTTTAAATCCTCGTAGTATACATACATACTTACCTTGCCATCTTTCTTTGGTACCAAAACAAAATTAGCAACCCATTAAGGATATGATGTCACTGTTAAGAAACCTTCCTTGAATTGTTTCATAACTTCAGCCTTGATTTTCTCTGACATCTCAGGACGCATGTGATGAACCTTTTGCTTAATCGAAGAACAACCCTCTTTTATCGGTAGACGGTGAACCATTATATCAGTATCGAGCCCTGGCATGTCTTCGTATTACCAAGCAAATACCTCAACATAGTCGCGCAACATCTGAATCAATATGTTCTTGACAATGCCCTCTAAGTTGCCGCCTATCTTGACCTCTTTTATGTCTGTCTCAGAACCCATGTTTACCACTTCGACTAACTCTTCATGCGGTTGGATAGCCTTTTCTTCTTGTATTAAGAGTCTGACAAGTTCTCCAGGTATTTCACAATCTTCCTCACCTTCGTCCTCAGCTTGGTAGATCGGATTCTCAAAGTCATAAGTGGCAATAGAAGAATCATTATCAACGAGATCCAGAGTGGATGGGGATCTACAATATAGTGTGTGGCTGTGTGTAAGAACACATAGCTATTTGAAAGTGCAATAAAGTAAAAGAAAGATAGAGAGCGCAAAAATTTGAATGCAAAATGTCCAATGTTTTCATTAAATGAAAATATGACATATGAAATAACAACCCTTAACAAATGGACCATTGTGCTCCGGGAAAGACACAAGGTTTAAAGTCATTGTTTTTAAAAGAGATTACATAACCAAACTTAAATCGATAAAAACAAAAATAACTATTACTCCTAGCTAAAGGAGATAGGGAAAATGTCTTATGCTTTCCAATTGTAGAGTCCGTTGTCAATGGTAGGAAAGATCCATTTGTTGAAATCACAATCATTGTCAGTATCTTCTATAGCATTGACTCTGTTGTTGCTGATACAAAATGGAGGTCTTCCAGCTCGAGCGCGACGAACAACCCTTTGACCTTCTGCAATAAAGCCTAAACCAAACTTGTCAGATTTGTAGGGGATATCAGGAAGTTGACTCCAAATTGTGCAACCACCTTCTTTTATAGTAGCTTTGGAATATTTTAATAAGGTCATCTTGTGCGGAACCCTGGTAGTCTTTGGAATGGTATAAACATCTTTAACAGCAGCAGGGGAAATCACTTCAAAGGTTTGACATGGAGTCTCAATAAATTCACCGTCCATCTCTACGTATCGGAATGAATTTAGATGGTTGACCATGTACTCCTCTTCTCCACAGACAATAACAATCTTCCCTTTCACATGATACTTTAATTTCTGGTGCAAGGTGGAGGTAACAGCGCCTTCCCCATCGATCCAGGGGCATCCTAATAGAAAAGAATAATCTGGCTGGATGTCCATTACATAGAAGGTGGATTCAAATATATGTGAACCCACTTTTATCGAGAGGTCTACTTCTCCATGTACCATTCTTTTTGATCTGTCAAAGGCTTGAACTATGATGTCGTTAGGTTTCAGCACAACCCCTTCATATTCCAGTCTGTCAAGAGCGCCCTTTGGCAGAACATTCAGAGAAGAGCCAGTATTAAATAACACATGAGCCAATGTAGTGCCCCTGCATTCAATGGAGACATACAGGGCCCTATTATGATTTCTCCCCTCCAGAGTCAGGTCAGCATCATAGAAACTTAATCCATTGTCAGTCATTAAGCTAGCAACATAACTTCCAAATTGATTGGTAGAAATCTCTTGTGGTACATGAGTAGTCTTCAAAATTTTCATTAAAGCTTGCGCGTGGGATTCATAACACATTAGTAAAGATATCATGGAGATTTTAGACGGGGTATGCCCCGGTTGTTCAATAATTTTGTAATCGCTTCTATGAATGATCTTCAAAACCTCTTCCATTTCTTGTCCAGAGGTATCCTTGACTGTAGCTTCTTTTGGTGCCTCCATCCGAGCAGGCTCTATCATTGGCTCTTTACCTCGAGCTTTAGTGGTTGTCTTGGTACCTGTAACTTGAATGGGTGGAGAGATTTTCTGAGAGAAAATCCTTCAACTTCTAGTAATTTTGTTGGTTCCGTAATATTATCAATGTTGGGATCAACCTCTTCATCATCTTCGCCAGACAACTCTTGTTTAATGTCATGGTAATAGATGTTAGACCCATAATTCCATGGAATAGCCTTCTCCGAGGAATATGGGATAGGCCGGGGTTTTGTAATGATTAAGGGAGCAGATTTTGGATTGGCAGTAATCCTTATCGGGCCCTTGGAGGTGATCTTGAAAGGAGTACCAGATATGACAGACAAATCTCGACATAAATTCTCAGTATACGGAACTTTTTCAATCAAAATTACATGTTCATCCATCAGGCGTTGAATGCCTTCCTTCAATAACCCGCAACCATTGGGTTGAACTGCACAACAATAACATTCTTTAACACAACCCGAAATAAACCGGCTTGTAGCAAATTCTTCTTGACTGTTGAGAGAGGAGTAACCACATCACTTACGGAGGTAACATACAAAACATCTTCAATAGCACTTATGCATTTTTCATGCTTCGACATAGGAGAAGTAATCACGTTCGGAGTCTCAAGAGGGTCGAACTCAATTCCCTTATTATCAACCATGTCTCGAATTTTGTTTTTCAGGGCCCAGTAGTTGTTGGTGTCATACCCAGGGTTGTTCGAATGATAGGCACGTCCTGCATTTAGATTGTACTTCAGAGAGGATGTGTTGGGATTATGAGCGGGATCTTGGAGTGTTATGACGTTAGTCTTTAACAAATGTTGCAACGCTTGAGCTAATGGCATATTAACTTTGGTGAATTGCCTCCTCGGAGCGTCTGACCTACGCTGGTTGTCATGTTGTTGTTGTTGAACAGGAGTTGGATTAGAGATTAATATTACTCCCACATACTAATGGAGATCATTTTTACTATGGCCTTTCCGACCATAGACATCATTGCCTTCTCTTTTACCAACGAAGGGCTTCTTCACATCATTAGAAGATGTAGCCGTCAGAATCTTCCCACTCTTAATACCACTTTCAACTCTTTCACGGTCAAAATTAACTCAGTAAATCCAGATGAAGAACTCCCAATCATATGATTAAAGAATGGGCATGTCAGAGTGCCCATGAACATATCTACCATTTCTCGATCAATCAAAGGAGGTTCGACCCTTCCAGCTAAGTCTCTCCATTTTTGTGCATATTCCTTGAACCCTTCATTCGAACCCATGGACATGTTTTGCAACTGTACACGGGTCAGCGCTGGGTCAGTATTATATTGATACTGCTTGTAAAAAGCAGCAACCAAGTCTTCCCATGTGTGAATGTTGGTTCCTTCCAGCTGATAGAACCATTCAAGTTGAGTACCAGACAAACTTTCTTGAAAGAAATGGACCCACAATTTTTGGTCAGCAGTATAAGGTTGGATTTTTTGAACATACGACCTCATATGAAGTTTGGGACAAGAGACTCAATCATATTTATCAAATATAGGGACCTTGAATTTGTGAGGGATGACCATCCTCGGGATCAGGCCTAGCTCTCGAAAATCCAATCCATGCACTTTCTGGATTTCCACAACTTTGAGACGGTCTTCTAACTGCTTGTACTTGTCATCTGTGGGAGGGTATTGTTCATCGGAGTAGTGTTCATCTTCAGAACCCTGATTGTTTCTATCTTCACCCTTGACACTTCTGCCATCCTCCTCTTGGTTGTCATCTTCCTCAGAGGAAACATCTTGAACTGGTGTAGCTGGACCTTTGAATCTCATTCCCATGTTGAGAATAACAACCCGCTTCTTAGTCTTCTTTTTCGTGGTGAGGAGCGTTGTCATCTCTTGTTGCCCTTTGACCAGATTCAGAAGAGTCTCTTGAAATTGTGCATGTTGAGTTTGAAGATCCTTGATAGTTTGTTTGAGGGCCATATTATACTGAAATAAACAGTAAATAGATGAGGAAACCTGTATTGGAAAACCTGCTTATGAAATGATGCATTATATGTGGATGTAATGTTTTCAAGGACCTTAAGAGATTTAAATTTGCTAGCCAAAAGGAAACAGAAACAAAGATTGCATTAATAAGTTCAAAATTACAATTGCCTCTTGGGCTTACAATGAAAAGCAAAAGGGTCTCAAAGAGACAACAATATGAACTTATAAAACCTAAGACTCAAGTCTCCCACGGAAGCTTCCTCTTCGTGTCGATGTATGCATTAAGGATTTGCTCCTCGTGAAGTTGCTTTGTGAGCTCCAACACTTTATTCTAGCTTGCATATAATTGAGTTTCAAAGGTGTTTCGTTCTTCCTTGAGTTGAATCTAGGACTTCTGCAATTCTTCGAGATCAGTGGGCATGTATGGATAGAGGATGATGCGAGAAACGTCTCCTTTGACAACAGGCTCTAAGATCACCGGTAGAACAGTTGGATATGGCATTATAAGGTTTTGAGCACGAGCTCGCACCCATTTGAGATAGGGCTACAAAGGGATGGAATTCTTTAGTCCTAAAGTCTTGCTATCAACCTTGCTTACCATGCCCCAAGCACGTATAAACCTTTGAAAATAACCTTGAAAATCATTCTCGTAGTCAAACACAATACTCTGGATAAGTACGTCATGAGGACCATCTCTTCGAGCATAACCAAATTGATGTAGAGCCAGAGAAGGGTTATAAGTAATACCTCCCCTAATTCCAAGGAGTGGAACATTAGGGAACTCCCAGCAATGGTCAATGATAGTAACATCTTCTTGAGATTGGGAACACCAATGGATATTTGAATGAGAGAGCAACATCATCCTTTGAGACCACCTCAAACCTTGCTCATTCTTTAATACTGATCGGGGTAGGTGCGAAATAAACCACCTAGATAGCAAAGTTATGCAACACATAAGAATCCCTCGCTTCCTCATAGTATGAGCGTGAAGAGAATGCAAAATGTCTTCGAGCAAGGTAGGCACAGGGTTACGAGAAAGAAATATTTTGATGGCGTTCACATCTACGAGTTGGTCGGGATTAGGGAATAACACCAACCCATAGATCAACAAAGCCAAGATTTCCTCGAAAGCTTGAAAACTCACAGTGTCCATAAACAGTCGAGCCTTCTCTAACATAAATTTAGCAAGAAAACCCTTGACTTCACTCCTTTTCCCAGTTTGATACAATGTCAGACCGCTTCAGATTTAAGGCTGCTGCAATTTCTTCAGGTTATGGATCTTTCTCTAAACTGGTGAAAGGTATTTGATTGAGAACATGTACTCCCAGTAATTGAGAAAACTCCTTTATTGTGGGTACCAACTAATAATCAGGAAAGGTGAAACAGTAATGTGTAGGGTCAAAGAACTGGAATAGAACACTCATCATATCTTCTTCCAAACCCGAGGTAACCAAACTGAGTAGTCGACCATGCCTTTTGATAAATGGAGAACTTTCAGGAACCCTTGAGACTATCTCCTTAAGTTGAGAAGGTATCCTCACAAAACTGATCCGGATAGTGTTTCTGCGAGTGGAAGCCATAACCTACAAAATAGAACAAAGATAAATCCCTAGGTCCTTAAAATGGTTAGTGAAAATGATATGGTATGATGTCATGATGTTATGATGTCATGTTCGAACAATTAATCATACACAAACAAAACACACAAGGTCTTAGGTTTAAGCTTGCATGGAGTTTGTAGGTAAGTATCCTCTTGAAGTTTTAGTTGGCTTAACCTGTCCTAAACAAAGTAAACGGATTCTAGGAATCTCAATATCACTGATCTTTCTCTCAGGCATTGTTTCAGCACAAGCATCTGAATTGCGACCGAAATATCCCAAAAGTCCAATCTCAATGAGTGTAGCATCGAGTATCAACCAACTTCAGTCTTCACCAAATCCAGCTATCTTACTACTTTCTAATGGCTAAGTTGTGTCAACTAAGGTTCTACGGTCAGTTAGTGCTTATGACACCACGCAGCAGCCCAATATTCTCCTTGACCGACTCAAGGGATACCGGCACAAACCAATGTGTCGCACTAACATAGCCATCATTTCAACCATATCAGTCTATGCTATACAATTTTCACGATCTATTGCTACTTACTTAAAATACTCCCAGATCCAGGTATATGATCTATACAAGAAATAAACCCAAGCATATCCCGAAACATAAAAGCAAACAAGGCAAGCAAATAAAGCAATAAAGTTGATCTAGCTCTTAAGGTAACCCCACTTTTAGTTTAAATTCCCCAGCAGAGTCTCCAGTTCTATAATACGGTGGGAGAACTTACTTTTGGGTTTTATGTTTTATCGCAAATGTTGCAGATAGAAAGAGTCGCCACCGACTTTTCTTTTATCCAATAAAGGAAAGGGTGAAAAGAACAGGAAAGACCTTTTGAGAATTTTCTGAGCACGGGGGGTAGGTTATGAAAAGGGAAGGTGTTAGCACCCTTTTCATCCGTAGTTATATACGAGCTCTTAATCGCCAGCTCACTTTGAAAATGATTTGTGTTTGTGTATGTTTGAAAATATTTTGAAAAATGCCTAAGTACGACAATTTTGTAATGATTCTCGTATCGTTGAGAATGTACACAAAATGTTTGTTTTGAAAATATTTATTGGATGAATGTGTTGTGTTGTGAAAAGATGTTTTGAAAATGCCAATGTAAAGCAATTTGCTTTATAATAACCCTTGTATCAGTTCTCAAGAGTGTTTATAAAGCGTTTTGAAAGTAGTTGTTTTGAAAGTGTGAAGTGTGGAAATTGTTTTAGTTTGTAAGCAAGCGATTACGAGCGATCTACCTACTCAAAAAGTCTTTGTTCTTTTCCTCTTCCTTTAGATAGTGCAACCCTACCATTAGTTAGTAGGAAGTCCTATCATTGGATGTGAGGGATATGTGCGGGTTATCGTACAGTCATAGAAAGCAACTTGTAGGATGCTTTAGCAATTGTCGTAAGGGACCAAGATCGTTTACCGAAGGCAGCATCGAAGGGTCATCGAGGGACTACGATCTTTTAACTGAGAGTCTTTTCTAAAGCATCTCACGTTCGAGGGACATGACTATATTTTATCTGAGGCAACAAGTGAGTTTATCCTAGAGGTGCGTGTGTGCGAAGTATTTTGATTTCAAGTATTTATCTTTGATATTAGATTTTCTAATGATTGATTTTAATCTTTCTATACAAACCCTAATTACTAACAGTAATAAGGAAAGCAGTAAATTGTGGAATTTAAATGTTCTACGCTATTACAAGGCCTCAGGAATGGGGGTACAAATTTGTGAATGAGGGTGAAAAAGTAAAGTAAACCCTAATTTATCTATTACATAAACAGTTGCAACCTATACAATTGATCTAAGAATATAAATAAGAAATAAGGAAAAAATAAATGTGAATGTCCTTGTGTTCTTTGTGAAAAAATGGTTTGAGTTGGTATGTTTGAAACGAGTGTATGCATCACAATCAAGATGAAAGTCATGGAGCATAGCTTTTGATTTTTGTACATGTTTCATGTTTTAATATGAATTTGGTTGAGAAAAATCCTAAGAAGGCTCAAGCTATCATGAAATGTTTACTCAAGTGTCAAGATATCTCATGAGAATCAAGACTTATCATGGTAAAATCAAGCTTTGTGAGTAAGGTTGAAAATTTGATCAAAAGATCATAAAAAAACTCTTTAAAAAAACTAAAAAAAGTAATATCTTGATTTAATTAAAAAATAATGAAATAAAAATATTTTTTGTGATATTTTTTTATATTCATAAAATAGAAGAGATAAATAAGGAGTGTACAAAAAATCATCTTAAAAGGAGGAGTTTTTATTGGTTAAAAAATTGTTTGAAGTTTGATATAAAATCAAAGAAAAACAAGTGATAAAAAAATTAAGTTTGCTTCCACCAAGACTTGAACTCAGGACCTTAGGGTCACAGTTCCAAAATATTACCACCAGGCCACATGCATGTATTGTTAGGGGAGTGCCTTTGTAAAAATATATGTGAAATGTGCTTCTAAAATCATAAAGAAGGGGGTTCAATATGGTTCGAACCCTCACCCTTAAGGTAAGAAGTGACATGAAACATGTGTTGCTTGCCACTGGGGTGGCCGTTACATTCAGTCATAAAACAACAATCATTAAATATAAAATAAACAACTCATGAAAATTTTAAAATGCTAGCAACATCTCTTTCTTCTTCCTCGCGTCCTTAACAGTAACAGCAACATGTAATTTCCATTTTTCAAAAATTCTAACTTCCTCATTTTTCAACCGTTTTCAAAGATATAAAAACCAAACCTGCTTAGAATTTAACAAGGAGTCTTATGGTATTATTTTATGAAGCTATAACTCAAATATTTTCACGAATTTTCTATTGGTACCAAACGAAAACCTAAATGTTCAGAAAATTCAGTTTCAAGATTCTCATCCCATAGTCAATTAAAGTGAAATTTAAGGACATGGTTAGCTTCATGGACATGATATATATATATATATATATATATATATATATATATATATATATATATATATATATATATATATATATATATATATATATATATATATATATATATATATATATATATATATATATATATATATATATATATATATATATATATATATATATATATATATATTCCTTTATAAAATAAATGCAAATGATGCTTGTACAGAGATTTCAAAGTTTGAAAAACTTACCTCTTGATGCAAAAATTCAATACCCTCTACACGACTTCCAGAAGTAATGTGATGCTTGCTTTAGCTTCCTAGGACCTTGGTGAGTGTGTTGCAACTCTTACTTTGCCTTGAGAGTGTCTGGATCGGTCTACTCAAGTCAAGTTGCAAAGTTGGATTTTGAAAATGAAGGATGTTGATAATGGAGTTACAGTGGCAAAATTGGTATTTGGATCATTTATACGTGATGTTTAAGAAATGTTGGATGATTTGTTTGGACAAAAGTTGCAAGGTTTGAGAGATTTGAAGATTTGGACTTCAAAGCTAAAAAATGGAGTTTTGAGGCCAATTCGGGTTTGGGAGAGTTTGAGGGGTGTTTTGGAGCTGTTAATTCATGTTATGGCTTGCTAATGAACTCTTTATTTATAGGCAAGAGGTTTGGAAGACTCAAGTAACCAGATTTTCAAGATAGCATGTTATGGTTTGCTTGCTTAGTTTTGAAATAACTTTGAAAAATCATGGTTCCAAGGCATTGTACCTTGTCTCATAGAGTTGTTGGATAATTTAAGCAAGTTTATCTGATATTTTAAGTTAAGTGTGTGCAGGGGAAACAATGTATGGGCTCAAGGAGAGTTAACAATTGCATAAAGCATGCTTTATGGGAATGAAAGTGTGATCTTTTCCAAAAATGGAATGATGCATTGGACAATGCTTAAATCACTTGGGTCATGGCTCAAAAGTGTGTGTAATCTTATGATTATAGGTAGATTTGGAGGTTAGAGGCCGGCAAAGTGAGATTATGCAGCATGGTTTGGAGATTTGGTTATGAACTTGTCACAAAAATGACCTATAATGCAACCTTAGATACCCAACTTCATCTCTTCGAAACTACTAACTCAAGCATGATAAATTTGTGTTCTTGGACATTTTGGAAAGCTTGAAACATTGTCTATAATTTTCATGCTGATCACTTTGGCTAAATCAAATGGGAACTTAGTGGAAATTGACCAGGAAGTTGGGAAAAAAACTGATCAAAACTTGCTAAAATTTTTCTAAGTGTTGCATAAAAAACATCACAATTTCATGGGCTTATATCTCTTAAATTAAGAACTTTTTGAGGATCACCCCATATTAACAATGTTATAGAATTCATCAATCCCTACAACTTTCATGTTGAAAGTTTTTCTTGAATCAACTTGGATCTTATTGAAAAATGGTCATGAAGTAGTGATTTTGTTAAGAACAAAAGCACTTTAATTTTTTCTAAGTGTTGGAAAATTTTCCAACTTTTGACTTTTGTTTTTTATTCTTGATGATCAAGTTTGATAGTTTTGAATATCTTGATGATTCTTAATTTTTGAATTCTAATGTTAACCAAAAAGTCAAAGTTTGACTTTTGTGTGACTCTTGACTTTTATCAATTGATTCAATTTTTCAACTGTCAATCACTTGCATCTTTGGAAATATATTGAGCCATGTAGTTAGGTCAAGATGTTGTATTTGAGCTCTTTAGATCATTCTTCAATCCATTAGGTCATGCACTAGTCCAAAAGTCAATGATCAGTCATCCTCAGTCAAAATCCTAATTTTGGCAATTTTTGGCCTTTGATGATTTGAGGGCTTTCCTTGTGGAATCATGATCAAATGATGAATATAACCTTAAAATATTGATGTTGACCAAAAAAATTGAAGTTTGACTGTATGTTGACCCTAGTTGACTTTCTGTCTAATACAGTTGATTTTCAGTCATCTGAGCAGTTGACTGAGCAAGCTTGTGATGCAAGACTTTAAACTTGATATAAGCATTATTGAGGACCTATGATGAACCATGAAAGTCATTGGAGAACCTTGCAAACCAATTTTCTTTGAGAATCACCAAACCCTAATTGAATACCCTTGCTTAGGAGGTGGTTTTGACCAGTCAACTCTTGAGTAGTTTTGAGCAAATGGAGACCTCATGAGAATGTCTTGAAGAAAATGGGAGGGCAAATTTTGGGGTGCAACAATTACCTTATGCAACATTGAGGTTTTGGATAAAATATCAAGAAGGAGTTTCAAGGCTCATTCATTCACTTGAACACATGTAAAAAGTCAAGGAAAGACAAGGATTCATTCATGTTACAATTGATAGTAACACTGATGTAGAAACTGGTGAGTTAGGAGTCACACAGGTTGGTATTCGAAAGGAAACTTATAAGAACGAAGCATTTATCATGGAAACCCAAGGAAAATAAGTTTTATATGTCACTGATTGCTTTAACACTATATGGTTAATTGTTCTTCAAGGAAAACATCTTTCTGATAGTATTGATAAAAATTAAGATTTTAACAATGAGACACCTTGTTTAGCAATTCATGCACGTCAATCATATGAAGAAAATGATTTAGATGATGTGCAAGCTATTCGTCGTGATCATAAAGAGGGGATATTGGAAAACTAGTAAGTAAATAGTTTGTTGCTTTTGTTTCTAAATCATTTATTTTAGTTTTGATGTAATTTTAGGTTTGCATTCGGTGTAATAATTGAATATTTATGGTACAATGTTTCAGATTGAGAAATGTCTTTGTTTCAGGAATTTGCAAACTATGATTTTATATTCTGAAATATGGTTCTGTAATACAGGTGCAAACGACAGTACAAAAAAATGTATTCCCACAGTTTTTACATTAAACCTATGTAATAACATTAAAATATTATCTTGGTTCTATAAAACACCGAGTGTAATATTGGACGCGCCATCAGCTCTGAAAATAATAAAAATGCTAATGATGGGGATCAAACCCACGTGCAGATAATTATACCCCTTGGAATTTTAATAACCAAGATGTTAAGTGGTAGCTTTTGATGTCTCCCTTCGCTACTTCGCTTTCGTCGTCGAGTTCAAACGTATTTCACGTTCGATGTTAGATGTGTTTTTTGTAGTAGTGATTTTTTTCTTATAACTAATTTGTGCTAATCAACTTGAACTTATCTAGAATACAATTATGGCTCAGCTTAATATGTTGCATTTGAATATTTAGCTTAACTTTCTATTGAATGAATATAATATATATATATATATATATATTAGATTGCTTGGGTTTCAAATAACCAATCAAACTAAATTTAAAATAACTAACTGAAAATAGAATTATGAAACAATTAATAGAATATAATTTAATACAACTCCTCACAAAGGATTATCTAGAGATTTTGTGACAAGAGATTTATCTAGAGATTTTGTGAACGTGTCTATAAGTGTTGAATCATCGTCTTAAAAGATAAGCTTTTTATAAGTGTTTACAACTATATAGTAATTTCTAATATTTTATGGGTTGTATAATTTTTGTCAAAGTCAAATCTAAATCTGTAGTGTTATATCTGTGAGAGTTTTAAATAAGGGTGGTTCAGGTGTCCTTGTCTAAGAGTGGTAGCGCACAAGCAACATCCGCATAGAATATAATGGTTTATCCCTGAGATTGATGACATATATATAATATTGTTAGTTAGAGGAGAAGGGGTCCACCGTGACTCCATAGTACTTTGGGTTTCTTTTTTTCTGCCTTCAGATTCTTCAGAAGAAATTCAACGAGAATAAATTTGAAAATACATATTTACATCATTTTGACAATGCATGAAAAAATCTTAAGATACAATCCTTCCTCAAAATACATAAAAATTATGACTTATGCAAACATTTTAAAAATAACCATAAAATAAAAGAAAAATGAGTATCACACATTGTAATATAGTGGGAGAACAGACTTGGGTGTTTTGTGTTTTATCGCAATTGTTACGGATAGCAAGAGTCACCACCGACTTTTCTTTTATCCAATAAAGGAAAGGGTGAAAAGAACAGGAAAGACCTTTTGAAATATTTTCTTGAGTTCGGGAGGTAGGTTATGAAAATGGAAGGTATTAGCACCATTTTTATCTGTAGTTATCTACGGGCTCTTAGTTGCTTGATCACTTTGAAAATGCTCTGTTTGAAATATGTTTGTGTTTGGTGCAAGTTTGAAAATATTTTGAAAACGCTTTTGTTTCGGCAAACTTTGTAATGATTCTCGTCTCTATAAGAATGTATACAAAGTGTTGGTTTTAAAAATAGTTCAAAGAGATGTTTATTTTTTTGAAGATGTTTTTGAAAGTGTAAGTGTGGAAATGATTTTAGTTTGTGAGTAAGCAACTACGAGCGTCCAACTTACTCAAAAGGTCTTTGTTCTTTTCCTCCTCTTTTAGATGTTGCTATCTTACCATTGATTGGTAAGAAGCCCTATTGTTGGATGTGAATGGATGAACGCGGGTCAATCGTACAGTCATCGAAGACAACTTGTGAGACGCTTTAGCAATTTTCGTAAGGGACTAGATTGTTTACCGAACGCAACATCGAGGGACATCGATGAACTACGATCTTTTTTTATCGATGGATCTTTGCTAAAGCGTCCCACATTCGAGGGACATGACTCTTTTTCTGAGGCAACAAGCGAGATTACCCTAGACATGACTCTTTGTCTTTAGAAATTTTGATTTCCTCCGTCTATCTTCTCTCTCTTTTAAAATGTGAACCAAACACAACTTCCCCTACCCTCTATTTACTCTCAATGAAACACCCTTAAAATTTAAAATATGATGATAGAGATTTTACACCATTATCAAGTGATGATCTGATTACCCCACTTTATTATACTTCATTAATCATGTATTGAGCTAAATAATAAATTGTGTTTGTACTAATGATCTTATTTTGAAATTTGTTGTCCAAAAATAAAATAAAATAACAAAACTTTTAACTTTTAAGTCACATTTTGCCCAACTGGAGTGCTCTTACGGTGCACTATAGCAAAATATCTCCAAAGTCAAAACCCTAAAAATTCATAAAATCTCTCTTATTAGTTTCTCAGTTTTCTGCCCTGGTTCGCGCTGCACTGCCACCTTCCATCTCCAATTCCAAACATGGGTCGGAAGAACGGCGCCGTTTCTGCCAGTGAACCAGTCGCCGAACAACAAACCCACAACACCACCAGCCAACTCGAATCCTCGAAGAAGAAGAACAAAAAGAACAAACACAACCTCCAAAACGAAGAAAACACTCCCAAAAGAAGGCACGAAGAACTCAACGCTGAAAACGACGCCGAATCGGAGAAGAAGAGTAAAAAGAAGAAAAAACACAACAAATCGAAAGACAACGGGGAGGAAAACGGCACTGGTAACGGCGCCGAGACTGTTTCGGCGTCGGATGAACCTATTGTTGTTACCGGAAAGAATGCCGGCGATGAAAAATATGCAGCTGTTAAGAGTTTTGTTGGTTCGGGGCTTCCTGATAACGTGCTTGAATGTTGTAAGGGTTTTGAGAAACCTTCTCCGATTCAATCACGAGCTTGGCCGTTTTTGTTGGACGGTCGTGATTTGATTGGAATTGCAGCCACTGGTTCAGGTTAGGTTTAGTGTGTGTTTGCTGCTTTATTTTGATTCTGATGGTTATTTTATGATCATGTTAGAATTTCACTTATAATAATTGATATTTGTTAGAACTTTGTAAGAGTTTAATTTGTATACACCGGTAGTGTAATAGATTTTGCGACTTTAAGAACAGTTATGATTAGTTTGTGATATGTGATTTGATATTATATATGTCATTATGCATTTGTGTAAATTGAATGAACTTATTTGATCCAAACAGCGGTTGTAAACATGTTTTCTTTTTGTTATTAGGCAAGACACTTGCTTTTGGGTTACCAGCTATTATGCATGTTTTGAATAAGCGGAAGAGTAAGGTTTCCTCCAAGGGTCGGAATCCTCTTTGCCTTATGCTCTCTCCTACAAGGGAGCTAGCTCAACAAGTATGTTTCTATTGATACACTGGGTTGTTTAATTGATTTTGAGTTTAATTTTAACTCTTTTTTATTTGTTTCATGCGTAGTTTGTGTTTTTTGCTGCAAAGTGAATTTAGCAGTATTGCATTATGTATGTCTACTTTAGTTGATTGTATTACTCTGTGCACTTGGCTCTTCTATTTGGTTTATTATCTTTTGCTTTGAAACATCTAGCTTTTGATTGGGAAGCAAACAACACGGTGTGGATTGGAAAATTGTTAATAGATCCTGATGTTATGAGTGGGAAATTAATAATTTTCATTTCTCTTTCTCTCATTTACGCCGTCTTCTGTTGTCTGTTTGTTTTGTAAAACAAAGGGTTACTTTTGGTCTGCTGCTTCTTTGGAGTGAAATTTAGAAAGGGGTCGTCTAGTGAGAGAATTTTCGAAGTTTTATTTCTTTCCCCATAGTGATATAATAGTTTTACACAATAAATAAGTCTGATTCATTCTTCATTTTTCTTTGTTTGTTTTTACCTTGATAATGTGCTAAAAAAAGTTACTGAATGTTTTTATGGATAACTGGTGTTTCAAATTCAGTAATTGTATTACCTAGCCTTCCCTTGATACAAAAGGTCTGCTTAAATGAGCTGGTCTGAAAATGGTAAGTAGGTTTATACAATTCACTCTCCCAACCAAAAAAGAGGATGTTCTTTTTTCATTTGAATATAGTAGAAACTTATTTCTGGTGACTGTCATAAGTTTTCAACTAGGTACTAGATACTCTTTCTGATTTTCAGCAAATGATAAAATGTAGCTGTTGGTATTATATGCTCTTACTGGTTCATCAAATGATAAAACGTTGCTAATAGTTTTCTTTAATTCTATTATAGATATCAGATGTACTGTGTGATGCTGGTAAATCTTGTGGTGTGGAATCAGTTTGTTTGTATGGTGGAACCTCCAAAGGACCTCAAATCTCTGCATTGAAATCTGGCATTGTAAGTCATCGAGTTCTTTCCTTTCCTTTTGATTGTTTATGTTCAGATGCCAGTTAGAGTTTCATGCTTGTTTAATTCCATATTCTCTCTTTTTTATAGACAATTTAGTTGTTATTTCTACTTTACTCAACCAGGATATTGTTATTGGAACCCCTGGTCGTATTCAAGATCTGGTTGAAATGGGTATCTGTCGCCTACAAGAAGTATCTTTTGTGGTAAGCAATAATTTGTCTGTCAGAATTCTGTTTTGTTCTCTCTTAATAAGTTGTTATTCAATGACAATATTTAAATGGTGGGCTCACCACTACATTTTCGCTAATACACTACTGTTGAAATATACCGGATCTTGAATTTATATACCATTTGCATTTTTATTGAATTTTCTTTGACTCTGGATTGCCACTTATCTTTTTATAGTCGTTTGTTCTACTTCAATTATTTTTTTATCTGTGAAGTAGTTGCCTGCTTAGAAACTTATTATAAGCCTTCTGCATTACCATTTATTTGCTCTAGGTCCTTGATGAAGCAGATCGGATGCTTGACATGGGTTTTGAACAAATAGTCCGCTCTATTCTTGGTCAGACATGTTCAGGTATGAGATAACGAGACATTTTAATCAGCTGTTGTCTCTTTTTTTCTTTCTTTCTTGTCATTAACTTATTCCTTCGAATTTCCTCGGAGCATAGATGTATTTTATTCGCACAATTATTTCCCTTCTTATTTTGTTTCATTAAAGAGTGTAATTGTCAACAGTTCGTCAAATGGTTATGTTCAGTGCTACATGGCCGCTAGCAGTTCATCACTTAGCGCAGGAATTTATGGATCCCAACCCTATTAAAGTATGTATCTTCATTTTCTTAAAGCTTTGGTTTGTTGTTTTAATATGTCGGAGGAAGAGATATTTAAACTTGTGACAGGTTGTTGTAGGCTCAGAGGATTTATCTGCCAATCATGATGTCATGCAAATAGTTGAGGTGTGAATGTTGTCAAATCTACATTTTTGATATGTAATTTATTTATGCTATCACAAATATTAATAATTCCTGTTACATTCATAGGTCTTGGATGAGCGTTTACGTGATAAGCGCCTGCTTGCTTTATTAGAGAAGTACCATAAATCTCAGAAGTATGTCTTCATGTGATTCTCTGTTCATTCAATTGCGTCTTCATTATGGCTGTCAACTCCCTCTTTTTACTAAGATCTTGTATCTTTTTCAGGAATCGAGTATTGGTTTTTGTTTTGTACAAATGGGAAACCACACGTGTTGAAAAAATGCTTCAACAAGGGTACTTTTCTACTATTGTTGCAATATGTTTAATATTTTTTAAAATAATATATATCTAGTGAAGGTATCTGGTTACTGCTCTAAGTTATTGTGGTATAATGGAATAAGTTACTTAGGATAAGTTAAATGTCTTCAGGGGTTGGAATGCTGTGTCAATTAGTGGGGACAAATCACAGCATGAACGCACAAAGGCGCTGTCATTGTTCAAGAATGGAACCTGTCCTTTGATGGTAAGCTGTTTTGTATTATATTATACTATACTATTATTGTTAAAAATCATATCCGTTTGTTGCCCTAGAAGTAAAAGATAAGTAAGAACTGGTTTATTATTTTGTGACCCATCAAGTTTTGATTGGTTTCTCTGCAATACTTTGACTGTGTTGTGTAGTTTTTGTTTTCTAATCGTTTAGCCACTACTCCCTCCCGTCCAAAATATAAGGGAAAGTTAGATGGGTAAACAATAAACATTAATGGATGTATTTGGTCTAAACACTCATTTTTGAGCAAGAGATAACCACTCATTGTTTCTGCTGCTTTTGTCTGGTTAATTATTATTTTTCTCTATCTAATGGGCAGATTGCTACTGATGTGGCCGCACGAGGATTGGATATTCCAGATGTTGAAGTAGTGATAAACTTTAGTTTTCCTCTAACTCTAGAAGATTACGTTCATAGAATTGGGCGAACAGGACGAGCTGGGAAGAAAGGTGTTGCCCATACATTCTTCACACATCTGAATAAGGTAGTTACTAATTCACTTTTCAATATATTATAGTTCCTTATTTCTCCCCCGTCCCCTATTCCTGTTATATATATTGTTGTTTGTCCTCTTGATCCTCTCATACAAATGAACGGGAATATTTCAGGGACTTGCTGGAGAGCTTGTGAATGTTTTAAGAGAAGCAGGGCAAGTTGTGCCAGATGATCTTTTGAAATTTGGCACACACGTAAAGAAAAAGGTTTGTTTTCTTCTCTACTCTTGTCTATATACAAGTTTAGTTTAGTTTTTTTTCTTTTAAATATTTTTTTATTATGAAGCATGGATGAACTTCTATTTGTTTTTAATTGCTAAAATATAATTTTTTGCTTTAATATAGGAGTCCAAGCTTTATGGGGCTCACTTCAAGGAAATTGCTGTTGATGCTCCCAAGTCAAAAAAAATAACATTCGACTCTGACGATGAAGACTAAATGTGAAAGTAGTTATTTATTGTTTTTTTGGTTCTTGTTATTTATTTCTCTAAAAAGAAAATTATTGGAGTTAAGTATTAGCTAGTCCATTTTTGTTGTACTATGTAACGGTCAGTAATTGGGAGCTATTATTCTTTTTTTCAAGCTGAGATGATAATTTTGAAATAACAATATAGTATATTTTTACGCTTTATGAGATTTCAATTATTTTAAAAATTGTGGTTTTATCCTATGTCTGTGGATGATATGTTCATCTTCAGTGGCACTAATTATTTTGAGGGCCGAAAGTAGTCGAGTTGTCTCCTCAAAGTTCAAAGTAATATGGTGTAGTTGAACTTAGTCCAGAAGTAAATTTTAGCATAATTTCTTAAAATTGTTAGTTAATTCCTGTGTTATTTAAATGAGGTGAATTGAATAACCTCTTTATTACTTGAAATTTGTGAATTTTTTTTGTAATAATTATATTGAAAAAAAAACACAAATAACTATGTTTTACGGGAAAATTTACACAAATAACTATGTTTTAGAAAATCTCACAAATAACTATGTTTTACGGAAAAATTTATACAAATAACTATGTTTCAGAAAATCTCACAAATGAGGAGTCAGTCCGGTTGGTGCATGCACCTAAAACTGAAGAGGATGCGAGACAATAGGTAAACGAAAAAATTTCACGAAAATTTGACTTTTCATTTACAAAAAACGGTTACATAATGAAAAAAATCATACAAAATAATTAGTGGTCCCCTAGAACTCGGTAATGACCAGTGGTTCTGCATCCGCGTCCTCGCCTGTCTCGTGGTGGGTTTCGTCGTATTTCATGCTGGTACATGGTCGTTGGCCCAACGAAGTCAATGCGTTTAGGATCCATGAAATCAGTTAGATCACCATATCTGAAAGATCTGCTTTGGTACAGTTGGTTACTCATGCCCTCAAAGTTTGGTCGTCTTGATGGTGGGTGGGGTTTCATGGATGGTCTATAGTACTGGTCGTCTGAGTAAGAGAGTAGAAAGAAAATGAATCTTGGGGTGTTTGGTATTGCGACTGTTGGGTGCTATGGTAATATGGTGGTTGATGGTAAGTTGGGTTGATTGGGTTATATTCTTCGGAATATCCCAGATGAGAGCTAAGTTTATATGTTGAGGGGCTCACATTGGGATATAAAGAAGACTGAAATTGTGTGTGGGGTATGCAGGTGTATTAGTATTGTGATTGAGATTGTGGTTGGGTGTGGGGCATATGAGTGTGATACGGTGGGAGAACTGACTTGGGATTTTGCGTTTGTGTTCGCAAATGTTTCGGTTTAGCAAGAGTCGCCACAGACTTTTTATTTTATCCTAAGGAAAGGTCAAAAAGCACAGGAAAGACCTTTGAGATATTTTCTTGGGTTCAGGGAGTAGATTATAGAAAGGGAAGGTATTATCACCCTTTCTATCCATGGTTATTCATGGGCTCTTAGTTACTTGCTTAGATCGCTTGCTTTGCTTTTCAATTATTTGAAATGGTGCTCTTCAATTGTTTGAAATGGTGCTTTGTGTGTGATTTTGAAAGATGTTTTGAAAAGAGGCCATCATTGTGGCAACCTTTGTAATGATTCTTGTTTGAATGTATACAAAGGTGTTTTTGTCTTTTGAAAGTTTTCAATGTTTGAAAGTAGGGTTTTGAAATTTGTGTTGTGAAGTGTGTTTTGAAGATAGCAAGGATGTTTTTTGCAAGCTTTTGATCAAGTAACTAAAAGTTGTCCACCCTATTTTACTCAAAGATCTTTCTTATGTTTTTAACCCTTTTAACAGTGTTGTTTCACCATTGTATTTGGTGAACAACCTTGTGTTAGGATGGTAAACGGGACAGACGCGGGTCATCGTATAGACCATGATAGCAATAGTGTCAAGTATCTTTGGCAATTTTCTTGAGGGACTTGATCATTTTTGTTTAGGCAACTCATATAGCGTCATCGAGGGACTATGATCTTTGTTTTGTTTTTGTTTTGCCAAAGTACTTGACATGCATATCATGGCCCATTTTTGAAGGCAACAAGTGGATTGTAACCATAGGGGTGCAAGTGTGCATTGTGTTTGTTTTTTCATGCATCTTTGTCTTTGATTAGGTCAAACTATTTGTTAGTTTTGATTTTGCATACAAACCCTAAGTCTAATCATGGCATAATTGAAAGCTTAAAGGTGCGAGAATTTAAATTCTACACTATTACAACATGATATAGGGAGGGGGGTGCAATTTTGAATAGGGGATTATTTAGACAAGAAATTAAATTCTAAATTATTACAACCAAATTGAATGTGTAAGGCATAACAATTAAATGTACAATATTTAAATAAATACAATAAATAAATATTAAATAAAATGTGTTATGCAAAAAAGTTTTTATTTGTTCATGAATGAAAAAAGTATTTTTTATGTAAAGAAAATAAAAAGTTAATTTATTTGTTTTTAGGGCAAAAAACCCTAATTCTTTAAGAAAATAAATATAATGTATTATTTATGTACAAAAATGTATTAATATGTACAAAAATGTATTATATTTAAAAAATATATTTTTTAGTATAAAATGTCAATAAAAATAAAAATGTATTATTTTGGTGTTTTTTATTCTAATTATTTAATAAAATAAAGTATATATATATATATATATATATATATATATATATATATATATATATATATATATATATATATATATATATATATATATATATATATATATATATATATATATATATATATTAAGTGTGTAAAAAATAAAATAAATTATTTATAAAAATGTGTATATTTCAAGAAAATAAAAATATTTTTGTACATTATTTTTAAGTTTAAACAAAAATAATATAAGTATTTAAACATTTTAATACTAGAAAAATTAAAATAAATACCAAATAAATATAAAAAACTTATGAAAATATTTTTTAGACATTTTTTATATTTGAAAATAAAATATCAAAGTCAGAAATAAAATAAAAATGCAAAAATAGTCAAATACAAGAAAATGGGCCAGGGGGGGTATGAAATTGAAAAATGGGATGTGAAAAGCAGGAAGTAGCCAGGCCCAGCCCAACTACTTCATCTTCTTCCTCTGTTCAAACAAAAACGCGCCTTCTGTGTACGAACCTGTATCTCCCGATTCAATGCTTTTTTGACAAAACTCAAAACATGAAACTTGTAGAGCATCAAACAACGAATCTAACCATATAAAAAACTTAAGCTAACTCTCAAAGACCAGAGAGAATTTCTCTGGTCCTAATTTCTAAACTAGTTTTTCCAGAAAGTTCATGGATGAAATTCTCCTAGCACGATTAATATAAATGAAAACTAAGTATATGTATGGTTTCAGGGCTATGAATACAACATCTTTCATTCACAAACCTAAGTCTAACTATTCCTAAATAGAGAGATAGAAGTTCATGAAATACCTGTTTCAGTTGAGTTCGAGCTGGACAATATAGCAACTTTCAATGGTGCTTGAGGTTCTTTTGAGCTTGCTTGATGTCCACTGAAGCTTTCCCAATGCTTAGTATGTTTTGATGTAGCCTGAATCGTGCTACAGAACTCAACCTGCAAAGCTTCCAAACAAAAATGGCAATGTGTGTTAATGGAGTTATAGTTGGCAATGGAGGTCTGGAATAGTTTAGGTGAGTTGAATGGAAGGTATTGGAACAAGTTTGAGGCTAAACGCACGAGGCAAAGTGGAGATGGAAGTGATTCTGCAGGGCTTGCCCTGTTTTGCAGAAAAATGGAGATTTTGTGTACAAGGAGGTTTGAGGGGTCAAGGGCTCGTGCTTCTTGCTTGCTAGGGTATGAGAAATTTGTTTGCAATGTTTGTGTAAGCTGACTATGGCTGGTTTTTGAGTTGGGAGGATTTGGACAAATTTCTTCTTTGTGAAGCAAGATAGTGTAACTTCTTCTCACAGGCCTGCACCAGTCATGTATTATGCTGCATACAATATCCTTGATACTTGAAATTTGTGGATTTGATTTTGCTTCAGAGATATGGCCCCATGCTTCAAAGATCATGGTTTGACATAAAGCATATCTTTTGCAAAAATGGAAATATGCCTTTTACCATTTAGGGATTAAACTTGTGTATAATACCCTAATGACCAAGAAAATGCATTAGCTCAATGGATTTGCATTAAATTGTTGAGTACAAATTGGTTTAGAGGCCTTTAATTGTGCACAAAGCTAGCTTGGTCAGATTTGCAACTTGGTATGAACATGTATTGGCCATGGTTACAAAGTGAGTTTTTGCCAACTTCAAGCATTCGATTCTCCATAACCACAAAGGTGTTTGAGGAGTTCTTGGATAATTTGGAAAGCTTGCAACATGTAATATAATCCATCTTTAAAATGAAACTTGAAACTCCAAGTGGAACTATGTGAAAAATGGCCAAGAAGATGGGTCAAAATCCTGCCTAAACTAGGGCAAAATTTCTCTAAGTTAAAAGTTTTAGGTACCCTTGTTCCAAAAATCATAACTTGAGATCCAAGCTTATTTTGAGAAAACTTTAAGAATCAAAGTTGTAGAATTTGTGATGGACTAAGACTTTCATGTTATAAGTTTTGTTTGAATCCATTTGCATCTTGGTGAAAATGTGGGGTAAAGTTAGGAAAAAATAAGAAAATTTTATAACTTAGAAAATTTCTAAGTTATGAAAATTTTCCATCTTAAACCCTAATTTGCAATTTTGGGTTTCTTGATGAAAAAGTTTCATAATTTAACATGTCTTGATGAAAAATGAATCTTGGCACTTGATTTTGACCAAAAAGTCAAAGTTTGACTTTTCAATATACAGTCAAATTTTGATCAGTTGACTGCAAAATTCATCTGTCAATCCTATGCATTTGAGACGTTTTGAATCTTGTTGAATGGGTCAAGACAATGTCGTTGAGTCCTTGTGTCCATGGTTGAGCTTAATTTGCCATTGGTTAGGTCAAACAGTCAAAAATTGCCTTTGTACACTCAAAACCCTAAAAATGACCATTTTGCCCTTTTGGTGATCTGATCAAATTTCTTGTGGAATTGTGATCTAAACTTGATCAAATGGTTCATATGAGTTCATAATGTTGATGTGGGTCAAATTTCATGAGGTTTGACTGTCAATTGGCCACACTTGACTTTTTCTCCAATACAACTGATTTCTAGGTCAACTGTCCAATTGATTGGGCAAAAATTTGAATCAAGGCTTGAAACTTGGTATGGACCAACTTGTGAGTCCAACATGGAGTATGAAAGTCATTTTGGGCATTGTGGATCAAAACATCCCTGTGCAAACTCAAACCCTAATTTAGGTCAACAGTGCAATGAGGTGTCTTGAGCAGAGCAAACCCTAGCTTGATCTTGAATTCCAAGAGCCTTGTGATGAGAAATGTTGATGAAATAAGAGGGAAAATTTTGGGGTACAACAGTTGCCCCTGTTCAATCTTCTTGAACCTGAAGAGTTAGATTGGCAAGTTGGCCTTTCGCGACTCAAAGGTAAAAGAGGATTGGACACTAGAGTGCCCGTAAATTTGCACTCGCCAAAATATAGATGAGGGAATGGGCTTAAAGATGCCATTTGGGGATGGTAGAATCTTTCTGGAGATGGGCTTAAAGATGCCATCCAAGAATGTTTGTTGAATTGCAAAGTTGTAGGTCAGAAGAATGAGTGTCAAAATGGTATCCGTATCTGGAATGCATTTGAACTGTATCTGGAGATTGAGTCTGTATGAGCAAAAGAATGGCGTCCGTGTCTAGAGCGTATCTGAGCTGTAACTATATTTGATTCTTTGAATGAATATCAGAATGACTGCCGTGTTTGGAGTGTATCTGTATTATATCTGAATGGGTAATAGAGAAACATCTGTGTATGGAGCAACTGTGTGCTGGGGATAAGTTCTGAATGAGCGACATAATGGCAACCGTGTATGGAGCGTATCTGGACTGTATCTGAAGCTGAGATATGTATGAGTAGAAGAATGACTTCCGTGTCTGGAGTGTATCTGGAACTGTAACTGGGATCTGAACAAGTGACATAAAGATTTCCGTGGCGACTGCACTGGGGAGAATCAAACTGCTGGTGTAAAGGGCCAGAATGGCATCCGTGTTTGGAGCGTATCTGAACTTGTAGTTGAATCTGAATGAGAGATAGAATGGCTGCCGTGTCTGGAGCGTATCTAGTCCGTATTGGATTGCTGAAGTCTGAATGAGTAGTAGAATGACCGCCGTGTCTGGGGTGTATCCATACTGTATCTGAATAATTGTTAACGATAGCCTTTTACTCTTATCCTGAAAAGGGTAAAATGTTAGCTAAAACATAAAGTTGTATTGCATGATATGTATGATGCAATGAACTGTCATCCATGTTTATGATATATGAATGTAATGGTTATGCATGTAAGCTGAGTAGCTGTCTTGCTGAGGAAAATGAATCCTTGATAACTAGAGATAATGAAATCTTTGACTGCTGAAGATGAGAAATCCTTGCTGACTGCTTGGGGATTAAAGAATCTCTGATTGTTTGAGAAATGAGAAATCCTGGGACCAGTGCTGGGGATTGAAAATCCTTAGTGGCTTGTGGGGATTTACAAGGGTCCTGACAACTACCGTGGGGAATGAGAATCCTTCATGACTTTCTTGGGAAATAAGGAAAACTCTGAAAATCTCTACTGGGGAGTTAAAACCTAGGAGGCTTCTGCTTGGAGAAATGAGACCAGGAATCTTTGATATGATGGGAGATAACTCTGTGGGGAGAATGTTTATTCGGCCGGTGAAATCAAGAGCTTTGGGTTGTATGCCAAACTACTGGGGAAGTTGGGGGAAGTTGAACAGTTCCCACCGTAGGTTGATAGTTGGAAACTTGACTTCGCTGGGGAAGAAGGTTTAGAATATTCTGGCTTCGTTGGGGACAGGTATTTCAGGGTTTTCGGGCTCCATTGGGGATCGGGAGTTTGAACTCCAATGGGAACTTCGAAACTTAACTCAGCTGGGGAATCGAGTTTAGAATGTACTGGCTCCGCTGGGGATCTTGAAGCTTAACTCCGCTGGGGAAATATACTCCAAATTTTAGCTTTGTTGAGGATCTGAATGATGTACTGTAGGGGATTTCCTTTCTGGAACAACACAAAGATATCTTCCTACACCTTCAACCTATCAGTAATTATCCTTTCTCAATTTCGTTTTATTTGTTAAGTAGTGATTATATTCAAATGCATATGCTTATTCAACAAAACATTGGACGTTTTCAAATAAAACATAAGTGTAAAAAGAAAAGAAAGGCAAGCAAATTTCTTCACTTTGAAGTATCTTTGTATTAACTTTGTGTAAGTATCTTTGTACAAAGGAGACAGACCCCCTAGTATGAGAATGTTGTCGTAAAAATTGAAAAGTTTTATACAAAAGAAAGATGGCTATGTGTAATAATTCCATGGGGTTCCCATTCTGCTATAGCCTTTACAACTCTGAGTGTCTTGTCCATTCGCTGCTTCGTCCGCCGATGACTGGATTGATCAGTAGCTTGGAGCTTGTTGGCGAAGAGATTGTCCTTAAAGTGATTCAACGCGACATAGTCATACGCTTTAATTCCCTAACTTTTGCCTGGACCGCCCTTTCGGGTTTTCGATCCACCGGGAAACCCTTTTTTACCCAAGTCGCCCTTTCGGGTTTTCAACTTGCCGGGTGTACAAATTTTTTGTTTTATCCCTAATTTTTGCCTGAACCGCCCTTTCGGGTTTTCGGTCCACCGGGATGCCCATTTTTGCCCAAGTCGCCCTTTCGGGTTTTCAACTTGCGGGTCGTTTTATGCGTAGTATCTTTTGACTATGTCTGCATTCGCAGGGTGCGGTAAATCGTTGCCGTCCATGGTGGTCAAAATCATTGCCCCACCAGAAAAGATGCTCTTGATCACAAATGGTCCTTTGTAAGTAGGAGTCCACTTGCCCCTGGGATCACTTTGCGGTAAGATGATCCGCTTGATAATAAGATCTCCGACTTGATATACTTGACGCCTGACTTTCTTGTTGAAGGCCTTGATCATCCGTTTTTGATACGTCTGACCATGACAAACAACAGTAAGTCGTTTCTCTTCGATCAAGTTAAGTTGATCAAGCCGGGTCTGAATCCAATCGTCTTCACTTAAATCGACATCCTTCATAATCCTCAAGGAAGGAATCTGAACTTCCATAGGCAAAACAACTTCCATGCCATATACCAACGAAAAAGGAGTTGCCCTTATTGAAGTACGTTCCGTGGTACGATATCCATGCAGAGAAAATGGTAACATCTCGTGCCAGTCCTTGTAGGTGACTGTCATCTTATGAATGATCTTCTTGATATTTTTGTTCGCGGCTTCAACAACACCGTTCATCTTCGGCTGATAGGGAGATGAATTATGATGATAAATCTTGAACTGTTCGCATAGAGAGGTGATCATGGTGTTGTTCAAATTTGTACCGTTGTCTGTGATGATCCTGTCGGGGATACCATACCGGCATATGAGGTTCTACTTGATGAAGCGGGCAACCACATTCTTTGAAACTGAGGCATAGAAAGCTGCCTCGACCCATTTGGTGAAGTAATCAATAGCCACCAGGATGAAGCGATGTCCATTGGATGCCGTGGGCTTGATCTCTCCAATCATGTCAATGCCCCACATCACGAATGGCCAAGGAGCTGTCAGAATGTTGAGAGGAACAAGAGGAATATGTACCTTGTCGGCATAGACTTGGCATTTGTGGCAGGTACGGGAATGCTGATGACAATCAGCTTCCATGGTAGACCAGTAGTAGCCTGCCCTTAGAATCTTCTTAGCCATCGTATGTCCGCTCAAGTGGGTGCCAAATGTGCCACTATGTATTTCGGTCATGATCAACTATGCTTCAACCTTGTCCACACAATGAAGTAGAACACAATCATGGCTGCGCTTATAAAGAATGCCATTGCTTAGGAAGAACTTGGCAGCAAATCTCCTTAAGAACTTTTTATCATTGACTGAAGCTCCTTCAGGATACTCTCTAGTCTGGAGATACCTTTTGATTTCATGAAACCAAGGTGGTTCCACTACTTCTTCGGTATTAATCTCATGACAATGCGCAGGTTCGTCCATTCGCTCGATGGTGATTTGGGGAGCCTCGTTATCCCAGTTGAGTTTAAACATGGAAGACATTGTAGCCAGAGCATCGACTAACTGATTTTCTTCTCGCGGGAAGTGTTCAAAAGTAATCTTCTCGAAATGAGGCAACAACGTCAAGACATGTTCTTTGTATGGGATAAGATAGGATGTTTAGTGTCCCACTTTCCTTTGACTTGACTGATAACCAAAGCCGAGTCCCCAAATACGACCAAAGATTTGATTCCCAAGTCTATAGCAGCCTTGAGACCAAAGATGCAAGCTTCATATTCAGCCATGTTATTGGTACAACTGAAGTAAAGTAGGGCAGTGAAGGGTGTATGGCAACCCTCCAGAGAAATGAGTACCGCACCGATACCGTTGCCAAGTGCATTTGAAGTACCATTAAAGTACAGGGTCCATCGGGATCCTTGTTCAGGTCCGTCATACGATCCGTTACCTTCAATGTTGTCCAATGTCATGATGTCCTCATCAGGGAAGTCGAATCTCATAGATTGGTAATCTTCGACGACTTGATGAGCTAGATGGTCAGCTAATACACTCCCCTTTATAGTTTTTTGGGTAGTATACTGGATATCATACTCAGTCAAGATCATTTGCCATCTAGCAATTCTTCCAGATAAAGCAGGCTTCTCGAAGATATACTTGATCGAATCCATTTTGGAAATCAGGAGAGTGGTATGAGTCAACATATACTGCCTTAGCCGGCGAGCAGCCCATACCAAAGTGCAACAAGTTTTCTCGAGAAGTGAGTAACGAGTCTCACAGTCGGTAAACTTTTTGCTAAGGTAATAAATGGCATGCTCTTTTCGGCCAGACTCGTCATGTTGGCCCAGCACGCACCCCATTGAGTTATCCAAAACAGTCAGATACATGATTAACGGCCTTCCTTCGACGGGTGGCATCAAAATAGGAGGTTCTAGTAAATACTCCTTGATCTTATCAAAAGCAATTTGACAATCATTGTTCCATTCAACTACCTGATCTTTCTTCAACAGTTTGAAAATTGGCTCACAGGTAGATGTCAGGTGAGAGATGAACCTCGCAATATAGTTTAAGCGTCCCAAGAATCCTCTAACCTCCTTTTCAGTGCGGGGGGCAGGAATTTCTTGTATAGCTTTTACTTTAGCTGGATCAACCTCAATGCCTTTGTTGCTGACAATAAATCCCAAAAGTTTACTAGACCTAACTCCAAAAGTGCACTTGCTTGGGTTTAGTCTGAGCTTATACTCCTTCAACTTGGTAAACAGCTTTTGCAAATGATCAAGGTGTTCTTCTTCTGTCTGTGAACGGGCTATCATGTCGTCTACGTAAACTTCAATCTCATGATGTATCATATCATGAAACAAAGCTACCATGGCGCGTTGATAGGTTGCCCCGACATTCTTCAGTCCGAATGGCATCACTTTGTAGCAGAAGGTACCCCATTGCGTGACAAAAGTAGTTTTCTCCATGTCCTCGGGAGCCATTTTGATCTGGTTGTATCCCGAGAATCAATCCATGAAGGAAAAAACCTTGTGTTGAGCTGTGTTGTCAACCAAGATGTATGTGGTAGTGGAAAATCATCCTTAGGGCTAGCCCTGTTTAAATCCCGATAGTCCACACACATTCTGACTTTGCCGTCCTTCTTAGGCACTGGCACAATGTTAGCAACCCATTGTGGATAGAAAGTAACAGCCAGAAAGCCAGTGTTGAATTGCTTCATTACTTCAGCTTTGATCTTCTCAAACATGTCAGGCCTCATTCGGCAGACCTTTTGCTTGATCGGTGGACAATCTTCTCTTGTAGGGAGACGGTGAACCACGATATCTGTGTCCAATCCTGGAATGTCTTCATAAGACCAGGCGAAGATTTCAACATATTCGTTCAACAACTGTACTAAGCGCTCCTTGACACTTGGTTCCAGGTTGGCACCCACTTTCACTTCTTTCCTGTCTTTCTCTGTCCCCAAGTTGATGGTTTCTAGCAACTCTTCATGAGGCAAAATGACCCTCTCTTCTTGTTGTAGAAGTCTGGCTAACTCTCCCAGCACTTCACAGTATTCGTCAACTTCGTACTTAGCATGATTGACCAAATCTTCAGAGTTATCGAAGGCTAAAGCAGAATAGTCACCCATGGAATCTGGAGTGGATGGGTACCTGCATTTGTGAGTGTGGGTGTGTGTAAGGGATAGCCATCCTTAAACAAAAGCAAAATGCAAAAAGGAAAGAAAATGAACACAACAGTTTATAAATGAAGACGTCCAATGATTCATTAAAACATGGCATATGATAATGAAGAAAATCAAGCCCTTACAAATGAACCTACATGCCCCGGGCAAGGCATGAGGTGAAAATAGTGTGCAAATTGTTTAGTTATTACAGACCAACAAATAGGAAATTGTTCAAAGATAAAATTACTGGTTGATAAAGGTGATGGGAATAAAATCCTTTGCTTCCCAGTTGCTTAAACCACCTTCGACAGCCGGAAAGATCCAATCTGCAAAGTTGTCCTCTTCATCTTCATCTTCTACAAAATTAATTCCGTGATGAGTGATCCTTACAGGTGGCCCTCCAGTCTTGGAACGACGCATAGCCTTCTGTCCTGCAGCTGTAAACCCTAGTCCAAATTTGTCCGTCTTATGGTGAAAATCAGGCAATTTCCCCCATACTGTACTCTTCCCTTCTTTGATCACCGCCTCTGCGTCCTTGAGAGATGCCATCCTAGGCATATGCTTGGGAATGATAGGCACCTCAACCATTGTCTTCGCAACTGCTATCTCAGGAGAAACTTCCTCAAAATGTTGGAAAGGCGTTTCGATGAACTCGCCATTCAACTCCACATAACGGAAGGAGTTGAGATGACTTATCATGTACTCTTCCTCGCCGTGAACTGTTATAATCTTACCCTTAACAGGATACTTCAGCATTTGGTGCAAAGAGGAGGTAACTGCCCCGGCATAATGGATCCACGGTCTTCCTAACAAACACGAATATGACAGACGGATGTCCATCACATAAAAGGTGGAGTTGAAAACATTTGTGCCTACTTTGATAGGAATGTCAACCTCTCCATGAACCATTCTTTTGGACCCATCAAAGGCCCTGACAACGATGTTACTAGGTTTGAGGGTCAATCCTTCGCAGTCCAAACGGTCCAACGCTTTCTTCGGCAGCACATTCAAGGAAGACTCGATATCAACTAAGACATGGGCGAGAGTGGTTCCCCTGCATTCAACTGAGACATGTAGCGCGTCATTGTGTTTCCTTCCTTTGGGAGTCAAGTCAGCATCGAAAAAGCCAAGGCCATTATCAGCAGTAAGACTGGCCACACACTCCTGAGACTGGTCAGCCGAAGTCTCTTGGGGTACATGTGCCACCTTCAAAAATTTGATCAGGGCTTTAGAATGGGCCTCAGAACAAAGTAGAAGAGCCAACATTGAAATCTTAGAAGGGGTCTGCCCTAGCTATTCCACGACGTCGTAGTCACTCTTTCTAATTATTTTCAAGATTTCATCCATTTCTTTCTGAGTGGTTTCGGGGATAACCACAACACGAGCCTGACAGGCGCTTCTAGTATCCCCTTACCCTTGTCGGTAGTATCAGCAGATGGTCTATCTTCAGGAGTATCCAATTATTCAATTATCGGGTCTTGCACAGATGACCTAACAGGTGTAGAAGCTTTCGAGGGTCCTAAAACTGCTCGAGGGGGAGCAATCTCCAGAGAAAAGATCCAGCCGCTGCGGGTTATCTTGCTTGTTCCCGCGATGTTCCCTATATCAGGGTTTTCTTCTTCAGAAATCTCTTGGATTGCTTCAATCTGTTTGATACCATGATAGAAGATTTCTCCTCCATAGTTCCATGGTATCGTCTTGCTAGATTGATACGGGACAGGTCCCGACATGGTGATTTTTAATGGTACAGATTTAGGGTCGGGCGTAATCCTGACAGGCCTTTTGCAAGCCTTGGGAGGATTGTCGGAAATGGTTATGATTGCAATATCGTTGGTTGAAGTAGCAAAAGTAGCAGGAGTAACAGGAGTGAAGGTATCAACAGGTTTTTTTTGGAAGAGTATCTCTTGGGTATCCATCAGGCGTTGGACACCTGATTTCAACATTGGGCAGTCAACTCGTATGTTTAAACAAAAGTAACAGTCCTTCCCGCAACCTGGGAATATCCCGGCTCTCATCAAATTCTCTTTAATCACTAGTAACAGAGTCAAAAGATCAGCAACATCAGTAACATGAAGGTCCTCCATAACGACATGAACATTATGGCCGTGCTTGGGCATCGGAGCAGATATCACATTGGGCTTCTCAGGAGCATCAAATTCTACTTCCTTGGCGTCAATCAGGTCCTGGATTTTGTTCTTAAGCGCCCAACAATTATTGGTATCGTGCCCAACACTGTCAGAGTGGTAAGCACACTTGGCATTGGAGTGGTAGTATAGAGAGGAGGTATTAGGGTTCTTTGGCGCTTTCTTCAAATTGGTCAGATTCAACTTTAACAAATGAGGGAGTACTTGAGCGGGCGTCATGTTGATTCGGGTGAACTGCCGTTGTGGCCTTTCTATCCGTTGTTGATTAGGTCTCGAATGATTGCCGCGAGGTTGATCATTTAAAGAGTTTTGAATCATCACAGCCCCTACAGTTGGCCGGCGCTCGGTTCTTCCCTGACTTTTCTGAAAGTAAACAGTAGAGGCTTCCTTCTTAGCCGGGAAGACTTTCTTAACAGCAGTGGACATGGGGGTATCTTTCTGAATCTTACCACTTTTAATACCGGCCTCGACCCTTTCGCCGGTCAAAATTAGTTCGGTGAATCCTGCGGAAGAACTCCCGATTAAATGATTGAAGAAAGGGCCAGACAGGGTCCCCGAAAACATGTCAACTAACTCTCTGTCCGATAATGGTGGCTGCACCCTTCCAGCCAGATCACGCCACTTCTGGGCATACTCTTTAAATCCTTCATTGGAAGCCATCCCCATACTTTGTAACTGAGTACGAGTGGGCGCCAAATCAACATTGTATTGGTATTGATGGTAAAAAGCAGTAGCTAAGTCTTCCCAATTGTGAACCTCTGATCTCTCGAGTTGATAGACCCAGTCCAATTGTGTGCCTGACAAACTGTCTTGGAAAAAGTGTACCCAGAGGTCTTTATCAGATGAGTGGGGTTGGATCTTTCTAACATACGATCTCAGATGCATCTTTGGGCAGGACAGACCGTCATACTTAGCAAATGTTGGTACTTTGAACTTGGGAGGAATAATGATCCCAGCGACCAACCCTAGTTCTTCAAAATCTAAACCAGGTACCCTCTGCAACTCCATGGCTGCCAATATATCCTCAATATTCTTGTATTTATCATCCGCCAGGGGATATTGTTGTTCGGAGTAATCTTCGTCTTCTTCCTCTTCCTCCTCTTCAACTTCAGATTCAGACGGTACCGCAACCCCTTTTCCTTTACCAGCCCCTTCATCATACGTTGAGGGGAACTCGAGAACTTTTCTAGCATTGCTTTCAAACCTTCTTCCAAAAGTGGCTACTCCGGGCCTTTTCTTCTTTTTCTCTTTATTATTTTCCAATAGTGCTTTGAGGTCCTCTTGATCCTTTGCTAAGGTCATGAGGAGTTGCTGAAATTGAGAATTCTGTGCTTGCAGATCCTTAACCGTCTGCTCCATATCTATCTTGCTGAAATAAACAGTAGAAAGATAAGGAAACCTGGTGTGAAGACCTGTTTATGCATATGATGAATGGTATGTTATTCATGTAATGCATTCAAGGATTCATAAATTCAAATTTGTTGCGAACAAAAGGGAACACACATCATATTAAGAAGAAATTGTTAGTACATAAGTGCCCCATGGGCAAAACATTACAAACTTCTTAATGTAAAAAGACATTGCGCATCCTCTTTGGTGCGATGTAAGTGTTGAGAGTTTCCTCCTCATGAAGTCGGCGGGTAAGCTCCAAAACCTTCTTCTCACTGGCATAGAAGCTGGCCTCAAAAGTAATCCGTTCTTCTTTGAGTTGGATCCAACTCTTTTGCATTTCTTCCCATGATGTTGGCATGTCAGGATGTAGGATGGTGTATGGAACCTCTCCTTCCATAACAGGCTCTTTGATCAAGGGGAGAATGTGAGGATATGGCATCATAAGATTCTGAGCGCGGGTTCATACCCACTTGAGATAAGGCTCAAGGGGGATGGAATTATTATGCCCCAGTGTCTTACTGTCCACTTTGTTGGGCATCCTCCAAGCTCTGATGAACCTTTGTCGAAGTCCTTACGCATCGTTGTCGAAGTCAAAAACTAGGTCAGGAATTAGCATGTCATGAGGGTCATCCCTCCGAGCATATCCAAACTGTCTTAGAGCTAAACATGGGTTATAGGTAATGCCTCCCCTAATGCCAAGTAGTGGGACATTAGGGAATTCCCCACAACGATCAATGATGATGACATTTTCTCTGGACCGAGAACACCAATGTACATCAGAATGTGTGAGGATCATCAATCATTGTGACCACCTTAAACCCTGCTCATTCTTCAGAACTGATTGTGGAAGGTGAGAAATAAACCACCTAGATAGGAGAGGAGTACAACACATGAGAACACCTCTTTTCCTCATTGTTCGTGTGTAAAATGAGTGTAGGATGTCCCCAAGCAATGTAGGTATAGGATTCCAGGATATGAAAATCTTGACAGCATTCACATCTATAAGTTGATCAGGGTTTCGGAACAGGACCAACCCATAGATAAGGAGTGCCACAATCTCTTTATAGGCTTGTAGATCAAGAGAATTCCAGCAGTCTTGTGCCTTCTGAAACAGAAACTTTGCCAAGAAACCCTTGACACCACTTCTGGTTTCCCAATGTCCCTTGATGTCAGATGGTTGCAAGTGTAATGCTTGAGCAACATAACTAGCGACCAAAATATTCCAAGAAAACAACCCTCAATGAGTGTAGTATCAAGTATCTACCAACTTCGGACTGCACCAAAGCCGGTTATCTCACTACCCCTAATAAAAGGCCAAGATGGTCAAGTAAGGTTCTAAGAGTTCATCAGTGCTTCATGACACCACTCAGCGGCCCCGTATTCTCTTTGATTGACTCAAAAGGCTACCGGTACTCACAAATATGTCACACTAATATAGCTATTGCTTCAACCATGTCGGTATACCCCACACAGTTTCCACAACGTATTGCTATTTACCTATGAATGTTTCCCAAATCCGGGTAGAGGATTTCTAGCCCAAACAAGAGAACCAAATGTAAAGCAATCAAAGCAAGCAATATAATCATGCAAAGGGTGATCTAAGCCCTAAGGTTACCCCACTTTTAAAGTTCCCCAGGAGAGTCGCCAGTTCTGTGATACGGTGGGAGAACTGACTTGGAATTTTACGTTTGTGTTCGTAAATGTTTCGGTTTAGCAAGAGTCGCCACCGACTTTTTATTTTATCCTAAGGAAAGGTCAAAAAGCACAGGAAAGACCTTTGAGATGTTTTCTTGGGTTCGGGGAGTAGATTATAGAAAGGGAAGGTATTAGCACCCTTTCTATCCATGGTTATCCATGGGCTCTTAGTTACTTGCTTAGATCGCTTGCTTTGCTTTTCAATTGTTTGAAATGGTGCTCTTCAATTGTTTGAAATGGTGCTTTGTGTGTGATTTTGAAAGATGTTTTGAAAAGAGGCCATCGTTGTGGCAACCTTTGTAATGATTCTTGTTTGAATGTATACAAAGGTTTTTTTGTCTTTTGAAAGTTTTCAATGTTTGAAAGTAGGGTTTTGAAATTTGTGTTGTGAAGTGTGTTTTGAAGATAGCAAGGATGTTTTTTGCAAGCTTTTGATCAAGTAACTAAAAGTTGTCCACCCTATTTTACTCAAAGATCTTTCTTATGTTTTTAACCCTTTTAACAGTGTTGTTTCACCATTGTATTTGGTGAACAACCTTGTGTTAGGATGTTAAACGGGACAGGCGCGGGTCATCGTATAGACCATGATAGCAATAATGTCAAGTATCTTTGGCAATTTTCTTGAGGGACTTGATCATTTTTGTTTAGGCAACTCATATAGCATCATCGAGGGACTATGATCTTTGTTTTATTTTTGTTTTGCCAAAGTACTTGACATGCATATCATGGCCCATTTTTGAAGGCAACAAGTGGATTGTAATCCTAGGGGTGCAAGTGTGCATTGTGTTTGTTTTTTCATGCATCTTTGTCTTTGATTAGGTCAAACTATTTGTTAGTTTTGATTTTGCAAACAAACCCTAAGTCTAATCATGGCATAATTGAAAGCTTAAAGGTGCGAGAATTTAAATTCTACACTATTACAACATGATATAGGGAGGGGGGTACAATTTTGAATAGGGGATTATTTAGACAAGAAATTAAATTCTAAATTATTACAACCAAATTGAATGTGTAAGGCATAACAATTAAATGTACAATATTTAAATAAATACAATAAATAAATATTAAATAAAATGTGTTATGCAAAAAAGTTTTCATTTGTTCATGTATGAAAAAAGTATTTTTTATGTAAAGAAATGTAAAGAAAATAAAAAGTTAATTTATTTGTTTTTAGGGCAAAAACCCTAATTCTTTAAGAAAATAAATATAATGTATTATTTATGTACAAAAATGTATTAATATGTACAAAAATGTATTATATTCAAAAAAGGTATTTTTTAGTATAAAATGTCAATAAAAATAAAAATGTATTATTTTGGTGTTTTTTATTCTAATTATTTAATAAAATAAAGTATATAGGTATATATATATTAAATATATTAAGTGTGTAAAAAATAAAATAAATTATTTACAAAAATGTGTATATTTCAAGAAAATATTTTCAAATGTGAATCAAAATAATAAATGAAAATAAAAATATTTTTGTACATTATTTTTAAGTTTAAACAAAAATAATATAAGTATTTAAACATTTTTATACTAGAAAAATTAAAATAAATACCAAATAAATATAAAAAACTTATGAAAATATTTTTTAGACATGTTTTATATTTGAAAATAAAATATCAAAGTCTGAAATAAAATAAAAATGCAAAAATAGTCAAATACAAGAAAATGGGCCAGGGGGGTATGAAACTGAAAAATGGGGTGTGAAAAGCAGGAAGTAGCCAGGCCCAGCCCAGCTACTTCATCTTCTTCCTCTGTTCAAACAAAAACGCGCCTTCTGTGTACAAACCTGTATCTCCTGATTCAATGCTTTTTTGACAAAACTCAAAACATGAAACTTGTAGAGCATCAAACAACGAATCTAACCATATAAAAAACTTAAGCTAACTCTCAAAGACCAGAGAGAATTTCTCTGGCCCTAATTTCTAACCTAGTTTTTTCAGAAATTTCATGGATGAAATTCTCCTAGCACGATTAATATAAATGAAAACTAAGCATATGTATGGTTTCAGGGCTATGAATACAACATCTTTCATTCACAAACCTAAGTCTAATTATTCCTAAATAGAGAGATAAAAGTTCATGAAATACCTGTTTCAGTTGAGTTCGAGCTGGATAATGTAGCAACTTTCAATGGTGCTTGAGGTTCTTTTGAGCTTGCCTGATGTCCACTGAAGCTTTCCCAATGCTTAGTTTGTTTTGAAGTAGCCTGAATCGTGCTACAGAACTCAACCTGCAAAGCTTCCAAACAAAAATGGCAATGTGTGTTAATGGAGTTACAGTTGGCAATGGAGGTCTGGAATAGTTTAGGTGAGTTGAATGGAAGGTATTGGAACAAGTTTGAGGCAAAATGCACGAGGCAAAGTGGAGATGGAAGTGATTCTGTAGGGCTTGCCCTGTTTTGCAGAAAAATGGAGATTTTGTGTACAAGGAGGTTTGAGGGGTCAAGGGCTCGTGCTTCTTGCTTGCTAGGGTATGAGAAACTTGTTTGCAATGTTTGTTTAAGCTGACTATGGCTGGTTTTTGAGTTGGGAGGATTTGGACAAATTTCTTCTTTGTGAAGCAAGAAAGTGTAACTTCTTCTCATAGGCCTGCACCAATCATGTATTATGCTGCATACAATCTCCTTGATACTTGAAATTTGTGGATTTGATTTTGCTTCATAGATATGTCCCCATGCTTCAAAGATCATGGTTTTACATAAAGCATATCTTTTGCAAAAATGGAAATATGCCTTTTACCATTTAGGGATTAAACTTGTGTACAATACCCTAATGACCAAGACAATGCATTAGCTCAATGGATTTGAATTAAATTGTTGAGTACAAATTGGTTTATAGGCCTGTAATTGTGCACAAATCTAGCTTGGTCAGATTTGCAACTTGGTATGAACATGTATTGGCCATGGTTACAAAGTGATTTTTTGCCAACTTCAAGCATTCGATTCTCCCTAACCACAAAGGTGTTTGAGGATTTCTTGGACAATTTGGAAAGCTTGCAACATTTAATATAATCCATCTTTGAAATTCAACTTGAAAATCCAAGTGGAACTATGTGAAAAATGGCCAAGAAGATGGGTCAAAATCCTGCCTAAACTAGGGCAAAATTTCTCTAAGTTAAAAGTTTTAGGTACCCTTGTTCCAAAAATCATAACTTGAGATCCAAGCTTCTTTTGAGAAAACTTTAAGAATAAAAGTTGTAGAATTTGTGATGGACTAAGACTTTCATGTTATAAGTTTTGTTTGAATCCATTTGCATCTTGTTGAAAATGTGGGGTAAAGTTAGGAAAAAATAAGAAAATTTTATAACTTAGAAAATTTCTAAGTTATGAAAATTTTCCACTTTAAACCCTAATTTGCAATTTTGGGTTTCTTGATGAACAAGTTTCATAATTTGATATGTCTTGATGAAAAATAACTCTTGGCACTTGATTTTGACTAAAAAGTCAAAGTTTGACTTTTCAGTATACAGTCAAATTTTGATCAGTTGACTGCAAAATTCATCTGTCAATCCTATGCATTTGAGACCTTTTGAATCTTGTTGAATGGGTAAATACAATTTCATTGAGTCCTTGTGTCCATGGTTGAGCTTAATTTTCCATTGGTTAGGTCAAACTGTCAAAAATTGCCTTTGTACACTCAAAACCCTAAAAATGACCATTTTGCCCTTTTGTTGATCTGATCAAATTTCTTGTGGAATTATGATCCAAACTTGATCAAATGGTTCATATGAGTTCATAATGTTGATGTGGGTCAATTTCATGAGGTTTGACTGTCAATTGGCCACAGTTGACTTTTTCCCCAATACAATTGATTTCTAGGTCAACTGTCCAATTGACTGGGCAAAAATTTGAATCAAGGCTTGAAACTTGGTATGGACCAACTTGTGAGTCCAACATGGAGTATGAAAGTAATTTTGGGCATTGTGGGTTAAAACATCCCTGTGCAAACTCAAACCCTAATTTAGGTCAACAGTGCAAAGAGGTGTCTTGAGCAGAGCAAACCCTAGCTTGATCTTGAATTCCAAGAGCCTTGTGATGAGAAATGTTGATGAAATGAGAGGGAAAATTTTGGGGTACAACAATGAGGATATTGGTATTGTGGTTGAGTTTGAGACATATGGATGTATTCGTATTGTGGTGGTGATTGTGGTTGGGTGGTTGTGGATCTGTATCGTCGGGGTGGTTGGTGGGAGGTTGATGTGTGTTGGGTTTGTTGTTGGGGATTTGAGGGTTGTGCCCATTGTATTCCTGGGTCAATCAAATACCTCAGATGAGACACGTGCATTTCTGGGTTACTAACCGATATGTACCAAGCAAAATATTGATCCGTGTGTCGCATATTATTCCAGTTAAGGAAAACAGGAAATTGCAAGACATGTTGGTGACGCCTATGCCACATCTTACACCATTATAGAGAAAACTCTTTCCAATTAGTAAGCCCCATTGGACGTCGACCCTTTTGAGACTCCAGGGGGAAAAACAAGTTGGATCGCAGGGTATCTCTTGATGCATTTCGAACTACATCTTGACACGGTCACTGTAGTGCATCTCCACAATGTTGAACCGTATGATTGCAGTCTTTGCGGTCCAAACTGCTGCATCCTCGGGGTTTGATTCATGATCCAAACCCAAATATGATCTCCAGATAAACTATGGATAAAATTAAATCATCATAATGAAAACGTAATACATAAATAATTTAAAAGTAGAAAAGTTCAAAGGTACGACGTACATCATTCGGGCCAAGGTGATCCAATAGATTATAATATATAACGATATTGAATCTTGGATTCTTGCTGTAATCCATACCCGTCACACAGTACCTAAAGGAATTGTAAAATAGTTTATTTTAAACATATATTAGGCGAACAGATGAATAATAAATGATTTAAGTTCTTGACTTACTTTGTTGCTGATCTGGACTGGGCCTACGTTTGCCCTACGAAAAGAAGACCCAAACGGCCCAAGTTAGAGATTATGGGGAACCTCCCCATCTAACCGTTGGGGGACGTGGCCCACCACTTCTCAACGGACACATCAAACTCCCCACCGGGAATTTAGGGTCCAACCCTATTCTCGCGGAGCGGTTAACCAGGGGGGAGTCCACTTGCTGGACTTCATACTCACGTAAACCCTGGCAGTTCCTATTATTGGGCCTCTGCGTGGCCCAATGGTGGGGACCTTGGCCCAGCGTTGGGGGCTATAAATACCCTCTCTCATGAGAGGGTCAAGTATTCATTCATTCACACCTATATACATACTTGCTTGCTCATTTCGTCTCTCATTTTGCCATCAGAGTGTCTTGCAGATACCCCATCATCTCTTTCAAATCCAGCCCGAAGCCAGCTGTGACGGTCCAACTTTGATCAGGTACGGTCAGTGGCGCCGTTTGTGGAAATCTAAGCTTCCCCATCTTCTCTTCACTTAAAAGACCAAAGCTAAAACCATCCTCGACTGTCATGGTTGACCAGACTCAGGACAACCAGAACGTCCGCGTCATCGAAGCTAACAATAACATCACCGACAATAATGCCGGCCCCGACAATGCCGACATCACCGGCCATAACACGGTCCACGGTGGCAACATACCTAGGCCTTCTAACTACTAGGATGGAGCCACGACTTCATATTCATCAATCCCTCCTCGGCTTGAAGAAGATCACCTAGTTCCTCTGAACTATCCAGCCGTCCAATTACACGAAGTCCCTGTCCCCGCCGGGGCAGACGCCACGACCAGGGCACTGTTCGCGGCAATTAACCAGACCAACTATCTCATCTTTGCCCAGGGGGAAAGATTGAGAGCACTCGAAGATGACCGAAGGCCCCCTAGAAGACACAGGAGGCCTCAATCTCCTCCCCCTCGACAAATGGAGGAACGTCCCCGATCTCCCCCGCGGAGACAGAATCGGGACATCTCTCGAAGCCCGTTGCCTCGACCAATCGGGCAATGACCCCCTTTGGAGAGGGAACCACTCATCTAAGCAGGAAGGCGCGACCACGACCCTTCACGTCAAGAACGAAGACCTCCCGGGGGCAAACACAGAGGAAACTATCAACGGTCACACCACTCGAGGAACGTTCTGCACGACCAGGGCCACCGTGACCGACAATACATCGGATCCCCGTCCCGCTCCCCGGAACGAAGTGACGAGGACGACCCCCGCGGTCCCTTGTCACAAGCTATCATGGAGGCGCCCATTCCCCAGGGCATGGAGAAGCCTCCCCACTTAAAAGAATATGACAACGTCGCCGACCCGGTCGACCACATAGATGGGTTCGAAGCCATGCTGCACTACCACAAAGTCGGGGGACCAATCAAATGCCGGTTGTTCCCCACGACCCTGAGGAAAGCAGCTATGGATTGGTACAAGGGTCTCTCCCCGGAGTCAATTACCTCATGGGGAAACTTGAAGAATCAGTTCATCAGCTTGTTCACTGCTTCGCGACGACACCTGAAGACTGAAGCGGCGCTCGAGGCCATCGTCCAGAAGCACGATGAGACCTTGAGTGAATTCATTAACCGCTTCAACCGGGAAGCCATCTAGGTCCCCTACACAGACCGTATGAAGAGATACCTGCTGGAGAGGGGGCTCCTCCTCGGCACCGAATTCAGAAAAGCCGTGGGCATCGAACCACCCCGAACGTTCGATGCCCTCCTCGAGAAGGCCAGAGGCTACATGGACTACGAGGAAAGGGAAGCGGCCAATAGAGCCTGAGACCCCAGAAACCGCAGATCCAGCAGCAATCTGCGATAAGATACCGCCCCTCATCGATGAACCGGGGAAAAGAGAAGGGACGATAAACCCCGAGACGACTGGGAGCAGAGGGGGCCCTCGGGACGGTTCACAGAATACACTCCGCTCACGGCTTCCCGTGAGCCCATCTTAGCGGAGTGCGCAAGTACAAATTTCAAGGATGGCGACGTCAAACGTCCCCGTCCAGCTCCTGTCAAACCCGGGGTGGACTGGAGCAAATACTGTCAGTACCACCGAAGCCACGAGCACCTGACCGAAGACTGTGTCCACCTCAAGGACGCCATTGAGACCCTCATAAAAGGGGGGAGACTCGCACAGTACCGGCGAAATGACGCTCCTCGTCAGGACACCTGTGAGACGAGGGAAGCAGAAGAGGGTGCCTGACCATCTGACGAGTCAGTTCCCATCCAAACCGCGTTCTCCGTCACAAAACTCGAGGACTTCTACATCCCCGATCACTTTCAAGAACCTCTATCGATGCACAGCAGGTGGAAACACTTCCCCTCTGCCATGGTCATCAATGGTGGAGGGTTCAATGATCTGACCATAAATTCATCTAAGAGGAAGCTGGACGAGTTGGTCGACACAGCCCCCCTCAAACGGTGACCTTTGAAAAGGTGAGAGGCAGGTCAGAGTTAATCACCTTCTACCTCGAGGAGCTCCCCGGAGGGCCCCCCAATTCGGTCATCCCTCTGCTGATAAGAGCGAGAATGGACAAATTCGACGTACATCGCGTCCTCGTCGACGAAGGAAGTTCTGTCGACGTGATGTACAACCAACTGTTCCAAACCCTGCAGCTCGACGACTCTCACCTCTCACCTTACATGGAGTCGGACCTGCAGGGCTTTAACGACTCAACTTCCAAGCCTTGGGGTTACGTCTAGCTCATGGTTACATTCAGAGAGGATATGACTACGAGGCAAGTCAAGGTGCGCTTCCTCGTCATTGATTTATTCTCCCTTTACAACTGAATTCTGGGAAGACCGACACTGGCGGAGCTAACCGCAGTGCCCTCCATCGTCCATTTAAAAATGAAGTTTTACACCAAGAGGGCATGGGTCGCCACTATCCAAGGTGACCTAGCAGCTGCCCGAAGGTGTTTTAACGCGACATCCAAGGGACGCGACACGGTCGACACCAGCACAAGGCCCGCCAAGAGAGCTGCAACTACACGACCAGAACCTCAGAGGTCAGAGCCCGTCAGAGCGGAAGAGAAGAGAGCCTCTCCAAAGGCCGACTCGATATCCATAGACACCCGCTTCGACCAGGATGAGCCTCCTAGCGGTGAGCAAGTCCCCCTTCGACCAATTCCGGACAGGGACTTCAAACTCGTTCCCCTCGGTGAAGACCCAATCAGAGGAGTGAAGATTGACACCGGACTCCCCGACTTGGAGAGGAAGCAAATCAAATCTTGCTCGCGTGAGAATGCAGATCTGTTCACGTGGAGCGCTGCGGAGATGCTCGGACTCGACCCTGAGGTCGTCTGTCACCAACTCGCCATTGATCCAGCCGCTAGGGCAATAGTGCAACATAGACGTAGGCAATCTCCAGAGAAAACAGAGGCTGCTGAAAAAGCTGTAAAAGACCTCCTAGAGGCAAATTTTATTTCCGAAGCCCGGTATTCAACCTGACTGTCAAATGTTGTACTTGTCAAGAAAAATAATGGAAAATGGCGAATGTGCGTTGACTACACCAATCTTAACCGGGCATGCCCGAAAGATGCATTTACTTTACCTAATATTGATATGCTGGTTGACAACTCGGCCGGTTATAAAATACTATCGTTTATGGACGCCTATTCAGGCTATAACCAAATCCCAATGGTAATAGGCGACAAACACTGCACCGCTTTCATGACCAGCTCAGGCAACTATTATTACAACGTAATGCCCTTCGGTCTGAAAAATGAAGGAGCAACGTATCAGCGTATAATGAACAAAGTCTTCCGCAAACAAATCGGGGATATGCTCGAGGTATACACGAACGACATGATCGTCAAGTCCCAAGCAGACACCGACCATGTTGCTCATCTCAGGGAAGTCTTTGCTCAAGCGAGGCAATGCAAAATGAGATTTAACCTCGAGAAGTGCACGTTCGGGGTCAAGGCGGGCAAGTTCCTCGGCTTCTACTTAACAGAACAAGGAATCGAAGCCAACCCCGACAAGTGCCGGGATTTCTCCTACCTCCCCAAACCTACATCAAAAAAATCCATACAAGTCTTGAATGGCATGCTCACCTCGCTATCCCGTTTCGTTGCAAAATCCGCTCAACACGCCCTCCCTTTCTTCAAGCTTCTTCGTAAGGAAGCGACCTTAGAATGGACCCAGGAATGCGAGCAGGCGTTGCTCCATGTTAAACAAACCTCTCGCAGCCGCCCATGCTATCACGACTGGTTGACAGGGAAACCTTATTTCAATACCTAGCCGTCTCGGTCGAAGCCGTCAGCGTAACCCTCATTCGTGATATGCCCGACGGGTAAAAACTCGTTTATTTCACGAGCAAAGCGCTTCAAGGGCCCGAGGTTAGATACAAACAGATAGAAAAGGTAGCTCTGGCCTTCGTCAATGCAGCGAGAAGGCTCAGACACTACTTCCTCACGCACACGATTGTAGTGCGAACAGACCAGCCCGTAAAACAGCTCCTGGGTCGACCCGACATGGCAGGTCGAATGTTGAAGTGGTCCTTGGAACTTTCTGAGTTCGACATCCAATACGAGAATAGGAAAGACCTAAAGGCACAAGCTTTGGCCGATTTCATTACTGAGATGACTGCTCACACCCCCGTAGGGAAAGAGAATAAGTGGATCATCTTTGTCGACATAGCATCCAACTCGTCCGGGAGCGGCGCCAGAATCCTCCTAGAGAACGAGGAAGGTGTGGTGGTCGAGCATTCGCTCACCCTCTCCTTTCCGACCTCGAACAACCAGGCGGAATACGAGGCCCTACTCGCGGGTCTAAGACTAGCCGAGGATTTAGGTGCCCGTGAGGTACAAATCTTCACCGACTCTCAACTCGTCGCGTCTCATGTTCAAGGAGAATACCAGGCTAAAAACAATAGCCTCATCGAATATCTGAACTTAGTCAAGGAGCACATGAAAAAGTTCGACCGAGCAGAAATTTCGCACGTACCATGCGAGCAAAACACAAGGCCCGATATACTTTCGAAGCTCGCAAGCACGAGAAAGAAAGGCGGAAACAAATCCTTCATACAAGAGTCTCTATCTTGCCCGAGCATCGAAAATACCACGACTCCACCCGAGGTAAACGCCATCGGAGACAGCTCATGCTGGATGACCCCGGTGTTCAACTTCCTAACAAGGGGGGAACTCCCCCCAGACCAAAGAGAAGCAGCCGCGACCAAATGACGAGCATGCTCCTACGTGGTGATCAAGCACAAACTATATCGCATGGGATTTTCTATCCCACTCTTGAAATGCATCGAAGAATCCATGGTCCCCGAGATATTATGGGAAATACAAAGAGGGATTAACGTCCAGCACATGGGCGACAAATCCCTAGCAAGGAAGGCACTACGAGCGGGGTATTATTGGCCGACAATGCAACAAGACGCCAAAGACCACGTCAAGAGATGTGACAAATGCAAAAGACACACCGACATGCACCTCGCCCCGCCACACGAGCTGAATATATTGTCATCCCTGTGGCCATTTTCCTGGTGAGGAATGGACATCCTCAGACCATTCGTTCAAGGGACGTACCAAAACAAATTCCTCATCGTGGTTATAGATTATTTTACAAAGTGGATAGAAGCCGAAGCCCTCGTGAAAAGCACCTCGCATAACATCCTCCGCTTCTACAAGCGAAACATGCTCGTCCGATTTGGAATTCCACAGGCGCTAATCACCGATAACGGTACCCATTTCACCGACCAGGGCTTTCAAAGTTTCATCGCCAAACTCGGCACCAAACAACATTTTACCTTAGTCGAGCACCCCCAAACTAACGGGCAGGCTGAGGCTGCAAATAGGGTCATCTTGCGAGGACTCAAGTGTAGATTAGGCGAAGCAAAAAGGGGATGGTTTGAGGAGCTACATAGCATTCTATGGGCGTACCGTATGATTCCCCATTCGACGACTGACCTACGGCACCGAGGCAGTCATCCCGGTAGAAATCATGGAGCCATCCAGGCGAACTGAGATGCCCCTCGACGAGGAGATGAACGAAGAGGCTCTGAAAGACGAGCTCGACCTTGTCGAAGAAATCCGTTCAGGAGAAGCCCTATGCGAGACCACTCTGAAACAACAGGTAGCCCTACACCATGACAGCAAAGTCATAAGGCACAAATTTTAGGTCGGTAGTCTAGTCTTACGGAGAAACCAGAAGGATTCCCGCGAAGGAAAGTTGGCCGCAAACCGGGAGGGACCTTATCGCATCCGGGGAGCTACGGGCACCGGAGCATATTACCTTGAGCAATTAGATTGAGAGCCACTTCCTCGACCCTGGAACACTGCAAAGCTGAAACAATATTACAACTAAAGCCCCTTACCAGCTGAGGACTTTCGCCGTCGAATATTCACCTTTAGTTGACAAAGGGAAAAATATCGACCACGTAGGCGTGTCGAGGTACGGACGCCGCCTGCCAACTAATGAAGGCATGATATCACTCACATTGACGAGTGACAACCTTTCCCGATAGGGGCATATCGATCGAGCCCCACTGTCAAAGTACCCCAACATGCGCCTGTCCTGCAGATAACCGCTCCGCGCCCTCGAAACATTTTGAAGTATGTCGAATCGATAGGGTCGAACAAGCATCTCCACGTGAACACGAACTTCGTGAAAATATTCATAACGACCACCATAATGGTCGGGAACACACATCCAAAAAGTAATCAAAACAAATGAATAACGCAATTATAAATATGTCGACCACATGGGTCGACGTTGTCCAAATTTACAACTTAGGCACGCTGACCTTAAAATCAAAAGAATAATATCGGGCACGCAGGACCTAAAACAACAACGGGCATGCATCCCCTGAACTAAATACATTCAAACTTCGTCTTCACCGTCACTGTCCTCCGGATGATAGAGGATCTTCCCGTCAACGACTTGGTTGAACGGCCCTGCGCCCTCAACCACTAAGTCGACCCTGGGATTCAAGATTTTCAACTGCTCGACGGCGATGTTGAAACCATATCCAAGAGTGTCAATGACGTCCTTCTCGAGCAAGCGGATACGAGCAATAAAATCTTCCCGAGTCACCATATTTTTCTCTTTCTCGGTCTCGTCCTCGACCGGTGCAGTCATCCCCTCCAGCTCCAAATTACAAGCGGCAAGGCGCTCATTCTCCCTCGTGGCCGTCTCCAACTGAGGCCTCAGCTCGTTCAAATCCTTGAGAAGTTGGACATGGGCCTCATATTTTGACTCGTGGTTGAGGATGTCACCCTTCAACTTATCATTCTTGACCTTCAACTTATAGATCTTGGTGTAGGCCATATCGAGAGCAGATTGAGAACTCGAAGACTCGTCGTTAAGTGACAGGGCCGTCTCAAGCACCCTTATCACAACTGCCACATCCTCGGCTAAGCGCTACCGGCGAAGCTCCTTGTCTTTAGCCAAAATAGCCTCTCTCTCTTTCTCGTGCAGGCCGAGGGAGTCCCCGTCGTGGAAGAGGTTGCTGTTTAGATAAACACGGAGGCAACACAAAAATCCCCGCGAATGTTTTATCACCCTCGGATTGTACACCCACAGTGCTATCCGCGCGCTTCCTCTTGGCCACGGGTTTGTTGACCGGAATCTGGGCCGAATCAGTAAAAGCGGGATTTTTCGAGGAGGAAGGGGAACCACTACCCCGACCGATAAACTTAGCCTGATCCTGGAGACAGGCAACCTTGCTTCGGGGGCCAGAAGTGGATGCATTCTTTGGCCTCAGTTTCAGCAAACGCTCGGAAAGAGACGCCATTCGTCCTGCAAATCAAAGAGGATCGTTAAGTTGAGTTAGAAAAATAAAAATAAAGCGGACACCTCCCCGCTTATAAAAGAAGAAAATCCGCTTATAAAAGAAGCAAATAAACAGCTACGCCTTACCCAAGAGCCTCATGGCTTCCCCATTCGAGGAGCACTCGAGCAAGGCCTTAGTATTGATCAACCTATTGACCAAGAGATACTCCCCTTCCTCATCAAATAATAGGGCGCCATTCACGTCCACGCATTTCGCGGGGGAGAACACTTTAACATATGCAGATAGCTTCTCATACGAAAGCTGATACTGGGCATCCAAATCCTCGGGTCTCACCACATAGTATTCGGGCCTCTGCTCTTAATGTCTCCACTTCCATTCAAGCGGGAAATGGGCCATAAGTAGGGTAACTGGCCACCCATCCTTCACCTCTTCCACCCGGGCATAGAGAGAATCCATGGCCCCGTCCGTCAAGGGTTTCACGAGGAAGTACCTCTCCTTGAAATTCCGCACGGACTCTAGGTAAGGCCGAAAGAGTTTCCCGAACTGCTTAAAAGAGACCCACGCCTGTCTCCCATGGACAGATTGTCTCTGCAAGTGAAAGATGCGGAAGAAGAGGGGCAGTGTCGCGCCTATCCCCAGATATTGGCAGACGAGCTCAAACGCCCGCATGAACGCCAATGCATTTGGATGAAGTTGAAAAGATGCCAGCTGGAGCCATTGGAAAACCCCAACCTGGAAATCATGAAAAGGCAGGCGCATCTCCGCCTCCTTGAAAGCAAACTCATACACTGGGAACCATTTTCCCGGATACGGCGAGCATATCCTTCGGTCCCTGTGAGGTATTTGAAGCATCCAGTTGGCTAGAGCCCCCTCTGCGTATTCTTCCAGGTAGTTAAACGCGTCCGTTGCATCCCGCGAGAAGCACGATCTTTTGTCCCGGGGCTCCGGAGCAACCAAAGCCAAAGGATCCTCCTCGTCGCTATGGGGTTCATCGTCATGACGGGTGGCCAGAATATCGCTTCCATGGCAGTGTGCCATTGTACCTGAAAAGCAGGGGAAGTTAGTGAATTCGACATTATCAAATCCACCCTTCCACTGCAGATCAAGTGAAAGGGAGACAGACTCAACCCAAGCCCTCGACATACTAAAGTGGACCATTACAGTCAGAGGACATGGCATCGGGGAATAGTTCACCGAGCACGAGCCCATATACGTACTAACCTAAGGATCCCCCGACACCATAACGTGAACGTCCATAGGTGCCCGACACATTCATGAGTGCTCGACACTAAATACATAAACCCATATGAATATTCGTGAATAGTCATGAAGCTCATGAATATTTATTAATAGGTGCCCTACATCTTCATGAGTGCCCGACACAAAACCCATGAATTCAGATGAACATTCATCACAAAACTCATGGATATTCATCCAATCAAGACAAATTTTTGACATTTAATATAGATAAGCCCAATAAAGGTGGTATTAAGAGGTTATAACTTACTTGGATGAAGAAAATTCTGGAAAAAACTGGGAAGTTGAGAGGGTCGCCTCACACCACAAGCGAAGAAAAATTGAGAGCTTTGAGAGAACCGCTTCACACCGCGAGAAAAGCAAAGATTGAAAGGGAGATGAGAAGATGACAAATGAATCCCAAGGGCCCCCTTTTTTTAGTCGACCCACGCCCCAAGGGATCCCACATGAAGGGTCATCATCTCATTGGCCCCTTTTGCTTTTTTCTTAAGGGGTGGCACCCCAAAACGTTAGCCACATGGCTCAACCATCAAACACGAAATCCTCTGGACTGGCGAGAAAGCGCCCGACTCCTATGAAGACATTACGTAGGGGGGTTGACACTTACGCGGGGAGGTGCTCGGAACTAGAGTGCGCAAAGGGGCACATTTCCTTGACTATCTCGAAGACGAGGAAATGCTCGACAACTAACAATTCCCAGGAGGCGGATGAACCCTCTCGAGCATAATAACTTGGGAGGGGATCCTCACTGTTATACCCCAAAATTTGCCCTCCCATATTCCTCAAGAAATTGCCAAGTCAAGGTCACAAAATTCCCCAAGGGTTGTGCAGTTCAACAGTCTCCCATACAGTCAAATTAGGGTTTTGAGTCTGATCAAGAAAAGGAAGTTTTCAAAGGCTCAATCAAGCCTCATATGCTTACAAACATGGTCAAGCATCCTCATATCAAGTTTCAAGGCATTCAGCTCAAAATTGCACAGTCAAAACCCTAAATTGCACTACAGTCAACTGTAGGGGCAAAATGGTCATTTGACAGTCAAAAGTTCAAATTTTTGGTCAACATATCATTTTGAAGCCACAAACATCATTTGATCAATGCTTGATCATGATTCTCAAAGTTTGGCTCAGAAAATCATCAAGATGCAGAAGTTGCTATATTTGGACAGCTGAAAAAGTCAACTGAAATTGACCAGGGCATAACTTTCACATGGATTGTCAGAAAAATTCCATCCAAAGCTCATTTTGAAGAGAAAGACATTTCCTACAACTCATCTTCATACTTCAAGTCCAAGAAATGCTCTCACAAAAAGTTATCAATTTCAACATTATAGGTCATTTTCAAAAGTCAACAAAAAGGGACTTTAAGTCAAAGACCATAACTTGAGATTGGTAAATCAAAATGACATGGGACCAAAGGCATTGGTTAAAGGACTCAAAGACCTTTCCAAAATGTCCAAGAACATGTGAAAAGCTTAAAAATTGAGCAAGTTATGCCTTGTAGAAGTTGGGGAATTTTTGTGAAATGGCAAAAGTCAACTATCTTTGAAAATCCAATTTTTGACAAAAGGGCCCCATTTTTCTCACCTTGTCCATCCTTGTCATGCCACACACGTGGCCCATGGTTGATTTCAAGACCAAATGTTGACTTTTTTATTTTATTTAATTTTTGATGATTTAATTCATTTTAATTCATTGAAAATTCAAATAAAATTTAAAAATCAATGAAATGGTGTCAAATGAATTTGGACAAGTTCTATACATCATGAACCAACTCAAAAATCAGGCCAAGGTTCATTTACACACTAGGTCTAGGTTTTGGCTAGAAAATAGGAAAAATGGTTAATGGATGAAACCCTAATGCCAATTCTTTCTCAAGCATGGATTAAGGTCAAATAGCAAGCCAAGTCTATTCCATAATGATCATTGAGTCAAACCCTAACTGGAACATAGCACAAAACTCGTTCAAAGTCCATTTGGCAATTTGAAAATTTGGACATAAAAGGCAAAACTGAAATCAGTGCTAGGGATCTTTTCAAGCCAAAATTTTTGTACCAATAGCTTCCTGAGACAATTTTGAACGTGTCCCAATTCATAACCTCAATCAAAGCTCCTTGAACTGATCTCTACAAGTGAAACTGTACAGCAAAATTCTTGAATTCGTGTTCTTGATTCTAAGCATCCTTTTGCATTTTTAATTACATATTCATACTCACAATGAAGTTTCTGAGCTAACCCTTTCATTTAATTTCATTTTTGTGCCATGAATAAGAAATTGCCATTTTCGAATTCTAGGGTTCCAGTGTTCTTAAATTGGGGATTTTGAGTATAAGAAAAATTAGAACTCAGAAGCACCATGGTTGAATTCAGTGCCTCAAGACGAAAACATCTTGACCCTCGCGATTAATTTCTGATGCCCACAGCTCTATTCGCTATTTCTTCGTAGCTTACCTAATGCAACGTTTCAAAACCGTTGCTTTATTTTGTTTATGTTTCAGGAAATTGGAAGGGATGATGGCGTGTCACACGGAGACTGGGCAGTTTAAATTTGCGCGCGTTTAACTAAGCATTAACCATTTTCTTTTATATATTTTATTAACTATATTATGTTAAATAAATTCAAATGGCTCAGCTGGCTAAGACACGCGCATGTGACCACAATGACCTGGGTTCAAGTCCCAGGTCTTGCAATTTCTCATATTATTTTTCATTTCAAGGTTCTATGCAGCGCTCATATAAGGACTCACCATGCACTGCAGAATCAACTCATCCACGTGTCCCAGGGCCTCAGATCCATGGCCAAGATGAAGAGTGCATCATACATCCAGTCAAACATGTCACACACAATCCAGAAAGTCAACAAATTCTCACAAAAAATGGGCCAGGCCTTTCTAATTAACACCCTCCAAATTGGGGTTCCCTCACCCTGGTTTGCATACTTTGATTATTTTTTTTATTTTTTATCTTTTTATTTATTATTTCAATTGTCATGTTTTATTGTTTTATTTAATTAATTCTTACAAAAATATAAAAAACACTAAAAATACAGGAAAGGACAAAAAATATATGATTAATTTTGATTCTTTTTTTTTATAAATTAAAATGTAATTCATTTAGTTTAATTAGGTTTTAATGTTAATTTTAATTCTTTTTTTCATAATAAAAATCCAAAAAATGTAGAATTAGGTTGATTATTAATTTTTTATATCTTTTTTAATTTTTTCCTTTTTTCTCACAATATTATTATTTATTATTTATTTTCTATAAATCAAAAATTGTATATAAATTGATTTAGAATTTAATTAGGTTAGAAATTAAATCTTTTTCATAATAAACTTAAAAAATGATAGAACTAGGATTTTAATTAACTTTTCTCTTTTTTCTTTTAAACTTAAAAAACACAAAAACATTATTTTTTCATTTAATTTTAAAATTCCTTGATTATTTTAATTATCTGTTAAAGGGTCCAATGCCCTAATTTTGTTTAGTCTTTATTTCGCGCATTTATTTTACATTGTTTAAATACCTCTGTATATGCCCCAAAGCCTTGTAATAAGTTTAGATTTATTTCTTGCACTTTTTATTTTATCGCTTTATTTATTTTCAGTCAAATCGGGTTCGGTTTTTTTGGCGATGTGGACCCGCGCCAGTTGTAATAGTTTAGATTTATTTTCTCGCAAATATAACTGTTAATAAATATGCATGAAAGAATGAATGCCCAAAAAATAAAATCAAATCGTTAGATCACCAATGCATGACAAGACAAACAATGAACTGAAAATGACACACAATTCGCACACACCACCCCTAGGGTACGCCTCACTGTTGCCTTTCGAAAGGTGGTCGTCGAGTAGAAAACGTCTTAGTAAGTCCTCATGGTCCGGGAACCTGACATGAGGGTAGCTTCTAAGGTGTTTTCCCATTGCTCCGGTGATCACCACGTCCCTAAAACTCGAATTGACCCGAACACCTCCAATGGTGGTGCTACCTACCTCTCAATGGTGGGATGGCACTACTTTAAAGGACATTTACACAGACGAATTCCTTAGGGTAGGTAGGTTCTCGTAGGTACTTGCTCTCTTCAAAACAAAACAAAAACTCTTTTCACACCAACACACTTTCAAAAAACTTTCAAACAAACTTTTCAAACACTCTGACGTACGAGTCGAACTGAAACTTTTCAAAGAATATTTTTGAAACCCACATTGAAAAGCAAGCAAACAATTTTGAAAACACATTGAGTAAGTACCTAAGAGCCCATGGATAACCATGGATAGAAAGGGTGCTAACACCTTCCCTTTCTATAACCTACCTCCCGAACCGAGAGCAATCTCTTTAAAGGAATTTTTCTGTGCTTTTGTCCTTTCCTATTGGAGAAAATAAAAGACGGTGGCGACTCTTGCTTACCGCGACATTTCGCGAACCAGCTTTAAAACAGTCAGTTCCAGATCCACCGATCACAGAACTGGCGACTCTGCTGGGGAAAAACTTAAAGTGAGGTGTACCTTAGGGCTAGTTACAACTGTGTTTTCAATTGTTTCCTTGTATGCTTTAAAATTGTGGGTTGCTTGGGAGTTCTATAGATCCTAACCCGGATCTGGGGGATACCTTTTTAGAAAGTAGCAACAAGGCTGTGAGGGAACTGTGCGGGGTATACCGACATGGTTGAAACAGTCTGCTACGTTGATGTGACATTTTGGTGTGTACCGGTAACCCTTGAGTCAGTCAAGGAGAGTACGGGGCCTCCATGTGGTGTCATGAAGCATCAACAGACCTTAGGAACCTTAATTGAACCATCTTGGCCTCTTTAGGGTAGTGAGATAACTGACTTTGGTGCAGTCCGAGGTTGGTTGATACTCGATACTACACTCAATTGAGGGTTGCTTTCCTGGAATATTTCGGTCGCCAGTTCAGTGGCTAAATCGAAACGATGAACAATGAAAGCAATCCCGTGATATTGGGAACCTTAGAACCCGGTTACTTTGATAGGACAGGTTGAACCCACCAACTTCAAGAGGGTACTACCCAGACTCCATGCTGGCCTAAACTTTAAGGGCTTCTCTTGTGTGACTTGTGTGCCTTCCTACTTGAATTACTTGCATGCTTATTACCTGACATTTGTCTCTTGCAGGTTGTGTTTGTAGTCCTTAATTAGGACTCATAACAGGGTATCCTAAGTTTCTTGCAGGTTTTTGCAGTCCTTAATTGGGACTCATAACAGGGTTACTCATATTACCCCATGCATAACATGACATCATACCATTGCATACCTCCTAACCCATTTCAAGGATCTCAAGGGCTTGTGATACAGGTCATATAAATCAAACATCTAGCAAGGGGCAAAGAGGATTTATTTTCTTCTAGCCAATGTTGTCAGAGGCTATGACCCACTTGATATGGTGAGCTCTGACTCCTGAAGAAGGTTCCCTAACCAAGGTTGTTTGGAAATCAAAACCAGACATGATGACTAAAGTCAGAGGCTATGACCCACTGGATGTGGTGAGCCTTTGACCCTTTGAAGAGGGACTCTCCATAATATGCAGTTCCTTCAATCAAGTTACCGGACCCAAGTTCTAACAAATTTTCTTGTTTATCCCATGAGATCCTTGAAAACATTGCATGCATGTCATACATATCATTGCATAACAGGTATCCTTGTTGCAGGTCACTTACCTTTCCCGCTGTTTATTTCAGCAATGGCTTCCCAACCAGACAACCAGGGCCTTCTTGCTCAAGAGACCCGGTTCGGGGAAATCCTCCTGAATCTATCCAAGGGGCAGGAGGAGCTAAGGACACTTCTCATGGAGACTCTAGTCAGGAACAGCGCTGAGGATGAAGGGCTGAAACACCTACAAGCGGAGATGGATGCAATGAAAGCCCAGATGCTGGGGCAGAGGAATGCCATTCAAGGTTTAGCTCAAAGACAAGATGAGCTTCGGTTTCTCGTCAACCAACTGCTTCAGGGTAATCAACTGGGGCAAACATCTAAGGGTAAAAAGCCAATCATCGTCCAACCATCTTTGAGACAAAGAGGCGAGGAAAAAGCTCCTCATATGGCTCCAGTATCACCAATTCAGTATCAACCTCACCAGCTTCAGCCAGACAAGCCCAAAAGGCAATTCACCAAGCTCAGCGTGTCGCTGCCTCAAGCCTTACAACAACTGCTGAGGTTGAACTTGGTAACTCTAAAGGATCCTCCTAAGAATCCCAACAGGACACTCTCAAGATATGACCCCAACGCTCACTGCGCTTATCATTCTGACAGTCCGGGGCATGCCACAGAGGACTGTTGGACTCTGAAAAATAAAATCCAGGACCTGATTGAGGAAGGAGCTGTGGAATTCACCCAGGATGGCCGGGCTGAGTTCTTCTACTACCCCTGCAAGACTCACCATTTGAAGTGACAAGCCCTGAGACTAGAAATTTTTGTTCATTCGAATGTTCAAGTTGCAATTTTCTTTTGTTCAAACATTTACTCATTGTTAAAACATTGTTATTTCATTAATGCATCGCTTATGTCCATTTTGAATCAATATATTCGTATTCACTATACGCAAATTATTTTCATATTTGTTCTGATGTCAACTCTTTCAATCAATAATTCTAAGCCTCTTGAGGGAGGATGACGAAAACGATACCATAATTTACAGTATGCTTTTGAACAGATCCCGCTAATGAGGTACAGGCGTTGTTTCAATTCCTAAACACTGGAGTAATAAGGAAGATAATCCCTCGTCAACCCCTTTGAGCCAAAGAAGTAGGAGTTTTTCTTTTCGAAAATCAAAACCCTTTATCATAACCTGGGGCAGGGTAGTTCTCTCAGTTGATCCAAGTGCATGACGAATAGCACCGAAGAGATCTTTACAAAACAAACAAAGATAGTGATAATTCCAAACAATCGTACAGATGGGCAGTCATTATATCTCAAAAAAATAAAAACCCATTAAGTCAAAACCTATGAAGGAGACTTACAAAACTGGGGCATCCCGCCGACTGTAATCACAAAAGAAACAGTTCAGGCAAAAAAAAAAAAAAATAGGGATCACAAAATCAAAAAGGAGGTCACACAAACCCTCGACAAAAAAAAGGAATGACTGCCTATTCAAAATAAGTTATCCATCACCAGAAAATTAGAGCAAAGACTCAAACAAGGTCTAATGTATGATCAACTGAGTTTAGATTTGGAGAACATCACGAAGAGAGGGTGGGTACAAATAAAATTTGAACCTTTATACTTTGTTTCTTAAACCGTGAACCAAGCCACGTTACAACCCTTAAAAGTCCTAGCTGAAGTATGGGTCAGTTCGAAAGCATACTGTTACGAAAGGTATCCTGACTCCTTAAGGCCTACGGTAAATACGGAGTTGACATCACGTTTTACAAACATTCACTTGCTTTATGAAAAGAACGCATTTTCAAAATCTTCAAGACAGGCATAAGCTTTGTATTTTTGATATAACTGTGTTTGCATATGACTTTTTGTTTGAACAGCATAAAAATTCGCATGACGAAAGTCTAATGAACAAGAGTATCTCCAATCAAGGGGCACGACATGATCATGGTCTACCATCTGGGGCAGTTAAGTCAAGATCCAGGGAATCTCTCAAAAGGCCAAAAAGCCTGGGGCAAATCTCTGCCTGAGTCACTTGGGGCAATCCAGCAACGAATCTTGCACGATCAGACACCTTCTGACAATATGGCGACGCCACCAGCCTGGGGCAAATCTCCGTCTGAGTCACTTGGGGAAATTCAACAACGAATCGGGCCTGATCAAACACCTTCTGGTGGCATGACAAAACAATTTCTAACAGGGGCAATTCCCTACATGCTGAAAGCACGGACATAGTCGAAAAATACTGCGCACAATCAAAGACCCACTAGGTTGACACACCTAGGCAAAAATAAGGGCTTCCCGGCGAACCAAAAGGGTTCGGGCAAAAACAAGGGATGAATATAAAAAACTGTACACCCGGCAAGTCGAAAACCTGAAAAGGCGGCTTGGGCAAAAATGGGTATCCCGGTGGACTGAAAACCCGAACGGGCGGTCCAGGCGAAAGTTAGGGATCAAAGCGTACGACTATGTCCTGTCATCTCGTCACCTGCCTACCAGAAGAAGGTTTAACCCTCGACAATTATCAGCATCCCACATGTGCCTCCCCCATAGAAACAGGGGCAATAACGGATGGTTTAAGCAGTCTGATTGTTTCCGTCCTCCAAGGTACCAAGGTAGGTCCAGCTAAAGAGCATGATCAGTACATCTTAAATTCCCCAGAGAGAGGACAGCAAGTCAGTGCATTTTTTCCCGAACAAAGTTAACAAGCCTCAAGGAAATTGGGTATCCTCCAGTAGATCCCAATGTTCCCCAGCAGCATATATTCCTAACAAGCATCCCCGGCAATCTTAGTCTAAAGATTGTTCCCCGGCGGCATACATCAACATTCAAAGGAATCACTTCCCCAGCATATCAAAACTATCAAAATTTCCCCAGGAGAGTCCCATCCAAGTTCCCCAGGAAAGATGGAATTCGTCTTCCCAAGCAGTAAGCTTATCCCCAGTAGATTCTGGAAGCTTATCCCCTCGCAGAGCACGAACGCGTCGTCTGGCTTGATTTAAAGAGTTATTTCCTTAACAGGATATAACTGGGTTATCCTCGGCCAAAAGCCACGGAAAGGTCATCGTCAACATAGTTCTTTCCTATCCCCAGCGAAGTCAATTCACACTTCCAATACAACAACGGTATCCCCAACAGAGTTACTATCAACATTCAGCAAAGCATCACTCTTCCCACAGAGTATTGCTTTCCAGCATGATCGCTAGAGTATCTTTTCTCCCCGCAGAATCTTCCATTCGCCAAGTTTATTCCGCAACGGAGTCATCTTTTCCTACCGGTATTCTTGCAACTATCATCCCCAGCGGAAGTACAAGTTTATTCCTCAATATCAGCCCAGGATACGACTTCCCGGCACCCGTCAAGGATTTACTTTCCTAGACGAAAACATACATAAAACATCACATACATCATTATAGCATGCATAACACACTGCATCATACAAATCTCAGTTATGTTGAGAACATCATTGCTTGATCCATATCATGCATTGCATATGACTGACTTTTACCTTTCAGGAAAGATCCAGTTAAGTTCTCGAGCTACATTTCAAGACCTAGACTGGTTCAGTCAAAGGCCTCCTCTGGTTCAGTTAAATCGTCCCAAGATTTTCCTGATTGCTTATCCAGTGGAAGACATTTCAAGACCTAGACTGGTTCAGTCAAAGGCCTCCTCTGGTTCAGTTAAATCGTCCCAAGATTTTCCTGATTGCTTATCCAGTGGAAGACATTTCAAGACCTAGACCGGTTCAGTTAAATCGTCCCAAGATTTTCCTGATTGCTTATCCAGTCAAAGGCCTCCTCTGGTTCAGTTAAATCGTCCCAAGATTTTCCTGATTGCTTATCCAGTGGAAGACATTTCAAGACCTAGACTGGTTCAGTCAAAGGCCTCCTCTGGTTCAGTTAAATCGTCCCAAGATTTTCCTGATTGCTTATCCAGTGGAAGACATTTCAAGACCTAGACTGGTTCAGTCAAAGGCCTCCTCTGGTTCAGTTAAATCGTCCCAAGATTTTCCTGATTGCTTATCCAGTGGAAGACATTTCAAGACCTAGACTGGTTCAGTCAAAGGCCTCCTCTGGTTCAGTTAAATCGTCCCAAGATTTTCCTGATTGCTTATCCAGTGGAAGACATTTCAAGACCTAGACTGGTTCAGTCAAAGGCCTCCTCTGGTTCAGTTAAATCGTCCCAAGATTTTCCTGATTGCTTATCCAGTGGAAGACATTTCAAGACCTAGACCGGTTCAGTTAAATCGTCCCAAGATTTTCCTGATTGCTTATCCAGTCAAAGGCCTCCTCTGGTTCAGTTAAATCGTCCCAAGATTTTCCTGATTGCTTATCCAGTGGAAGACATTTCAAGACCTAGACTTATCCAGTCAAAGGCCTTCTCTGGTTCAGTCAGATCAACCCTAAGATCTCCCTGATTCTTATCCCAGTAGAAGACACCCCAGATTTTTCTCAACGAGCGTTGTTGAAGTTAAAGTCGCCCAGGGCTCTCTTACCATTCATGCTAAGGAAGTAATCATCCCTGGTTCTTTCATTGCTGTTTGAAGCTCCAGACTCAGCTCCTGTAACCAGTCAGGACACATCTATACCAGGCATCTAAAAAATCAGCTCCTGCAACGTGTCAGGTACTCATTTTTCTGTTTTGCAGGTATGCAAGATCTCGCTAAGGAATCTCCTACGCGATCAACATCCAGATGGCATCTATAAGCCCATCATCCGATCCAGCAAACATCCAGATGGCATCTATAAGCCCATCCCCATCATTGCTAACATGTGAGCGCAAATTTCCGGGCACTCTAGTGTCCAATCATCTTTTACCATCGGATTACGAAAGGCACGTCAGCCAATCTGCATCCTCAGGTCTAAGAAGATTGAACAGGGGCAACTGTTATACCCCAAAATTTGCCCTCCCATATTCCTCAAGAAATTGCCAAGTCAAGGTCACAAAATTCCCCAAGGGTTGTGCAGTTCAACAGTCTCCCATACAGTCAAATTAGGGTTTTGAGTCTGATCAAGAAAAGGAAGTTTTCAAAGGCTCAATCAAGCCTCATATGCTTACAAACATGGTCAAGCATCCTCATATCAAGTTTCAAGGCATTCAGCTCAAAATTGCACAGTCAAAACCCTAAATTGCACTACAGTCAACTGTAGGGGCAAAATGGTCATTTGACAGTCAAAAGTTCAAATTTTTGGTCAACATATCATTTTGAAGCCACAAACATCATTTGATCAATGCTTGATCATGATTCTCAAAGTTTGGCTCAGAAAATCATCAAGATGCAGAAGTTGCTATATTTGGACAGCTGAAAAAGTCAACTGAAATTGACCAGGGCATAACTTTCACATGGATTGTCAGAAAAATTCCATCCAAAGCTCATTTTGAAGAGAAAGACATTTCCTACAACTCATCTTCATACTTCAAGTCCAAGAAATGCTCTCACAAAAAGTTATCAATTTCAACATTATAGGTCATTTTCAAAAGTCAACAAAAAGGGACTTTAAGTCAAAGACCATAACTTGAGATTGGTAAATCAAAATGACATGGGACCAAAGGCATTGGTTAAAGGACTCAAAGACCTTTCCAAAATGTCCAAGAACATGTGAAAAGCTTAAAAATTGAGCAAGTTATGCCTTGTAGAAGTTGGGGAATTTTTGTGAAATGGCAAAAGTCAACTATCTTTGAAAATCCAATTTTTGACAAAAGGGCCCCATTTTTCTCACCTTGTCCATCCTTGTCATGCCACACACGTGGCCCATGGTTGATTTCAAGACCAAATGTTGACTTTTTTATTTTATTTAATTTTTGATGATTTAATTCATTTTAATTCATTGAAAATTCAAATAAAATTTAAAAATCAATGAAATGGTGTCAAATGAATTTGGACAAGTTCTATACATCATGAACCAACTCAAAAATCAGGCCAAGGTTCATTTACACACTAGGTCTAGGTTTTGGCTAGAAAATAGGAAAAATGGTTAATGGATGAAACCCTAATGCCAATTCTTTCTCAAGCATGGATTAAGGTCAAATAGCAAGCCAAGTCTATTCCATAATGATCATTGAGTCAAACCCTAACTGGAACATAGCACAAAACTCGTTCAAAGTCCATTTGGCAATTTGAAAATTTGGACATAAAAGGCAAAACTGAAATCAGTGCTAGGGATCTTTTCAAGCCAAAATTTTTGTACCAATAGCTTCCTGAGACAATTTTGAACGTGTCCCAATTCATAACCTCAATCAAAGCTCCTTGAACTGATCTCTACAAGTGAAACTGTACAGCAAAATTCTTGAATTCGTGTTCTTGATTCTAAGCATCCTTTTGCATTTTTAATTACATATTCATACTCACAATGAAGTTTCTGAGCTAACCCTTTCATTTAATTTCATTTTTGTGCCATGAATAAGAAATTGCCATTTTCGAATTCTAGGGTTCCAGTGTTCTTAAATTGGGGATTTTGAGTATAAGAAAAATTAGAACTCAGAAGCACCATGGTTGAATTCAGTGCCTCAAGACGAAAACATCTTGACCCTCGCGATTAATTTCTGATGCCCACAGCTCTATTCGCTATTTCTTCGTAGCTTACCTAATGCAACGTTTCAAAACCGTTGCTTTATTTTGTTTATGTTTCAGGAAATTGGAAGGGATGATGGCGTGTCACACGGAGACTGGGCAGTTTAAATTTGCGCGCGTTTAACTAAGCATTAACCATTTTCTTTTATATATTTTATTAACTATATTATGTTAAATAAATTCAAATGGCTCAGCTGGCTAAGACACGCGCATGTGACCACAATGACCTGGGTTCAAGTCCCAGGTCTTGCAATTTCTCATATTATTTTTCATTTCAAGGTTCTATGCAGCGCTCATATAAGGACTCACCATGCACTGCAGAATCAACTCATCCACGTGTCCCAGGGCCTCAGATCCATGGCCAAGATGAAGAGTGCATCATACATCCAGTCAAACATGTCACACACAATCCAGAAAGTCAACAAATTCTCACAAAAAATGGGCCAGGCCTTTCTAATTAACACCCTCCAAATTGGGGTTCCCTCACCCTGGTTTGCATACTTTGATTATTTTTTTTATTTTTTATCTTTTTATTTATTATTTCAATTGTCATGTTTTATTGTTTTATTTAATTAATTCTTACAAAAATATAAAAAACACTAAAAATACAGGAAAGGACAAAAAATATATGATTAATTTTGATTCTTTTTTTTTATAAATTAAAATGTAATTCATTTAGTTTAATTAGGTTTTAATGTTAATTTTAATTCTTTTTTTCATAATAAAAATCCAAAAAATGTAGAATTAGGTTGATTATTAATTTTTTATATCTTTTTTAATTTTTTCCTTTTTTCTCACAATATTATTATTTATTATTTATTTTCTATAAATCAAAAATTGTATATAAATTGATTTAGAATTTAATTAGGTTAGAAATTAAATCTTTTTCATAATAAACTTAAAAAATGATAGAACTAGGATTTTAATTAACTTTTCTCTTTTTTCTTTTAAACTTAAAAAACACAAAAACATTATTTTTTCATTTAATTTTAAAATTCCTTGATTATTTTAATTATCTGTTAAAGGGTCCAATGCCCTAATTTTGTTTAGTCTTTATTTCGCGCATTTATTTTACATTGTTTAAATACCTCTGTATATGCCCCAAAGCCTTGTAATAAGTTTAGATTTATTTCTTGCACTTTTTATTTTATCGCTTTATTTATTTTCAGTCAAATCGGGTTCGGTTTTTTTGGCGATGTGGACCCGCGCCAGTTGTAATAGTTTAGATTTATTTTCTCGCAAATATAACTGTTAATAAATATGCATGAAAGAATGAATGCCCAAAAAATAAAATCAAATCGTTAGATCACCAATGCATGACAAGACAAACAATGAACTGAAAATGACACACAATTCGCACACACCACCCCTAGGGTACGCCTCACTGTTGCCTTTCGAAAGGTGGTCGTCGAGTAGAAAACGTCTTAGTAAGTCCTCATGGTCCGGGAACCTGACATGAGGGTAGCTTCTAAGGTGTTTTCCCATTGCTCCGGTGATCACCACGTCCCTAAAACTCGAATTGACCCGAACACCTCCAATGGTGGTGCTACCTACCTCTCAATGGTGGGATGGCACTACTTTAAAGGACATTTACACAGACGAATTCCTTAGGGTAGGTAGGTTCTCGTAGGTACTTGCTCTCTTCAAAACAAAACAAAAACTCTTTTCACACCAACACACTTTCAAAAAACTTTCAAACAAACTTTTCAAACACTCTGACGTACGAGTCGAACTGAAACTTTTCAAAGAATATTTTTGAAACCCACATTGAAAAGCAAGCAAACAATTTTGAAAACACATTGAGTAAGTACCTAAGAGCCCATGGATAACCATGGATAGAAAGGGTGCTAACACCTTCCCTTTCTATAACCTACCTCCCGAACCGAGAGCAATCTCTTTAAAGGAATTTTTCTGTGCTTTTGTCCTTTCCTATTGGAGAAAATAAAAGACGGTGGCGACTCTTGCTTACCGCGACATTTCGCGAACCAGCTTTAAAACAGTCAGTTCCAGATCCACCGATCACACTCACCACCAATATGCCATCTCAAGCAGGCGAATGAACCTTCAGATCCTGATCCCCATCCTTCCATGGTATTCCCTGTCATATTTGTGTTTTCCCCCGCGGGTAACGATCCGCTCCCTTCGGGGAATTCGACCCTCTATCCTAACCAAGCCTTCAATAACAAGAACTGCACTCAAGTCATCACCCTCTAACTCGAGGAAAATAACTTGGAGGGCTCCTGATCTGACTGGGCCTACGTTTTCCATACAAAAAGAAGGCCCGAACGACCCAAGTTAGAGATTATGGGGCACCTCCGCATCTAACCGTTGGAGGATGTGTCCCACCACTTCTCAACGGACACATCAAACTGCCCACCGGGAATTTCGAGTCCAACCATATTCTCGCGGAGCGGTTTGCCAGGGGAGAGTCCACTTGCTGGACTTCATACTCACGTAAACCCTGGCAGTTCCCGTTATTGGGCCTCTGCGTGGCCCAATGATGGGGACCTTGGCCCAGCGCTGGGGCTATAAATACCCTCTCTCATGAGAGGTTCATGTATTCATTCATTCACACCTATATACTTACTTGCTTGCTTATTCCGTCTCTCATTTTGCCATCAGAGTGTCTTGCAGGTACCTCCCCATCTCTTTCAAATCCAGCCCGAAGCCAGCTGTGACGGTCCAACTCTGATCAGGTACGATCAATTGCGTATGAGAAAACAAATGTGTTGTTGTTGACGGGGTTTAGGGACTCCATTCTCCACCAACCCCAGGCTTGGAGTAAGAAAGCGCATCCATAAAAAGTACATTTTTCCTTTGTTGTATTTTTACACAAAGAACTGTATAGATGAGCTAAAACAGCAGAATCCCAACTATACTTTCTAGTTTTTTCAAAGTTCCTAAGTAAATTTAAATACATAAAATTTACACTATTCTCTGTACTTTCGGGAAATAAAAAGGTTCCAAATAGTATCATCATATAACTTATAGCTTTTATTACTCTTGCTAGCTCGAAAGAATTTTCGTTCAACTCTAGAGTCGCATAATGTTTTTTGAGTTCAGTAAGTAATATACCTTGGCCTCTAGCACCACCACCTTCAACCATATCTTTGCCCAATAATTCCTCGCATAGATAATTGGGCTGTTGAACCGACCCGTTAATCGCCTTACCATCGATAGAGAGACCCAACAACATGTGCACGTCCTCTAGTGTGACGGTACATTCACTTATTGGTAGATGAAATGTTTGTGTCTCAGGTCTCCACCTTTCCAACATTGCAAGTATAAAATTTGAATCAATCGTGCAGTTGGAGATTTTTATAACATTTCCAAAACCCGCATATTCGAGATAGGGCACGATCAATGAGTCAGGAGCAATGTAGTTGTGTGAGCGAATTCTGAATCTTTTGGTATCCTAAATTCAAAATGTAAAAAGTTTGTATCAGAGAGTGTGATGATTGTTGATGCAAAACAAGTATGTGAGGTGCTGTATTTATAGGCAAAATTGTATCACAAAGTGAATAAATGAGGTGGTTGGTGGTTGCATGCATGCATGATATGTGTCACTCATGTGCCAAGTCAAATGGCACCTACATGAAATTTAGAGAGCATGCGCCATTCAACTTGGTGTGAGACATGCCTAGTTGTAGCATAAGTGGCAGCCTAGGTGCAGGCTAGTGGTGGCATAGGTTGCAACGTAGGTGCAGTCTTGGGGAAGGCTTTTCTGCATGCATGTAATATGATTGGACATGTAGGGAGGCACCATTTGACTTGAAGAATGAGTAAAAAATTGAAAGGTGTCGCCATCCCAATTGGCGAATTAGAGGTGGCATAGGTTGTAGCGTATGTGCAGATTAAGTGCAGTCTTGGGAAAGGATTTTCTGCATGCATGTAATATGATTGGACATGTAGGGAGGCACCATTTGACTTAGATAATGAGTACAAAATTGAAAGGTGTTGCCATCCCAATTGACGAATTAGAGGTGGCATAGGTTGTAGCATAGGTGCAGACTAGGTGCAGTCTTGGGGAAGGCTTTTCTACATGCACGTAATATGATTGGACATGTAGGGAGGATCCATTTGACTTGGAGAATGAGTACAAAACTGAAAGGTGTCGCCATCCCAATTGGAGAATTAGAGGTGGCATATGTTGTAGCGTAGGTGCAGACTAGGTGCATTCTTGGGGAAGGCTTTTCTACATGCATGTAATATGATTGGACATTTAGGGAGACGCCATTTGACTTGGATAATGAATACAAAATTGAAAGGTGTCGCCATCCCAATTGGAGAATTAGAGGTGGCATAGGTTATAGCGTAGGTGCAGACTAGATGCAGTCTTGGGGAAGGCTTTTCAGCATGCATGTAATATGATTGGACATGTAGGGAGGCGCCATTTGACTTGGAGAATGAGTACAAAATTGAAAGGTGTCACCATCCCAATTGGCGAATTAGAGGTGGCATAGGTTGCAGCGTAGGTGCAGACTAAGTGTAGTCTTGGGGAAGGCTTTTCTGCATGCATGTAATATGATTGGACATGTAGGGAGGCTGTTGTACCCCAAAATTTTCCCTCATTTATTAAGACTTTTCTCACAAGATCTCTTTGGCTCAAGAATGGATTAGGGTTTGGTCAGCTCTAGACAACTCACCATGCACTAATAACCCAAAATTAAGGTTTGAGTTTGCACAAGGATTTTTGGACTATCACTGCTTCATATGACTTTAAAACATCATTATGGACCCCTAAGATCACTCATGACAAGTTTCAAGCCTTGAACCACATTTTTGATCAGTCAATTGGACAGTTGACCTAAAAATCAGCTGTATTGGGGAAAAAATCAACCATGGCCAATTTATAGTCAAACTTCATAATTTTTGATCCACAACAACATTTTAAACTCACATGTAACATTTGGTCAGGTTTGGATCATAATTCCTCAAGAAATTTGATCAAATCACAACAAGGGCAAAATGGTCAAAATTAGGGGTTTGACCGAGGAACGACAATTTCTGATTATTAACCTAGCAAATGACCAATTGAGTTCAAGCATGATTTCAAGGATTCAATGGCATCATCTTAACCTAATCACATGGCTCAAAACACTTCAAATTCATTGGATTGACATATGAAATTTGCAGTCAACTGATCAAAAGTCAACTGTACACTGAAAAGTCAAACTTTGACTTTTTGGTCAAAATCAAGTACCAAGGGTCATAATTCATCAAAACATTTCCAAATGTGAAACTTGTTCATCAAGAAAACCAATTTTGAAAATTAGGGTTTTGAATTTGAAATTTTTCTAACTTAGAAATTTTCTAAGTATAGAAAATTTTCTTATTTTTTCTCAACTTTACACCACTTTTACACCATGATGCATATTGATTCAAGGAAAGTTCCCAACATGAAAGTTGTAGATATCCATGAAATATACAACTTTGATTCACAAACTTTTCCCTAAATATGCTTGGATATCAAGTTATAAATTTAGGAATACATGGTCATGAACTTCTTAACTTAGTGAAATTTTTCCCTAATTTAGGTAGGTTTTTGACCCAAATTCATGGAAATATTTCACCTAGTTCCAAGAGGTATCTCAAAATGAATTTCAAATATGAATTATATATCACATTTCAAGCTTTCCAAAATATCCAAGAACTCCTCAAGATCATTTTTGAGTAGGGAGAATCGAAGAGAGAAAGTTGGCATTTTCTCACTTTTTGTTCAAGCCATTTCATGAAGAACAAAGTTGCAAATCAATCCTATGCTGGCTAGTTCATGCTGTACAGGTCCTAAACTTATTCCACACTCCTTAATTAAATGCTTATTCAATTGACAAAGCTTTAATCCATGCTTTTGAACCTTTATCCAACTTGTAATTCCATTTATGGCAAAAAGGTTTCATTGCCATTTTCATAAAGAACCACTTTTGTAAACTTTGTAATCTTGAGCATTGGACCTGTCACCTTGGTGCATACAAATCTCACAGGTCTCAAGCAAGTTGTACAAACTCATACCAACCCTAAGAAATCTGGTACAAGCATGTGAAGCTTTGGTCTTGTCACTTTGCTTCAAGTACAAGAAAGTTGGCAAAAAGGCTAGCATTGGCAGATCTGTTGGGAAGCTGACCTAAGATCATTTCAATACTAATACACAAACTATATGCAACACAAAAAACACTTAGCCAAGACCTGAAACAGTCTCAACAAGCAAAACACCAAAAACCTGCTCAAACATACAGTTTCTGCACAAACACATCCTACTTCCATTTGGTCGTGCGTTTTGTGTTTAGATCATTCAAACACCTTACATACTTGATATCAAACCCATCCAAACCATCATCCCTGTTTCGGTAATCTCTTTTCCACCATCTGCCATTGTTGAGTTTGAAGCTTGCACTTGGACTTAGTCAGGGAGTTCTAGCCACTTTCAGAGTAAGGCAAGGGTTGGAATAGATTCAGGGAAGCTCAAAGAAGCTCAAGCAAGCATCAGGCCTCCATTAAAGTCACTACATTTCCATACACGATTCCAGCTAAAGGAGGTAAATTTTCAAACTCTATCTCTTTGTACAGGCAACCATAGGCCATGATCTGTGAATAAAAAATGTAGTTCTCATCATAACGAAGTTGTACATACCATTATCTTGCATTGATTTTGCTTGTGCTAAGAGAATTTGGAAGTTGAAATCTCTGAAAATATTAGGTTAGAATTTAGGGCTTTTAAAATTCTCTTTGATCTTTGATAATTAGATTACATAACTTATATGGTTGGAATCGTGAGTTCAAATGCTACATTTTTCATGTTATAAGTTTTTATTTTCATGGAAGTATGAGAAAGTTACAGGGAATCCGGCCAAGGCTTGAGGAAGAAGATGAAACAGGGCAATGGCGTGTTTTGTAATATGTTATTTTTGTTTCGGTAAAGACAATGGATGTATGGCCACCCTAGTGGCAAAGCAGCATGCTGGTGAGACCCATGTCCTGGGTTCGAACCTGCGCGCTACTTTTGCATTTTTGCATTTTTTTTCCTTTTCAGTTTTTTGACACTTTTTTTGCAGGATTGGGCCTAACTTCATGGGCCAGTATTTTTGCTCATCATCACCACTAATCTGTTATCTTACCCCCTTGGCCAACTTTCTACATTTTTATTTTTTATTTGTTTTATTTTCATATTTAATATTTTTATTATTTTCTTTAATGATTAGAAATCCCAAAAATATAAATTATTGATATTATACTTTTATTTTATTTTTATTTTATTTCTCACATAAAAATTTAGTTTATTTTAATAGAATATAATTTATTTTTCTTAATAAACTTGTAAATATAATTAAATATACTTAATTTATTTATTTTTGTATTTCATACTTATAAATCCTTATTTTTGCATACATATAAAATTTTAATATTTATATACAATATTATTTTATTATAATTTTTTTACACAAAAAAATAATACATATAAAAACTTTATTTTCTTTTAATAAAAAATTAGGGTTAAACCCCTTTCAAAAATTAAATATTTTTCCTTATATTTTTAGGTTTAGATTAAAATTTCTTTTACATAAAAATAAGCCATCAAAAATCTTTTACATGTACATTGCATTGCATTACATTTTAAATATTGTATTGTATTTATCTTAAATTCGTACAAATTCGATTTGGTTGTAATAATATATTTAGCTTTATATTTATGCAAATCCCCATTCAAACTTGTATTCCCCCCTCCCATAAAATTGTTGTAATAGCTTAGTATATTTACATTGCGCAATTTATCGCTTTCATATGCCATGATTAGTAATTAGGGTTTGTATGACAAGAACAAAACAAAACAAATAGAACACCCTAAATACAAGACAAAATCAAAAGCATGAAAATGATACACTTACACACAAGCACCCTTAGGGTTTCACCACTTGGTTGCCTAAAACAAAATGGCCATATTACGCATGCGAAGTATCTTGGCAAAACAAAACAAATATAAGATCATAGTCCCTCAATGACGCTATTCAAAAGTTGCCTTATAAAAATGATCTTGGTCCCTCAAAATGCTAAGATACTTTGCAACATTGCTAATCATGGTTATACAATGACCCACATCCGTCCCGTTTACATCCAAAGATAGGGTTACTTACCAAATCAATGGTAAGACAACAATGTCAAAGGAATAGAAAATGAATAAGAAAGACATTTGAGTAGGTAGATAGCTTTTAGTTACTTGCTCTATTTCAAAACAAAAATCCTAGCTATTTTCCAAAACAAACACACACATTTTAAAACATCTTACAATCATTGAAAACATTTTCAAAAGACAAACATCTTTGTATACATTCTTACGAACGAGAATCATTATAAAGATTGCCTAAACAAATGTCCTCTTTTACAAAATACTTTCTAAACCACACCAAACACAATTTCTAACAAACAAAAGCAAGTGATCTAAGCAAGTAACTAAGAGCCCATGGAAAACCATGGATGAAAAGGGTGCTAATAACTCCCCTTTTCATAATCTACCCCCCGAACTCAAGAAACAATCTCAAAGATCTTTCCTGTGCTTTTTCACCTTTCCTTTTGGATAAAAGAAAAGTCAGTGGCGACTCTTGCTAACCGCAACATTTGCGATAAAACGCAAAACCTTAAGTCAGTTCTCCCACCGCATCACAGAACTGGTGACTCTGCTGGGGAAATTTATAAAAGTGAGGTTATCTTAGGGTTTAGATCAAATTTATTTGCTTACATTGTTTGACTTGTTTTCTTTATATTATGGTTCTTTGTTTGGGTTTGAATCCTCCACCCGGATTTGGAAAACATTATAGGTAAATAGCAATACATTGTGGAAACTATGTGGGGTATACCGACATGGTCTAAGCAATAGCTATGTTAGTGTGACATATTTGTGGGTACCGATAGCCTTTGAGTTAATCAAAGAGAATACGGGGCCGCTGAGTGATGTCATGAAGCACTCATGAACTTCTAGAACCCTTTACTCGAACAACTTGGCCTTTATGATGTAGTGAGATGACCAACTTTGGTGCAATCCGAAGTTGGTAGATACTCCATACTACACTCATTGAGGTTTGGTTTCTTGGGATATTTCGGTCGCCATTAAAGAGGCTTGAGCTGAAACAATGACCAAGAAAACAATCCAGTGATATTGAGCTCCTTAGAACCCGGTTACTATTATTAGGACAGTGTGATACGGTGAGAGAACTGACTTAGGTTTTGCGTTTGTTTTCGCAAATGTTTCAGTTAAGCAAGAGTCGCCACCGACTTTTTATTTTATCCTAAGGAAAGGTTAAAAAGCACAGGAAAAACCTTTGAGATGTTTTCTTGGGTTCAGGGAGTAGATTGTAGAAAGGGAAGGTATTAGCACCCTTTCTATCCATGGTTATCCATGGGTTCTTAGTTACTTGCTTAGATCACTTGCCTTTGCTTTTCAATTGTTTGAAATGGTGCTTTGTGTGTGGTTTTGAAAATGTTTTGAAAAAGATGCCTTGTCTAGGCAACCATTGTAACAATTCTTGTTTGAATGTTTTACAAGGGTGTTTGTCTTTTTGAAAAGATGTTTCAATGTTTTTGAAAGTTGTTTTTGGAAATTGTGTTGTGGAGTGTGTTTTGAAAAATGGCAAGGATTTGTTTTGCAAGATTTGTCAAGTAACCAAGAGCTATCTACCCTAAATTTCTCAAAGAACTTTCTTATGTTTTAACCCTTTTAACAGTGTTGTTTCACCATTGTATTTGGTGAACAACCTTGTGTTAGGATGTTAACGGGACGGGCGCGGGTCATCGTTTAGACCATGAATGCAATAGTGCCAAGTGTCTTTGGCAATTTTTTCCTTCAAGGGACTTGATCATTTTTTAGGCAACTTGAGAAAGCGTCATCGAGGGACTATGATCATTTGATTTGTTTTTGTCTTGCCAAAGACACTCAACATGCAACATGGCCTATTTGAAGGCAACAAGTGGAGTAACCCTAAGGGTGCAAGTGTGTATGTGTTGTCCATTTTCATACATTTTTGTCTTTGTATTAGTCAAGCTATTTGTTATTTGATTTGCATACAAACCCTAAGTCTATCATGGCATAATTTGAAAGCTTTTAAATGCGGAAATTTAAAGTCCTAAATTCTTACAACATGATTATGGGGATGTGGGTACAAATGTTTGAATGGGGGGATATTTGACAAGGAATTAAATTCTAAGCTATTACATCCATATCGAATATACAAATATTTAATTGTACAGTGTAAAGTAAACACAATAAATATACAAAATATATTATGCACAAAATGATTTTTTATGTATGTGAAAATGTTTTTAATGTGAGATATAAACAAAAATAAAAAGGTCAAATTTTTGAATATTTTGTGGTTTAGGGCAAAACCCTAGTTTTTAAATAAATAGTATTTATTTAATAATTATATACAATATTTATATATTAATTTATACAAAAAATAAAAAAAGAAGTATAGTGTGAAAAAAGTATTTTTTAGTGTCATGTATTAATAAAAATAAAAATGCATTATTTTTATATTTTTGTCCTAAATATTCTAATATATAAGTATTTATATTATATATTAAATATACTAAATATATACAAGAATAAAATATTAATTATTTACAAAAAAAAGTATATCTTAGAAAATGTTTTCAAAATGTAAATGAAAAATAATAACTGAAAATAAATATATTTTTGTATTATTTTTTAGTGTTTTAAATAAAAGTATATAAATATTTATTTACATATACATGTTAAATAAAACAAATAAATGCAAAAATGTATGGAAAAATATTTTTGATATTTTTTATATTTGAGCAAAAAATATTAAGTCAAAATCAAAAAGAAAAAAGTCAAAAATGATAAATATTTCACACAATGGGCCAGGGGGGGTGCAAAATGAGAAAAGGGGTGCAAAAAGCAAGACTGACTCAGGCCCATCCCAAGCCAGTCATCTTCTTCCTCCAGCAACCTGTTTGAAAGAAAAACGCGCGCTTCTTTGATCCAACACCATCTCCTGATACCTTGACTTTTACACAAAACTCATAACACCAATATTATAGAGCATCAAGAGACGAATTCAGACATATAAAACACTTGACCTAACTCTAAGAATCCAGGGAGAATTTCTTCATCCCCAATTTCTGACCTAATTTTTCTTCAATGTTCATGGCCAAAATTCTCACAGCACGCATAATATAAATGAAAAGTAAATACATGGATGGCTTCAGGGCTATGAGTAGAACATGTTTTCTTCACAAACCTAAGCTTAATCATGCCTAGATAGAGAGATAGAAGTTCATGTTTTTACCTGTTTCAGCTTGACTTGAACAGAACAATGTAGCAACTTCCAATGGATTTTGAGCTTTTGTACAACTTGCCTGAAGTCCAAGGATGCTTTTCCAACTCCTAGCTTGCTTTAAAATCAACTGAATCGTGCTATGGAAGTCAACCAGCACAACTTAAAAATAAAAATGGCAAACGTGGTTATGGGTGTTACAGCTTGAGTTCAATGCTTGGGATAGCTTCAGTGGATGATATGGAACATGTTTGAACTCTGTTTGGCCAAAGTGCACGAGTGGAATGGATTGTGGAAGTCAAACTGCAACAGGTGCCCTGTTTTGCAGAAAAAATGTGATCTTCTGTATGAGGAGGGATTAGGGATGATTGAGTCGTGTTTCAAGCTTGGTTTAATGTATGGAAAATGTTTGCAAACTTTGTTTTGGCTGGTGTTTACAGGAAGTGAGAGTTGGAGAGTTTTGGCAAGCTTTCTTCTTTTTGAAGTAAGAAAGTTCAAGTTGGGTTATAGGCCTGTACAAGGCTCTCAAGCATGCTGCAACACTCTCTCTTGATCAGTGGGATTTGTCTACAAACTTGTGCCTCAAAGATCTGGCTTGTACCTCTTGGATATGGTATTTGACATAAAGTGTATCTTTATCAAAATGGCATGTTTGCTTTTTCTACTTAAGGATTGATTTTATATGCAATGCCCAAAGGGAAGAAACAATGCATTAATACAATGGTTAGGCATTTAATTATGGTGTGTGAGACTGGTTTTGAGGCCTGCAAGCTAACTTGTACAAGCTGATTTGAAAAATGCCAATGTTATGAACAAGCCTTGGCCAAGAACAAAAGTGAATTTTGCCCAACTTTGCAAATTCGATTCTCCCTAACCACAAGGGTGTTTGAGAAGTTCTTTGACAATTTGGAAAGCTTGGAATGTGTACTACAATCCATATTTGTAATTCAAATTGAAACTCCAAGTGGAACCATGTGAAAAATGGCCAAGAAGTTGGACAAAAATCCTGCCTAGAATAGGTCAAAATTTCTCTAAGTTAAAAATGTTTTGCACCCTTACTCCAAAAATCGTAACTTGAGATACAAGTTTCTTTTGAGGAAACTTTGTGATTCAAAGTTGTATATTTTGCAATGGACTACAACTTTCATGTTTTGAGTTTTGTTTGAATCCATTTGTATCTTGATGAAAAAATGGGACAAAGTTAGGGAAAAATAAGGGAATTTCATAACTTAGAAAATTTCTAAGTTATGAAATTTCTTCATTTTAAACCCTAATTTGCAAATTTGGATTTATTGATGAACAAGTTTCATAATTTTACATGTCTTGATGAAAAGTGAATCTTGGCACTTGATTTTGACCAAAAAGTCAAAGTTTGACTTTTCAGTATACAGTCAAATTTTGATCAGTTGACTGAAAAATTCATCTGTCAATCCTATGCATTTGGGATTTTTTGAACTTGTTGAATGAATCAAGACAATGCCATTGAGTTCTTGAGTCCATATGTGAGCTTAGTTTGCCATTGGTTAGGTCAAACAGTCAAAAATTGCCTTTGTGCAGTCAAAACCCTAAAAATAACCATTTTGCCCTTTTGGTGATCTGATCAAATTTCTTGTGGTATTGTGATCCAAACTTGACCAAATGGTTCATATGAGTTCATTATGTTGATGTGGGCCAAATTTCATGAGGTTTGTCTGTCAATTGGCCACAATTGACTTTTTCCCCAATACAACTGATTTCTAGGTAAACTGTCCAATTGACTGGGCAAAGATTGGAATCAAGGCTTGAAACTTGGTATGGATAAACTTGTGAGTCCAACATGAAGCATGAAAGTCATTTTGGGCACTTTAGGTCAAAACATCTTTGTGCAAACTCAAACCCTAATTTGGGTCAACAGTGCAAGGAGGGGTCTTGAGCAGAGCAAACCCTAACTTGATCTTGAGTTCCAAGAGTCTTGTGGTGAGAAAATGTTGATGAAAAGGGAGGGAAAATTTTGGGGTACAACAGTTGCCCCTGTTCAATCATCTTGCACCTGAAGAGTTAGATTGGCAGGTTCGCCTTTCGCGTCTCGAAGGTAAAAGGATATTGGACACTAGAGTGCCCTTAAATTTGCACTCGTCAAAGCATGGGTGCGGGAATGGGCTTAAAGATTCCATTTGGAGATGGGCTTAAAGATGCCATCTGGAGATGTGACTAAAATCTTGTCAGGGGATGGGCTTAAAGATGCCATCTGGAATGTATGTTGTAGGTGAAAGAAAAGAGTATCAAAAAGGTGTCCATGTTTTGGAACATCTCTGGACTGGGGGGGGGGGGTCTGAACAAGAAATAGATTGGCATACATGTTTGGAGAATCCGTAAACTTTTTTCAGAAGTCTTGGAATTGAATAAGCTATAGATCAGCATCCATGTTGGGAAACGTCCGTAAACTGTTTTCAAAAGTTTGAGCTTAGTAATTTTATCCTGAAAAGGGTAAAATATTAGCTGAAACACAAAGTTATGTTGTATGAAATGTATGATGCAATGTATGTTATATCAATGTTTATGATATGAATGTAATGGGTGAGCATGTAAGCTGATGAGCTGTCTTGCTGAGGAAGGTAGATCCTGGATAACAAAATCTTTGACTGCTGTCGGGGGAAAGTAAATCCTTGACTGCTGCAGGGGATTGAGAATACTTTGATCGTTGAAAATGAGAAGTCCTGGGACTGCTGTTGGGGAATCAGGAGCTTGGGTTGTATGCCAATCTACTGGGGATTCCAGGACGAGAGTCTTCATTCTGTTAAGGGTCAGAAATTGGGAGTATATCGATCTTCTGAGGCTTCAATGATGAGAATCTTCATTCTGATAACGCTTAACTGTTATCTGGTCGATCTCCAGGCTTTCACAGAAACTTGTATTATCATCTGGTCGTAATCCAGGCTTCACAATAGCTTGTTAAGCTGTTATTCGGTCAAATCCGGGCTTCACGGCTTGTGCTGAAGATATACCACTATCTGGTCGACTCCAGGCTTCGTAGTATTCTTGACTGCTGTCTGGTCGTAATCCAGGCTTCACAGAAACTTGTATTGTCATCTGGTCGTAATCCAGGCTTCACAATAGCTTGCTAAGCTGTTATCCGGTGAAATCCGGGCTTCGCGGCTTGTGCTGAAGATATACCACTATCTGGTCGACTCCAGGCTTCGTAGTATTCTTGACTGCTGTCTGGTCGTAATCCAGGCTTCACAGAAACTTGTATTGTCATCTGGTCGTAATCCAGGCTTCACAATAGCTTGCTAAGCTGTTATCCAGTCAAATCCGGGCTTCACGGCTTGTGCTGAAGATATACCACTATCTGGTCGACTCCAGGCTTCGTAGTATTCTTGACTGCTGTCTGGTCGTAATCCAGGCTTCACAGAAACTTGTATTGTCATCTGGTCGTAATCCAGGCTTCATAATAGCTTGCTAAGCTGTTATCCGGTCAAATCCGGGCTTCACGGCTTGTGCTGAAGATATACCACTATCTGGTCGACTCCAGGCTTCGTAGTATTATTGACTGCTGTCTGGTCGTAATCCAGGCTTCACAGAAACTTGTTGGGGATTTAACTATTATCCGGTCGAGTCTGGGCTTTATAGCTTGCTCTGAGGGGATACCACTATCTGGTCGCGATCCAGGCTTGGCAGTAGTCTGGCATTGTTATTCGGTCGTAATCCGGGCTTCACAATATGCTTTAGAGATTAAGATACTATCCGGTTAAATCCGGGCTTCATAACTTGAACTTTGTGAGAATTTGATCTTTGACGACTGTAACTTCCAACAGGTGATGAAGGAACTTTTGAACGACCGATCAATTTGAAATGTAATTTGTTTTGGAGAATAAATCCTTGACAAATGTTGGGGAAATAAACCCATAACTGAAGCTGGGGATAGAAAAATCCTTTGGTTACTGAGGGTGAGAAATCCTTGTTGACTGCTGATTGCTTGGGGAGCAAGATCTTCAATTGTTGAGGGATCTTAGGACCACTGCCGGGGATTGAAAATCCTTGGTGACCTGTGAGAAATGAGAATTCTGATGATCTCTACTGTGGAGTCCAGAACCTAGGAGACTCATGCTGGAGGAGTAAGACTGAGAATCTTCAATCTAATGGGAAGTATCTCTGTGGGAGAATGTTCACTAATCTGGTTCCGCTGGGGATTGATAGTTGGAAGTTTTAGCTCCGCTGGGGATAGGATTTTCAGATTTTAGGGCTCCACTTGGGGATGCTGAAACTTAACTCTGAGGGGAACTAAGTTCTTGGAAGGCTCTCTTAGCTGGGGAAGTCAGTTCTGAGAAAGCTTTTGCTCTGCTGAGGATTCTGAAGTTTAACTTTGTTTGGAGAATTAAGTTCTGGATTGAGGAATTTGGAGTTTAAATCTGCTGGGGATTTCCTCTGAAAGGGCATCAAGATACCTATCTGTACCTTCAACCTACCAGAAATCATCTTTCTTGATTTGTAAGAAAATGATTATGTTCAAATGCATATGCCTATTTAACAAAACATTGGACGTTTCTTAAATAAAACATAAGTGTGAAAAAGAAACAGAAGACAAGGCAAATTTCTGTAATTGGAAAAGTATTTGTATTAACTTTTTATGAGTATCTTTGTACAAAGGGGACAGGCATCCTAGTAAGAGGATGTTGTCGTAAAAAAATGAAAATTTTATACAAAAGAAAGATGGCTATGTGTAATAATTCCATGGGATTCCCATTCTGCTATAGCCTTCACAACTCTGAATATCTTGTCCATTCAATGCTTCGTGCGCCGATGATTGGATTGATCAGAAGCTCGGAGCTTGTTGATGAAGAGATTGTCCTATAAAGTGATCCGACGAGACATAGTCATACGCTTTAATTCCCTAACTTTTGCCTGGACCGCCCTCTCGGGTTTTCAATCCACCGGGAAACCCTTTTTTGCCCAAGCCGCCCTTTCGGGTTTTCGACTTGCCGGGTGTACAGATTCTTTTGTTTTATCCCTAATTTTTGCCTGAACTGCCCTTTCGGGTTTTCGGTTCACCGGGATGCCCAATTTTGCCCAAGTCGCCCTTTCGGGTTTTCGACATGTCGGGTTGTTTCATGCATAGTATTTTTTGACTATGTCTGCGTTTGCAGGGTGTGGCAAATCGTCTCCGTCCATGGTGGTCAGAATCATTGCACCACCAGAAAATATACTCTTGATCACAAATGGTCCTTCATAAGTAGGAGTCCATTTGCCCCTGGGATCACTTTGTGGCAAGATAATCCGCTTGATTACGAGATCTCCGACTTGATATACTTGACGTCTGACTTTCTTGTTGAAAGCCTTGATCATCCGTTTTTGATACGTCTGACCATGGCAAACAGCAGTGAGTCACTTCTCGTCGATCAAATTGAGTTGATCAAGTCGGGTTTGAATCCAATCGTCTTCACTCAAACCAGAGTCCTTCATAATCCTTAAAGAAGGAATCTGAACTTCCATGCCATATACCAAAGAAAATGGGGTTGCTCCCGTCGAAGTACGTGCCGTGGTACGGTATCCATGCAGAGCAAACGGTAACTTCTCATGCCAGTCCTTGTAGGTAACTGTCATTTTCTAAATGATCTTCTTGATGTTTGTGTTCGCAGCTTCAACAGCACCGTTCATCTTCGGCCGATAGGGATATGAATTGTGATGATAAATCTTGAACTGTTCGCATAGAGCGATGATCATAATATTGTTCAGATTAGTACCGTTGTCTGTGATGATCCTGTCGGGGACACCATACCGGCATATGAGGTTCTGCTTGATGAAGCAGGCAACCATATTCTTTGTAACAGAGGCGAAGGAAGCTGCTTCGACCCATTTGGTAAAATAGTCAATGGCGACCAGGATGAAGCGATGTCCATCGGATGCCGTGGGCTTGATCTTTCCAATCATGTCAATGCCCCACATTGCAAATGGCCAAGGAGCCGTCAGAACGTTGAGAGGAACAGGAGGAATATGAATCTTGTCAGCGTAGACTTGACATTTGTGGCAAGTACGGGAATGTTGATGGCAATCAGCTTCCATGGTAGACCAGTAATAGCCCGCCCTTAGAATCTTCTTAGCCATCGTATATCCACTCAAGTGGGTGCCAAATGTGCTGCTGTGTATCTCAGTCATGATTAACTCTGCTTCAGCTTTGTCTACACATCAGAGTAAAACACAATCATGTTTGCGCTTGTAAAGGATGCCGTTGCTCAAGAAGAACTTGGCAGCAAATCTCCTTAAGAACTTTTTGTCATTGACGGAAGCTCCTTCGGGATATTCTCTAGTCTGGAGATACCTTTTGATTTCGTGAAACCAGGGTTTTTCCACTACTTCTTCGGTATTAATCTCATGACAATGTGCAGGTTCATCCATTCGCTCGATGGTGATTTGGGGAGCCTCGTTATCCCAGTTGAGTTTAAACATGGAGGACATTGTTGCCAGAGCATCTGCAAGCTGATTTTCTTCTCGCGGGAAATGCTCGAAGGTGATCTGCTCGAAATGAGGCAGCAATATTAAAACATGTTCTTTGTATGGGATAAGATTAGGATGTTTGGTATCCCACTCTCCTTTGATTTGACTGATAACCAAATCCGAGTCCCCAAATACGATCAAAGATTTGATCCCCAGATCTATAGCAGCCTTGAGACCAAAGATGCAAGCTTCATATTCAGCCATGTTGTTGGTACAGCTGAAACAGAGTCGGGCCGTGAAAGGTGTATGGCAACCTTCCGGGGAAATGAGTACCACACTGATACCGTTTCCAAGTGCGTTTGAAGCACCATCAAAGTACAGGGTCCATCGGGATCCATTTTTAGGTTCGTCATACGGTCCGTTACCTTCAGTGTTGTCCAAAGTCATGATGTCCTCGTCCGGGAAGTCGAATCTCATGGATTGATAATCTTCGATAGCTTGATGAGCTAGATGATCAGCTAGTACACTCCCTTTTATAGCTTTTTGGGTAGTATACTGGATGTCATACTCAGTCAGGATCATCTGCCATCTAGCGATTCTTCCAGATAAAGCGGGCTTCTCGAAGATATACTTGATAGGATCCATTTTGGAAATCAACAAAGTGGTATGAGTCAACATATACTGCCTTAGTCGGCGAGCAGCCCATACCAAAGCGCAACAAGTTTTCTCGAGCAGTGAGTAGCGAGTCTCGCAGTCGGTAAACTTTTTGCTAAGGTAATAAATAACATGCTCTTTTCAACCAGACTCGTCATGCTGGCCCAGTACGCACCCCATTGAGTTATCCAAAACGGTCAGATACATGATCAGCGACCTTCCTTCGATGGGTGGCATCAGAATAGGAGGTTCTAGCAAATACTCCTTGATTTTATCAAAAGCAGCTTGGCAATCGTCGTTCCATTCGACTACCTGATCTTTCTTCAATAGTTTGAAAATTGGCTCACAGGTCGACGTCAGATGAGAGATTAATCTGGCAATATAGTTCAAGCGCCCCAAGAACCCTCTAACCTCCTTTTCAGTACGGGGGGCAGGTATTTCTTGTATAGCCTTTACTTTTGCCGGATCGACCTCAATGCCTTTGTTGCTGACAATAAATCCTAGAAGTTTACCAGACCTAACTCTAAAGGTGCACTTACTTGGATTCAGCCTGAGTTTGTACTCCTTCAACCTGGCAAATAGCTTCTGCAGATGTTCAAGGTGTTCCTCCTCAGTTTTTGATCGAGCTATCATATCGTCTATGTAAACTTCGATCTCATGATGTATCATATCATGAAACAAAGCCACCATGGCGCGCTGATAAGTTGCCCTTGCGTTCTTCAGCCCGAACGGCATCACCTTGTAGCAGAAGGTACCCCATTGTGTAACAAAGGTTGTTTTCTCCATGTCCTCGGGGGCCATTTTGATCTGGTTGTAGCCCGAGAACCCGTCCATGAAGGAAAACACCTTGTGCTGAGCTGTATTGTCAATCAAAATGTCGATATGCGGTAGCGGAAAATCATCTTTAGGGCTGGCCCTATTCAAATCCCGGTAGTCCACACACATTCCGACCTTGCCGTCTTTTTTAGGTACTGGCACAATGTTAGCAACCCATTGTGGATAGGATGTAACAGCCAGAAAGCCAGCGTTGAATTGCTTTATTACTTCAGCTTTAATCTTCTCTGACATGTCGGGCCTCATTCGGCGGACTTTTTGCTTGATCGGTGGACAGTCCTCTCTTGTAGGGAGACGGTGAACCACAATGTCTGTGTCCAACCCTGGCATGTCTTCATAAGACCAGGCGAAGATTTCAATGTATTCATTCAACAGCTGTACTAAGCGCTCCTTGACACTTGGTTCCAGATTGGCACCCACTTGTACTTCTTTCCTGTCTTCCTCTGTTCCTAAGTTGACAGTTTCCAACAACTCTTCATGAGGCAAGATGGCCCTCTCTTCTTGTTGTAGAAGTCTGGCTAGCTCTCCTGGTACTTCACAATCTTCGTCATCTTCGTATTCAGCCTGGTTGACCAAATCTTCAGAGTTATTGAAGGATATAGCAGAATAGTCACCCATAGAATCCAGAGTGGATGGGTACCTGCATTTGTGAGTGTGGGTGTGTGTAAGGGATAGCCATCCTTAAACAAAAAATGCAAAAGGAAAGAAAATGAACACAACAGTTTATAAATGAAAAACGTCCAATGAATCATTAAACATGGCATATGAATATGAAGAGAATCAAAACCCTTACAAATGGACCTTCATGCCCCGGGCAAGGCATGAGGTGAAAAATAGTGTGCAAATTGTTTAAAAGTAATTATTACAGACCAACAGGAAATGTTCGAAAGATAAATTACTGATTAATGAAAGTAATGGGAACGAAGTCCTTCGCCTCCCAGTTGTGCAGTCCCCCTTCAATGGTTGGGAAGATCCAATCTTCAATGTTGGCCTCTTCGTCTTCGTCTTCTAAAGCATTGATTCCATGAGGAGAAATCTTGATGGGTGTCCTTTCAATTTTTGAGCGACGCATAGCTTTTTGCCCTGCAACGGTAAATCCCAACACAAACTTGTCTGTTTTGTGAGGAATGTCAGGAAACTGACCCCACACTGTGCTTTTTCCTTCCTTCATTGCAGCCTTTGCGTCTTTCAGAGATGCCATCCTGGCCACCTGCTTGGGTACTTCAGCTACTGCCTTTGCTACTGCAACCTCGGGAGCAATTTACTCGAAGTGTTGGAACTGTGTTTCAATGAATTCGCCCTCCACTTCCACATACCTAAAGGAGTTCATATGACTGATCATGTACTCCTCTTCACCGTGTACATTTATGATTTTTCCCTTGACAGGGTATTTCAGCATCTGATGTAGGGAGGAAGTGACTGCGCCAACATTATGTATCCATGGCCTCCCTAGCAAGTAAGAGTATGACAGACGGATGTCCATCACATAGAAAGTTGAGTGGAACACTTCAGTGCCTACCTTGATGGGAATGTCGACCTCCCCATGCACCATTCTTTTAGACCCGTCAAAGGCCCTGACAATGATATTACTTGGTTTCAGCTCCAAGCCTTCACAATCCAATCGGTCGAGAGCCTTCTTAGGCAGCACATTTAGAGAAGAACCAGTGTCGACCAAGACATGGGCGAGAGTAGTTCCTCGGCATTCAACTGACACATGCAATGCATCATTGTGCTTTCTTCCTTTCGGAGTCAGGTCAGCATCAGAGAAACCTAGGCTGTTGTCGGCGGTAAGGCTGGCTACACAATCCTGGAATTGATCGGCTGAGGTTTCTTGGGGCACGTGGGCTGTCTTCAAAAACCTTATCAAGGCTTTAGCATGAGCCTCCGAACAAAGCAGCAAAGCTAACATGGAGATCTTCGAGGGGGTTTGCCCCAGTTGCTCTACAACGTCATAATCACTTTTCTTTATTATTTTCAGAATCTCCTCCATTTCTTTCTTAGAGGTTTCGGGGATGACCAATGGTTGAGCCCTCGTCCTGACGAGCTCATCTTGGATCCCTTTCCCCTTATCAGCAGAAGTAGGAGGGACAATCACAGGAGTAACAACTTCTTTAATCAACGGAGTTCTTGCAGAAAGTTTTATCGGTGCAGGAGTAACTTTGGCAGCAGCTGAGGGTCCAAAGATTGCCTTTGGGGGGGCAATCTCTGGAGAGAAAATTCTCCCACTTCGGGTAATCTTGCTCGTACCGGCAATGTTTCCAATGTCGGTAGTCTCTTCGTCAGAGCTCTCTTCAGTTATCTCAACTTGTTTAACACCGTGGTAGTAGATTTCTCCACCATAATTCCACGGTATCAATTTGTCAGATTTGTAGGGGACATGCCCAGGCATGGTTATTTTCAGAGGAACAATCTTCGTAGCGGATGTAATCTTAACAGGCTTTTTAGGGACCTTAGAAAGATTGGTGGAAGTGGTGATTATTGAAACATCTTCGATAGGGGTTGGAGTAGCAGGAATCTTTTCGAAAAGAATTTGTTGGCTGTCCATTAGGCCTTGGATGCCTATCTTCAGCAATGGACAATCGATTGGTAGGGAGGAACAACAGTAGCAGTCTTCTTTACAACCTGGGAAAATCCCATCCTTCAACAAATTCGAATTGATTGTCAGTAATGGAGTTACCAGATCATCAACAACAGAAACATACAGATCTTCTTCAATAGCATGGACATTGCGACAATGCTTCGGCATTGGAGCGGATATTACGTTCGGCTTCTCGGGGGCATCAAACTCAACCTCTTTAGCATCTATCAAGTCTTGAATTTTATTCTTAAGAGCCCAGCAATCATTGGTGTCATGCCCGACGCTGTCAGAATGATAGGCACATTTAGCATTGGGATGATAGTGTGGGGAATCGATATTCACAATCTTTGGCGCCTCTCTAATAGTGGTGAGATTTAGCTTCAACAAATGGGGAAGAACTTGTGCAGGCGTCATGTTGATACGGGTGAACTGCCGTTGTGGCCGTTCTACCCGTTGCTGGTTAGGTCTGGACTGATTGACACCAGGCTGATCATTTGACGAATTTTGAATCATCACGGTCCCTATAGTCGGCCGACGCTCAGTTCTTCCCAATCTTTTCTGAGAGTATATAACAACTGCTTCCTTCTTGGCCGGAAATGATTTCTTAACAGTTGTGGAGGCAGAGGCATCCCTTTAAATCTTCCCATTCTTAATACCAGCTTCCACTCGTTCGCCAGTCAGAATCAATTCAGTAAACCCTGCAGAAGAGCTCCCGATCAAATGGTTGAAGAACGGGCCAGATAGGGTCCCCAAGAACATATCAACTAGTTCCCTATCTGAAAGAGGTGGCTGCACTCTTCCGGCCAAGTCACGCCATTTCTGGGCGTATTCTTTGAATCCCTCATTTGAGGCCATCCCCATACTTTGTAGCTGAGTACGGGTTGGCGCCAAGTCAGCGTTATATTGATACTGGCGATAAAAGGCAGCTGCCAAGTCTTCCCAATTATGCACTTCTGACCTCTCAAGCTGGTAAAACCAGTCTAGCTGTGTACCAGACAGGCTATCCTGGAAGAAGTGTACCCAAAGATTTCTGTCGGATGTATGAGGTTGAATTCTTCTGACATATGACCTCAGGTGCATCTTCGGGAAAGACAGCCCGTCATATTTTGCAAAAATCGGCACTTTAAACTTTGGAGGGATCAAAATCCCAACAATCAATCCCAATCTTCAAAATCTAACCCAGGAACCCTTTGCAGCTCCATAGCTGCCAGTCTATCCTCCAGGTTTTTGTATTTTTCGTCCGCTGGCGGGTATTGCTGCTCTGAGTAGTCTTCATCTTCCTCAACCTCTTCCTCTTCAGCCTCGGACTCAGAAGGTAATGCAGCTCCTTTTCCTTTATCGGTTCCCTCATCAGATGTGGAGGGAAATTCAAGAACTCTCCTAGCTTCATTCTCAAATCTTCTTCCCAGTGTAGCTACCCCAACTCTTTTCTTCTTCTTTTTTCCTTTTTCTTGCTCTTTGTTCCCTAACAGTGTTTTAAGATCCTCCTGACCCTTGGCCAAGGTCATAAGGAGCTGTTGAAACTGCGAGTTTTGTGCCTGCAGATCTTTGACCGTCTGTTCGAGATCCATCTTACTGAAATAAACAGTAGAAAGATAAGGAAACCTGGTGTGGAGACCTGTTTATGCATATGATGAATGATATGTTTATTCATGCAATGCATTCAAGGATTTAGAAATTCAAAATTTGTTGCAAACAAAAAGAACACACGTGATATTAATAAGAAGAAATTTTGTCAGTACATAAATGCCCCATGGACCAAATATTACAAAAACTTCTTAAGGTAAAAAGACGTTGCGCATCCTCTTTGGTGCGATGTAAGTGTTGAGGGTCTCCTCCTCGTGAAGTCGGCGGGTAAGCTCCAAAACCTTCTTCTCACTGGCGTAGAAACTGGCTTCAAAAGTATTCCGTTCTTCCTTGAGTTGGATCCAACTCTTCTGCATCTCCTCCCATGATGTAGGCATGTCAGGATGTAGGATGGTGTAAGGAATCTCTCCTTCCTTAACAGGCTCTTTAATCAAAGGGAGAATATGAGGGTAAGGCATCATAAGACTCGGGGCGCGGGTTCGTACCCACTTGAGATAAGGCTCAAGAAGGATGGAGTTCTTGTGCCCCATTGTCTTACTATCTACCTTGTTAGGCATCCTCCAAGCTCTAATGAATCTTTGGCGAAGTCCTTGCGCATCGTTGTCGAAGTCAAAAACTAGGTCAGGAATCAGCATGTCATGAGGGCCATCCCTCCGTGCATATCCAAATTGTCTCAAAGCTAGACAAGGGTTGTAGGTAATGCCTCCCCTAATGCCAAGTAATGGAACATTATGGAATTCACCACAACGATCGATGATGATGACATTTTCTCTGGACCGAGAACACCAATGTACATCAGAATGTGTGAGGGTCATGAACCGTTGTGACCACCTTAAGCCTTGTTCATTCTTCAAAATAGATTGCGGAAGGTGCGAAATAAACCACCTTGCAAGGAGAGGAGTACAACACATGAGAACACCTCTCTTCCTCATTGTTCGTGTGTAAAATGAGTGGAGGATGTCCCCAAGCAATGTAGGTATGGGATTCCTGGATAGGAAAATCTTGACAGCATTTACATCTACAAGTTGGTCAGGATTTGGGAACAAGACCAACCCATAAATGAGGAGTGCCACAATCTCTTCAAAGGCTTGCAGATCCAGGGAATTCCAACACTCTTGTTCCTTCTCAAACAAGAATTTTGCCAAGAAGCCTTTGACACCACTTCTAGTCTCCCAATGCCCCTTGATGTCAGATGGTTGCAAGTGTAGTGCTTGAGAAACATCTTCAGGCTTTGGTTCTTTTTCCGTACCGTTGTAGGATAGTTGATTAAGAATAGGAATTCTCAGGAGTTGAGAAAATTCCTCCAAAGTAGGCACCAATTGGTAGTCGGGGAATGTGAAACAGTGGTGAAGGGGTCAAAGAATTGGAACAACACTTTCACCATGTCTTCTTCAATGCTGGTGTTGACTAGGTTGAGAAGTCTACCATGTCTTTCACTGAAGAGAGAGCTTTCTGGAATTCTGGATGTAAGCTCCTTGAGTTGAGGAGGGATTCTCACAAGGTTGACTTGGATGGTTTTCCTGCGAAGAATTTCCATGACCTACAAAACGAGAACAAAGATAAAGATCCAAACCCTTGAAATGGTTAGTGGATGCACATGATGCTTTATGATGTTCATGATGTATGCACAAACATATGTACAAACAAGTCACACAAAACCCTAGTTTCAGGCTTGCATGGGTTTTCATAGGTAATTACCCTCTTGAGTGTAGTTGGCTTAAAAACCTGTCCTATAAATAGTAATCGGGTTCTAAGGAGCTCAATATCACTGGATTATTTTGTGTTCATTGTTTTGGTTTAGCCACTTAACTGGCGACCAAAATATTCCAAGAAAACAATCCTCAATGAGTGTAGTATCGAGTATCTACCAACTTCGGACTGCACCAAAGTCGGTCATCTCACTACCCCTAAAAAGGATAAGATGGTCAATTAAGGTTCTAAGAGTTCGTTAGTGCTTCATGACATCACTCAGTGGCCTCGTATTCTCCTTGATTGAACTCAAGGGTTACCGGTACTCACAAATATGTCGCACTAATATAACTATTGCTTCAACCGTGTCGGTATACCCTGCACAATTTCCACAACGTATTGCTATCTATGAAAGTTTCCCCAAATCCGGGTGTAGGATTTCAAACCCAAACAAGAGAGCCAAAATGTAAAGCAATCAAGGCAAACAATTAGTCATGCAAAAGGGTGATCTAAGCCCTAAGGTTATTCCACTTTTAATTTTTCCCCAGCAGAGTCGCCAGTTCTGTGATACGGTGGGAGAACTGACTTAGGTTTTGCGTTTGTTTTCACAAATGTTTCGGTTGAGCAAGAGTCGCCACCGACTTTTTATTTTATCCTAAGGAAAGGTTAAAAAGCACAGGAAAAACCTTTGAGATGTTTTCTAGGGTTCGGGGAGTATATTATAGAAAGGGAAGGTATTAGCACCCTTTCTATCCATGGTTATCCATAGGCTCTTAGTTACTTGCTTAGATCACTTGCCTTTGCTTTTCAATTGTTTGAAATGGTGCTTTGTGTGTGGTTTTGAAAATGTTTTGAAAAAGATGCCTTGTCTAGGAAACCATTGTAACAATTCTTGTTTGAATGTTTTACAAGGGTGTTTGTCTTTTTGAAAAGATGTTTCAATGTTTTTGAAAGTTGTTTTTGGAAATTGTGTTGTGGAGTGTGTTTTGAAAAATGGCAAGGATTTGTTTTGCAAGATTGGTCAAGTAACAAAGAGCTATCTACCCTAAATTTCTCAAAGATCTTTCTTATGTTTTAACCCTTTTAACAGTGTTGTTTCACCATTGTATTTGGTGAACAACCTTGTGTTAGGATGTTAACGGGACGGGCGCGGGTCATCGTTTAGACCATGAATGCAATAGTGCCAAGTGTCTTTGGCAATTTTTTCCTTCAAGGGACTTGATCATTTTTTAGGCAACTTGAGAAAGCGTCATCGAGGGACTATGATCATTTGATTTGTTTTTGTCTTGCCAAAGACACTCAACATGCAACATGGCCCATTTTTGAAGGCAACAAGTGGAGTAACCCCAAGGGTCCAAGTGTGTATGGTGTTGTCCATTTTCATGCATTTTTGTCTTTGTATTAGTCAAGCTATTTGTTATTTGATTTGCATACAAACCCTAAGTCTATCATGACATAATTTGAAAGCTTTTAAATGCGGAAATTTAAAGTCCTAAATTATTACAACATGATTATGGAGATGGGGGTACAAATGTTTGAATGGGGGGATATTTGACAAGGAATTAAATTCTAAGCTATTACATCCATATCGAATATACAAATATTTAATTATACAATATAAAGTAAACACAATAAATATACAAAATGTATTATGCACAAAATGATTTTTTATGTATGTGAAAATGTTTTTAATGTGAGATATAAACAAAAATAAAAAGGTCAAATTTTTGAATATTTTGTGGTTTAGGGCAAAACCCTAGTTTTTAAATAAATAGTATTTATTTAATAATTATATACAATATTTATATATTAATTTATACAAAAAATAAAAAAAGAAGTATATTGTGAAAAAAGTATTTTTTAGTGTCATGTATTAATAAAAATAAAAATGCATTATTTTTATATTTTTGTCCTAAATATTCTAATATATAAGTATTTATATTATATATTAAATATACTAAATATATACAAGAATAAAATATTAATTATTTACAAAAAAAAGTATATCTTAGAAAATGTTTTCAAAATGTAAATGAAAAATAATAACTGAAAATAAATATATTTTTGTATTATTTTTTAGTGTTTTAAATAAAAGTATATAAATATTTATTTACATATACATGTTAAATAAAACAAATAAATGCCAAATAAATGCAAAAATGTATGGAAAAATATTTTTGATATTTTTTATATTTGAGCAACAAATATTAAGTCAAAATCAAAAAGAAAAAAAGTCAAAAATGATAAATATTTCACACAATGGGCCAGGGGGGTGCAAAATGAGAAAAGGGGTGCAAAAAGCAAGACTGACTCAGGCCCAACCCAAGCCAGTCATCTTCTTCCTCCAGCAACCTGTTTGAAAGAAAAACGCGCGCTTCTTTGATCCAACACCATCTCCTGATTCCTTGACTTTTACACAAAACTCATAACACCAATATTATAGAGCATCAAGAGACAAATTCAGACATATAAAACACTTGACCTAACTCTAAGAATCCAGGGAGAATTTCTTCATCCCCAATTTCTGACCTAATTTTTCTTCAATGTTCATGGCCAAAATTCTCACAGCACGCATAATATAAATGAAAAGTAAATACATGGATCGCTTCAGGGCTATGAGTAGAACATGTTTTCTTCACAAACCTAAGCTTAATCATGCCTAGATAGAGAGATAGAAGTTCATGTTTTTACCTGTTTCAGATTGACTTGAACAAAATAATGTAGCAACTTCCAATGGATTTTGAGCTTTTGTACAGCTTGCCTGAAGTCCAAGCATGCTTTTCCAACTCCTAGCTTGCTTTAAAATCAACTGAATCGTTCTATGGAAGTCAACCTGCACAGCTTAAAAATAAAAATGGCAAACGTGGTTATGGGTGTTACAGCTTGAGTTCAATGCTTGGGATAGCTTCAGTGGATGATATGGAACATGTTTGAACTCTTTTTGGCCAAAGTGCACGAGTGGAATGGATTGTGGAAGTCAAACTGCAACAGGTGCCCTGTTTTGCAGAAAAAATGTGATCTTCTGTATGAGGAGGGATCAGGGATGATTGAGTCGTGTTTCAAGCTTGGTTTGATGTATGGAAAATATTTGCAAACTTTGTTTTGGCTGGTGTTTACAGGAAGTGAGAGTTGGAGAGTTTTGGCAAGCTTTCTTCTTTTTGAAGTAAGAAGGTTCAAGTTGGGTTATAGGCATGTACAAGGCTCTCAAGCATGCTGCAGCACTCTCTCTTGATCAGTGGGATTTGTCTACAAACTTGTGCCTCAAAGATCTGGCTTGTACCTCTTGGATATGGTATTTGACATAAAGTGTATCTTTATCAAAATGGCATGTTTGCTTTTTCTACTTAAGGATTGATTTTATGTGCAATGCCCAAAGGGAAGAAACAATGCATTAATACAATGGTTAGGCATTTAATTATGGTGTGTGAGACTGGTTTTGAGGCCTGCAAGATAACTTGTACAAGCTGATTTGAAAAATGCCAATGTTATGAACAAGCCTTGGTCAAGAACAAAAGTGAATTTTGCCCAACTTTGCAAATTCGATTCTCCCTAACCACAAGGGTGTTTGAGAAGTTCTTGGACAATTTGGAAATCTTGGAATGTGTACTACAATCCATATTTGTAATTCAAATTGAAACTCCAAGTGGAACCATGTGAAAAATGGCCAAGAAGTTGGACAAAAATCCTGCCTAGAATAGGTCAAAATTTCTCTAAGTTAAAAATGTTTTGCACCCTTACTCCAAAAATCATAACTTGAGATACAAGTTTCTTATGAGGAAACTTTGTGAATCAAAGTTGTTGATTTTGAAATGGAATCCAACTTTCATGTTTTGAGTTTTGTTTGAATCCATTTGTATCTTGATGAAAAAATGGGACAAAATTAGGGAAAAATAAGGGAATTTCATAACTTAGAAAATTTCTAAGTTATGAAATTTCTTCATTTTAAACCCTAATTTGCAAATTTGGATTTCTTGATGAACAAGTTTCATAATTTTACATGTCTTGATGAAAAGTGAATCTTGGCACTTGATTTTGACCAAAAAGTCAAAGTTTGACTTTTCAGTATACAGTCAAATTTTGATCAGTTGACTGAAAAATTCATCTGTCAATCCTATGCATTTGGGATTTTTTGAACTTGTTGAATGAATCAATACAATTCCATTGAGTTCTTGAGTCCATATGTGAGCTTAGTTTGCCATTGGTTAGGTCAAACAGTCAAAAATTGCCTTTGTGCAGTCAAAACCCTAAAAATAACCATTTTGCCCTTTTGGTGATCTGATCAAATTTCTTGTGGAATTGTGATCCAAACTTGACCAAATGGTTCATATGAGTTCATTATGTTGATGTGGGCCAAATTTCATGAGGTTTGACTGTCAATTGGCCACAGTTGACTTTTTCCCCATTACAGCTGATTTCTAGGTCAACTGTCCAATTGACTGGGCAAAGATTGGAATCAAGGCTTGAAACTTGGTATGGATAAACTTGTGAGTCCAACATGAAGCATGAAAGTCATTTTGGGCACTTTAGGTCAAAACATCTTTGTGCAAACTCAAACCCTAATTTGGGTCAACAGTGCAAGGAGGGGTCTTGAGCAGAGCAAACCCTAACTTGATCTTGAGTTCCAAGAGTCTTGTGGTGAGAAAATGTTGATGAAAAGGGAGGGCAAATTTTGGGGTACAACAGATAGGTTGAGCCAACTAAACTTCAAGAGGGTATTTACCTATAAAACCCCATGCAAGCCTAAACTAAGAACTTGTTTGCTTTGCTTGTATATACATACTTGTACTTAACATCATGGACATCATGAACATCATATGCATTCACTAACCATTTCAAGGATTTTGGAGATTCATCTTTGTTCTTGTTTTGTAGGATATGGATTCACTTCGTAGGAAAACTATCCAAATCAACCTTGTAAGAATTCCTCCACAACTCAATGAGTTAGCTACAAGAATACCTGAAAACTCTTCATTCACTGAGAGGCATGGTCATCTACTCAACTTGGTCACCTCCAACATAGAGGAGGATATGATGAAGGTTCTCTTCCAATTCTTTGACCCTTTGCATCATTGCTTCACATTCCGTGACTATCAGCTTGTGCCCACTTAGGAGGAATTTTCTCAACTCTTAAGGATTCCTATTCTCAATCAACTACCTTTCAACAGTACGGAAAGAGGTCCAAAGCCAGAAGAGATTGCTCAAGCTCTGCACTTGCACTCATCTGATGTCACAACTCATTGGGAAACTAGAAGTGGTGTCAAAGGCTTCTTAGCAAAGTTTCTGTTTGAGAAGGCCCAAAGCTGTTGGAATTCCCTAGACTTACAAGCTTTCGAGGAGATTGTGGCTCTTCTTATCTATGGGATGGTCTTGTTCCCCAATCCTAACCAACTCATAGATGTGAGCGCTGTCAAAATCTTCATGTCACGTAATCCAGTGCCTACATTTCTAGGGGGTATCCTACACTTTTTTCACACTCGTACAATAAGGAAGAGAGGGGTCCTTATGTGTTGCACTCCCCTCCTGGCAAGATGGTTTATTTCTCATCTTCCCCAATCAGTCTTAAAGAATGAACAAGGATTAAGGTGGTCATAAAGGTTAATGACAATCAAACATTCAGATATTCATTGGTGCTCTCGATCCAAAGAGAATGTTATCATTGTTGACCGTTGTGGGGAATTCCCTAATGTCCATCTACTTGGAATTAGGGGAGGCACCACCTACAACCCATGTTTATCTCTAAGACAGTTTGGTTATGCCCAAAGGGAAGACCCACATGATATGCTCATTCAAGGTTTGGTTTTCGACTACGACAACGACGATCAAGGTCTTCGCTAGAGATTCATCCGAGCTTGGAGAATGCTAAACAAGGTGGATAGCAAGAATTTGGGACACAAGAATTCCATCCCTCTTGAGCCTTACCTCAAGTGGGTACGAACCCGCACTCAAAGTCTTATGATTCCTTATCCTTCCATCCTCCCAGTGATTATTGAGCCTATTAAGGAAGGAGAAGTTCCATACACTATCCTACATCCTGTCATGCCCACATCACTCAAAGATCTACAAAGGGATTGGATACAACTCAAGTGAGAGCGATATACTTTCGAAGCCCAATTCTACGCAAGCGAGAAGAAGGTTTTGGAACTCACTAGGCTACTTCATGAGGAGCAGACTCTAAACACCTACATAGCACCAAAGAGGATGCACAACACTTTTTTAACTTAGAATTATGTATTATTTTGCCCAAGGGGCATTGATGTACTCAAATTCTATCTTATTAATATAACGTGTGTTTCTTTTGTTTAAAACGAATTTGATTTTTTTTAAATCCTTGAAAGCATTGCATATATGCATATCATTCATCATGACATAAGCAGGTCTTTTGCAACCAGTTTCCTCATCTCTCTACTGTTTATTTCAGTAAGATAGATCTCGAACAGACGGTCAAAGATCTCCAAGCTCAAAACATGCAGTTTAAGCAGTTGCTCATGACCCTAGTCAAAGGGCAAGATGAATTGAAGACTCTGTTAGCTGAAGAGAGAAAGAAGAAACCAAAGAAGGCCACTGGGGTTTTGAATATGGGGAGAAGATTTCAAGGACAGACTAGAAGGACCTTAAATTTTGCAACCACTTCCGGGGAAGGAGAAGGGAAGGGAAAAGAAACAGCGGTACCATCAGAATTTGAAGAAGAGGAGGAAGAGGAAGACTACTCTGAGGAACAATACCCTCTGACTGATGATAAGTACAGACATCTTGAAGAGCTTTTAAGCGCTATGGAAATACAGAGAGTACTGGGTCTAGATTTTGAAGAATTGGGGCTGGTGTCAGGAATTGTAATCCCGCCAAAGTTCAAAGTGCCATTATTTGCAAAATACGATGGAGTGTCGTGTCCTAAAATGCACCTCCGATCATATGTCAGAAAGATTCAGCCACACTCTACCGATAAAGACCTATGGGTGCATTTTTTCCAAGATAGTTTATCCGGAACATAACTCGATTGGTTTTACCAATTAGAAAGGGCTAACGTCCATAATTGGGAAGACCTTGTCACAACTTTCTATAAACAATACCAGTACAATGCTGATTTGGCGCCTACCCGTACTCAACTTCAGAGTATGGCTATGGCTTCAAATGAGGGTTTTAAAGACTACACACAAAAATGGAGGGATCTAGCTGGGAGAGTGCAACCCCTCTGTCTGAAAGGGAGTTGGTAGACATGTTCTTGGGTACTCTATCAGGCCCTTTCTTCAACCATTTTATTGGGAGTTCATCTGCTGGATTTACTGAGTTAATTTTAACCAGAGAAAGGGTAGAGGCTGGCATAAAAAGTGGAAAGATCCAAAAAGATTCATCTGCCTCTACAGCTGTGAGAAAACCTTTCCCTGGAAAGAAGGAGGTATCTGCTGTTTATCCACAAAAGAACCAAGGGAGAGCTGAACGCCGACCAATGGTAGGGGCCGTTATGATCCCAAAACTGACATTTGATCAACCGAGAAGTAACCAACCAAGGGTAAAAAGGCCAGTCCAACAATTCACCAGACTTAATATGACTCTAGCCCAGATTTTACCACATCTGCTGAAATCTAATTTAGCAACCTTAAAGGAGGCTCCAAAGAATCCCAACATGGCATCCCCCCATTATCACCCGAATGCTAGATGCGCATACCATTCCGAAAGCCCAGGGCACGACACCAACAACTGTTGGGCGTTAAAAAACAAGATTCAAGACCTCATAGATGCAAAAGAGATTGAGTTTGAGGCGCCAGAGAAACCAAATGTTATTTCCGCTCCTATGCCTAGACATAGTCACAACGCCAATGTTATCGAGGAAGATTTATTTGTTGCTACAGTAGATGAACTCTTAACTCCGCTCCCGATCATTAAGATGAATTTGTTGAAAGCTGGTATATTCCCAGGTTGTGATAAAGACTGCCATATTTGTTTATCCTCATCATTTGATTGCCCTCTGCTAAAGACAGGTATCCAGCGCCTGATTGACAACCAAGAAATTATGTTTGAGAATGCTCCTGTTTCACCCATTCTAGTTAAAGACATTTCAATCATAACCATCTCCACCAATCCTTCCATGGCCCCCAAAAGACCCGTTAGGATTACATCAGTTCCAAAGACTACTCCTCTCATAATTACAATGCCCGGGCCGGTCCCATACGAATCAGATAAGACAGTACCATGGAATTACGGTGGAGAAATCTACTACCATGGTATTAAACAAGATGGGTTGACCACCGAAGAAGAAAGCTCTGAAGAAGAAAGTTTCGACATTAGCAATATTGCTGGAGTTAGCAAGATTACCCGTAGCAGTAGAATCTTCTCTCCAGAGATTGCCCCTTCAAAGGCAGTTTTTGGACCCGTGGCTGTTCCGAAGATTACCTCTGTACCAATAACCATACCTGCAAGTGCACCTACCAACAAAGACGACGCGACCTTTGTTGTTATCCCTACCAACACTTCTACTATTGAAAATAGAGGAAAAAGCATTCAAGAAGAGCCTGTCCGAACGAAGGCTCAATCACTAGCTATTCCCGAAACATCCAAGAAGGAAATGGAAGAGATCCTGAGGATAATAAAGAAGAGTGACTATGACGTGGTTGAACAGTTGGGGCAAACTCCCTCCAAGATCTCCATGCTAGCATTGCTGCTGTGTTCTGAGGCACATGCGAAAGCTCTGGTAAATTTTTTGAAGACAGCCCATGTGCCACAAGAGACATCTGCTGACCAATTCCAAGATTGTGTGGCCAGTTTGACAGCTGATACTGGCTTAGGTTTCTCTGATGCTAATTTGACACCCAGAGGGAGAAAACACAACGAGGCACTACATGTCTCTGTGGAGTGTAGAGGAACGACTCTGGCCCATGTATTGGTAGACACAGGTTCATCTTTGAACTTCGTACCGAAGAAAGCCCCTGAAAGATTGGATTGTGAAGGGCTGACTCTAAAACCCAGTAACATAGTTGTGAGAGCATTTGATGGTTCGAAGAGGATGGTCCACGGGGAGGTGGACATCCCGATAAAGGTGGGAACTCAGACCTTCAATTCAACCTTCTATGTGATGGACATCCGTCCCTCTTACTCCTGTCTGTTAGGACGCCCCTGGATCCACAATGCCGACGCCGTCACCTCCATACTACACCAAATGCTGAAGTACCCAGTCCAAGGAAAGATCATAACTGTCCATGGAGAGGAGGAGTACATGATTAGTCATCTGAATTCCTTCCGATATGTGGAGCTGGATGGTGAGTTCATTGAAACCCCTTTCTAACATTTTGAAGAAGTCTCTCAAGAAGTAGTGGTGACCAAGGCGGTATCCTCGATTCCGAAGATCACAAGACCTCCGCTTCGAATGTCATCTCTAAAGGACTCTAAGGCAGTAGTAGAAGAGGGTGGATGCACCATCTGGGGGAAGCTTCCAGACATCCCGTATAAATTAGACAAGTTTGGCTTGGGGTTTACTTCAACTGCTCAGAAAGCTGTGCGCCGTGCCCGTGCTGGAGGGCCACCTTTGAGGATTAGTAACCGAGAGGTCAACACAGTGGAAGATGTTGAGGAAGAGTGCAACTTGGAAGATTGGATATTTCCTACTGTCAACGAAGGACTTCGCAACTGGGAAGCCAGAGACTTTGTCCCAATAAACTTCATCTCTCAGTAATTTATCTTTTACATTTCAGTTGGACTTGTAATATTCACAAACAATTCACACGTTAAAAACCTTGTGTCTTACCCGAGGCACAATGGTCCATTTGTAAGGGTTTTTATTTCATCTTCATATGACATCCAATGAATCATTGACGTTTTTCCACATACAACATTTTTGTGCTCATTGTCTTTATTTTACATTTTTATTGTTTAAAGGTGGATATACCCTTACACACACCCACACTCACAAATGCAGGTACCCCTCCATTCCGGATCCCATGGCTAACGATACTGCTATAGCCTTCAGTGACTCTGAAGATCCAATCTATCAAGCCGAATACGAAGGTGAAGAAGATTGTGAAGTGCCAGGGGAATTGGCCAGACTACTACAACAAGAGGAAAGAGCTATTAAGCCTCATGAGGAACCTTTGGATACAATCAACTTGGGTACCAAGGAAGATAAAAAGGAAATCAAAGTGGGTGCCAACCTAGAGCCGAGTGTCAAGGAGCGTCTGATTCAGCTATTGCATGATTATGTTGAGATCTTTGCCTGGTCATACGAAGACATGCCGAGACTTGATACATACATCGTGGTATATCGTCTACCCACAAGAGAAGACTGTCCACCAGTGAAGAAAAAAGTCCGCCGCATGAGACTCAACATGTCAGAGAAGATCAAACGGGAAGTCATGAAGCAGTTCAATGCTAGATTCTTAGCCGTCACTTCCTATCCTCAATGGGTTTCAAACATTGTTCCCGTGCCTAAAAAGGAAGGCAAAGTAAGAATGTGCGTGGATTATAGAGATTTAAACAGGGCCAGCCCTAAAGATGATTTTCCACTTCCCCACATTGACATCCTGGTTGACAATACAGCCCAGCACAAAGTGTTTTCCTTCATGGATGGATTCTCAGGCTATAACCAGATCAAAATGACACCTGAGGACATGGAGAAAACTACATTTGTCACACAGTGGAGCACGTTCTGCTACAAAGTGATGCCATTTGGACTGAAGAATGTTGGGCAACCTATTAACGTGCTAGGGTAGCTTTGTTTCATGATATGATACATCATGAGATAGAGGTCTATGTAGATGACATGATAGCCTGATCACAAACTGAAGAGGAACACCTTGATCACTTACAAAAGTTGTTTGTGAGGTTGAAGGAGTACAAGTTAAGATTGAATCCAAACAAGTGTACATTCGGAGTCCGGTACGGTAAACTCTTAGGTTTCGTCATCAGCAACAGAGGCATCGAGGTTGATCCTGCCAAGGTTAAAGCGATACAAGAAATGCCTGCTCCTCGCACTGAGAAGGAAGTCAGAGGATTCTTGGGACGCCTGAACTATATTGCCAGGTTCATTTCTCACTTGACAACTACTTGTGAGCCAATCTTCAAACTGTTGAAGAAAGATCAAGTAGTCAGATGGAACGATGAATCCCAGGTTGCTTTTGACAAGATCAAGGAGTACTTACAAGACCCTCCTGTTTTGATGCCGCCAGTCGAAGGGAGACCACTAATCATGTATCTGACCATTTTAGAGAACTCAATGGGGTGTGTATTGGGGCAGCATGACGAGTCTGGCCAAAAAGAGCACGCTATTTACTACCTGAGCAAAAAGTTTACCGATTGTGAAACCAGATATTCACTGCTCAAGAAAACTTGCTGCGCTCTGGCATGGGCTACTCGCCGGCTAAGACAGTATATGTTGACTCATACCACTTTGTTGATATCTAAGATGGATCCGATAAAGTACATCTTTGAAAAGCCTGCTCTGTCTGGAAGAATAGCTAGATGGCAGATGATCTTAACATAATATGACATACAGTACACTACCCAGAAAGCTATAAAAGACAGTTTGCTAGCCGATCATCTTGCTCATCAAGCTGTAGAGGATTATCAGTCCATGAAGTTTGAATTCCCGGATGAAGACATCATGACACTAGACAAATGGGAAGAGATCAGACCATATGACAGACCTGAACAAAGATCCCGATCGATCCTATTATTTGATGGGGCATCCAATGCACTTGGTAATGGTATCGATGCTGTACTCATATCTCCGAAAGGGTTCCATACTCCTTTTACTGCCAGACTTTGCTTCAACTATACGAACAACATGGCGGAATATGAAGCATGCATCTTTGGTCTCAAGGCTGCCATAGAATTGGGAATCAAATCTTTAGATGTGTTTGGAGATTCAGCTTTGGTAATCAGTCAGATCAAAGGAGAGTGGGACACTAAGCATCCAAACCTTATCCCTTACAAATAACATGTTTTTGACATTGCTACCACATTTTGAGCAGATTACCTTCGAGCATTTCCCGCGAGAAGAAAATCAGCTAGCAGATGCTCTAGCCACAATGTCATCTATGTTTAAACTTAATTGGGATAACGAGGCTCCCCAGATCACCATTGAACGAATGGATGAACCAGAACACTGTCACGAGATTAATACTGAAGAAGTAGTGGACCAGCCGTGGTTTCATGAATTCAAGAGGTATCTCGAGGCTCAGGAATATCCAGAAGGAGCTTCAATCAATGATAAGAAGTTCTTAAGGAGATTCTCTGCTAAGTTCTTCCTAAGTAATGGCATCCTGTACAAGCGCAATCATGACTATATTCTGCTCCGCTGTGTGGATAAGATTGAGGCTGAGAAGATCATGGCTGAATTGCATGAAGGTACCTTTGGCACCCACTCCAGCGGGCATACGATGGCGAAGAAAATCCTACGGGCAGGCTATTACTGGTCTACCATGGAAGCAGATTTCTATCAACACTCCTGGACCTGTCATAAGTGTCAAATTTATGCTGACAAGGTGCATGTGTCTCCGGTTCCTCTAAATGTCTTGACAGCTCCTTGGCTCTTTGCTATGTGGGGAATCGATATGATTGGAGAGATCAATCCTACAACCTCCAATGGACACCTCTTCGTCCTAGTGGCCGTTGATTATTTTACAAAATGGGTCGAAGCAACTTCCTTCGCGTCTGTTACTAAGAAAGTTGTTGCCCGCTTTATCAAGCAGAATCTCATTTGCCGGTACGGTATCCCCGAAAGGATCATTACTGATAATGGTACAAACCTTAACAATACTATGATCACTGCCTTGTGCGAGCAGTTCAAGATTCAACATCACAATTCATCCCCCTATCGGCCGAAGATGAATGGTGCTGTTGAAGCTGCAAATAAAAACATTAAAAAGATCATACAAAAGATGACAGTCACCTACAAGGACTGGCATGAGATGCTGTCATTTATTCTCCACGGGTACCGTACCATGGCTCTCACATCAACTGGGGCAACACCCTATTCTTTGGTTTATGGCATGAAGGCTGTCTTGCCTATCGAGGTTCAAATTCCCTCTTTGAGAATTATGAAGGATGCAAGTTTGAATAAAGACAATTGGATCCAGACTCAACTTGATCAACTAAACTTAATTGATGAAAAGAGGCTTACTGCTATTTGCCATGGTCAGATGTATCAAAAATGGATGATCAAGGCTTTCAACAAGAAAGTCAGACGCCAAGTATATCAAGTTGGAGATCTAGTGATCAAACGCATTATCTTACCACAAAGTGATCCCAAGGGCAAATGGACTCCTACCTATGAAGGACCATTTATAATCAAGAACATCTTCTCCAGTGGGGCAATGATCTTAACCACCATGGACAATGACGGTTTGGTACACCCTGCGAACGCGGACATAGTCAAAAGATACTATGCATAAGAGACCCGCTAGGTTGACACACCTAGGCAAAACAAGGGCATCCTGGCAAACCAAAAAGGTTCAGACAAAAATTAGGGATAAAAATAAAAAAAAATCTCTGTACACCCGGCAAGTTGAAAACCCGAAAGGGCGACTTGGGCAAAAAAGGGTTTCCCGGTGGACTGAAAACCCGAAAGGGCGGTCCAGGAAAAAGTTAGGAAATTAAAGCGTATGACTATGCCCCGTCGGATCACTTTGAGGACAATCTCTTCACTGACAAACTCAGAGCTTCGGATCAATTCAATCATCTTCGAACGAAGCAAAAAGTAGACAAGATATTCGGAGACACGGAGGCTATAGCAGAATGGGAACCCCATGGGATTATCACACATAGCTATCTTTGTATAAATTTTTCTTACTTTTATGGCACCATCCTCTTACTAGGATGTCTGTCTCCTTTGTACAAAATACTTATTCAAAGTAAATACAAAGATATATCTTTCAAGTATAGAAAAGTATTTGTCCTTTTTCTTTACACTTGTGTTTTATTTGCAAAAACGTCCAATGATTCGTTAATGAACATATGCATTTGAACATAATTACTGTTTACAAATAAACAAAATGAAAAAAGACAATTACTGACAGATCGAAAGAATAGGGAAATGTCTTTAGGCTATTCCATGAGCAATCCCCACAGTATGTCACTTAAAACCCCAGCGGAACTAAAACTTTAAAACTATCAATCCCCGGCGGAAACCATCCAGTTCCTCCAAATTCCCCAGCAAGTTGTTTTGAAACTTGAAATCCAACCGGATAACAGTTAACTTCTGATACTCCCCAACATAACCAAGACTCCCACTTATCCCCAGTAGAAGTCATCAAAATTCTCTGGATTCCCCAAGCAGATTCCTCAAGTAGTATACGGCATTGCTCTAACAACGGAATTTTTGTCATTACTCCAGCTTCAAGACATGAAGAATTTACATATCCTCAGCAGCAGTCAACGATTTATTTTCCTCAGCCAAACAACAATACATCAAATCAACTTACATGTGCATACATTACATCCACATGTCATGAACATTGATAAAACACATGTATTGCATCATACATTTCATGCAACATAATTTTGTGTTCCAGCTAACATTTTACCCTTTTCAGGATAAGATTAACAACTACTGTTAAACAATGTGCAATCATGATACAGTACAGATACACTCTAAACACGGATGCCATTCTGTTACTCATTCAAATTTCAAGTTCAGATGTAGTACGAATACGCTCCAAACACGGATGTCATTCTGTTACTCATTCATATTTTTCAACCTTTAGATGCAGTACGGATACGCTCTAAACACGAATGCCATTCTGTTACTCATTCAGATTTTTCAACCTTTAGATACAGTACGGATACGCTCTAAACACGAATGCCATTCTGTTACTCATTCAAATTTTTCAACTTTTAGATACAGTTCAGATACGCTCCAGACACGGATGCCATTCTGTTACTCATTCAGATTTCAACTTTTAGATATAGTTCAGATATGCTCCAGATACGGATGCCATTCTGATACTCATTCAGATTTCAACTTTCAGATACAGTACAGATACGTTCCAGACGCGGACACCATTCTGATACTCATTCTTCCAGCTTACAACTTACAATTCAACAAACATTCTTGGATGGCATCTACAAGCCCATCTCCGACAAGATTCTATCACTTCTCCAAATGGCATCTTTAAGCCCATTCCCTCAGCTACACATCACCGAGTGCAAATTTATGGGCACTCTAGTGTCCAATCATCTTTCACCTTCGAGTCGCGAATGGAAAAGCTCGCCAATCTAACTCTTCAGGTTTAAGAAGATTGAACAGGGGCAGCTGATGTACCCCAAAATTTTCCCTCTCATTTATTAAGACTTTTCTCACAAGATCTCTTTGACTCAAGAATGGATTAGGGTTTGGTCAGCTCTAGACAACTCACCTTGCACTGATAATCCAAAATTAGGGTTTGACTTTGCACAAGGATTTTTGGACTATCATTGCTTCATATGACTTTCAAACATCATTATGGACCCCTAAGATCACTCATGACAAGTTTCAAGCCTTGAACCACATTTTTGATCAGTCAATTGGACAATTGACCTAAAAATCAACTGTATTGGGGAAAAAGTCAACCATGGACAATTTACAGTCAAACTTCATAATTTTTGATCCACAAAAACATTTTAAACTCACATGTATCATTTGGTCAGGTTTGGATCACAATTACTCAAGAAATTTGATCAAATCACAAAAAGGGCAAAATGGTCAAAATTAGGGTTTTGACTGAGGAAGGGCAATTTCTGATTATTAACCTAGCAAATGACCAATTGAGTTAAATCATGATTTCAAGGATTCAATGGAATCATCTTAACCTAATCACATGGCTTAAAACATTTCAAATTCATTGGATTGACAGATTAAATTTGCAGTCAACTGATCAAAAGTCAACTGTACACTGAAAAGTCAAACTTTGACTTTTTGGTCAAAATCAAGTACCAAGGGTCATAATTCATCAAAACATTTCCAAATGTGAAACTTGTTCATCAAGAAAACCAATTTTGAAAATTAGGGTTTTGAATTTGAAATTTTTCTAACTTGGAAATTTTCTAAGTATAGAAAATTTTCTTATTTTTTCTCAACTTTACACCACTTTTACACCATAATGCATATTGATTCAACGAAAGTTCCCAACATGAAAGTTGTAGATATCTATGAAATCTATAACTTTTCTTCACAAATGTTTCCCTAAATATGCTTGTATCTCAATTTATAAGTTTAGGAATACATGGTCATGAACTTCTTAACTTTGTGAAATTTTGCCCTAATTTAGGCAGGTTTTAGACCCAACTTCATGGAAATATTTCACCTAGTTCAAGGAGGTATCTCAAAATGCATTTCAAAGATGAATTATAGAGAACATTTCAAGCTTTCCAAAATGTCCAAGAACTCCTCAAGATCATTTTTGAGTAGGGAGAATCGAAGAGAGGAAGTTGGCATTTTCTCACTTTTTGTTCAAGCCATTTCATGAAGAACAAAGTTGCAAATCAATCCTATGCTGGCTAGTTCATGCTGTACAGGTCCTAAAATTGTTCCACACTCCTTAATTAAATGCTTATTCAATTGACAAATCTTTAATCCATGCTTTTGAACCTTTATCCAACTTGTAATTCCATTTATGGCAAAAAGGTTCCATTGCCATTTTCATAAAGAACCACTTTTGCAAACTTTGTAATCTTGAGCATTGGACCTGTCACCTTGGTGCATACAAATCTCACAGGTCTCAAGCAAGTTATACAAACTCATACCAACCCTAAGAAATCTGGTACAAGCATGTGAAGCTTTGGTCTTGTCACTTTGCTTCAAGTACAAGAAAGTTGGCAAAAAGGCTAGCATTGGCAGATCTGTTGGGAAGCTGACCTAAGATCATTTCAATACTAATATACAAACTATATGCAACACAAAAAACACTTAGCTAAGACCTGAAACAGTCTCAGTAAGCAAAACACCAAAAACCTGCTCAAACATACAGTTTCTGCACAAACACATCCAACTTCCATTTGGCTCGTGCGTTTTGTGTTTAGATCATTCAAACACCTTACATACTTGATATCAAACCCATCCAAACCATCATCCTTGTTTCTGTAATCTCTTTTCCACCATCTGCCATTGTTGACTTTGAAGCTTGCACTTGGACTTAGTCAGGGAGTTCTAGCCACTTTCAGAGTAAGGCAAGGGTTGGAATAGATTTAGGGAAGCTCAAAGAAGCTCAAGCAAGCATCAGGCCTCCATTAAAGTCACTACATTTCCATACACGATTCCAGCTAAAGGAGGTAAATTTTCAAACTCTATCTCTTTGTACAGGCAACCATAGGCCACGATCTGTGAATAAAAAATGTAGTTCTCATCATAACGAAGTTGTACATACCATTATCTTGCATTGATTTTGCTTGTGCTAAGAGAATTTGGAAGTTGAAATCTCTGAAAATATTAGGTTAGAATTTAGGGCTTTTAAAATTCTCTTTGATCTTTGATAGTTAGATTACATAACTTATATGGTTGGAATCGTGAGTTCAAATGCTACATTTTTCATGTTATAAGTTTTTATTTTCATGGAAGTATGAGAAAGTTACAGGGGATCCGACCAAGGCTTGAGGAAGAAGATGAAACAGGGAAAGGGCGCTTTTTGTAATATGTTATTTTTGTTTCAGTAAAGACAATGGATGTATGGCCACCCTAGTGGCAAAGCAGCACGCTGGTGAGACCCATGTCCTGGGTTCGAACTTGCACGCTACTTTTGCATTTTTGCATTTTTTTTCCTTTTCAGTTTTTTGACACTTTTTTTGCAGGATTGGGCCTAGCTTCATGGGGAATTTTTTTTATTAATAACCAAGTATTAAAATAATATTTCGCAAATAACCGGGTTTCGGAAAAAAATACGCAAATAACCATGTTTCAGATGACTCCCCAAAGGAGGAGCCATCTGAAATGGCGCATGCACCTATTTTTTTAAGGGAGGCGCCATCTCACTTGGCGCCTATGTGCTTAGGGCATGCCCTAAGCCAAGTGAGATGGCGCCTAAGTGTATTTTTAGGGCAAAAAGTTTTTTTTTAATTTTTTTTCCGGTGCATTGCCTGTTGGACAGAGATCAACAAAATGGACTTTTTATTAAAAAAAAAATAATTACATCCAACTGTATTACATTAAAATAACTGTAAAAAAAAAACAGATAAAAAAAATGGATACAAAAATACTGGGAAAAAAAAAGATACATCAGTGATCCCCCGGAACCCGGTAATGACCCCCGGTTCCGCATCCCCGTCCTCGCCTTTCTCGTGCTGGGTGCCGTCGCGTTTCCTGCTGCGGCAAGGTCGATGGCCCATCGAAGTTAATGCGGTCCGAATCCATAAAATCAGTCAAATCTCCATATCTAGAAGATTCGCTCTGGTACAGTCGGTTACCCATACCCTCAAAGTTTGGTCGTGTTGGCGGTGGGTGGGGTTCCATGGTTGGTCTGTAGCATTGGTCGTCTGAGTACGGGGGGTAGAAAGGAAATGGATCTTGGGGTGTTTGGTATTGAGGATGTTGGGTGGTTTGGTGATATGGTGGGTGATGGTAGGTTTGGTCGGCTTGGTCATAATCTTCCGACATTCCCATATCAGGGCTAAAGCTGGATGTTGAGGGCGCCATATTGGGATATGTGGAAGACTGAAATTGTGTGTGGGGTATGTGGGTGTGCTGGTATTGGGGTTAGTATTGTGGTTGGGTTTGAGGCATATCGGGGTATTGGTAGTTTGGTGGTGATTGTGGTTGGTTGTACGGAATTTGATTGTAGTTGTGTTGTGGTGGGGAATGTGGTTGGGTGTTTGTGGGTCTGTTTCTTCTTGGGGGTTGGTGGGAGGTTGATGGGTTTTGGGTTTGTTGATGGGGAATCGAGGGTTGTGCTCATTGTGTGCGTGGGTTAACCAAGTACCTTGGATGAGACACGTGCATTTCTGGGTTACTAACCGACCTGTACCACGACAAATATTGATCCGTGTGTCGCATGTTACATTGAGTAAGGAAAACCGGGAATTGCAAGACGTAGCGGTGACACCTCTGCCACATCTTACACCATTCCGGAGCGAAGTCTTTCCATTTGGTAAGACCCCACTGGGCGTCGACCCTTTTAAGATGCCATGGGGACAAATCTGTTGGATCACTTGGTATCTCTTGATGCATTCCGAACTGCATCTTCACACGGTCACTGTGGTGCATCTCCACAATGTTGAACCGAATGATTGCAGTTTTCGCAGTCCAAGTTGCTGCATACTCCGAGTTTGGATCATGGCCCAAACCCAAATATGGTCTCCAGACGAACTGCGATAAAATTTAAATCAGGTTAGCGCAAAAGTAATGTATAAATAATTTAAATGAACAAAAGTTAAAAGCTACGACGTACGTCATCTGGGCCTAAGTGATCCAAAAGATTGCGGTAGAGTGCGACATTGAATCTTGGATTCTTGCCGTAATCCATACCCCTCACGCAGTACCTAAAGGAAATGAGAAACATGTTATTCTTAGCATATATTTTGGGAAGAGCAGAATAGTTATAAATGCTATAACTTGATGACTTTGTTGCGTACGGGAAACCGAAAGTGTTGTTGTTGACGGGGTTTAAGGACTCCATCCTCCACCAACCCCAGGCTTGTAGTAAAAATGCGCACCCATAAAATGTACATTTTTCCTTGACTGCGTTTTTGCACAAGGAACTGTATAGGTGGGCTAATACTGCAGAACCCCAACTATATTTTCTTATTTTTTCAAAATTTGTTAGTAAATATAAGTACATAAAATTTACACTATTTCCCGTACTTTCGGGAAATAAAAATGTACCAAAAAGTATCATAAGATACGTTCTGGCTTTTACTACTCTGTCATTCTCTAAGGAATTTTCATTTAATTCCAAATTTTCATAATGACGTTTCAGCTCAGTGAGTAGTATTCCCCGCCCTCTTGCTCCACCACCTTCTACCATATCCCTACCCAACAGTTCTTCACACTGAGAGTTAGGTTGTTGAACCGACCCGTTCACGGCCTTACCGTCGACAGAGAGACCCAGTAGCATGTACACATCCTCTAGCGTGATGGTACATTCACCTATTGGTAGGTAAAATGTATGGGTCTCCAGTCTCCACCTTTCCAACATTGCAAGAATGAACTTCGTGTCAATGGTGCAGTTGGATATCTTTATCACATGTCCAAAACCTGTGTATTCCAGATAAGGGACGATAAATGGGTCGGGAGCCAGGTAGTTGTGCAAATGGATTCTGAATCTTTTTGTGTCCTGAGTTCATAATTTAACAGGTGTAAGATTAATTAAGATGAACAACGCGTTATTTGAAGTATGAAAAATGTATAACCAAAGAAGAAACTTACAAATGCAGCAATGTTTTCCCTTGTGCCTCTATGAGTATCGCCCATTGTTAGAAGAGCCATTGTTTAAAATGCTTGAGAGTATGAAAGACTTAGGAAGAGATAGAGAGTATGATAGACTTATGAAATATTTCGTAACAGAGAGTGAGACTTGTGTGGGTGTGAGAGATGTATGATATGGTATGTATTTATAGGAAAATAAGTTTGATGTAGTGGTTGCTTGTGCTTGAATGCCTGCGAAGTGTCACATTTGCATGCTTAGGGGGTTACACATATGCATGCATGTACAAAAAATGAAAGGTGTTACTCTTGCAGGCTAGGTGGCAGCCCATGCATGTATCACGATTGGACAGTAAGGGAGGCGCCATTGGACTTGGCGAAAGAGTACAAAAATGAATGGTGTCGCCACCCCAATTGGCGAATAAGAGGGGTCCTTTGTTACAACATAGGCTCAGGCTACGTGACAGCCTTTGGGATTCCTTTCATTATTGCATGCAAGCCCATTGGAGTTGATGGGTGGAGTCTTACAAAATAAATGTATATGTGCAGAATAGGGCCAGGCTAGGTGGCAGCCTATGGGGTTTCATAAGCCCATGCATGTATCACGATTGGACAGTAAGGGAGGCGCCATTGGACTTGGCGAAAGAGTACAAAAATGAATGGTGTCGCCACCCCAATTGGCGAATAAGAGGTGTCCTTTGTTACAACATAGGCTCAGGCTACGTGACAACCTTTGGGATTCCGTTCATTATTGCATGCAAGCCCATTGGAGTTGATGGGTGGAGTCTTACAAAATAAATGTATATGTGCAGAATAGGGCCAGGCTAGGTGGCAGCCTATGGGGTTTCATAAACCCATGCATGTATCACAATTGGACAATAAGGGAGGCGCCATTGGACTTGGCGAAAGAGTACAAAAATGAATGGTGTCGCCACCCCAATTGGCGAATAAGAGGTGTCTTTTGTTACAACATAGGCTCAGGCTACGTGACAACCTTTGGGATTCCTTTCATTATTGCATGCAAGCCCATTGGAGTTGATGGGTGGAGTCTTACAAAATAAATGTATATGTGCAGAATAGGGCCAGGCTAGGTGGCAACCTATGGGGTTTCATAAGCCCATGCATGTATCACGATTGGACAGTAAGGGAGGCGCCATTGGACTTGGCGAAAGAGTACAAAAATGAATGGTGTCGCCACCCTAATTGGCGAATAAGAGGTGTCATTTGTTACAGCATAGGATCAGGCTACGTGACAGCCTTGGGGGATTCCTTTCATTATTGCATGTAAGCCCATTGGAGTTGATGGGTGGAGTCTTACAAAAAACATGTATATGTGCAGAATAGGGCCATGCTAGGTGGCAGGCTATGGGGTTTCATAAGCCCATGCATGTATCACGATTGGACAGTAAGGGAGCCGCCATTGGACTTGGCGAAAGAGTACAAAAATGAATGGTGTCGCCACCCCAATTGGCGAATAAGAGGTGTCCTTTGTTATAGTATAGGCTCAGGCTACGTGACAGCCTTGGGGGATTCCTTTCATTATTGCATGTAAGCCCATTGGAGTTGATGGGTGGAGTCTTACAAAAAACATGTATATGTGCAGAATAGGGCCAGGCTAGGTGGCAGCCTATGGGGTTTCATAAGCCCATGCATGTATCACGATTGGACAGTAAGGGAGGCGCCATTGGACTTGGCGAAAGAGTACAAAAATGAATGGTGTCGCCACCCCAATTGGCGAATAAGAGGTGTCCTTTGTTACAGCATAGGCTCAGGCTACGTGATAGCCTTGGGGGATTTCTTTCATTATTGCATGTAACCCCATTGGAGTTGATGGGTGGAGTCTTACAAAAAACATGTATATGTGCAGAATAGGGCCATGCTAGGTGGCAGCCTATGGGGTTTCATTATTGCATGTAATATTATTGGCAGCCTTGGGGGGTTTCATCCTTACTTAATTGAAATTTTTAGCCTTACGTTTATCATAACATTGATTCACATGATCTGTCAAATCTTCCAACCTTCGAATCAGTCATCAAATTCATACATTCCAACCTTCAAACATTACAGCATTCATACCTTCATACAATCAATAAACCTCAAACATTCCAACCTTCAAACCTTAAAACAATTCTACGCAATGGCCTCTTCACCACAATTTGTCGTCAAAGCACATTTCAACGGTGAGACATACATTTGTCCCACAACTGGGTTTTTGTTTAGAAACACAGACGACATTCAATTTCTCTTAAACGGGAAAGCCAATTTCTCGTACTTCAAAAAAAGATTGGAGGCCAAACTTGAACGAGGCCCGGTGTCCCAGATATTTTATCAGAATCCAGTTTTCTTTGGAAACAACCAAGTAATTTTTTATAAGGTTGAAGTTCAAGATGACGAGGATCTCCAGAATATGATTTCTAGCCATGTCTATTCTGGATACGACTCTATTGAGTTGTACGTTTTGCTTCAAGAGCCTCCGGTGACACAGGAGGTTGAGCCTCTGGTGACACAGGAGGTTGACCCTTTGGAGAATGAACAAGATGAGGTAGATGCAGTTGATGATGAAGAAGAAGATAACGAGTTAGAGTTTGATGAAATGGTGAACGATGATTCTGACGATGATGGCATCCCTAGTATTCCTACAGACAAAATCTACACACCACCTCAGCACATGATAAACTTCAACATGGGCGGAGATGAACCTTCTACTGACTTATTTTTCAAACCGTATATGCAGTCGGATGAAAATTTAAAAGAGAAGGACAAGTTTCATAACAGAGAGGAATGCATCAGGGCCATTAAAAAATTTCACATGCTCAACTCGGTTGATTTTAAGGTGGATCGTGTCAACCCGGAAAGGTACAAGATCAAGTGTGTCCACCCTGACTGTATGTTCAAGCTGACCGCATCATACAGATTAAGGGGTGACTGCTGGGTCATAGGTTCCATGACTACCCACACTTGTGTAAGTTCCACTCAATCACAGGACCACCGAAAACTCAACTATGATCTAATCTGTCAAGAAGTCCTACCCCTGGTCAGCAACGACCCATCTTTGAAGGTGAAAACAATCATCTCCCACATCACCACGGTTTTTAACTACACTCCGTCTTACCGTAAGGTGTAGTTAGCAAAGACTAAGGCGATTGAAAGGGTGTACGAAAACTGGGAGGAGTCATACCGAGAACTTCCCCGCTACCTGAATGCACTCAAGACGTATTCTCCAGGTAGTGTTTACGTTCTGGAAATATTTCCAGCGTACGCCCAAGATGGTAGTCTACTGCATGGCAACGGAATATTCAGTCGCATGTTTTGGGCATTTCAACCATGCATCACAGGGTTTGCATCATGCAAACCAATTCTACAAATTGATGGGACTTGGTTGTATGGGAAGTACAAAGGCACGATATTGATGGCAGTTGCACAAGATGGCAACAACAACATTTTCCACGTTGCGTTTTCCCTTGTCGAGGGGGAGACTGGTGGTGCTTGGAGCTTTTTCCTGAAAAATCTTCAGACAAACGTGGCTCCTCAACCAGATCTCTGTTTGATCTCGGACAGACATGCCTCCATTGAAAGTGCCTACAATAATCCAACAAATGGTTGGCATGACCCTCCTTCTACGCATGTCTATTGCGTTAGGCATATCGTCCAGAATTTCTCGAGGGAGATCAAGGACAAAACATTGAGGAAAGCGGTTATGAATGCAGGATATGCATTGACACAACCCACATTCAAATATTACCGCAACGAGATCCGTTTGTCTAATCCGGAAGCCGGTAGGTGGATCGACAATATTCCGGTGGAAAAATGGACTAGGTCATACGACAATGGCCAAAGATGGGGGAATATGACAACGAATCTTATTGAATCAATGAATGGGGTATTCAAGGGCATACGAAACCTCCCAATCACTGCCTTGGTAAAATCTACGTATTTTAGGATGGCTGCGTTATTTTCCAAAAGAGGTGAAATGTGGAATGCGGTGTTGCAATCTGGACAACTATGGAGTGAAAGATGCATGAAATACATTAAGGCTGAAAGTGCTAAAGCCAACACTCACATGGTTATACGGTTTGACCGACACAGCCACAACTTCATTGTGAAAGAGACAATCGACCACAATGAAGGCCTGCCAAGACAAGAATACAGGGTCATTTTACCTTCTCAATGGTGCGATTATGGCAGGTTTCAAGCATTTCGTATGCCTTGCTCTCATGTCATTGCCGCTTGTGCTCATACCCATCAAGACGTGCTTCAACTGCTGTCAAACGTTTACAAATCTGAAACGTTGCTCACTGTTTACAATAACAACTTTCTTTTGGTGGCAAAACCAGATTATTGGCCTGAATACAACGGCGATATAGTTTGGCACAATGACCAAATGCGAAGGAACAAGAAGGGTCGTCCCAAAAGTAGGCGCATCACAACAGAAATGGACGATCTTGATAGGTTGGAAAGAAAGTGTGGTTTATGCCGTCAGGTCGGACACAATCGCAAAAACTGTCCGAATCGGGCGTCTGGCTCGACCACATAAATATTGTAATACATAAAATCTTTTCAATATTTGTGTTGTAAACATTTGGGTTTTCCGTTAACAGATTTTGCTACAGTTAATAAAACGCGTACAACAATAATTAACGATATTCAATCTAGGAAATTACAAATGTTAACACAATTTCATCTGACCCATGCATCATCAACATTACATCACTGTCTGTTTTGACTTCCTCCAACCACACATTAGGTCTTCCTGTCGCATGTGAGGTTGTTGTTCGTTTTCGCTGGATCCTTCAAATTTTTCCCCCTCCGCAATGTCTCCATCTAGCCACCGCATCAACTCCCGCTTCAGACGCTCCATGGAGTGAATGTGCTAGAATTTCATTTTCATCGCAGGTTTCGTGGCGGAGAATATAACGTAACCATCTCTGCTAAAAATCATAGGCGACGTCATGACGCAAATAACGGAGTACAAAATAAAAATACAGTGCGAGAAAGTGTGAGAAATTTCGGAGAAATATTATTTGCGAAATAGGGTTTAATACATGGTTATTAATAAAAAAAATTCCTTCATGGGCCAGTGTTTTTGCTCATCATCACCACTAATCTGCTATCTTACCCCCTTGGCCAACTTTCTACATTTTTATTTTTTATTTGTTTTATTTTCATATTTAATATTTTTATTATTTTCTTTAATGATTAGAAATCCCAAAAATATAAATGATTGATATTATACTTTTATTTTATTTTTATTTTATTTCTCACATAAAAATATAGTTTATTTTAATAGAATATAATTTATTTTTCTTAATAAACTTGTAAATATAATTAAATATACTTAATTTATTTATTTTTGTATTTCATACTTATAAATCCTTATTTTTGCATACATATAAAATTTTAATATTTATATACAATATTATTTTATTATTATTTTTTTACACAAAAAAATAATACATACAAAAACTTTATTTTCTTTTAATAAAAAATTAGGGTTAAACCCCTTTCAAAAATTAAATATTTTTCCTTATATTTTTAGGTTTAGATTAAAATTTCTTTTACATAAAAATAAGCCATCAAAAATCTTTTACATGTACATTGCATTGCATTACATTTTAAATATTGTATTATATTTATCTTAAATTCGTACAAATTCGATTTGGTTGTAATAATATATTTAGCTTTATATTTGTGCAAATCCCCATTCAAACTTGTATTCCCCCCTCCCATAAAATTGTTGTAATAGCTTAGTATATTTACATTACGCAATTTATCGCTTTCATATGCCATGATTAGTAATTAGGGTTTGTATGACAAGAACAAAACAAAACAAATAGAACACCCTAAATACAAGACAAAATCAAAAGCATGAAAATGATACACTTACACACAAGCACCCTTAGGGTTTCACCACTTGGTTGCCTAAAACAAAATGGCCATATTACGCATGCGAAGTATCTTGGCAAAACAAAACAAATATAAGATCATAGTCCCTCGATGACGCTATTCAAAAGTTGCCTTATAAAAATGATCTTGGTCCCTCAAAATACTAAGATACTTTGCAATATTGCTAATCATGGTTATACGATGACCCACACCCGTCCCGTTTATATCCAAAGATAGGGTTGCTTACCAAATCAATGGTAAGACAACAATGTCAAAGGAATAGAAAATGCATAAGAAAGACATTTGAGTAGGTAGATAGCTTTTAGTTACTTGCTCTATTTCAAAACAAAAATCCTTGCTATTTTCAAAAACAACCACACACATTTCAAAACATCTTACAAAACATTGAAAACATTTTCAAAAGACAAACATCTTTGTATACATTCTTACGAACGAGAATCATTACAAATATTGCCTAAACGAATGGCCTCTTTTACAAAATACTTTCAAAACCACACCAAACACAATTTCAAACTAACAAAAGCAAGTGATCTAAGCAAGTAACTAAGAGCCCATGGAAAACCATGGATGAAAAGGGTGCTAATACCTTCCCTTTTCATAATCTACCCCCCGAACTCAAGAAACAATCTCAAAGGTCTTTCCTGTTCTTTTTCACCTTTCCTTTTGGATAAAAGAAAAGTCGGTGGTGACTCTTGCTAACCGCAACATTTGCGATAAAACGCAAAACCTCAAGTCAGTTCTCCCACCGCATCACATAGGAGAATTCATGGTTGCTTACTGTTGTATTATTCAAATTCACTGCAAACTATTTAATCCTACATGTATCAAAACACTTTTACACTCTGTTGTACCCCAAAATTTGCCCTCCCATATTCTTCAAGATTTGCCAAGATCAAGGTTCAAAACTCTCAAGGGTTGCATAGTCCAATGGCCTCCTAACACAGTCAAAAATTAGGGTTTTGGTTCTTGCAAAGAAATTGAGGTTTTCAAGGGTCCAATCAAGTCCCACATGCCCATATACATTGTCAAGTTTCAAGACTCACAACATCAAATTGCACAGTCAAAAACCCTAAATGCTTCATAGTCAACTGCAGGGGAAAAATGGTCATTTGGCAGTCAAAAGTCAAAATTTTTGGTCAACATCTTATTTTGAAGTCAAAAACATCATTTGATCAATTCTTGATCATGATTTCTCAAAGCATGGCTCAAAAAGTCTCAAGATGCAAAAGTTTCTATTTTTGGACAGTTGAAAAAGTCAACTGCAGATTGACCAAGGCATAACTTCCTCATGGTTTATCAGAAAAATTCCATCCAAAGCTCATTTTGAAGAGAATGACATTTCCTACAACTCATCTTCACATTCCAAGTCCAAGAAATGCTCTCACAAAAAGTTATCAATTTCAACATTATAGGTCATTTTCAAAAGTCAACAAAAAGGCACTTTAAGTCAAAGACCATAACTTGAGATTCGTAAATCAAAATGACATGGGACCAAAGGCATTGGTTAGAGGACTTCAATACCTTTCCAAAATGTCCAAGAACATAATCATAGCCTCAAAATTGAGCAAGATATGCATTGGAGAAGTTGGGAAATTTTTGGGAATTTTGAAAAGTCAACTTTGCCTAAAACACTTCAAAATTGCTATTGGGCCTCAAATTCTTCCTTGAATCATTACCCAAAGCCTATGCACGACCCATTGAGCTTAAAAGGATTTATTTTCTTATTTTTAATTAATTAATTGAATTTTTATTTATATTAATTCATTTAATTAGATTTAATTATGAGAAAATATCAAATAATGCTTTTCAAATCTTTTTATGCAGCAAATATCTTCCACACATGCTAAGGATTTCGTGCATCACTCAAGGGGACAAAATCTCCCATGATTGGCAAGGTTTTCATGGAAAAATATTGAAATTTACATGATTGGAAATCAAATATCAAAATCATTAATTCATGGACTTTTGGGCCAAGGTTTTGACCTAGAATCATTCACATACTTATGCACAATTCAACCCTATTCCACAAGACACGAAAAAGCTGCTGAAGCTGCATAACCAAGTTGCCAAAATTCCAAAGAAATTGTGAAACTGATTTCATAGTTGGAGCACATTTCAAAGCATAAAAAGAATTCTAACACATTGCTGAACCTTCCAGGAGTCGATTGCAATCAAGAACAAGCTTCCATACTCAAAGAAACGGTAGAACAGCATCGCGTTTTTCACAAAAATGTCCATAATCGAATTTTAATTTCCACGCATCATTCATTTGTTTTGATTATTGATTCATGCTACTAACATCTCCCTGAAACTTTTGGCATAGTTTAATTGTTCTAAAGATGCTTGAATCGATATCTGCCATTGATGAAACCTAGGGTTTAAGAAGCTTCAAAATAGGGCTTCCCATATACTGTAAAATTGGACCATCAAACATACATGAATGAATTCGTTGCAAGAAACCTGATTCAACGAAACCCTCGCGCCCAATTTATTTAACCCATGGGCGTAATCGCTATTTTCACAGGTTCCACTTAGTGGGGGTTTAAAACCCCCGCTACTTGTTTTATAATTGCAGGAAAAAGATGAAGAAGAAGCTGAGGTGTCCAGGCATGATAGGAGCATTCAAATCTGGCGCGTGATTTTTTTGTTCATACCACTAACACTTGTTTTTTATATAATAATTACTCTCCACTATGTTAACAAACAAACGCAATAGCTCAGTTGGTTGATGAGGTGTCTTGCAGGTATAGGGACCTGGGTTCGATTCCCAGGTCCCCCTCATATGCTTAATAATTTTTGTTTCAATGTGTTCTAGTGCAGCACTCATTCCATGGCCTACCATACACGCTCATGCCTGTGCTTGCCAAGTGGCCAGGAGATCCCATCTAATGGTCAGAAGGAGAATTCCAGGATACACCCTAGTCAACCAGCGTATACACGATCTGGAAAGTCAAACGAGTTCTATGTTTCAATGGGCCAGAATTCTTCAATCTTACCTCCATAATGGGCCAGACACCCCCCCTTGTTTGTATATTTAATTTCATTTTCTTTTTCGTTTTAATCCTTTTAATTGCCTTAATTATTTTTATTTAATTCACATAAAATAATTTTCTTTTCATAATAAAAATCAGAAAATCAAAAACCCAAAAAAATATTTTATTTATTAATTTACTCATTAATTTATTTTTGTAAATAAATGTTAATAATTAATTTAGTTAATTTAGGTTTTACTTTAATCTTTTTCTTAACAAATAAAAATATATAGAATTAGGTTTTTTTGACATTTTCATCTTTTCTTAATTAATTATTTTTCTCATTATTTATTATTATAATTACTATTTATTTTTGTAAATAAACATGTACATTAATTAATTAGTAAATTAGGTTAACTTTAATATTTTCTTTAATAACTAAAAATAATCTAGAATTAGGGTTCCCATTTAATTTTAATTTTCTTTATTTCATAAATACAAAAAACATAAAAAACAATTTCTTTTCTTTCTTTAAATAATTATTAGACTTTAATTTCGTTTAATTTCAAGCAAAGGGTCAAAACCCTCGGACGTCCTAATTTTAATTTCTTTTCGCGCATTTATTTTCTTATCGATTATTATGTAACTGCTCAAGGATTGTAATAGTAATTAGGTCTATTTACTTTCCGCACTTTTATCAAACGGGTCTTTGTACTTTGGCGATGTATAGACCCGCGCCTTGTAATAACGTAGCCTTTATTTTCCTGTATTTTACTTTCCGCACTTTTAAATTCTAAATTGCATGAAAGAATTTATGGTTAATTAAAAAACAAGCGTAGCTCACAATGCCATGATCAAAGATAATTGTTAAACTGAAAACAACACACAAATACACACACCACTTCTAGGGTACGCCTCACCTGTTGCCTTACCTTCGAAACGTGGCCGTCAAGTACAGGACGTTTTAGTAAGTCCTTATGTCCATGATCCAGTTGCCTCGGAATAGTTGCCTCGAAACAGTTGCCTCGGAATAAAAAAGGATCAAGGACATAAGGGTAGCTTCTAAGGTGTCCTGCTGTTGCTTCGGTGACCACACTGTCCCTACACTCGAATTGACCCGAACACCTCCAACGGTGGTTCTACCTACCTCTCAATGGTGGGATGGCACTACCTTAAGGACATTTACACAGCCTAATTCCTTAGGGTAGGTAGATGACTCATGGATACTTTCTCTCTTCAAAACAAATCAAAAACCTTTTCACACCGACACTTTCAAAAAGCTTTCAAAAACAATTTTTCAAACACTCTTGAGGACTGATACAAGAGTTATTTAGAAATCTTTCAATGAAACTTTTTTCAAACCCACTCACAATTGAAAAACAAACATTTTGAAAACATAAGAGCAAGTATCTAAGAGCCCATGGATAACCATGGATAGAAAGGGTGCTAACACCTTCCCTTTCTATAAATCTACCTCCCGAACCGAGAAACATTCTCAATAAGGAATTTTGCTGTGCTTTTGTCCTGTCCATGTTGGAGAAAATAAAAGACGGTGGCGACTCTTGCTTCCGCGACATTTCGCGAACCAGCGTTAAACAGTCAGTTCTAAATCCACCGATCACAGAACTGGCGACTCTGCTGGGGATACTTAAAGTGAGGTGTACCTTAGGATAGCTCATACTTGTGTTTTCAATTGATGTGTTTGTTTGCTTTATTATTATGGGCTGCATCGGAGTTACATAGATCCTAACCCGGATCTGGGGATACCCTGTTAGGTAGCATAAGCTGTGAGGGACCTGTCCGGCGTAGACCGACACAGGTGAAGCAGTGGCTACGTTGGTGTGGCACCTTGGTCTGTACCGATATCCCTTGTGTTGCAACGAGGAGAATATGGGTCTTCTGAGGAGTCATTAAGCACCAACCGACCTTAGAACCCTAATTTGACCCAACTTGGCCATAGAACAGTGGCAGTATGCTACACCCATTGAGGCTAAACTCTCGTGATGGCTCTGGCCGCAAGAAAAGATTGCGACGCTGGAGTTATGACCGATCGAGGGTAGTCAGTGATATTGGGATCCTCTAGAACCCGGTTACTTTTGATAGGACAGGTCTTGAGCCCACCAACTTCAAGAGGGTAGTACCTAAACTTCATGCTGGCCTAAAATCTAAGGGTTGTCTTGTGTGACTTGTGTGCCTTCAAACTTGACTACTTGCACATTCTTGTTACCTGACACATGAGTTTCTTGCAGGGTTTGTTTACAGTCCTTGATCGTGACTTATAACAGGGTTTACTTATATCACTCCATGCATAGCATAACATCATACCATCATACCATTGCATACATCCTACATAAGGACTAATCCATTTCAAGGATCTCAAGGGTTTGTGATGCAGGTCATGATGAATCAAATGTCTAGCAAGGGGCAAATGGGATTTATTTTCCTCTAGCCAAGGTTAATGACTTGAGTCAGGGGCTATGACCCACTCGATATGGTGAGCTTTGACTCTTGAAGAAGGACTCTCAATAACACGAAGTTCCTTCAATCAAGCTACCGTATTCAACGCTAACAATTTTCTTGTTTACCCCACGAGATCCTTGAAAACATTACATGCATACATACACATCATTGCATAACAGGTACCCTTTTACAGGTCACTTATCTTCTTCGCCGTTTATTTCAGCAATGGCTTTCCAACAAGACAACCAAGATCTTCATGCTCAAGAGACTCGGTTCGGGGAGATCCTCCTAAATCTATCCAAGGGGCAGGAAGAGCTGAGAACACTCCTCATGGGGGCTTTGGTCAGGAACAGTCCAGAAGACGATAAAGACGAATGGCTGAAACGTCTGCAAGCTGAGGTAGATACAATGAGAACCCAGATGCTGGGGCAGATGACTCTCATCCAAGACTTAGCTCAAAGACAAGAAGAGCTCAGGGTTCTCGTCAACCAACTGCTTCGGGATAACCAACTGGGGCAAACATCTAAGGTTGAAGAACCAGTCATCATTAAAGTCCCTTTGAGACAAGAAGACAAGGGGAAAGCTCCTCAACTTGCTTCAGAGCCACAAATTCAGCATCAACCTCACCAGCTTCAGCAAGACAGTATGAAGCAAGTAGTCAGGGCTGGGGACCAAACCGGTAATCAGCCTCCAAGAAGTCAAAGGTTTGGTTCAATGAATAGGCCTCTCCAAGCTGCTGCTACTTCACAGGTCCAACAACGACCTCGCCAAGAACAACGGGTTGATCAGAGCAAGCCAGATAAGCCTAGGAGCCAATTCACCAAGCTTAACATGTCGCCGTCTCAAGCTTTACAACGTATGTTGAGACTGAATCTGGTAATGTTAAGGGACCCTCCTAAGAATTCCAACACTTCCTCTTCCAGGTATAACCCGAGTGTGAGATGTGCCTACCATTCTGACAGTCCTGGACATGACACCGACGACTGTTGGACTCTGAAGAACAAGATCCAGGACCTGATTGATGAAGGAGCAGTGGAATTCACCCAAGGTGGTCAGGCTGAGTTCTTCTACCATCCCTCCAAGGTTCACCATTTGAAGTGACAGGTCCTGAGACGAGAAGACTTTTGGTTCATTAGAATTTTCAATTTGTAATTTTCTTTTGATTTTTCAAACAACTGTTGTCATGGCAAACCTTTTTATTTCATTAATGCATCGCATATGTCTGTTTTGAATCAGTCCATTCGTATTCACTATATTCAAACTGCTTTCATTTTTTGTGATGTTCAAACTCTTGATTAAAAATTCTAAGCCTTTTGAGGGAGGATAACGAAAACGATACCACGATCTTTACAGTATGCTTTTGAACAGACCCCGCTGATGAGGTTCAGGCATTGTTTCAAATCCTAAACAGTGGAGTAATAAGGAAGATAATCCCTAATCAACCCCTTCGAGCCAAAGAAGTTGGAGTTTTTCTTTTTACAAATTAAAACCCTTAATCAAAACCTGGGGCAGGGTAGTTTTCTCAGTTGATCCAAGTGTACAACGAATGGCACCAAAGAAGTCCTTCCGAGACAAAAGACAGTGATGGTTCCGTATAATCATAAAGACAGGCAGTCATTATCTCTCAAAATAAAAGCCCAATAAGTCAAAACCTATGAAGGAGACTTACAAAACTGGGGCATCCCGCTGACTGTAATCACAAAAGAAACAGTTTAGGTAAAAAAAAAACAGGGATAACAAAATCAAAAAAAATAAAGAGGTCCTACAAACCCTCAACCAAAAAAGAAATGACTGCCTATTCGAAATAAACTATCGGTATCCGAACCATCACCGGAATATCAAAGCAAGGATTTAAACAAGGTCTAACGCATGATTAACTGAGTTTAGGTTTGAAGAACATCACGAAGAGCGGGTGGGTACAAATAAATTTTGAGCCTTTATCCTTTGTTTCTTAAACCGTGAACCAGGCCACGTTATAACCCTTAAAAGTCCTAGCTGAAGCATGGGTTAGTTCGAAAGCATACTGTTACGAAAGGTATCCTGACTCCTTAAGGATTGCGGTAAAATAACGAGTTGACATCACAGTTTACAAAAATTCACTTGTCTTTTACTAAAAAAAAACTGCATTTTCAAAAAAATCCAAGACAGACATAAGCTTTGCATTTTTAATAATATTGTTTGCATATGATTATTTGTTCAACAGCAGAGAAATTCGCACGAAGAATATCTAGTGAACAAAAACACTTCCAATCAAGGGGCAGGGCCTGATCATTGTCCATCATCTGGGGCAGTCCAGTCAAGATTCGGAGAATCTCTCAAAAGGCCAATCAGCTTGGGGCAAATCTCCGTCTGAGTCACTTGGGGCATTGGACGATCAAACGAAGATCTTCTGGTGGTATGGCAACACAACAACAGGGGCACCTCCCTACATCCCGAGAGCGTGGACATAGTCGAAAAGATACTATGCATCATCAAAGACCCGCTAGGTTGACACACCTAGGCAAAAATAAGGGCTTCCCGGCGAACCAAAAGGGTTCGGGCAAAAATAAGGGATGAAATGAAAAATCTGTACACCCGGCAAGTCGAAAACCTGAAAAGGCGGCTTGGGCAAAAAGGGTATCTCGGTGGACTGAAAACCCGAAAGGGAGGTCCAGGCAAAAGTTAGGGATCACAGCGTACGACTATGTCCCGTCATCTCGTCACTTGCCTACCAGAAGAAGATTTGTCAACCGGCAGTCATCAAGCACCTCATAGGCCTTCTTCTCCCGCAGAAACTGGGGCAATAAGGATTGTCTGAACTGTACAAGCTGCTCCCTCCCCCAGGTACAAGGTAGATTCAGCTAAATAATTTAACCAAGATACCTTCACTCCCCGCAGAGTAAGATAAATCAGCAATGCTCTCTCCTCAAGCAGTTGGTCTCCCATCAACCCTGACAAGGCGCCGTATCTCCAGCAAGTCAGCAACACTCTCCCCGAGAAGAGTTATCCTCAGTCAGCCTTATGGAAGTTGGGTACCCCCAGAAGATCTCAACATTCCCCAGCGGAGTACGCAGACATCCCTAACAAGCATCCCCGACAGTCTTGATCTAAGATTGTTCCCCGGTGGAATACCGGACATCCAGTGGAGCCATTTCCCCAGTCCAATCTGAAAAGTTTCCCCAGGAAAGTGGAATCCATATCCCCAGCAGGTCTTGAAGCTTATCCCCAGTAGATTCTGGAAAGCTTATCCCCTGCAGAGTACGGAAACCGCTCCCCCGACTTTATTCAGAAGGTCATTCCCCCACCAGGGTATAACTGGGTTATCCTCAACTGAAAACCACAGAAAGATTGTCCCTGGCGAAGTCTTATTATCCTCCAGCGGAGTTCATCAAAACTTCCAACATAGCTCAACGGTATCCCCAGCGGAGTTATCATCAACATCTCAACAAAGTGCCTCTCTTCCCACAGAGCATTCCCCGCAGAATAATCTATTCGCCAAGTTTATTCCCCAATGGAGTCATCTTCTCCTACCGGTATTCTTGCAACCATCACCCCCAGCAGGAACAAAAAGATCTACTCCTCAACATCAGCCCAGGAGTTAACTTCCTGGCACCCCGTCAAAGATTCATTTTCCTAGACAAAAACATACATTCATAAACATCGCATCTTCATACAATATAGCATGCACATACGTATCATGAACATACAATCTCATTTATTTTGAGAGCATCGCGCATGTCATACATCATGACATCGCATACAACTAACGTTTTGTCTTTTCAGGACAAAGGTCAGTACAAAGATAATTACTATCAACTGTCGTGATTCCAGATCCGATTCCTGTATCTTGCCAGGGTGTATCTGTTGACGACTATATTCCAGACTCGATTCCTGTATCCTGCCAGGGCACGTCTGAAGAGTTTGAAGATCCGATTCCTGTATCTTGCCAGGGTGTATCTGTTGGCGACTAATTCCAGACTCGATTCCTGTATCCTGCCAGGGCACGTCTGAAGAGTTTAAAGATCCGATTCCTGTATCTTGCCAGGGTGTATCTGTTGACGACTATATTCCAGACTCGATTCCTGTATCCTGCCAGGGCACGTATGAAGAGTTCGAAGATCCGATTCCTGTATCTTGCCAGGGTGTATCTGTTGACGACTAATTCCAGACTCGATTCCTGTATCCTGCCAGGGCACGTTTGAAGAGTTTGAAGATCCGATTCCTGTATCTTGCCAGGGTGTATCTGTTGACAACTATATTCCAGACTCGATTCCTGTATCCTGCCAGGACACGTCTGAAGAGTTTGAAGATCCGATTTCTGTATCTTGCCAGGGTGTATCTGTTGACGACTATTCTCCGGACTCGATTCCTGTATCTTGCCAGGGCACGTCTGAAGAGTTTAAAGATTCGATTCCTGTATCCAGCCAGGGCACATCTACATAAAGAGTTTGAAGATTAACCCCTGTAACCGGCCAGGTAATTATCTCTCTTTCTCAGGTACGCAAGTTCTCGCTAAGGAATCTCTTACGCGCTCGACGACTCCCCGATGGCATCTATAAGCCCATCTCCATAACTACCGTTACAGTCCCAAATGGCATCTATAAGCCCATTCCCGACAAGGTCCTGTCACTTCCAGATGGCATCTATTAGCCAATCCTCCTAACCACCATCTCTCCAAATGGCATCTCTAAGCCCATTCCCGCCATCACACTGCTGACACTCTACTATGTGAGTGCAAATTTCTGGGCACTCTAGTGTTCAATCATCTTCCACCTTCGGATTACGAAATGCACGCCAGCCAATCTACATCCTCAGGTCTAAGAAAATTGAACAGGGGAAACTGTTGTACCCCAAAATTTGCCCTCCCATATTCTTCAAGATTTGCCAAGATCAAGGTTCAAAATCTCTCAAGGGTTGCACATTCCAATGGCCTCCTAACACAGTCAAAAATTAGGGTTTTGGTTCTTGCAAAGAAATTGAGGTTTTCAAGGGTCCAATCAAGTCCCACATGCCCATATACATTGTCAAGCATCCATATGTCAAGTTTCAAGACTCACAACATCAAATTGCACAGTCAAAAACCCTAAATGCTTCATAGTCAATTGCAGGGGCAAAATGGTCATTTGGCAGTCAAAAGTCAAAATTTTTGGTCAACATCCTATTTTGAAGTCACAAACATCATTTGATCAATTCTTGATCATGATTTCTCAAAGCATGGCTCAAAAAGTCTCAAGATGCAAAAGTTTCTATTTTTGGACAGCTGAAAAAGTCAACTGCAGATTGACCAAGGCATAACTTCCTCATGGTTTATCAGAAAAATTCCATCCAAAGCTCATTTTGAAGAGAATGACATTTCCTACAACTAATCTTCACATTCCAAGTCCAAGAAATGCTCTCACAAAAAGTTATCAATTTCAACATTATAGGTCATTTTCAAAAGTCAACAAAAAGGCACTTTAAGTCAAAGACCATAACTTGAGATTGGTAAATCCAAATGACATGGGACCAAAGGCATTGGTTAGAGGACTTCAAGACCTTTCCAAAATGTCCAAGAACATGATCATAGCCTCAAAATTGAGCAAGATATGCATTGGAGAAGTTGGGAAAGTTTTGGGAATTTTGAAAAGTCAACTTTGCATAAAACACTTCAAAATTGCTATTGGGCCTCAAATTCTTCCTTGAATCATTACCCAAAGCCTATGCACGACCCATTGAGCTTAAAAGGATTTATTTTCTTATTTTTAATTAATTAATTGAATTTTTATTTATATTAATTCATTTAATTAGATTTAATTATGAGAAAAATATCAAATAATGCTTTTCAAATCTTTTTATGCAGCAAATATCTTCCACACATGCTAAGGATTTCGTGCATCACTCAAGGGGACAAAATCTCCCATGATTGGCAAGGTTTTCATGGCAAAAGATTGAAATTTACATGATTGGAAATCAAATATCAAAATCATTAATTCATGGACTTTTGGGCCAAGGTTTTGACCTAGAATCATTCACATACTTATGCACAATTCAACCCTATTCCATAAGACACGAAAAAGCTGCTGAAGCTGCATAACCAAGTTGCCAAAATTCTAAAGAAATTGTGAAACTGATTTCATAGTTGGAGCACGTTTCAAAGCATAAAAAGTATTCTAACACGTTGCTGAACCTTCCAGGAGTCGATTGCAATCAAGAACAAGCTTCCATACTCAAAGAAACGGTAGAACAGCATCGCGTTTTTCACAAAAATGTCCATAATCGAATTTTAATTTCCACGCATCATTCATGTGTTTTGATTATTGATTCATGCTACTAACATCTCCCTGAAACTTTTGGCATAGTTTAATTGTTCTAAAGATGCTTGAATCGATATCTGCCATTGATGAAACCTAGGGTTTCAGAAGCTTCAAAATAGGGCTTCCCATATACTATAAAATTGGACCATCAAACATACATGAATGAATTCGTTGCAAGAAACCTGATTCAACGAAACCCTCGCGCCCAATTTATTTAACCCATGGGCGTAATCGCTATTTTCACAGGTTCCACTTAGTGGGGGTTTAAAACCCCCGCTACTTGTTTTATAATTGCAGGAAAAAGATGAAGAAGAAGCTGAGGTGTCCAGGCATGATAGGAGCATTCAAATCTGGCGCGTGATTTTTTTGTTCATACCACTAACACTTGTTTTTTTATATAATAATTACTCTCCACTATGTTAACAAACAAACGCAATAGCTCAGTTGGTTGATGAGGTGTCTTGCAGGTATAGGGACCTGGGTTCGATTCCCAGGTCCCCCTCATATGCTTAATAATTTTTGTTTCAATGTGTTCTAGTGCAGCACTCATTCCATGGCCTACCATACACGCTCATGCTTGTGCTTGCTAAGTGGCCAGGAGATCCCATCTAATGGTCAGAAGGAGAATTCCAGGATACACCCTAGTCAACCAGCGTATACACGATCTGGAAAGTCAAACGAGTTCTATGTTTCAATGGGCCAGAATTCTTCAATCTTACCTCCATAATGGGCCAGACACCCCCCCTTGTTTGTATATTTAATTTCATTTTCTTTTTCTTTTTAATCCTTTTAATTGCCTTAATTATTTTTATTTAATTCACATAAAATAATTTTCTTTTCATAATAAAAATCAGAAAATCAAAAACCCAAAAAAATATTTTATTTATTAATTTACTCATTAATTTATTTTTGTAAATAAATGTTAATAATTAATTTAGTTAATTTAGGTTTTACTTTAATCTTTTTCTTAACAAATAAAAATATCTAGAATTAGGTTTTTTTGACATTTTCATCTTTTCTTAATTAATTATTTTTCTCATTATTTATTTTTATAATTACTATTTATTTTTCTAAATAAACATGTACATTAATTAATTAGTAAATTAGGTTAACTTTAATATTTTCTTTAATAACTAAAAATAATCTAGAATTAGGGTTCCCATTTAATTTTAATTTTCTTTATTTCATAAATACAAAAAACATAAAAAACAATTTCTTTTCTTTCTTTAAATAATTATTAGACTTTAATTTCATTTAATTTCAAGCAAAGGGTCAAAACCCTCGGACGTCCTAATTTTAATTTCTTTTCGCGCATTTATTTTCTTATCGATTATTATGTAACTGCTCAAGGATTGTAATAGTAATTAGGTCTATTTACTTTCCGCACTTTTATCAAACGGGTCTTTGTACTTTGGCGATGTATGGACCCGCGCCTTGTAATAGCGTAGCCTTTATTTTCCTGTATTTTACTTTCCGCACTTTTAAATTCTAAATTGCATGAAAGAATGTATGGTTAATTAAAAAACAAGCGTAGCTCACAATTCCATGATCAAAGATAATTGTTAAACTGAAAACAACACACAAATACACACACCACTTCTAGGGTACGCCTCACCTGTTGCCTTAGCTTCGAAACGTGGTTGTCAAGTACAGGACGTTTTAGTAAGTCCTTATGTCCATGATCCAGTTGCCTCAGAATAGTTGCCTCGAAACAGTTGCCTCGGAATAAAAAAGGATCAAGGACATAAGGGTAGCTTCTAAGGTGTCCTGCTGTTGCTTCGGTGACCACACTGTCCCTACACTCGAATTGACCCGAACACCTCCAACGGTGGTGCTACCTACCTCTCAATGGTGGGATGGCACTACCTTAAGGACATTTACACAGCCTAATTCCTTAGGGTAGGTAGATGACTCATGGATACTTGCTCTCTTCAAAACAAATCAAAAACCTTTTCACACCGACACTTTCAAAAAGGTTTCAAAAACAATTTTTCAAACACTCTTGAGGACTGATACAAGAGTTATTTAGAAATCTTTCAATGAAACTTTTTTCAAACCCACTCACAATTGAAAAACAAACATTTTGAAAACATAAGAGCAAGTATCTAAGAGCCCATGGATAACCATGGATAGAAAGGGTGCTAACACCTTCCCTTTCTATAAATCTACCTCCCGAACCGAGAAACATTCTCAATAAGGAATTTTGCTGTGCTTTTGTCCTGTCCATGTTGGAGAAAATAAAAGACGGTGGCGACTCTTGCTTCCGCGACATTTCGCGAACCAGCGTTAAACAGTCAGTTCTAAATCCACCGATCACACACTCAATCAATCAAACACTAAAAAATTCAAACATTCAAATAATCATACACTCAAACACTCAAAAACTCAAACACTCAAACCTTCAAACATTCAAACACAATGGCCTATACACCACAATATGTTATCAGTGCATATTTCAACTGTGAGACATATATTTGTCCCACCTCTGGGTTTTTGTTTAGAGACGCTGAAACATCCAATTTTGTTTAAACAGGAAAGCCAATTTCTTGTATTTCAAAAAAAGACTGGAGGTCAAACTTGGACGAGGTCCCGTGACACAAATCTTCTATCAAAATCCAATTTTTTTTGGTGAGAACCAAATAATATATTATAAAGTTGAGGTTCAAGATGATGAGGACCTTCAGAATATGTTTTCCAGTCATGAGCATTCTGGGTACGAATCTATTGAGTTGTACATTATGCTGTGGGAGCCTTAACTGTCACGACCAACTCAGTTACAAGTGGTTGATCCTATCGAAGATGAACAAGTAGAAGTAGATGTCGTTGACGAATAAGAGGAAGATGACGAGTTAAAGTTTAACGACATGGTCAACAATGATTCTAAAGACAATGGGATACCCAATATACCTCCGAATGAGATCTATACACCACCTCCATACATGACAAACTTCAACATGGGCGGAGATGAACCGTCATCTGATATTTTTTTTAATTCGTATATGCAGTCGGATGAAAACTTAAAAGAGAAAGATAAATTTCATAATAGAGAAGATTGTATCCGATCCATAAAAAAATTTCACATGCTAAACTCGGTCGATTTTAAGGTAGATCGTGTAAATCCAGAAAGGTACAAGTTCAGGTGTGTTCACCCAGATTGTATGTTCAAGCTCACTGCATCATACATATTAAGAGGTGATTGTCGGGTGATAGGTTCTATGTCCACCCACACGTGTGTAAATTATATGCAATCACAGGATCATCGGAAACTAAATTATGATCTCATATGTCAAGAAATCCTACCTCTCATCAACAATGATCCGTCATTGAAGGTGAAAACCATAATCTCTCACATCACTACAATATACAACTATACTCCGTCATACCGAAAGGCATGGTTAACAAAGACTAAGGCGATTGAAAATGTATATGGAAATTGGGAGGAGTCATACAAATAACTTCTGCACTACCTACATGCACTTCAGATGTATTCTCTGGGTACTGTTTATATTATGGAAACATTGTTGGCATACGCCCCAGATGGTACTCATGTCACCGGAAATGGAATATTCAGTCGAGTGTTCTGGGCTTTTCAACCTTGCATCACAGGGTTTACATCATGCAAACCTATTATTCAAATTGACGGGACTTGGTTGTATGGGAAATACAAAGGCATGCTACTGATGGCAGTTGCACAAGACGGCAATAACAACATTTTCCCAATTTCCTTTTCTCTAGTCGAGGGAGAGACTGGTGGTGCTTGGAGTTTCTTTCTTAGGAATCTCTGAACACACGTGGCTCCTCAACCTGATCTCTGTTTGATCTTCGACAGACACGCATCTACTGATAGTGCATACAATAATCCTACAAGCGGTTGGCATGACCCTCCTTATATGCATGTTTACTGCATTAGACATGTCGTACAAAATTTCACGAGGGAGATCAAAGACAAGGCTCTTAGGAAAGTAGTTATGAACAAAGGGTATGCATTAACACAACCTACATTCATACACTATCGCAACAAGATCAGATTGTCAAATCCGGATGCAGGTAGATGGATTGATAATATTCCAATGGAGAAATGGACAAGTTCATACGATAATGGACAACGGTGGGGCCACATGACAACAAATCTTATCGAATGCATGAACGGTATATTCAAAGGCATATGAAACCTCCCAGTAATTGCTTTGGTTAAATCAACATATTTTAGGATGGCTTCGTTGTTTTCCAAAAGAGGTGAAATATGGAATGCGGTCTTACAATTGGGACAACTATGGAGTGAAAGCTACATGAAGTATATTAAGATAGAAAGTGCCAAAGCCAACACCCATCTGGTTATAAGGTTTGACCGACACAACCACAACTTCATTGTCAAAGAGAAAATCGATCATAACGAGGGCCTGCCAAGACAAGAGTATAGGGTAATACTACAATCTCGTTGATGCGATTGTGGAAATTTTCAAGCCTTTCGTATGCCTTGCTCTCATGTCATTGCGACATGTGCGTATACTCATCAAGATGCATTACAACTTTTATCTCCCATTTACAAGTCTGAAACCGATTGGGCTTCACTTCCAAATCTCAAAAGGAGGTTCTACATGCTCGTGCAGGGAAACCACCTCTTCACATTACTAATCATGAGGTTAATTGCCTTGAAGACTTTGATGTTGATAGTGACTTTGACAACTGGATCTACCTGACTACTGATGGAGGATGAAATTCTGACAACATATACTTAATGTCACATTGAATGTTATGACACCGTATCTGACAAATTATACACCAATCAAACAGTAATCTAAAAGACAGTAAAGAACACAATCAATTGTTAACCCAGTTCAATGTATAACAACACCTACATCTGAGGGCTACCAAGCCAGGGAGGAAATTCACTATAAGAGGTATTAATTTAGGAATAAACCAAACAATTTATCTCCTTCACTTAAGACCTACCCAATGCAACTTCAATCTAAGTCCTACTTAAACCTGAGTTCCTACTCACTCCCCTTCAATCATAACAGTGATACTAATCTACTGATTAATAAGATTATGAAGACATTCTTCAATACACACGCTTGATTTTGCTTCAAAGCTTTAATCAAGAGACACAACACTCGTGCTTCAAAGCTTTGAGTGATAAACAACCCTTACAACCAAATCCTACTCTAAGTCACTTATCAAAATGATAATTGCTTGGCTCACAGTAGTTACAACTATACAATGCCTTATTGATCTTCTGTCAAAAGCGCTGCTCACCATTAGGATTCATGAGAAATATATATGCAGTCTATTCTTCATTTAGGGCTTCCATAAAAATAGCTAGGGTTAACCAAAGTTAACCTAAAGACTTGGTCTTGAGTTTTCATCATAACAGATTAGGGTTAAGTAAGGTTAACCTAATATCCACGTGAGCATCTGATCTGGATAATATACTTCAACTCAGAGTAACATACCAGATTCCTGAAAATTCTCAGGAACAATAAATCTGCACAACAACTTGATCAGTACAAGATGTCTTAACATTGGTTATGACATCATGTATCCTTCTCACTAATTTTGGTAGAATTCAGTACATATGATCATAGCTTAATCATCATGATATTCACTCATACTGAGTTGTTCCTGTAGAACATTCCTTCTGCAGAATTTACCTTTATCCCAAAATGTTATGACATCAGTCATGACATTCGCAAATCTGGTTTTACCAAAAATTAAAGCCAACAAACAAACACTTACAAACTCCCCCTTTGGATTTTTTTTGGCTAAAACCCCTAAACAATCAGAGATTAGAATGCAGCAGAATTTTTAATAACAGCTAATCTAACTACCAATATCTAATTCTACCAAAATTACCACAATTTCTTCTCCCCCTTTTTAGCCATAAAGGGGCCAAAGGTACTAGTACTTCAAGTTATACAGTCATCAAAAGGAAATCCAAAATACACAGAGATAGAGAGAAGGTATCAAATAGCAGCACAAGTTCCAGCAACAATCTTTTCAACTCAGCAAACACAGACCTTCAGGTACTGTCATCCCCTGAGGAAGCACTATTTTCAGCAGCATCTTCTAGTGAGCTTCTTGTAGAACCATCATGTTGTTCATCAGCATCCTCTTCCCTCATTTGTTCTTCATTCTCCTCCTGTTCCAGACTAGCAATCAGCTCTTCAAGAGTCCTTTTTCTTGCATCAAACTCTCTGCAGGTTTCTTTAAGAACAGCTATAACATCAACTCTCTTAGAATGAGCTTTGACATTTGATGTCTCAGCAGATGTCATAACAATGTCAGGGACATGTGTTCCATGAAACAGCTTATAGTGAAAACCAAGTGCAGGGGCTCTTTTGCACACAGAGTCCTTTTCAACCAGGATATCAGGATACTGATCAATGATTATACCACACAGGAGAGAGGGAAAAGCAATGGGGCCTTTAATAGCACAGCTCTCAGCATGTTTCAATGTTTGATCAAAGATGTAGTTGCCATAATCAAAGTTTGTTCTGGTTCCAACAGCATAGATAAATCTTCCCAAACCAGTGGAAATGGTGGATTTGTGGTTGGTGGGAACCCAGTTAGCTGCACCAATTTTGTGCAGTATGGCAAACTTCATACTCAGCTTGCTTGTAGTTAGCTTCCCTTTCAAGGGCCAGTTCTTGACTTGCTTGACAGTGATGGTTTGACAAACCTGGTTGTCAGTAACTTCAAGCTTAGGCTGAGCATCATCAGGCCTCCCTAGGTATTTGTTTATCACAGTAGGAGAGAAACTTACCTTCCTTCCTCTTACATAAACACTCTTAAAATCAACTGACTTTCCATCAGCACATCCACCAGACAAATTTACTATGAATTCTTTGACAAGAATCTCATAGCAGTTGGAAAACTTGACCACTGTTTTCATCAGGCCAGCAACCTTGATGAGATCTATGACTTCCTTACACTCAATAGCACTTCTGTTCAGCTCCCTCTCTAAGGCAATCCTTTTCAAAAATACATACTTCCACCTGCTTGCATTTTCTGGATGGTGAAAGGAGATGTTGTCAATGGCAACCTCAGGAACCTTAGGCAGTTTGCTAGAAGAGGGTTTCTTCCTGAGAGAAATGTCTGGAGCATTGCTCTCAACATCAAAATCAAAGTCTGATTCCTTATCAGATTCAGAGGGTTCAGGAGCCTTTCTTTTCTTGGCTATAGGTTGTCTAAAGGGTTTTGAGAGACTACAAACAGATACCCTAGCTTTTACCTTACCCTTCCCTTTGGAAGTTCCAGCCTTAGCTTCTTCTCTAGCCTTGTTCTCAGGCCTAGCTTTCTCATGAACAACTTCAGTAGCCTTCTCTTTAGAGGGGCTTTGGGCAGCACTCTGCTTTTCTTTTCTACTCATCATCCTTCTTGCTATGCTAGGGTTGATATTAGAAATTAAATCATTGTCAGAAAATTCTTCATCAACATTAATGACAGGAGGTTCAACAGCTTTGTCAGTAGTGGTCTAGTGATCATCAGGTTTCTCTGGAGATTTTCCAATGTTGTCATCAGGTGTCTCAACATTCTGAGTGACATTGGGATCACTTTCTAAATTAGGGCTAGCAGTTTCTTGGTTCAATGGTACAGATATACCAGGAATAAAGTGATTCTCATTAAGAATCCTAGTGACTAGTCTGGCAATAGCTTGATGAACATAAGCAGAACCTTCCCTATTAGCTATCTCTGGAGGAACAAAGGATGATGGTTGAGAAGATTTACCAGAAGGAGAAGCTTGTGATCTTCTTGCATGTCTGGTTCGCAGCTTCTTGACCTTAGTAGGATCAGCTGCCATTGCATAAAGTGGAGTTACCTTAAGGACATCAACATCCATGGGGTTTACGATTGCCCTAGGTTCTGTGTCAGAGGGTGAGGAAGATGCAGTTGCCTTTGATGAAGATGATGACACAAATTGTTGAGACATTTTGAGAGATTGAGAATACAAGTGACAGCGAGTGTGAAATTTTCTTTTGAGGGAATGGAGAGTGATGCAGCAAACTGAGAAGAGGGAGATATAAATATGTCTATTCCTCTTCTTAAACTTTTGGAAAGAAAGAGGGAAACAAATGATTAGCCCAATCAGAAGAAACTTGATTAAAATATTTCTTTCAATCCTTGTATTAAGAAAAATTAATTGCTACATCTCTTCATATTGGCAAATACCCAGCTTGCCCCTTAAATTCTCAAACTGACTAGCATCAAGTGCCTTGGTAAAAATATCAGCCAGTTGTAGTTCAGTGGCAACATGTTCCAGCTTAATCACCTTCTCCTCCACAAGATCTCTGATGAAGTGATGTCTAATGTCAATATGCTTAGTCCTGCTGTGCTATATAGGATTCTTGGATATGTTAATTATACTCAAATTGTCACAGTACAATGTCATGACATCTTGTGTGACATTATACTCAGTCAGCATCTGTTTCATCCAGATCATTTGAGAACAGCTGCTACCAGCTGCTATGTATTCAGCTTCAGCAGTAGATAGAGATACACAATTTTGTTTCTTGCTGAACCAAGACACAAGATTATTTCCCAAAAAGAAGCATCCTCTAGAGGTTCTCTTTCTATCATCAGCATTTCCAACCCAATCAGCATCACAATAACCAGACAGAATTGGTCACATCCATGGGAGTACATCATGCCATAATTGTAAGTTCCACTCACATACTTCAGAATTCTTTTCACCTGGTTGATGTGACTTACTTTGGGTTCAGCCTGGTATCTTGCACATACTCCAATTGCAAAGGCAATGTCAGGTCTGCTGGCTGTTAAGTATAGCAGACTTCCTATCATGCTTCTGTACAAGCTTTGATCCACATTTGCCCCACTTGTGTCTTTGGAAAACTTTAAATGAGTAGGTGCAGGAGTCCTTTTATGACTGACATTCTCCATCCCAAACTTCTTGACAATATTCTTTGCATACTTGCTTTGAGACAGAAAAATTGAGTCTTCCATCTGTGTGACTTGTAGTCCAAGAAAGTAGGTCAATTCTCCCATGAGGCTCATTTCAAATTCAGCTTGCATCTGGTTAGCAAAATGTTTAACCATTTTATCTGACATTCCTCCAAACACTATGTCATCAACATAAATTTGAGCTACCATTATATTTCCTCCTTCATCCTTGACAAAAAGAGTTTTATCCAAACCTCCTTTCCTGTATCCTTTGTCAGTGAGGAACTTTGTCAACCTGTCATACCAAGCTCTAGGAGCTTGTTTCAGACCATATAATGCTTTCCTCAATTTGTAGACATGATCAGGACAGTTTAGATCCACAAATCCTTTAGGCTGTTCCACATACACTTCCTCATTTAAGTACCCATTTAGGAAGGCACTCTTCACATCCATCTAAAACAACTTGAACTTAAGGAGACAAGCAACTCCCAATAGAAGTCTGATTGATTCCAGTCTGGCTACAGGAACAAAAGTCTCATCAAAATCAACCCCTTCAACTTGAGTGTATCCTTGAGCAACAAGCCTTGCCTTATTCCTGGTGACAACTCCTTCAGCATCTGACTTGTTCTTGTAGATCCACTTTGTGCCAATGATGTTTGTTCCTTCTGGTCTAGGAACTAACTCCTATACTTCATGTTGCTTGAACTGGTTCAATTCATCTTGCATTGCTCCAATCCAGTATTCATCAGTCAAAGCCTCTTTAACATTTTTTGGTTCAATCTTAGAAACAAAGCAAGAGTTTGTGATGATTTCTCTAGATCTTGTAGTGACTCCACTGTTAGGATCTCCTATGATGAGTTCCTTAGGATGATATTTCTGAATTCTGATGGAAGGATCTTTGTTAGCTTCCTTTGATTCAGACTCTGATGGAGTAGGATTAGGCACATCATCCTTTTTAGACACTTGTGTGGAAGTCTCAAAGAATGTCTCAACATCATATGGGACATTTATTTCCTCATGGTGATCATCAACTATGACATTTATAGACTCCATCATAACTTTGGTCCTGGAATTGAACACCCTATGTGCTCTGCTGTTGGTAGAGTATCCTAGGAATATTCCTTCATCACTTTTAGGGTCCATCTTTCTCCTTTGTTCACGATCTGTCAGAATATAACATTTGCTCCCAAAGACATGGAAGTACTTCACTGTAGGCTTTCTTCCTTTCCATAGTTCATAAAGGGTGGATGATGTTCCCTTTCTCAAGGTGACCCTGTTATGGACATAACAGGCTGTATTCATAGCTTCAGCCCAAAAATGAATAGGAAGCTTTTTGGCATGTATCATTGCTCTGGAAGATTCCTGTATAGTCCTGTTTTTCCTTTCCACAACTCCATTTTGTTGAGGAGTTATAGGTGAAGAGAACTCATGATTGATTCCTTTTGAGGAACAGAACTCATCAAACTTACTATTTTCAAATTCCTTACCATGATCACTTCTGATTCTGACAATGCATCCTTCTTTTTCTCTTTGAATTCTTTTGCACAATTCCTTAAATACATCAAATACATCAGACTTTTCCATAATGAAGTTTATCCAGGTGAATCTGGAAAAATCATCCACAACAACATAGGCATATCTCTTTCCACCAAGACTTTCCACCTGCATGGGACCCATCAGATCCATATGTAGAAGTTCTAGCACCTTAGAGGTGGTCAGATGTCTTGTCTTTGGATGTGACATTCTAGTTTGCTTTCCAAGCTGACATTCACCACAGACTCTCCCTTCATCAATCTGAAGCCTTGGAATCCCTCTGACAGCCTCCATGGATATGATCTTTTTCATCCCACTAAGATGTAAATGACCAAGTTTTTGGTGCCACAGTTTCACTTCCTTTTCTTCTTTGGCTATAGAGCATACAAAAGAGTAGTTAGTATTCTCAGACTCCCATAAGTAACAGTTGTCTTTTGATATAACTCCTCTCATTACAACTTCTTGTTTTTCATTAGTTACAAGACATTCAGACTTGGTGAAGTTGACCTTGAATCCTAGATCACATAATTGACTGATACTTATGAGATTAGCAGTCAAACCATTTAGCAGCAACACTTCATTTAGGTTTGGAACTCCAGGGAAGTCCAAGTTTCTAACTCCTTTTATTTCTCCTCTAGCACCATCTCTAAAAGTGACATAACTAGTAGTATGAGGTTTGACATCATTAAGCAGATTCTTGATTCCAGTCATGTGTTTAGAGCATCCACTATCAAAGTACCAGTCTTCCTTGGCAGAAACTCTAAGGGAGGTGTGAGCTATCAGGGCTGCAGTCTTTTTCTTCCACTGTTGAGTATATGGTGCCTTGTTAGTCTTAGGTTTGACATATGGGGTCTGATTAGGATATCCATATAATCTAAAGCAGAATGGCTTTATGTGACCAAACCTTCCACAATAATGACATCTCCATCTTTGATACTTTTTCTTCATATTTCTCCGTTCTTGATGTTGATTCCTATGTTGTGACATCTGCTTTGACATTTGTTTATCAGGCCTGGTCTTCTTCTTGTCAACAACAGATTTCTTTGCAGCCACAAATCCTAGACCAGACATGTTTCCTGCATTTTGTCCAGCCTGAAGGATTTCTTCCAACTTGTCAGTTCCATTTGTTAACATCTTGACAGACTTAGTCATCTGATCAAGTTTGGAGTTCAACATTAGAACTTCACCTTCGAGATGGCTTATAGTAGCAGTGTCTGCCTTCTTCTCAGCCTCCAACTTCACTATGAGCTTTTTCTGTTTCTCATTTTGCTGACAGACTTCAACACTTCTGATACATAGCTTCTTGTAGGAGTCAACAAGTTCTTCAAATGTCACTTCCTCATCACTAGAATCATTATCAGAGTTACAAATACCAGATATTGCAGTAACTAGTTTAGCAGATTCTTCTTCAGAGTTACTTTCTGAGTCACCATCAGACCAAGTAACAGACATTCCTTTCTTTTGTTTCTTTAGAAAGGTAGGACATTCAGCTCGAATGTGCCCATATCCTTCACATCCATGGCATTGAATTCCTCTGCTTTGATTTCCTTTTTCTTCAGACTTAGTTCTTCTGCTGGAGTTATAGGATCTGCTAATGTCAGAGGAAATGTTCTTGACATTTGACCTTGACTTTGGGTCCATTCTCTTGATGAGTTTGTTGAACTGCCTTCCAAGCATAGCTATAGCTTCTGAAATATTCTCTTCATCACTCTCCTTGCTTTCATCTTCAGTATTGCATACAAGGGCTATGCTCTTATTTTTCTTGTCAACATTGTCACTGATCCCCATCTCAAATGTCTGAAGTGACCCAATGAGTTCATCAACCTTCAAGTTGCAGATATCATGAGCTTCCTCTATAGCAGTCACTTTCATTGCAAACCTTTTAGGCAAGGATCTGAAAATCTTTCTCACCAGCTTTTCTCCCAATGCTCCTGAGGTGTTGGCAATTTCCAAGATGTTCATGTGAAACTCATGAATGGTCTCATCTTCCATCATCCTTAGATTCTCAAATTTGGTAGTGAACATCTGAAGTCTTGACATTTTTACTTTGGATGTACCCTCATGGGTGGTTTTGAGAGTGTCCCAAACATCCTTGGCCAGTTCACATTGATGTACTAGTCTGAATATGTTTCTATCAATTCCATTGAACAAGGCATTCAATGCTTTAGAGTTACCCAAGGCTATCTCATCTTCTTCTTCGCTCCATTCTTCCTCAGGTTTCAGACTAGTCGTCCCATCTTTCCCAGTTATGGTGGGATGGTTCCATCCTTTGTCAGCAGCTCTCCAAGCCTTTTTGTCCAGTGACTTCAAGAAGGCAATCATACGAGGTTTCCAGTAGTCATAATTTGATCCATCCAGAATAGGTGGTCTGTTCCCAAATCCTCCTTCCTTGTCCATAGCGCCAGAAAATAATATCCCTAGATCTCACCCAGAAAGACAGGCAGGGTGCCTGCTCTGATGCAAATTGAAATTCTGGCAACAGATACTTAATGTCACAGTGAATGTTATGACACCGTATATGATAAATTGTACACCAATCAAACAGTAATATAAAAGACAGTAAAGAACACAATCAATTGTTAACCCAGTTCAGTGTATAACAACACCTACATCTGGGGGCTACCAAGTCAGGGAGGAAATTCACTATAAGAGGTATTAATTTAGGAATAAACCAAATAGTTTATCTCCTTCACTTAAGACCTACCCAATGCAACTTCAATCTAAGTCCTACTTAAACCTGAGTTCCTACTTACTCCCCCTCAATCACAGCAGTGATACTAATCTACTGATTAATAAGATTATGAAGACATTCTTCAATACACACGCTTGATTTTGCTTCAAAGTTTTAATCAAGAGACACAACACTCGTGCTTCAAAGCTTTGAGTGATAAACAACCCTTACAACCAAATCCTACTCCAAGTCACTTATCAAAATGATAATTGCTTGGCTCACAGTAGTTACAACTATACAATGCCTTATTGATCTTCTGTCAAAAGCGCTGCTCACCATTAGGATTCATGAGAAATATATATGCAGTCTATTCTTCATTTAGGGCTTCCATAAAAATAGCTAGGGTTAACCAAAGTTAACCTAAAGACTTGGTCTTGAGTTTTCATCATAACAGATTAGGGTTAAGCAAGGTTAACCTAATATCCACGTGAGCATCTGATCTGGACAATATACTTCAACTCAGAGTAGCATACCAGATTCCTGAAAATTCTCAGGAACAATAAATCTGCACAACAACTTGATCAGTACAGGATGTCTTAACATTGGTTATGACATCATGTATCCTGCTCACTGATTTTGGTAGAATGCAATACATATGATCATAGCTTAATCATCATGATATTCACTCATACTGAGTTATTCCTGTAGAACATTCCTTCTACAGAATTTACCTTTATCCCAGAATGTTATGACATCAGTCATGACATTCGCAAATCTGGTTTTACCAAAAATTAATGCCAACAAATAAACACTTATAGAGGACTCAATAATTGGAAGACCAAGGACTTCATTCCAATCTCCTACAACTAGGAGTAATTGCCATTTCCTATTTTTATTATTTTGAGAAATTTGTCTGTAATTTTCATTATAAATAATGAATTTAAGCCATGTGCGTTTCCCGAGGCACAACAGTCCATTTGTTAAGGTTTTGTCATTATCATATGCCATATGCTCATTTTAATGAAAACATTGGACTATTTTGCATTCAAATTTTACTCTCTTTGTCTTTCTTTACTTTATTGCTGTTGTACCCCAAAATTTCCCTCTCAATTTCTCAAAGATTTTCTCACAAGATTTCTACTGGGTCAAGACTGCACAAGGTTTGATCAGCTCAAGATACTTCTTCAACACTGATGGCTCAAATTAAGGTTTGGGTTTGGATAAGTACAATTAGACTTTTAATGCCCCATATAGTTTCCATGAATCATATTGGACTCTCAAGCATCAGGTCGAAGAAAGGAGGAAGAGGAAACTGCCGAAAGGGCAAAGCAGATCAAAAGGAGTGGCTGCAGATAACAGTTCAAATTCAAAATCTAGGTCAGGCTATTCGAATCAAGCTTGCTTTGGTTCACAAGCTTCGATTGGGTATTTGGCCTCCTTCGAGCAATCTTGGTTCACAAGCTTCGATTGGGCATTTGGCCTCCTTCGAGCAAGCTTGGTTCACAAGCTTCGATTGGGAATTAGGCCTCCTTCGAGCAATTTTAATCCACAAGCTTCGATTGGGGAATTGGTTTCCTTCGAAGCAACCTACTTTGAATCCAACTCTAAACCCTTCGAGCAACCTTCTTTGAAGAACATCGATCAAATCTCATAACCTTATCCTCCAAATCTCACTTGTCATGCTATGTTGCTTCTAAATCTTTACACAATCAGAGGTTTACACAAATTTGTGATGCATTACACCAATATTCGAAGCTTTATCCACTGGATTATACCATTTTTGGACGAAATGGAAAAAAGCTATGTATCTATTTTCATAAAGATTACTTTAATCACAGTCAGCTTCTTGAGATCCCAACCTGATTTTATCTGAACACAAGCAACATCAAAAGCATGAGTCAAATCTCCTGCACCCAACAAACATCAAGCCCCACTTGTACTTGAACTTGGGAACCATCAAAATTCATTCAACTTGATTTTTTCCGTTTTCAAACAAACCATAGTTTGTCATCTTACAAATCTGGTTACTCCAACTTCCCAAATCCTTTCTCTATAAATATAGAGACCATTTGCAAATCAAAGGGACAGATTCTTGTGGCGTTGAAAAAAATCCTCAAACACTCTCAAACTCTTAAACTCTCAAAAACTCAGAACTAGTACAAAACTTAGTGTGATACGGTGGGAGAACTGACTTGGGTTTTGCGTTTGTTTTCGCAAATGTTTCGGTTGAGCAAGAGTCGCCACCGAATTTTTATTTTATCCTAAGGAAAGGTTTAAAAAGCACAACAAAAAACCTTTGAGATTTTTCTTGGGTTCGGGGAGTAGATTATAGAAAGGGAAGGTATTAGCACCCTTTCTATCCATGGTTATCCATGGGCTCTTAGTTACTTGCTTAGATCACTTGCCTTTTGTTTTTAATTGTTTGAAATGGTGCTTTGTGTGTGTGGGTTTGAAAATGTTTTGAAAAATAAGCCAATGTGGCGGCAACCTTTGTAATGATCCATGTTGGGATGTATACAAAGATGTACATCTTTTGAAAAGGTTTTCATTTGTTTTTGAAAGTTTGTTTTGAAAGTGTTGTGGTTTTAGAAAATAGGCAAGCATTTTGTTTTTGCAAGTTTGATTCAAGTAACTAAGAGGTTATCTACTCCTAAATTTCTCAAAGTTTATTGCTATGTTTTAACCCTTTTAACAAGTTTGTTCCACCATTGTATTTGGTGGACAACCTCATGTTAGGATGTGAAAGGGGCGGGCGCGGGTCATCGTTTAGACCATAGTTGCAATGGTGCTAAGTATCTTTGGGCAATTTTAAGGGACTTGATCATTTGTTTAGGTAGCATTTTGAAAGCGTCATCGAGGGACTATGATCATTTGATTGTTTGTTTTGCCCAAGGAGACCTAACATGCAATATGGCCCATTTATTTGAAGGCAACAAAGTGGAATACCCTAGGGGGTGCAAGTGTGATATGTGTTGTCCATTTTTTCATGCTTTGATTATCTTGAAATTAGGTCAAGCTATTTGGTTCTTTTTATTTGCATACAAACCCTAATTCTAGCATGGTATATTTAGAAAGCGGTAAAGTGCAAAAATTAAAATTCCTACGCTATTACAACACAATATGGGAAGGGGGGTACAAATGTTCAAATGGGGGGATATTTAGGCAAAGAAATTAAACCTAGCTATTACATCATTTTTGGAATATTTACAAATAATTGATTGCATAAATTAAATAGAAAATACAATAAAGATGCAAAAATGCAAAAAAAAAAAAAGGTTTTTATGTATATAAAAAAAGGTATTATTTATGTCAAATAAGTAAAAATAAAAAAGGGTGTTATTTTTGGAGTTTTTGTATTTTAAGGGTGAAACCCTAATTTTTATTAAGTAAACATATATCTTATTTAATATGTATAATATTTAATAATTATATACAAAAATAAAATAAAATGGAGTATATTCATAAAAAAGTATTTTTCATATCAAATATTAATAAAATAAAAATGTATATATATTTTTGTATTTTAACCTAAATATACTAATATATATATATATATATATATATATATATATATATATATATATATATATATATATATATATATATATATATATATATATATATATATATATATATATATATATATATATATATATATATATATATATATATATATATATATATATATATATATATATATATATATATATATATATATATATATATATATATATGTATTATTTGCTAAATATGTATTATATATACAAATTAATAATATTTAATATTAAATAAAAAAGTATTTTTTTTCTATAAAATATTTTCAGAAGGTAAAACAAAATAAAAAAAATGTATAAAATGTATTTGCCCTATTTTAATATTTTAAATAAAAGTATATGTATTTATTTATTTATGTACAAACTAAAAGAAAACCAAATAAATGCCTAATAAATTAAAAAATGGTGAGAAAAATATTTTTTATCTTTTTAATATCATGAGAAAAAATAAATTAGTCAATCCAAAAAAAGAAAAAGTCAGAAAGTCAAAGAAATAAGCAAAATGGCTTGGGGGGTGTAAAAGTAGCAAAAGGGTGCAAATAGGAAAGTCAACTCAGGCCCAGCCCAAGAAGACTTTGTCTTCAACCTCAGACCTGTATGAACAAAGAACACGCGTTTTCCATCTCTTGATTCCTGGACTTTCAAGCAAAACTCATAACATGAAAAATGTAGAGCATGAGAAGACGAATCCAACCATGTAAAGAACTTGACTTAACTCTCTAAGATGAGGGAGAATTTCTTTTCCCCCAATTTCTGACCTAGTTTTTATGCCATGTTCAGACTCAAAATTCGTGCAGCACACATAATATAAATGAAATCTAATTACATGGGCATGTTCAGGGCTATGATTGTGACATGTTTTCTTCACAAACCTAAAGCTAACAATGCCTAATAAGAGAGATACGAGTTCATGAACTTACCTGTTCAGTTGAACTTCTATCTGGCAATGGAGAAGCTTTCAGTGCAAGGTGATGATTGGTATAGCTTCCTTGAGGTCCAGGGATGCTATTCCAAGCTTTACTTTGTCTTGAAACTTCTTGAATCGTGCTAGAGAACTTCAACTGCAAAACAAGAAAATGAAAATGGTGGAACTGGTTAGAGGAATTACAGGTCGTGTTTCAGGTTTTGGTTAGCTTGCATTGACGCTAGGGAATGTGTTTGATGAGCTTTGGCAAGAAATCATGCAAGGGGTGAGAGTTGGCACTCAATCTGCAGAGGTCACTCTGTTTTGGCAGTTTGATGGTGATTCTAGGAATGGGAGTGTTTGGGACCCTTCTTGCTCGTGTTCTAGCTTGGTTAGGATGATTAGAGAGTGTCTACAATATTTGCTTAAGGTTACCAATGCTGAGATGAAAGTTCTGTGTTGTTATGATACTTTTCTTCACACTTAAGCAAGCAAAGTCAAATTGTGTTCTAGGCATGTAGAGGGCCCCTAATCATGCTGCAAAACTCCTCCTTGATCAGTGTGTTATGCTCATAATCTTGTGCCAATTAGATTGTATCTGTACTTGTTGGATTTTCAATTGGACATAAAGCTACCTTTTGCAAAAATGGAAGAAATGCTTTATCTATTTTGGGATTAATCCACTATGCAATGCTATAACATATAGAACATGGTCTTGGCACAATGAATATGCATTAAATTTATGAGTGTAATTGAGATAAAAGGCCTGTAATCAAGTTGTGCAAGCTGAGATTGAAATGCATAGTGCTATGAACATGTAACTTGGCCTAATCAAAAGTGAGTTTTTTGCCATATTGCAAAATTCGATTCTCCCTAACCATGAGGTTGTTTGAGAAGTTCTTGGACATTTTGGAAAGCTTGGAATGTGTACTACAATCCATCTTTGAAATGCAAAGTGAAATTCCAAGTGGAAGTGTATGGAAAATGGCCTTGAAGTTAGGTAGAAAACCTTGCCAAAATAGGTCAAAATTTCACTAAGTTAAGAATGGTTTAGTACCCTTATTCCAAAAATTGTAACTTGAGATACAAGCCTCATTTGGGAAAACTTTGTGAATCAAAGTTGTAGATTATGCAACAAGCTACAAATTTCATGTTTTGACTTTTGTTTGAATCCAAATGAATCTTGGTGAGAAAGTGGGGCAAAGTTGGGAAAAAATTAGGGTTTTCCATAACTTAGAAAAATTCTAAGTTATGAAAAATTCCCATTTCAAACCCTAATTTGCATTTCTTGATTTCTTGGTGAACAAGTTTCATGATTTGGCATGTTTTGATGAAAAATGAATCTTGACCCTTGATTTTGACCAAAAAGTCAAAGTTTGACTTTTCAGTATACAGTCAAAATTGATCAATTGACTGGGAAATTCAATTGTCAATCTTGTGTACTTGGGATCTTTTGAACTTGTTGAGCATGTCAAGATAATTCCATTGGGTCCTTGATTCCATATGTGAGCTTGGTTTGCCATTGGCTAGGTCAAACAGTCAAAAATTGCCTTTGTGCAGTCAAAACCCTAAAAATGACCATTTTGCCCTTTTGATGATCTGATCAAATTTCTTGTGGAATTGTGATCCAAACTTGATCAAATGGTCTATATGAGTTCATAATGTTGATGTGGGTCAATTTTCATGAGGTTTGACTGTCAATTGGCCATAATTGACTTTTTCCCAATACAACTGATTTCTAGGTCGACTGTCCAATTGACTGGGTAAAACTTGGAATCAAGACTTGAAACTTGATATGGATAAACTTGGGAGTCCAATATGAAGCAAGAAAGTCATCTTAGTCTTTTTAGGTCAAAACATCTTTGTGCAAACACAAACCCTAATTTGGGTCAATAGTGCAAGGAGAAGTCTTGAGCAGAGGAAACCCTAACTGGATCTTGAGCTCCAAGGGTTTTGTGATGGGAAAATGTTGAGGAAATGGGAGGGAAAATTTTGGGGTACAACAGTTGCCCCTGTTCAATCTTCTTGAACCTGAAGAGTTAGATTGGCAAGTTTGCCTTTCGTGACTCGAGGGTAAAAGGAGATTGGACATTAGAGTGCCCGGAAATTTGCACTCGCACACTGGAGTATCAGCAATGTGATATCGGGAATGGGCTTGTAGATGCCATTTGGATAGGTAGTGGATAGGGAGATGGGCTTATAGATGCCATCTGAAGATGTGACAGAACCTTGTCGGGAATGGGCTTATAGATGCCATTTGGAAGTGTTGATCGCACAAGAGATTCCTTAGCGAGAACTTTGTGTAATTGAGAAAGACAGATGTTTTCCTGGCTTGGTACAGGTGTTTGATCTTCAATCTCTTTATGTAGATATGCCCTGGCTGGATACAGGTATCGAATCTACAATCGGTTGCTCACAGATGTGCCCTGGCTGGATACAGGAGTCGAATATGGAAATAGTCGTCAATAGATATGCCCTGGCTGGATACAGGAATCGAATCTTCGAACTCTTCAGACGTGCCCTGGCTAGATACAGGAATCGAGTCTGGAAATGTGGTCAACAGATATGCCCTGGCTGGATATAGGAATCGAATCTGGAAATGTTGTAGTTGACAGATGTGCCCTGGCTAGATACATGAATCGAATCTTCGAACTCTTCAGACGTGCCCTGGCTAGATACAGGAATCGAGTCTGGAAATGATCACTCTCAGATATGCCCTGGCTAGATACAGGTATCGAATCTGGAATTGTAACAGTTGAAGGTAGTTGTCTTTGGGATTGTCTTTTCCCCTGAAAAGGCAAAACATAAGTTGTATGCCATGTCATGATGTATGATATGCATGATGTTTTAACATGAGATAGTGTTGTATGCACTTTATCATGTACATAAGCAGGATGTATGAAAACGTGAAATGTTTATGAATGTATTTTCGTCTTAGGAAAATAAATCCTTGACGATCAGCCTGGGAATTGCTCTGTGGAAGAGATACTTTGCTGAAGTTTTTGATGAGAGGCCTGCTGAGGACTTCAATGATGGATTCCGCTGGGGATAATGATGATAAACTCCGTTGGGGATACCAAAGATAAACTCCGTTGGGGATTGAAAGAACTTTGTTGAGGGCGATCTTCCGTGGCAATTAGCTGAGGATAACCCAGTTATAAGCCCTTGTGAGGAATAACTCTGAATAAAGCTCGGGAGAGACGTCCGTATTCTGCAGGGAACAAGCTTCCAGAATCTACTGGGGATAAGCTTTAAGACCTGCCGGGGAAAGTTGTGCCTTTTCAGGATTGACGGGGAGTCAACTCCGCTTGGGGAAAGCATTGCGGAATCTTGTCTTATTCTGCGGGGAGGGAGATGATTTGGTCACATTCTTCAGTCGAATCTACCTTGGTACCTTGGTGGACAAAGCAACTAGACTGCATCAGACAACCTTATATTGCCCCTGTTTCTGATGTCACCTGTAATTAATCTTTTGCAAATATTTATGAATCAACAATTTAATGTCAAATGCATATATCAAAAATGAACATTGGACGTTCTTCGCAAGACAAAACAGAAAAAAGGAAAAACAATGGCGATTTGTATGGACAAGTGACTTTGTATTGATTTGAATTTTGCCTGTGAAAAGGCGTTTTTGTACAAGAGGCTGACATCCTAGTAAGAGGACGCCGCCGAATAACACAGAATTTACAATTTTGAAAACAAAACAGCTATGTGAACAATCCCACTGGGTTCCAACTCTGCTATCGCCTCTATGTCTTCAAGCGTCTCATCACTTTGCCGCTTGGTTGAGGATGAAGCTGATTGATCGATGCTGAGATCTGAGCCAGATAGTTGATGCCGAATTCCGGATGCAAGGTGATCCAATGAGACATAGTGTTACGCTTTATCCCTAACTTTTGCCTGGACCGCCCTTTCGGGTTTTCAGTCCACCGGGATACCCATTTTTGCCCAAGCCGCCTTTTCAGGTTTTCGACTTACCGGGTGTACAGATTTTTTTCATTTCATCCCTTATTTTTGCCCGAACCCTTTTGGTTCGCCGGGAAGCCCTTATTTTTGCCTAGGTATGTCAACCTAGCGGGTCTTTTATTCATGCGTAGTATCTTTTCACTATGTCTGCATTGGCGGGGTGAGGAAGGTCGTCACCATCCATGGTGGTTAGGATCATGGCTCCTCCTGAGAACACATGTTTAACCACAAATGGCCCTTCGTAAGTAGGGGTCCATTTGCCCCGGGGATCACTTTGAGGAAGGATGATGCGTTTGATTACCAGGTCCCCAACTTGATACTCTTGTGGCCTGACCTTCTTGTTAAATGCCCTGATCATCCGTTTTTGATACGTCTGACCATGACAGATAGCAGTGAGCCTCTTTTCGTCAATCAGGTTTAATTGATCAAGTCGAGTCTGGATCCAGTCATCTTCATTCAAGTCTGCATCCTTCATTATCCGGAGAGAAGGTATCTGAACTTCAATTGGCAAGACTGCCTCCATGCCATAGACCAAGGAGAAAGGAGTTTCCCCGGTTGACATCCTTGCTGAGGTACGGTACCCGTGAAGAGAGAACAGTAACATCTCGTTCCAATCTTTATAGGTCACTGTCATCTTCTGCACAATTTTCTTGATATTCTTATTGGCTGCCTCTACAGCCCCATTCATCTTCGGCCGGTAGGGAGAAGAATTATGGTGCTGTATCTTGAATTGTTCGCAGAGTTCAGTGATCATTTTGTTATTGAGATTGGTACCATTGTCCGTAATGATTCTTTCCGGGACACCGTACCGACAGATCAGATTATGCCTGATGAAACGTGCCACGACGCTCTTGGTTACTGTGGCGTAGGAAGCTGCCTCTACCCACTTCGTGAAGTAATCGATCGCTACCAAGATGAAGCGATGCCCGTTGGATACCGTCGGTCGGATCTCACCGATCATATCAATGCCCCACATTGCAAAAGGCCAAGGTGTCGTCAGGACGTTCAGAGGAACTGGAGGAATATGCACCTTGTTAGCATAGATCTGGCATTTGTGACAAGTTCGAGAGTGTTGGTAACAATCGGCTTCCATGGTGGACCAGAAATATCCTGCCCTAAGGATTTTCTTTGCCATGGTGTGTCCACTGGAGTGTGTTCCGAATGTACCTTCATGCAGTTCTATCATGATTTTCTCTGCTTCAGCCTTATCCACACAACGTAGTAGAGTTGAATCATGATTCCGTTTGTAGAGGATGCCGTTGTTGAGGAAGAATTTTGCCGCAAACCTCCTCATGAACTTCTTGTCATTGACAGATGCACCTTCAGGGTATTCCTGAGCTTCCAAGTACCTCTTCACCTCATGATACCAGGGTTTTTCAGTCACCTTTTCGGCCTCAAGATCGCAGCAGTATGCCGGTTCGTCCAGCTTCCAGATAATGATCCGGGGAGCCTCATTGTCCCATTTAACCTTGAACATTGAAGACATCATAGCCAGTGCGTCCGCTAGCTGATTCTCCTCTCTTGGGAAGTGCTCAAAAGTTATCTCTTCAAAGTGGGGAAGCAAGGTCAACATATACTCCTTGTAAGGAATAAGATTCGGGTGTTTCGTATCCCACTCGCCTTTGATCTGATTGATCACGAGAGAGGAATCTCCGAAGACACTCAGAAATTTGATCCTTAAATCGATTGCAGCTTGTAGACCCATGATACATGCCTCATATTCTGCCATGTTGTTGGTGCAGTTAAAACACAATCGGGCGGTGAGTGGAGTATGAGTTCCTTTGGGAGATATGATTACAGCGCCGACGCCGTTACCCAAAGCATTGGAGGCTCCGTCAAAATGCATAGACCTTCGGGATCCTTCCTCAGGTCCTTCATCTGGTCTAGGTACCTCACAGTCAGTTACCACCATGATGTCTTCGTCCGGAAAATCAAAGTTCAATGATTGATAATCGTCCACAGGTTGGTGTGCCAAATGATCTGCCAGTACACTTCCTTTAATTGCTTTCTGAGTTGTATACTGGATATCATATTCGGTTAAGATCATTTGCCATCTTTCTATTCTCCCAGACAGAGCAGGCTTTTCAAATATGTACTTGATGGGATCCATCTTTGAAATCAATAGAGTAGTGTGAGTCAGCATATACTGTCTCAGCCGGCGAGCAGCCCATACTAGAGCGCAGCAAGTTTTCTCAAGCAGTGAGTAACGAGACTCACAGTCGGTAAACTTTTTGCTCAAGTAATAAATAGCGTGCTCTTTTCGGCCGGACTCGTCATGCTGTCCCAACACACACCCCATTGAATTGTCAAGTACTGTTAAATATAGTATCAGAGGTCTTCCTTCTACTGGTGGCATAAGAATGGGTGGCTCTTGGAGATATTCCTTTATCTTTTCAAAGGCAGTCTGGAATTCATCGTTCCAGCGTACTACTTGATCTTTCTTCAGTAATTTGAAGATTGGCTCACAAGTAGCAGTCAGATGTGAGATGAATCGGGCAATGTAATTCAGTCGTCCCAGGAAGCCTCTGACTTCTTTCTCTGTCTTTGGAGTTGGCATCTCTTGTATGGCTTTTACCTTGGCAGGGTCCACCTGAATACCTTTATCACTTACAATGAAAACCCAGCAATTTTCCGGACCTCACCCCAAAGGTGCATTTGTTGGGATTCAACCTCAGCTTATATAACTTCAGTCGGTCAAATAGCTTCCTCAGATGATCAAGGTGCTCCTCCTTAGTTTGAGACCTTGCAATCATGTCATCAACGTATACCTCAATCTCATGATGGATCATATCATGAAATAAAGCAACCATGGCACGTTGATAGGTTGCCCCAGCATTTTTCAATCCGAATGGCATGACCTTGTAATAGAAGGTGCCCCACTGAGTCACAAAGGTAGTCTTCTCCATATCCTCCGGAGCCATCTTGATCTGATTATACCCTGAAAAACCGTCCATAAAGGAGAAAACCTTGTATTGAGCAGTATTGTCAACGAGAACGTCAATGTGAGGTAGAGGAAAATCATCCTTGGGGCTTGCCCTGTTTAAATCCCTGTAGTCAACACACATTCTGACTTTACCGTCCTTCTTCGGCACTGGCACCACATTGGCAACCCACTGAGGGTAAGAAGTTACTTCTAGAAATCCGGCATCGAATTGCTTCATAACCTCAGCCTTGATCTTTTCGGACATCTCTGGGCGCATGCGGCGAACCTTTTGCTTTACCGGAGGGCAGTCTTCCTTGGTTGGCAGGTGATGAACTACAATGTCGGCACCAAACCAGACATATCTTCGTATGACCAAGCAAAGATCTCCATGTAATTATGTAGCATCTGGATCAATCGTTGCTTCACGCTGAGCTCTAGATTAGCCCCAATCTTGACCTCTTTCCTATCTGTCTCCGTACCCAGGTTAATTGTTTCCACTGGCTCTTCATGTGGTTGAATAGCCCTCTCTTCCTAGAGTAGCAGTCTTGCGAGTTCACCAGGCACTTCGCAATCATCTTCACCTTCATCTTCAGCCAAGTTAATCGGATTCTCGAAGTCATAACTGGCGGTAGCAGAGCTGTTACCAGTGAGATCCAGAATGGATTGAAACCTGTATAAGTGTGTGTGTGTAAATATAGCTGTTTTGCAATATATAACACAGAGAGAAAAAGAGCACAAGATTTGAAATGCAACAAACATCCAATGTTTTGATTGATGATATATGGAAATGTCATACAAAAAGCCCTCACAAATGGAGCTACGATGCCCCGGGTAGGACACCGAGCCAATAAAGTTTTAACATATTGTTTGTTACAAATTGGAAATCAAAAGAAATAATTACTGCGTGACAAATGTGATAGGTGTAAAATCCTTTGCCGTCCAGTTGCTTGGTCCGTTGCTGGTAGTTGGATAGATCCAACTGTCAAACTCTGCTTCCTCTACATCCTCCTCAATAGCATTCACCCTTGGACTGGTGATAAACACTGGAGCCTTTCTGATCTTTTCCTTGCGCACAACCCTCTGAGCCTCAGCAGTAAAGCCCAGCCCAAACTTGTCGTTATTTTGAGTGAAGTCAGGAAGCTGACCCCAGTTTGCACAACTGCCTTTCTCGATTACAGCCCGGGCATCCTTCAAGGATGCCATCTTCAACAGAAAGTCTTCTTCACTCACTGCCTCAGCCGATGCCAACATTGGAGGTACCTCCTCAAAATGCTGAAAGGGGGTTTCAATAAACTCCCCGTCCATCTCGATATACCGGAATGAATTTAAGTGACTAACCATGTATTCCTCCTCACCTTGCACAGTAACAATCTTCCCTTTGACAGGGTATTTGAGCTTTTGGTGTAGAGTGGATGTTACTGCCCCAGCCTTGTGAATCCAGGGGCAACCCAACAAGCAGGAGTAAGATGGACGAATGTCCATTACATAGAATGTTGAGTCGAAAACTTGGGAACCCACACGAATAGGAATGTCTACTTCGCCGTGCACCATCCTCTTAGAACCATCGAAGGCTCTAACAATGATGTTACTAGGTTTCAACTCCAGACCCTTACAATCCAAGCGATCCAATGCCTTTTTGGGTAAAACATTCAGGGAAGAGCCGGTATCCACTAACACGTGTGCGAGAGTAGTGCCCTTGCATTCTATGGAAACATGCAGGGCATCATTGTGATTTTTCCCTTTGGCGGTAAGGTCAGCATCTGAGAACCCCAAGCCATTGTCAGCCGTCAAATTAGCCACACAGTCGGTGAATTGATCCGTGGAGGTCTCTTGCGGCACATGGGCCGTTTTCAGAAATGAAATCAGGGCTTTTGCATGGGCCTCTGAGCATAGCAGCAATGATAGCATAGAGATTTTGGAGGGAGTATGCCCCAACTGTTCAACAACGTTAAAGTCACTCCTTTTGATGATTTTAAGGATTTCCTCCATTTCTTGTTGGGAGGCTTCCACAGCAGTCTTTTTTGGTGCCTCCGTCCTGGCAGGAAAATCGGTAGCAACTTCTTTGCCCCGAGTATCAGAGGACTCGGCGGCAGTAGTAGACACAGGAACTTGAATTGGAACATGCACACTTGCGGGTGTGATGGTGAGAGGTTTTCGGATAACTGGCGGTGCAATGCCAGGCGAGAAGAGCCTGCCACTGCAGGTAATCTTGGCGGGACCAGTGATGTTACTGATACTGGTATTGGTGTTGAACTCCTGCTTCACCCCAAGCACATATACGTCGGCCCCATAATGCCAGGGGACCGCTTTATCAGACTCATATGGGAGAGGCCCCAGAACAGTAATAGTAATGGGTGCAACAGACATAATTTGGACTGGTTTCTTCATGGGAGCTTTGGCAGGATTGTAAATTGTGACAACAGATATTTCTTCAACGGAAACAAACGGAACAGCAGTTTTCTTGAACAGAATTTCTTTGCTATCAATCAGGCTTTGGATGCCTGATTTCAGCAGTGGACAACCGGTAGGGATAACAGCACACAGGAGGCAACCCTTACTACAACCCGGAAATAAACCGGCTAGTAGTAAGTTCCTCTTAACAGTCAAAAGAGGGGTAGCAACATCATTCACCGAAACAGCATACAAATCTTCCTCAATGGCATTTACTCTATGCTGGGGCATAGGAGCGGTTACAACATTCGGCCTCTCAGGCGCTTCAAACTGAATTTCCTTCGCGTCGATAAGATCTTGCACTTTGTTTCTCAAGGCCCAGCAATCATCAGTGGTTGCCCGGGGCTATCAGAATGATAAGCACAACGGGCATTTGGGTTATACTTAGGAGATGCAGTATTCACGACTTTAAGAGCTTCTTTGATGGTCACCAAGTTGGTTGATAACAGTTGGGGTAAAATTTGTGACAAGGTCATACTCAACCGAGTATACTGCCTCTTGGGCCTTTCACCTCTTTGTTGATTGTACTGCTGAGGAGCAGCAACAGGTTTTGAAATGACCAGAGCATTGACGGCTTGGCGACTTTCTGGCTTGACTTGTCTTCTAGGACCATAGACGGCACTTGCCTCTTTCTTAAAAGGCCTCTTCTCAGTACTTGCAGCAACACCCTTCTGAATCTTTCCTGACTTGATGCCAGCTTCTATTCTTTCGCCCGTTAAGATCAAATCGGTAAACCCCGCGAAAGAGTTACCAATCAGATGATTGAAAAATGGCCCAGATAGGGTTCCTAGAAACATATCAACAAGCTCACGATCGGTTAAAGGAGGCTGCACCCTGCCAGCCAAATCCCTCCATTTTTGTGCATACTCTTTGAATCCCTCGCTTGTTCCTAGTGACATACCCTGAAGTTGGGTACGAGTAGGAGCAAGGTCAGAATTATACTGGTATTGTTTGTAAAAAGCGGTGGCCAAATCTTCCCAATTTCGGACGCTGGTTCCCTCTAGCTGATAAAACCACTCCAACTGAGCTCCAGAAAGGCTGTCTTGAAAGAAATGAATCCAAAGGTTTTTATCTGCCGTATAGGGTTGAATCTTTCTCACGTAGGACCTGAGATGCATTTTGGGACAGGACAACCCATCATACCTCACAAACACTGGCACTTTGAATTTTGGGGGAATCACAATCCCGGCAACCAAACCCAAGTCTTCAAAATCCAAACCCGGTACTCTTTGTAGCTCCATGGCGGCCAACCTGTCTTCTAGCCCTTTGTATTTATCATCAGCTGGAGGGTATTGTTGATCAGTATAATCTTCATCCTCTTCGACCTCTTCTTCTTCCGCGTCAGACTCGGAAGGTACCGCAGCTCCACCTCCTTTGCTGGTTCCTTCATCAGAAGTAGGAGGAAATTCAAGTACTCTCCGAGCTTCTCCGTCAAATCTTATCCCCAAAGTAGCCACCCCGAGTCTCTTTTGATTCTTTTTCACCGGGTCTTTGTTCCCCAATTGAGTCTTGATATCCTCCTGACCCTTAGCCAAGGTCATAAGGAGTTGCTGGAACTGTGCATTTTGAGCTTGTAGGTCTTTGACTGTTTGCTCGAGATCCATCCTACTGTAATAAACAGCAGACAAATAAGGAAACCTGGAATGAGACCTGCTTGTGCACATGATGAATGATATGCTTATGTATGCAATGCATTCAAGGATTTAGGACACTCAAAATTGTTTCAGACAAAGAAGAACGCACGTCATATTAATAAGAAGAAATTTGTTAGTACATAAATGCCCCATGGGCCAAATATTACAAAATAACTTCTCAAGGCAAAAAGATATTGCGCATCCTCTTCGGTGCGATGTAGGTGTTGAGGGCCTCTTGCTCGTGGAGTCGGCGGGTAAGCTCTAGAACCTTCTTCTCACTGGCGTAGAAGCTAGCTTCAAAAGTATTCCCTTCTTCCTTGAGCTGAATCCAACTTTTCTGCATTTCCTCCCACGATGTAGGCATGTCTGGATGTAGGATGGTGTAGGGAACCTCTCCTTCCTTGACGGGCTCTTTAATCACAGGGAGAACATGAGGATAAGGCATCATTAGACTTTGGGCTCGGGCTCGTACTCACTTGAGATAAGGCTCAAGAGGGATGGAGTTCTTGTGTCCCAGAGTCTTGCTATCAACCTTGTTGAGTTTTCCCCAAGCTCTGATGAATCTTTGGCGAAGTCCTTGCGCATCGTTGTCGAAGTCAAAAACTAGGTCAGGAATCAACATGTCATGAGGGCCATCCCTCCGGGCATATCCAAATTGCCTCAAAGCTAGGCAAGGGTTGTAGGTGATACCTCCTCTAATTCCAAGTAAAGGAACATTAGGGAATTCTCCACAACGATCGACGATGATGACATTTTCTCTGGACCGAGAACACCAATGTACATCAGAATAAGTAAGAGTCATCAACCGTTGGGACCACCTTGAGCCTTGGTCATTCTTCAAGACAGATTGTGGAAGGTGCGAAATAAACCACCTTGCAAGGAGAGGAGTACAGCACATGAGAACACCCCTCTTTCTCATTGTTCGTGTGTAAAATGAGTGAAGGATGTCCCCAAGCAATGTTGGTATTGGATTTCTGGACAAGAAGATTTTGACGGCATTGACATCTATCAATTGGTCAGGATTTGGGAACAAGACCAACCCATAGATAAGGAGTGCCACAATTTCTTCAAAGGCTTGTAGGTCCAATGAGTTCCAACATTCTTGTGCCTTCTCAAACAAGAATTTTGCTAAGAATCCTTTGACGCCGCTTCTGGTTTCCCAATGCCCCTTGATGTCGGATGGTTGTAGATGTAATGCTCGAGCAACATCTTCCGACTTTGGTTCCTTTTCCGTACCGTTGAAGGGTAGTTGATTAAGGATATGAATTCTCAGGAGTTGAGAAAACTCCTCCAAAGTGGGCACCAACTGGTAATCGGGGAAAGTGAAACAGTGGTGAAGAGGGTCAAAGAAATGGAATAGCACTTTCATCATGTCTTCTTCAATGTTGGTGTTGACTAGGCTGAGCAGTCTACCATGTCTTTCACTGAAGGATGAATTTTCCGGAATTCTTGAGGTGAGCTCCTTAAGTTGAGGAGAAATTCTCACAAGGTTGACTTGGATGGTGTTTCTGCGAGGAATTTCCATGACCTACAAAACAGGAACAAAGATGAAGATCCAAACCCTTGAAATGGTTAGTGAATGCATATGATGTTTTATGATGTTCATGATGTATGAACAAAACATATGTACAAGCAAATCACACAAAACCCTAGTTTCAGGCTTGCATGGGGTTTCATAGGTAGGTACCCTCTTGAGTGTAGTTGGCTTAAAAACCTGTCCTATAAATAGTAACCGGGCTCTAAGGAGCTCAATATCATTGGATTGTTTTCATTGTTCATTGTTTTGGTTTATCCACTTAACTAGCGACCAAAATATTCCAAGAAAACAACCCTCAATGAGTGTAGTATCGAGTATCTACCAACTTCGGACTGCACCAAAGCCGGTCATCTCACTACCCCTAATAAAAGGCCAAGATGGTCAAGTAAGGTTCTAGGTCATTAGTGCTTAGTGACATCACTCAGCGGCCCCGTACTCTCCTTGATTGAACTCAAGGGTTACCGGTACTCACAAATATGTCGCACTAATATAGCTATTGCTTCGACTGTGTCGGTATACCCCGCACAGTTTCCACAACGTATTGCTATCTATGAATGTTTCCCAAAATCCGGGTGGAGGATTGCAAACCCAAACAATAGAGCCAAAATATAAAGCAATCAATTCAAACAATTAGTCATGCAAAAGGGTGATCTAGGCCCTAAGGTTACTCCACTTTTAAAGTTTTCCCCAGCAGAGTCGCCAGTTCTGTGATACGGTGGGAGAACTGACTTGGGTTTTGCGTTTGTTTTCGCAAATGTTTCGGTTGAGCAAGAGTCGCCACCGACTTTTTATTTTATCCTAAGGAAAGGTTTAAAAAGCACAGCAAAAAACCTTTGAGATTTTTCTTGGGTTCGGGGAGTAGATTATAGAAAGGGAAGGTATTAGCACCCTTTCTATCCATGGTTATCCATGGGCTCTTAGTTACTTGCTTAGATCACTTGCCTTTTGTTTTTAATTGTTTGAAATGGTGCTTTGTGTGTGTGGGTTTGAAAATGTTTTGAAAAAGAAGCCAATGTGGCGGCAACCTTTGTAATGATCCATGTTGGGATGTATACAAAGATGTACATCTTTTGAAAAGGTTTTCCTTTGTTTTTGAAAGTTTGTTTTGAAAGTGTTGTGGTTTTAGAAAATAGGCAAGCATTTTGTTTTTGCAAGTTTGATTCAAGTAACTAAGAGGTTATCTACTCCTAAATTTCTCAAAGTTTATTGCTATGTTTTAACCCTTTTAACAAGTTTGTTCCACCATTGTATTTGGTGGACAACCTCATGTTAGGATGTGAAAGGGACGGGCGCGGGTCATCGTTTAGACCATAGTTGCAATGGTGCTAAGTATCTTTGGGCAATTTTAAGGGACTTGATCATTTGTTTAGGCAGCATTTTGAAAGCGTCATCGAGGGACTATGATCATTTGATTGTTTGTTTTGCCCAAGGAGACCTAACATGCAATATGACCCATTTATTTGAAGGCAACAAAGTGGAATACCCTAGGGGATGCAAGTGTGATATGTGTTGTCCATTTTTTCATGCTTTGATTATCTTGAAATTAGGTCAAGCTATTTGGTTCTTTTTATTTGCATACAAACCCTAATTCTAGCATGGTATATTTAGAAAGCGGTAAAGTGCGAAAATTAAAATTCCTACGTTATTACAACACAATATGGGAAGGGGGGTACAAATGTTCAAATGGGGGGATATTTAGGCAAAGAAATTAAACCTAGCTATTACATCATTTTTGGAATATTTACAAATAATTGATTGCATAAATTAAATAGAAAATACAATAAAGATGCAAAAATGCAAAAAAAGAAAAAAAAGGTTTTTATGTATATAAAAAAGGTATTATTTATGTCAAATAAGTAAAAATAAAAAAGGGTGTTATTTTTGGAGTTTTTGTATTTTAAGGGTGAAACCCTAATTTTTATTAAGTAAACATATATCTTATTTAATATGTATAATATTTAATAATTATATACAAAAATAAAATAAAATGGAGTATATTCATAAAAAAAGTATTTTTCATATCAAATATTAATAAAATAAAAATGTATATATATTTTTGTATTTTAACCTAAATATACTAATAAATATATATATATATATATATATATATATATATATATATATATATATATATATATATATATATATATATATATATATATATATATATATATATATATATATATATATATATATATATGTATTATTTGCTAAATATGTATTATATATACAAATTAATAATATTTAATATTAAATAAAAAAGTATTTTTTTTCTATAAAATATTTTCAGAAGGTAAAACAAAATAAAAAAATGTATAAAATGTATTTGCCCTATTTTAATATTTTAAATAAAAGTATATGTATTTATTTATTTATGTACAAACTAAAAGAAAACCAAATAAATGCCTAATAAATTCAAAAATGGTGAGAAAAATATTTTTTATCTTTTTAATATCATGAGAAAAAATAAATAAGTCAATCCAAAAAAAAGAAAAAGTCAGAAAGTCAAAGAAATAAGCAAAATGGCTTGGGGGGTGTAAAAGTAGCAAAAGGGTGCAAATAGGAAAGTCAACTCAGGCCCAGCCCAAGAAGACTTTGTCTTCAACCTCAGACCTGTATGAACAAAGAACACGCGTTTTCCATCTCTTGATTCCTGGACTTTCAAGCAAAACTCATAACATGAAAAATGTAGAGCATGAGAAGACGAATCCAACCATGTAAAGAACTTGACTTAACTCTCTAAGATGAGGGAGAATTTCTTCTCCCCCAATTTCTGACCTAGTTTTTATGCCATGTTCAGACTCAAAATTCTTGCAGCACACATAATATAAATGAAATCTAATTACATGGGCATGTTCAGGGCTATGATTGTGACATGTTTTCTTCACAAACCTAAAGCTAACAATGCCTAATAAGAGAGATACGAGTTCATGAACTTACCTGTTCAGTTGAACTTCTATCTGGCAATGGAGAAGCTTTCAGTGCAAGGTGATGATTGGTATAGCTTCCTTGAGGTCCAGGGATGCTATTCCAAGCTTTACTTTGTCTTGAAACTTCTTGAATCGTGCTAGATAACTTCAACTGCAAAACAAGAAAATGAAAATGGTGGAACTGGTTAGAGGAATTACAGGTCGTGTTTCAAGTTTTGGTTAGCTTGCATTGATGCTAGGGAATGTGTTTGATGAGCTTTGGGCAAGAAATCATGCAAGGGGTGAGAGTTGGCACTCAATCTGCAGAGGTCACTCTGTTTTGGCAGTTTGATGGTGATTCTGGGAATGGGAGTGTTTGGGACCTTGCTTGCTCGTGTTCTAGCTTGGTTAGGATGATTAGAGAGTGTCTACAATATTTGCTTAAGGTTACCAATGCTGAGATGAAAGTTCTGTGTTGTTATGATACTTTTCTTCACACTTAAGCAAGCAAAGTCAAATTGTGTTCTAGGCATGTAGAGGGCCCCTAATCATGCTGCAAAACTCCTCCTTGATCAGTGTGTTATGCTCATAATCTTGTGCCAATTAGATTGTATCTGTACTTGTTGGATTTTCAATTGGACATAAAGCTACCTTTTACAAAAATGGAAGAAATGCTTTATCTATTTTGGGATTAATCCACTATGCAATGCTAGAACACATAGAACATGGTCTTGGCACAATGAATATGCATTAAATTTATGAGTGTAATTGAGATAAAAGGCCTGTAATCAAGTTGTGCAAGCTGAGATTGAAATGCATAGTGCTATGAACATGTAACTTGGCCTAATCAAAAGTGAGTTTTTTGCCATATTGCAAAATTCGATTCTCCCTAACCATGAGGTTGTTTGAGAAGTTCCCTGACATTTTGGAAAGCTTGGAATGTGTAATACAATCCATCTTTTAAATGAAAAGTGAAATTCCAAGTGGAAGTGTATGGAAAATGGCCTTGAAGTTAGGTAGAAAACCTTGCCAAAATAGGTCAAAATTTCACTAAGTTAAGAATGGTTTAGTACCCTTATTCCAAAAATTGTAACTTGAGATACAAGCCTCATTTGGGAAAACTTTGTGAATCAAAGTTGTAGATTATGCAACAAGCTACAAATTTCATGTTTTGACTTTTGTTTGAATCCAAATGAATCTTGGTGAGAAAGTGGGGCAAAGTTGGGAAAAAATTAGGGTTTTCCATAACTTAGAAAAATTCTAAGTTATGAAAAATTCCCATTTCAAACCCTAATTTGCATTTCTTGATTTCTTGGTGAACAAGTTTCATGATTTGGCATGTTTTCATGAAAAATGAATCTTGACCCTTGATTTTGACCAAAAAGTCAAAGTTTGACTTTTCAGTATACAGTCAAAATTGATCAATTGACTGGGAAATTCAACTTTCAATCTTGTGTACTTGGGATCTTTTGAACTTGTTGAGCATGTCAAGATAATTCCATGGGGTCCTTGAGTCCATATGTGAGCTTGGTTTGCCATTGGCTAGGTCAAACAGTCAAAAATTGCCTTTGTGCAATCAAAACCCTAAAAATGACCATTTTGCCCTTTTGGTGATCTGATCAAATTTCTTGTGGAATTGTGATCCAAACTTGATCAAATGGTCTATATGAGTTCATAATGTTAATGTGGGTCAATTTTCATGAGGTTTGACTGTCAATTGGCCACAATTGACTTTTTCCCAATACAGCTGATTTCTAGGTCGACTGTCCAATTGACTGGGTAAAACTTGGAATCAAGACTTGAAACTTGATATGGATAAACTTGGGAGTCCAATATGAAGCAAGAAAGTCATCTTAGGCTTTTTAGGTCAAAACATCTTTGTGCAAACACAAACCCTAATTTGGGTCAATAATGCAAGGAGAAGTCTTGAGCAGAGGAAACCCTAACTGGATCTTGAGCTCCAAGGGTTTTGTGATGGGAAAATGTTGAGGAAATGGGAGGGAAAATTTTGGGGTACAACACTTAGCATATCCTGACTTCACACACAAAAATCTCAAATCCCTTCATACGTTAATGAGCCTTTCGATTCACCCCCTAACTTCCATATACTAGCCTTTCGATTCACTCTCTAGCCTCTATATACCAGCCTTCTGATTCACTCCTAACATTCCATATACCATCCTTTCGATTCAGTAACTTTCAAAGTAAAGTAGAAACTGGAATAACTTCTGGGAGGTTAAAGTAGGCTTAACCCATCATCAAATCATTCCTGGAAGTCATACAGAGTTCATTCGAATTGCACTTAAAGAGGTAAGTTTCTTTCAAAACTTAGAACTCTTCATTCAAGCATCATTTATATATACATTGTAAAGAAAAAAATGTAGACATCATGTCTAGGAAGCTGACCATGCTCTTAGTTTTGATTTTCATTGCTTGTGTCTTAAGAATTTCAATTCTGTCTAGTTAGGTTTTGGTTTTGGTACTAAACAAATTCATGATAACCTTCGACCCATAACTGTTGTAATTATGTGGTTAGATTCGTTTTCAAACTTTAGACATATTTGATGTTTAAAATCTTTCGATTTAACTGAGAAATGAAGCCTTTCGAATCTTAACAAATGAGCTAGACATCCCTACGCTCGAAGGAAGAAGATGAAGCCATGTTTAAACATTCAGAACTGGGTTCATTTTATATTTAGTGCAAGTTGTATAGCCAACGGATGAAACAAACCACCCCAGTGGTACAAACTGCGCGCGCTAAAGCTTTACCATGTAGGAGGTCCTGGGTTCAAGCCCCAACGAGACCTTTTGTTCATTTTCATATTTTCTCACTTTTTTTGTTTGCAGGAAATACACTTTGGCCTCCACAGTTGGGCTTCAACATTTTTATGTTTCTGACCCCCTGCTTACTAACAAATAGGCCCTTGGCCCAAACACAACTATTTTCTACACAAAAACTGTTTTAAACACAAAAACCGTTTTCTACACAAAAACACCAAAAAAATTTAAATTATTTAGTTTATTTTATTTAACTTACAATGAAAATACAAAAAAAAAACATTTTCCTATTTATTTTCTTTTCTTTAATTTAATCTTAATTTTTATTTAGTTTAATTAAATTTCCTTTTAGTTAAATAGGCCAAAATCTTTCTTTAATAAAATTAAAACAAATGCATTTTCTTTTCATTCATGTCCTGTACATTATATTCCTTTCAATTCTTATACATTATTCAAATTCAATATGGTTGTAATAGATAATTAGGATTTAATTTCTTGCAATCCCCATTTATAAATTTGTACACCCCATCCCCAAATGATGTAATAGCGTAGTAAATTTACTTTCCGTAATCTACCGCTTTCACATAAATTGTTAGTAATTAGGGTGTGTATGGCAAGATAAAAAATCAACCGTTAGAAAACCCCAATTTCAAAGAAAAAAATGCATGCAATCAAACACACTATTCACACGTGCACCTCTAGGGTAATCTCACTTTTTGCCTCAGAAAATAGTCACGTCCCTCGAATATGGGTGTTTTAGAAAAGACCCTCGATAAAAAAAGATCATAGTCCCTCGATGTCCCTCGATGTTGCCTTTGGTAAATGATCTAGTCCCTTACAAAAATTGCTAAAACGTCTCATAAGTTGCCTTCTATGACTATAAGATTGACCCACGTTCGTCCCTTCACATCCAACGATGGGGCTTCATACCAATCAATGGTAAGGTAGCAACATATAAATGAGGAGGAAAAGAACATATACCTTTTGAGTAGGCAGGACGCTCGTAGTTGCTTGCTCACAAACTTAAACTATTTTCACATTTACACTTTTAAAACATCTTTCTAAAACAAACATCTCTTTGAACTATTTTCGAAACCAACACTTTGTATGCATTCTTATAGAGACGAGAATCATTACAAAGTTAGCCGCAACAAAGGAATTTTGCAAAATATTTTCAAACTTACACCCACCATAAAACACATTTTCAAACAAACCATTTTCAAGTGATATAGCAAGCAACTAAGATCCCATAGAAAACTACATATGGAAAGGGTGCTAATACCTCCCCTTTTCATAATCTACCCCCCGAACTCAAGAAAATATCTCAAAGGTCTTTCCTATTCTTTTGACCATTTCCTTATTAGATAAAAGAAAAGTCAGTGGCTACTCTTGCTATCCACAACAATTACAATCAAATGCAAAACAACCAAGTCAGTTCTCCCACCGTATTACAGAACTGGCGACTTTGCTGGGAATCTCCTTAAAAGTGGAGTTACCTTAGAGCTAGATCACATTTATTTGCTTTCATTGTTTGATTTCTTTGCTTTACATTTATGAGTCCTTCTTTGGGTTATTGTTAAAGATCCTACGCCCAGATCTGGGGCACCTTTTTAGGCAAGTAGTAATAAATCGTGGGGGTTATGCAAAGTATACCAACATAGTTAAAGAGATGGCTACATTAGTGTGACACATTTTTTGGTACCGGTAGCCCTTGAGTTTAGTCAAGGAGAATACAGGGCCACTGTGTGGTGTCATGAAGCACTAACTGACTTTAGAACCTTACTTGAATAACTTGGCCATTAGGAAGTAGTGAGATATCCAGATTTGGTGCAGTCCGAATTTGGTGATACTCGATACTACGCTCATTGAGATCAGCCTTTCGGGATATTTTGGTCGCCATTAAAGAGGCTTGCGCTGAAACAATGCCCGATGAAGAAAGATCAGTGATATTGAGATCCCCTAGAACCCGGTTATTATTACTAGGACAGGTTGAGCCAACTAAACCTCAAGAGAGTACTTACCTACAAACTCCATGCAAGCCTAAACCTAAGGACTTGTCTTCTTTATATGTATATGACTATTTTACATAATAACTTGCTTGCTTTGCATACTTGTACATAACATCATGACATCATACCATAGAGTTTTTAACTAACCGTTTCAAGGATCTCAAGGGCCTATCATGCAGGGTCTTGTTGAACCAGACGCCTATCAAGGGGCAAGATGATTCATTCTCTAATAAAAAATGTTGTCAAAGACCAAAGCACGGTAACAAGAGCCAAGGGCTATGACTCACTTGACACAGTGAGCTTGATTCTTGTGGAAGGACATCCACCAATACGAAGTTCTCCAATCAAAGCTGTTGATCAAAATTCAACTTCTATCATCTTCTTGTGTTTACCCCGCGAGATCCTTGAAAACATGCATCCACATACCATGCATCATATCATGACAGGATTTTCCCACACAGGTCTCTCATCCACTTACTGTTTATTTCCATAGAGATGGCTCTAGAATAGACTATCAAGCACATTCATACTCAAAATGTTCAACTTCAAGAGATGTTCTTGAACCTATCCAAGGGACAAGAAGAGGTGAAAGCGCTCCTCACTAGGGGCATGATCATGGGAAATCCTAAGGACAACAAGAGTGACTAGTTGGAACGACTACAAACTGAAATGGCAACAATGAAAGTCCATATGTTGGGACAACTAGTGGGCCATATGGCTCTTATCCAAAACTTAGCTCGGGGAAAAGAAGAGCTAAGGACCCTTATCAACAAACTTCATCAAGACGGTTGCAACCGTATGAAACAAACGGTCAAGATTAGGGATCAAGTCACTACCCAGCCTCCCATGAGACAAGAAGCCGGTTCAAGGGAGAACAGATCTTTCCAAATTACCTCTACGTCACGGGCTCAACAATGACCTCGTCAACGGGAAAATCAAGAAAGGCAAAACAACCCCGAGATACAGTTTACTAACATCAACATGCCACTGTCTCAAGCGTTGCAACACATGTTGAGGATGAATCTGATTAAGCCGATAGGACCTCATCCAAACCCCAAAACTTCTTCTTCTAAATACAATCCTGATTCCAGGTGTGCCTATCATTCTGACAGTCCTGGGCGTGATACAAACGATTGTTGGGCGCTAAAGTACAAGATTCAAAACCTGATCGACGGAGGAGCATTGAAGTTCACACAAGACGGTAAACTGGAGCTTTTCTATCACCCCTCAAGGGCATCCGTATGAAGTGAAGATCTGGGCAAGGAAATTTTCTATTTATTCGAATTTTCAGTTATAATTTCTTTGTTTACTTAAACACTTATCTATATGTCAGACTTTGGTCATTTTCATTAATGCATTAAATATGTTTGTCTTGAATTAATCCATTCATTTTCATTCTATTTAAATTATGATTTTTACTCCCTTTATGATATTCAACTCTTGTTTTAAAAGTTGCAAGCCTTTAGAGGGAGGATGACAAAAACAATGCTATAATCTCATACGATATGCTTTTGGACAGACCTTGCTGACGATATACAGGCGTTATTTCAATTCTTAAACATTGGAGTTATAAGGAGGATAATCCCTAGTCAAACCCTTTGAGCCAAAGAATTAGGAGTTTTCTTTTTCACACAAATTTAAACCTTTAATCAAAACCTGGGGCAAGGTAGTTTCTCAGTTAATTCAAACGCGCGTTTAGTCGCAAACTTTCACTTCGTACACAACGAATGACATAAAAAACATTCCTCTGGAATCAAAAGACGGTGATGGTTTCCGATCCAATAGGAAGTAATTATCTCTCAAAAGAAAAACCCACTAAGTCAAAACCTATGAAGGAGACTTAAGAAAAACTGGGGCATCCCGCTGACTATAAACTCAAAACAAGAATAGTCAGGCAAAAATTAGGGATAGTAAATCAAAAAAGAGGACACTACAAATCCTCAACAACATGGAAAATATGGAAAAAATGATTTCCTTCCAACAAATAAGTTTCCAAATTTCTGAACCATCACCAAAATGTTATCCGGACTCAATATGAGTTCAAATGTGAAATTAACTGAGTTTTGGACTGAAGAACATCACGAAGAACGGGCGGGTACAATTACACTTTGAGCCTTATCCTTTGTTTCTTAAACCGTGAACCTAGACCACGATACAACCTTTCAAAGTCCTAATTAAATCATAGATTAATTCGAAAGCATACTGTTACAAAAGGTATCCTTACTTCTGTAAGGCTTACTCTAAATCCTGAGTTGAGTTTTCTTACAAAAAATTCTTTTATCTGCTAAAATGCATTTTCAAAACTTCAAGACAAGCATACACTTTATATTATTTGAATATCATCGTTTGCATATGGCTAATTGTTTGACAGCGGAGAAATTCACACGACGAATATCCAACGAACGAAAGCTCTCTCAGTGAACAAAATCACTTCAAATGGGATGAAACTTCCAACGACAAATCTCCTATAAACAGGGGGCACACCATAATCATTGTTTAGCACATCTGGGGTAGTCAAGTCAAGATTCCAAGAAAGATCTCAAGAAATGTTGAATAACCAGGTGCAGGTCTGTATTTGAATCACTTGGGGCATTGAACGTGAACTCCAACAAAGGGTTACATATGGTCAGGCAAACATTTCCTAGCAATACTACAAAAACTTACTACCAGGGGAAATAAAAAATCTCCCACAAAGTCCTTTTCATAGGGTGATCCCCAGCCAGAGTTTCAATCTCTGAAAACTTCTCCCCAACTGAGTTAATCTTAAGAATCCTCGAGGAGTTATGCCAAAAGAAAACGCCCCTCCAGCAGATTGGTAACAGGGTTTGTTTCTCCAACAAACGACAAGATTCCCCAGCTTGAATTTTCCTCTCAGACTATCACAAATCAAGGGACCACAACTCCTCTTCCCCAGTAAATTTTTCTACAACCCCCAGTGAGTTGCTGCAAAACCTTGGAGATAACCAGATAACAATTAATTTCTTTGTCCCCAACAAGTTTTTTAACTTCCTTTCTCTTCCATCAAGAGATAACTTCCCAGTAGAGAAACAGACAGCTGAAACTCCTGAACTCTTTTCCCCAAGCGGAAATCAAAACTCTCCACAAATTTTTCTTCTCAAGCAAAATCAACATTCCCCAACGGAGTTCTTCTCAAATAAAAAAACAGGAATCCCCAGTGGAAACATTCTAAAAGCAAGGTCTGGAAAAGTGTGCATACTCTTCATTCCCAACGGCTGTCCGAGATTTAGCTTCCCAAAACTCCCCAACACTTGTCAAGGATTTATTTTCCAAGACAAAATTACATTCCAACAACATTTCATGCATCATATTACATACATGATAAGTGCATACAGCACAAATGCATACGACATAATCTCATTTATTTTGAGAACATCATTACGCCATGAATTTCATACATCATGACATTGCATACAACTAACTCTTTACCTTTTCAGGAAAGATCAATCAACATCAAATTATCATCAACAAATTTTCAATAAAGACAGGACAACTATCTGTGAACAAATCAATTATAGATAATTTCCTGAAACAGGACGTGGTGATTATCTACATGACGAATACTTCCTTCAGACCTCTGCTGGTTCAATTTAAATATCTCAATGGTTTATCTTGATTCCTTTCTGGTAGACATTTTCTATGGTTCAGATAGATTGCTCCAAGATTTATTTTGATTTATTTTAGTTAAAGAATATTCAAGACCTCTGCTGGTTCAGTTTAAATCTCTCAATGGTTTATCTTGATTCCTTTCGGGTAGACATTTTCTCTGGTTCAGATAGATCTCTCCAAGATTTATTCTAATTCGTTCCAGTTAAAGAATATTCAAGACCTCTGCTGGTTCAGTTTAAATCTCTCAATGGTTTATCTTGATTCCTTTCCGATAGACTTTTTCTCTGGTTCAGATAGATCGCTCCAAGATTTATTCTGATTTGTTCTAGTTAAAGAATATTCAAGATCTTTGCTGGTTCAGTTTAAATCTCTCAATGGTTTATCTTGATTCCTTTCCGGTAGACATTTTCTCTGGTTCAGATAGATCACTCCAAGATTTATTCTGATTCATTCAAGTTAAAGAATATTCAAGACCTCTGCTGGTTCAGTTTAAATCTCTCAATGGTTTATCTTGATTCCTTTCCAGTAGACTTTTTATCTGGTTCAGATAGATCGCTCCAAGATTTATTCTGATTCGTTCCAGTTAAAGAATATTCAAGACATCTGCTGGTTCAGTTTAAATCTCTCAATGGTTTATCTTGATTCCTTTCTGGTAGACTTTTTCTCTGGTTCAGATAGATCGCTCCAAGATTTATTCTGATTCGTTCCAGTTAAAGAATATTCAAGACCTCTGCTGGTTCAATTTAAATCTCTCAATGGTTTATTTCGGTTCCTTTCCGGTAGACATTTTATCTGGTTCAGATAGATCACTCCAAGATTTATTCTGATTCATTCCAGTTAAATAATATTCAAGACCTCTGCTGGTTCAGTTTAAATCTCTCAATGGTTTATCTTGATTCCTTTCCGGTAGACTTTTTTTCTGGTTCAGATAGATCGCTCCAAGATTTATTCTGATTCATTCCAGTTAAAGAATATTCAAGACCTCTACTGGTTCAGTTTAAATCTCTCAATGGTTTATCTTGATTCCTTTCCGGTAGACATTTTCTCTGGTTCAGATAGATCACTCCAAGATTTATTCTGATTCGTTCCAGTTAAAGAATATTCAAGACCTCTGCTGGTTTAGTTTAAATCTCTCAATGGTTTATCTTGATTCCTTTCAAGTAGACATTTTCTTTGGTTCAGATAGATCGCTCTGAGATTTATTCTGATTCGTTCCAATTAAAGAATACTCAAGACCTCTGCTGGTTCAATTTAAATCTATCAATGGTTTATCCTGATTCTTTCCCGTAGACATTTTCTCTGGTTCAGATAAATAGCTCCAAGGTTTATTCTGATTCTTTTCCAGTTAAAGTCAAGTTTAGACTCAGTCTAATTTCTGTCAACAATCACCTTTGGATGGCATCTATAAGCCCATGTCCGACAACTCTCTATCATCTTACCAAATGGAATCTTTAAGCCCATTCCCTACATAATCAACCACCACATCATCAAGTGCAAATTTATGGGCACTCTAGTGTTCAATCATCTCCCACCTTCAAGTCATGAATGGCAGATTCACCAATCTAACTTTCAGGCTTAAGAAGATTGAATAGGGGCAGCTGTTGTACCCTAAAATTTGCCCTCTCATTTTTCAAGGCATTTCTCACAAAGACTCTCAAGGTTCAAGCTTGCATAGGTACAGTTGGATTTTCCAGTACCAAGTTAAAAAGGAAACTGACAAAAAAAGGAGGAAAACAGATAAAAATAATCTTTTTGACAAAATTGGAGAAAAACAAGTCTTTTCGATTCAGCTCTTTCGATTAGCCTTTGGGCCTCTTTTGATACAAGCTTAGCTTGCATCCTTCGACTGGGTGTTAGCCTCTGGCACACTGGTTTGGATTCACAAGGCAGGAACTTCCTGCATTCCACCTTCGATTTTACCTTTGGCCTCACAGGGTTCACAATGCAATGGCTGCCTATGTGCCTGCTTCGTTGGATGTTTGATGCGTGCATGCCTGTGTTGACTGGAAAAATATTCCCCAATACTTGCTTTGATTCATAAGTTGATGACTATCTGCGTACAAGCCTTAGTTTGAGCCATAACTTCTTTCTTACATGCAAAAGGCTTCCCCCATACTAGCATGCACAAGGCACAAAGCCTCCTATAGCCTCTTTCAATTCCAAGGCAAAAAGACTCCTTTTGGAATTCTTCGATTGCTCAAATTTTCTTCCTGTATACCTCTTTCATCTGGGCATCTTTGCAAGCCTAGCATGCCTCTTTCATTTGGGCATGTACCCCCCTTTGTTGCAAGCTTCGTTTAGGAGTTTATACCTCCTGCATGTAGGCTTCGACAGAGCATTGACTATGTTTCCCTTTAGTATGTTGAAATTCCATCCTTGACAAACTTCAGCACACATGGTTGGTGGGCCCTGTGATACGGTGGGAGAACTAACTTGAGGTTTTGCGTTTGTGTTCGCAAATGTTTCGGTTTAGCAAGAGTGGCCACCGACTTTTTATTTTATCCTAAGGAAAGGTCAAAAAGCACAGGAAAGACCTTTGAGATATTTTTTTGGGTTCGGGGAGTAGATTATAGAAAGGGAAGGTATTAGCACCCTTTCTATCCATGGTTATCCATGGGCTCTTAATTACTTGTTTATATCACTTGCTTTGCTTTTCAATTGTTTGAAATGGTGCTCTTCAATTGTTTGAAATGGTGCTTTGTGTGTGGTTTTGAAAGATGTTTTGAAAAGAGGCCATCGTTGTGGCAACCTTTGTAATGATTCTTGTTTGAATGTATACAAAGGTGTTTTTGTATTTTGAAAAGTTTTCAATGTTTGAAAGTAGGGTTTTGAAATTGTGTGATGAAGTGTGTTTTAAAAATAGCAAGGATGTTTTTGCAAGCTTTTGATCAAGTAACTAAGAGTTATCTACCCTATTTTACTCAAAGATATTTCTTATGTTTTTTTAACCCTTTTAACAGTGTTGCTTCACCATTGTATTTGGTGAACAAACTTGTGTTAGGATGTTAAACGGGACAGGCGCGGGTCATCATATAGACCATGATAGCAATAATGTCAAGTATTTTTGGCAATTTTCTTGAGGGACTTGATCATTTTTGTTTAGGCAACCTAGATAGCGTAATCGAGGGACTATGATCTTTTGTTTTGTTTTTGTTTTGCCAAAGTACTCAACATGCATACCATGGCCCATTTTTGAAGGCAACAAGTGGATTGTAACCCTAGGGGTGTAAGTGTGCATTGTGTTTGTTTTTCATGCATTTTTGTCTTTGATTAGGTCAAACTATTTGTTGGTTTTAATTTTTGCATACAAACCCTAATTCTAATCATGGTATAATTGAAAGCATTTAAATGCGTAAAAATAAATCTAAGTTATTACAACTTTGATATAGGGAGGGGGGTACAATTTTGAATAGGGGGGTATTTGACAAGAAATATAAAACCCTAATTACTATTAAATCCAAATTGAATTCTTTGTGCAAATAAAATAAATGGGCAATATTTAATTAAACAAGATGAATAAATATTAAACAAAATGTATTATGCAAAAAAAAGAGTTTTTATTTATTCATGTATACAAAAGTATATTTTTTTTAATATAAAAAAGTACAAAGAAATAAATAAAAGATTTATTTGTTTTTAGGGTAAAAACCCTAATTCCTTAAGAAAATAAATATGATGTATTTTTTATGTACAAAAAAATAATATTAATATGTGTAAAAATGTAATATATCCAAAAAAGGGTATTTTTTAGTATAAATAACAATAAAAATATAATATTTTTGTGTTTTATTTCTAAGTATTTAATAAAACAAAAGTATATATATATATATATATATATATATATATATATATATATATATATATATATATATATATATATATATATATATATATATATATATATATATATATATATATATATATATATATATATATATATATATATATATATATATATATATATATATATATATATATATATATATATATATATATATATATATTAAATATGTTAAGTATGTAAAAAATAAAATAAAATATTTACAAAAATACAATATATTCAAGAAAATATTTTTGGTGTAAATAAAAAAAAGAAATGAAAATAAGAGTATTATTTGCATTATTTTCAAGTTTAAACAAAATAACATATGTATTTAAATTGTTGTTTATATTAGAAAAAATCAAAATAAAATATCTAATAAATGAAAAAAATTGTGAAAATATTTTTAGAGTATTTTTTATATTTGAAAATAAAATATCAAAGTCAGAAAAGAAATTAAAATGCAAAAATAATGAAAATACAAAGAAATGGGCCAGGGGGTGCTGAAAGTAAACTGGGAGGTGTTGGAAGCAAGAAGGCCAGGCCCAACCCAAACTTCATCTTCAACCTCCAGAAATTTGAAAAACGCGCGCATGCCTGTACAAACTTGTATCTCCTGTATTTGTGATCTTTTGACAAAACTCAAAACATGAAACTTGTAGAGTATCAAATCACGAATTTAACCATATAAAAAACTTAATCTAACTAAAAAAGACTAGAGAGAATTTCTCTGGCCCTAATTTCTAACTTAGTTTTTTCAGAAAGTTCATGGATGAAATTCTCCTAGCACGATTAATATAAATGAAAACTGAGCATATGTATGGTTTCAGGGCAATGAGTACAACATCTTTCATTCACAAACCTAAGGCTAAATGTTACTAAATAGAGAGATAGAAGTTCATGAAATACCTGTTTCAGTTGAGTTCGAGTTGGCCAATACAACAACTTTCAATGGGGCCTGAGGTTCTTTTGAGCTTGCTTGATGTCCCCTGAACCTTTCCCAATGCTTAGTTTGTTTTGAAGTGGCCTGAATCGTGCTACAGAACTCAACCTGCAAAGCTTCCAAACAAAAATAGTGATGTGTGTAAATGGAGTTACAACAGCTTGTGAATGGTCTGGACAACTTAGGTGTATTGTTTAGAATGTGTTTGAAGTGATTTGGGATAAAACGCACGAGGGGATTTGATTGTGGCTTGTGATTTGCAGAACTTGCCCTGTTTTGGGAAGAAATGAAGATTTTGTGCACAAGGGGGTTTTAGAGGTTAAAGACTCGTGTTTCTGGCTTACAAGGATATGAGAAAACTTGTTTGAAAAATTTGCTTCAGTTCAATATATCAGATCTGTGAGTTATGAGCTTTTGGCCATTTGACTTGTTTTGAAAGCAAAGATGTGAAGTGACCAAGCTATGGCCTGTACAGGCTAGTTACAAGCATGCTCAAGTTGGTGTACTATGCCTGAGATTAGGGAACTTGTTTGCTGCAAGGAAAAAAGTCCAAGGCTCAAGAAAATGCAATTTGACATAAAATGGCCTTTATGAAAATGGAAGTGTGACCTTTATGCTCAAAATGGAAATGTTCATTGTACAATGCTCTCTTGACCAGAACAATGCTAATGTCCAATGTATTTGAATTCAATTTTTTAGTGTAAATTGGTTTAGATGCCTGTAATTATGTACTAAGCTAGTTTGGTCAGATTTTCAACTTGGTATGAACATGTATTGGCCATGGTTACAAAGTGAGTTTTTGCCAACTTCAAGCATTCGATTCTCCCTAACCACAAGTGTGTTTGAGGAGTTCTTGGACAATTTGGAAAGCTTGAAACATGTAATATAATCCATATTTGAAATTCAACTTTAAACTCCAAGTGGAACCATGTGGAAAATGGCCAAGAAGATGGGTCAAAATCCTGCCTAAACTAGGGCAAAATTTCTCTAAGTTGAAAGTTTTAGGGACCCTTGTTTCAAAAATCATAACTTGAGATCCAAGCTTCTTTTGAGAAAACTTTGTGAATAAAAGTTGTAGACTTTGTGATGGAATACAACTTTCATGTTGTAAGTTTTGTTTAAATCCATTTTCATCTTGGTGAAAAAATGGGACAAAGTTAGGAAAAAATAAGAAATTTTTATAACTTAGAAAATTTCTAAGTTATGAAAATTTTCCATTTTAAACCCTAATTTGAAAATTTGGGTTTCTTGATGAATAAGTTTCATAATTTGACATGTCTTGATGAAAAATGACCTTGGCACTTGATTTTGACCAAAAAGTCAAAGTTTGACTTTTCAGTATACAGTTAAATTTTGATCAGTTGACTGAAAAATTCATCTGTCAATCCTTTGCATTTGAGATCTTTTGAACTTGTTGAATGGGTCAAGATGATGTCATTGAGTCCTTGAGTCCATGGTTGGGCTTGATTTGCTATTGGCTAGGTCAAACAGTCAAAAATTGCCTTTGTACAGTCAAAACCCTAAAAATGACCATTTTGCCCTTTTGGTGATCTGATCAAATTTCTTGTGGAATTGTGATACAAACTTAATCAAATGGTTCATATGAGTTCATAATGTTGATGTGGGTCAAAATTCATGAGGTTTGACTATCAATTGGCCACAGTTGACTTTTTCCCCAATACAACTAATTTCTAGGTCAACTGTCCAATTGACTGGGCAAAAATTTGATTCAAGGCTTGAAACTTGGTATGGGCAAACTTATGAGTCCAACATGAAGTATGAAAGTCACTTTGGGCATTGTGGGTCAAAAAATCCCTGTGCAAACTCGAACCCTAATTTAGGTCAACAGTGCAAGGAGGTGTCTTGAGCAGAGCAAACCCTAGCTTGATCTTGAGTTCCAAGAGCCTTGTGATGAGAAATGTTGATAAAATGAGAGGGCAAATTTTGGGGTACAACAGCCCCCTTCAAAAGACATTTAGTGGTGGATTTGAAGGGCATACATATGAGTCCCTGTCAAAGGGTATACCTTACTAGTCCATTCAAAGGACACATTTAGCCCTTTTCAAAGAAGCATACACGATCCATTCAAGGGACACGTCTGGGCATCCCATTCGAAGGACATGATTGATGGCCCATTAAAAGGATTTACAAAGCCCACCTTAAGGCATGTTTTGGTGACCCATCTAAGGGTCACACATTTGGCTCCTTTGAAGGATGCACAAAAGTGACCCATTCGAAGGATACTTGTTGGAGGAAAATCAAATAACATTGTTAGAAGAGGAATCTAGTCGAAGGAGGGTCAAAACGAAAGAATGAAATGTTCAAAGATACTTGCTTCCAAGTTCAAGCCTGGTACACTGGCCAAAAATGCTGCACAACAGTCCTGAAACACTGCCCCATTCTTGCACCAAAGTAGCATACAAGCACTGTCCATCAAAAGCTACAAAGAGCAGTTTACTCAAATTGTTCAAATTACTTTGTTTTCCCTCCAAAAGCTTCAGCCAGCTTTGCCTATAAATAAGAGGCTCCACAACATGTTTAGAGAGGACTTTTTGCAAAGGGGAACGAATCTTCAAAATTCTCAAACACTCTAAAAAATAATCAAACTCTCAAACACTTAAACACTCATCAAACACCAACCCGGAATCTAAACATTTCCCCCTTCGAATCTGAAATATCCCCACACCTTGTTACCCTTTGAGACCAGTAGGAAGAACCTCACACTTGTTCTTCTCCTTCGAATCCAGCCTCAGAAATGTCATCTCTGTTTCTTCCATTCGAATCCAGAAGTATTCAGGGCAGCAACTAAAGGTCCAGCTCACACACTCCAGCTTCAAGCAAGGTAAGTCACTCTTAACCTTGGACCTTTCGTTTCTAGCATAACATGTAAATAAACTTTCTTTTCGTTTCAAACATGTACATACCATTGTTCTTCTTTTTGTTTCCACCCTTTTAATTTGTTTTCATGGCTAATCCTTTTGGGTTCTGTTCCTTGGTGTGTTATAAATGCTTTAAGAACTAACCTGGACCTAAGGTAATGCTAGCATGGCCTTAGGCCATGTTGCTATTTAATATCTCAAATGAAAGAAACAAGATACAAGAGTATAAACCAAAGCCTTAGGCTCCCTCACTGACTCCAGGCCCCACTCGAAGGAGGCAGAAAGGCAGATTGCATTTTGCACTGATTCCAGGCCCAGTCGAAAGGCACACTGTGATACGATGGGAGAGAACTGCCTGTTTTTGAAATGCTGGTTCGCGTTTTGCATTTGTTTTTGCAAAATGTCGCGGTAAGCAAAAGTCGCCACCGTCTTTTATTTTATCCAACGAGGAAAGGAAAAAAACACAGAAAAATTCCTTTTTCGAGATGTTTCTCGGGTCCGGGGGGTAGATTTTAGAAAGGGAAGGTGTTAGCACCCTTTCTATCCGTGGTTATCCACAGACTCTTAGGTACTTGTTGAAAGTGTTTTCAAAATTTGCTTTTCTTTGTGTTTGTGGGTTTGAAAAGAGTTTTTGTTTGAAAGGTGTAAGTGCGAAAAGTTTTGTTTTGTTTTAGAAAGAGCAAGTACTTAAGAACCATTTACCTACTCGAAAAAGGAATGAATCTGTGCTAATGTCCTTTAGACAATGCTATCCCACTATTGATGAGTAGGTAGCACCATCGTTGGAGTTTTAAGGGTCAATTCGATTAAGGGACGTGTGGTCACTAAAGCAATGTTAGGACGCCTTAGCGGTAACCCTAATGTCTTAGATCATTTTTCCGAGGCAACCGTTTCGAGGAAACTATGATCTTTGGACAAGAGGGCGACCTCTAAAAATTCCTATACTCAATGACCACGTTCGAAAGCAACCAAGTGAGGTGTACCCTAAGAGTGCGCATGTGCGAGTGTGTTGTTTCGGTTAATTTTATCTTTGTACATGTCAATGGTTATCTATGTTGATTTTAGGTTTAAACATTTGATCTTGTCATGCATTCCCTATTTATCAAACATCTAACCGTTTATAAGTTGCGGAAATTAAATTGTAGAAATTAAAACTAACTATTACAAGGCGTCGGGTATTTACATCGCCAAAAACAACCCTTGAAATTAAAATGCGGAAAGTAAATAAAGCGATAAAAGTCCTATTAAACTATTACATTCCGAGAAACAGATACAATAATATGATAAAATGGATCGCATGCAAGAAATTAAATTGGGCGAGTTTTTTAGGGTTTTGACCCTTTTTTGAAAGAAAGTGATTTTTTGTTATTTTGAATTAAAAAAAGAAACTAGACCTAAGTTAATTATTAAATTAAATAAGCTAATTAATTAATTAATGAAAAAATAATATTTTTTTTGGATTTTTGATATTTAAAGAAATAAAATAAATTTGATCAAAGTTAGTAAAAACTAATTATCTACATTAATTTTAATTATTGCAAAAAATATTAAAAGTTATACCTAATTAAAACTAAATTAATTAAATTAATATTTATTTACAAAAATAAAGTGCTGAATTTAATTTTAATAAATAAAATATATTTTTTGGTTTTTGAGTTTATGAGGAAAAAAGGTTTAATTGGTTAGTTAAAATAAAAATAATAAAACAAAACAATTAAATAAATAAAATAAAAAGAAAGAAATAGAAATAACCCAGGGGGGTCAGGCCCAATTTGGAGGTTTGGATGGCAATTTTCAAGGCCAGATAGTGCAAGCCCGCGCTGACTTTTCTGGATCCCATGCACGCCCATTGACTTGAGAGTATGATGGACTTTCATTCTGGGCCACCAGATCTGGCCTGGGGCCATCTGGCAAGTGGTTGGATGAGGGTGTATCATGCACTGTGCGCTTGGAAAGGCATTGGATAACCTAAAAGAAAATAATAACAAATAATATGGGGACCTGGGATTCGAACCCAGGTCCTGCAGGCCAATGCATACGCTCCACTACCACTCAGCCAACATGTTTTATTTGTTAGTGGAATGAACACTAAATATAATATTGGAAAAACAAAACAATATGCCAGAATTAAAAAATAAAGCGCGAAATTTTGAATGGAGCAATAGGATGGGGACACGTCTTCGTCCCTGTCCTCAGGTTTATACAGAGATTATCTGCGGATTTAAATCCGCAGCAAAAGGCATAGGTCCATTCCAAAATCCATCCCAGGCTATATAAACTCCATCCAATTCCATGGTTGTTCTCGCCTCTTCATCCCGGTCTCAACCATGTCCATTAACAGGCCTAATTTCACCTGTATCAAAAACCCCTAAAAAAAACCTAGGAAACCCTAGAATGGCATTTTACGATTCACAGCACAAGAATGAAATTGATTATTACAGAAAGTTAGCAAATGTCATGAGGAATCAGATTATGCAATCACTTTTGAGAATGGATGCAAGAATAGAGATTTGGGAATCCATGAACATGGCGGATCCGAGGGACACTTACAGTGCTTTTGGAGGCTGGAGAATGTGTGATCTTGATTAGTTCTGCTTCTGAGAAGTGCCAGGAAGCGATTGAGATGCTTGTTAGGTCGTGAAAGTGCCTCTTAGAACGATTTCGATTCCACACTTTTTTGCAATTTTTCCAAGTTTGGTTCTTGTGATTTTGCAGCTTCTATCCTCTAATTCGTGCCTCTTTGCCTTGTATATGCATGCAGCTTTGGATTAGGTCAAGTTTTGGGTCTTGAATCTTTGCACATTGATGCTTTAGGATTTGATTTGATCCTCCATTGATGTCTTTCTAAATTGGTCCAAAATCCAATATTTTTGTACATTAAAAGCTTGATACAAATTTGATCATGATCATCATGATAATTAAGACCTATAATAACCAAAAAGATCCTAAGTCATCAATATTTAGATTTTATTTGATTTAAATTGAATTAATTCAACAAAAAATAAAATAAAATAGAAAAATTAATAAATGGACACAAGGCTGAAGCTAGGACACGTGTGTAGTGTGACAAGATCAAATCAAGTGAAAAAGAATGGGCCTATTTGAAAAAATTTGAAGTTTTGGGGATAGTTGACTTTTGGCAATTTTACAAAAATGCCCAACTTCAACAATGCATAACTTCTTCAATTTTGAACTTTTGGAAGTGTTCTTGGACTTTTTAGAAATCTTGAGATGTCCTCTAACCAACCCTTTTTGTATCATCTCATTTTGATATTCCATGATCAAGTTATAAGCTTTGGCAAAAAAGGTATTTTTGTTGACTTTAAAAAATAACCTATAATGTACAAATTTGTAACTTTTTGTGAGTTCATTTATTGATCTTGGGGTATGAAGATGGATTGTGGGAAATTTCATTCTCTTCAAAATGAGATTTGGATGGGTCATTTCTCATAAATTATGAGAAAGTTATGCTTAGTCAAAGTTGAGTTGACTTTTCCTACAAAACCCTAATTTAGCAACTTTTGAGTTTTGATGAATTTTGAGCAATCCTTGATGAATCATGATCAACCCTTGATAAAATGATGAAATAACCTTCAAAATTAGAATGTTGACAAAAAATCTTGAAGTTTGACTGTATTTGGGTCACAATTGACTTTTGCCCTAACACAATCGATTTTTGGACCTCTTGAGCAATTGACTGACCAAACTTCCTCTGCAAGGCTTGAAATTTGACATGGATGAACTTGAGAATATATTAGGATATTGGGGAGAAATTGAGGTCATTTGGATGTAAGGACCTTGATGCAACACAAAACCCTAATTTGAGATTGACTGCCTTAGGAGATGACTTGACTGTCCAACTCTTGAGCAATCTTGAGCAACTTGGAGATTATTCTTGCAATGCCTTGAGAAATATGAGAGGGAAAATTTTGGGGTACAACAGCTTCCCCTGTTCAATTTTCTTAAACCTATGGATATAGATTGGCTTTCGGGCCTTTCGTGATCCGAAGGTGGAAGATGATTGAACACTAGAGTGCCCAGAAATTTGCACTCGCATGAAGTGGTGTCAGCATTGTGATGTCGGGAATGGGCTTACAGATGCCATTTGGAGACTGTTGATAGATGGTCTAAACTTCAACTGGAATACGAATCAGGGAGATCTTATCGGCGATCTGACTGAACCAGAGGAGGTCTTTGATTAACTTTAACTGGATCGACATCAGAAAAATCTTTAGGAATCGATTTAACTGGACAAGAGAAGGTCTTGGAATAACTTTGACTGGATCGGCATCAGGAAAATCTTTAGGAATCAATTTAACTGGAACAGAGAAGGTCTTGGAATAACTTTGACTGGATCGGCATCAGAAAAATCTTTAGGAATCGATTTAACTGGAGCAGACAAGGTCTTGGAATAACTTTGGCTGGATCGGCATCAGAAAAATCTTTAGGAATCGATTTAACTGGACCAGACAAGGTCTTAGAATAACTTCAACTGGATCGGCATCAAAAAAATATTTAGGAATCGATTTAACTGGACCAGAGAAGGTCTTGGAATAACTTTGATTAGATCGACATCAGAAAAATCTTTAGGAATTGATTTAACTGGACCAGACAAGGTCTTGGAATAAGTTTGACTGGATCGGCATCAGAAAAATCATTAGGAATCGATTTAACTGGACCAGACAAGGTCTTGGAATAACTTCAACTGGATCGACATCAGAAAAATCTTTAGGAATCGATTTAACTGGACCAGAGAAGGTCTTGGAATAACTTCAACTGGATCGGCATCAGAAAAATATTTAGGAATCGATTTAACTGGACTAGAGAAGGTCTTGGAATAACTTTGACTGGATCGGCATCAGAAAAATCTTTAGGAATCGATTTAACTGGACCAGAGAAGGTCTTGGAATAACTTTGACTGGATCGGCATCAGAAAAATCTTTAGGAATCGATTTAACTGGACCAGACAAGGTCTTGGAATAACTTTGGCTGGATTGGCATCAGTAAATCTTTAGGAATCGATTTAACTGGACCAGATAAGGTCTTGGATTAACTTCAACTGGATCGGCACCAGAAAAATCTTTAGGAATCAATTTAACTGGACCAGAGAAGGTCTTGGAATAACTTCAACTGGATCAGCATCAGAAAAATCTTTAGGAATCGATTTAACTGGACCAGACAAGGTCTTGGAATAACTTCAACTGGATCGGCATCAGAAAAATCTTTAGGAATCGATTTAACTGGACCAGAGAAGGTCTTGGAATAACTTTGACTGGATCGGCATCAGAAAAATCTTTAGGAATCGATTTAACTGGACCAGACAAGGTCTTAGAATAACTTCAACTGGATCGGCATCAGAAAAATATTTAGGAATCGATTTAACTGGACCAGAGAAGGTCTTGGAATAACTTTGATTAGATCGACATCAGAAAAATCTTTAGGAATTGATTTAACTGGACCAGACAAGGTCTTGGAATAAGTTTGACTGAATCGGCATCAGAAAAATCATTAGGAATCGATTTAACTGGACCAGACAAGGTCTTGGAATAACTTCAACTGGATCGACATCAGAAAAATCTTTAGGAATCGATTTAACTGGACCAGAGAAGGTCTTGGAATAACTTCAACTGGATCGGCATCAGAAAAATCTTTAGGAATTGATTTAACTGGACCAGAGAAGGTCTTGGAACAACTTTGACTGGATCAGCATCAGAAAAATATTTAGGAATTGATTTAACTGAACCAGACAAGGTCTTGGAATAACTTTGGCTGGATCGGCATCAGAAAAATATTTAGGAATCGATTTAACTGGACCAGACAAGGTCTTGGAATAACTTCAACTGGATCGGGGTCAGAAAAATCTTTAGGAATCGATTTAACTGGACCAGAGAAGGTCTTGGAATAACTTCAACTGGATCGGCATCAGAAAAATCTTTAGGAATTGATTTAACTGGACCAGAGAAGGTCTTGGAATAAATTTGACTGGATCGGCATCAGAAAAATCTTTAGGAATCGATTTAACTGGACCAGACAAGGTCTTGGAATAACTTTGGCTGGATCGGCATCAGAAAAATCTTTAGGAATCGATTTAACTGGACCAGACAAGGTCTTGGATTAACTTCAACTGGATCAGCATCAGAAAAATCTTTAGGAATCGATTTAACTGGACCAGAGAAGGTCTTGGAATAACTTTGACTGGATCGGCATCAGAAAAATCTTTAGGAATCGATTTAACTGGACAAGACAAGGTCTTGGAATAACTTTGGCTGGATCGGCATCAGAAAAATCTTTAGGAATCGATTTAACTGGACCGGAGAAGGTCTTGAAATAACTTTGACTGGATCGGCATCAGAAAAATCTTTAGGAATCGATTTAACTGGACCAGACAAGGTCTTAGAATAACTTCAACTTGATCGGCATCAGAAAAATATTTAGGAATCGATTTAACTGGACCAGAGAAGGTCTTGGAATAACTTTGATTTGATCGACATCAGAAAAATCTTTAGGAATTGATTTAACTGGACCAGACAAGGTCTTGGAATAAGTTTGACTGGATCGGCATCAGAAAAATCATTAGGAATCGATTTAACTGGACCAGACAAGGTCTTGGAATAACTTCAACTGGATCGACATCAGAAAAATCTTTAGGAATCAATTTAACTGGACCAGAGAAGGTCTTGGAATAACTTCAACTGGATCGGCATCAGAAAAATCTTTAGGAATTGATTTAACTGGACCAGAGAAGGTCTTGGAATAACTTTGACTGGATCGACATCAGAAAAATATTTAGGAATTGATTTAACTGGACCAGACAAGGTCTTGGAATAACTTTGGCTGGATCGACATCAGAAAAATATTTAGGAATCGATTTAACTGGACCAGACAAGGTCTTGGAATAACTTCAACTGGATCGGGATTAGAAAAATCTTTAGGAATCGATTTAACTGGACCAGAGAAGGTCTTGGAATAACTTCAACTGGATCAGCATCAGAAAAATCTTTAGGAATCAATTTTACTGGACCAGAGAAGGTCTTGGAATAAATTTGACTGGATCGACATCAGAAAAATCTTTAGGAATCGATTTAACTGGACCAGACAAGGTCTTGGAATAACTTTGGCTGGATCGGCATCAGAAAAATCTTTAGGAATCGATTTAACTGGACCAAACAAGGTCTTGGATTAACTTCAACTGGATCGGCATCAGAAAAATCTTTAGGAATCTATTTAACTGGACCATAGAAGGTCTTGGAATAACTTCAACTAGATCAGCATCCGAAAAATCTTTAGGAATCGATTTAACTGGACCAGACAAGGTCTTCCACATAGTTGAGAATTTAACTGCATCTTTCCTGAAAGGTAAAGGTCAGCCATATGCAATGCATGATATGGATCAAGCAATGATGTTCTCAATATAAATGATATTGTGTGGTATGATGCGTATATGCATGTATCATGATGTATGGAAATGTAATGTTTTAGCTGGGAAAAATAAATCCCGGATAGCTGCTGGAGAATAGAGTTGAATTCTTTGTTTCCGCTGGGGATGATGAACGAAAAGAATAAACCTGCAGGAGAGGATGACTCCGTTGGGGAATATACTGCTGAGGAGATTACTCTGTAGGGAAGAGATGCTCTGCTGAGGATTCCACTGATAAGCTCCGTTGGGGATGGACTATCGTTTCTGATGATATTGAATCTGTTGAGGATTGAATTCCTGTTTGTGAAAGGAAAGAACTTTGCTGGGGATGATCTTTCAGTTGTGACTTGATGGGGATAACCCTGTTAGACTTTTGTGGGGACAATCCTCTGAATTCTGCTGGGAATGGTCTTTTGAACTGGGCTGGGGAGATTTATTTTGTACTCTGCTGGGGATAAACTTCTAGAGTCTACTGGGGATGATGATTAAACTCCGTTGGGGAAGCTTTTTCAGACTGTGCTGGGAAAATTTTAACTTCACTGGGGGTATCTTGTATTCTACCGGGGAACATTCTTACACTCTGTTGGGGAATATTAAGACTGCCGGGGATATCAAGCCTTTTTCATTGCTGATGGTAGATCAGCTCTGCTTGGGGAAAGTATTGTTGATTCACTCATAGTTGCAAGTCTCAGCTGGGAGAGCTATCATTACTGTCTTACTCTGCGGGGAGTGAAAGTATCTTAGCCATATTCTTCAGCTGAATATACCTTGGTACCTGGTGGACGGAGCAACTGTACAGTTCAGACAATTCTTATTTTCCCCTGTTTCTGATATTACCCGTAATCGTCTTTTGTTTCGCATGTAAATATTTATGAGTAGCAATTAATGTCAAATGCATATATAAAAAATGAACCTTGGACGTTCTTTGCAAGACAAAACAGATAAAGGAAAAAACAGTTTGAAATTTCTTTGAAAATGAATCTGTATTGATTTTGAAGTTTGGCCTGCAAATAGGCGTTTTCGTACAAGAGGCTGACGTCCTAGTAAGAGAACTCCGCCGAATAATAGAATTTACATAATTTGTGAAAAGAAAACAAAAAAGCTATATGAACAATCCCATTTGGGACGCTTGAACTATATTGCGAGGTTCATCTCTCACCTGACATCTACCTGCGAGCCAATTTTCAAACTGCTGAAGAAAGATCAGGTAGTTCAATGGAACGATGATTGTCAAGTTGCTTTTGATAAGATCAAGGAGTACTTACTAGAACCTCCTATTCTGATGCCACCCGTCAAAGGAAGGCCGTTAATCATGTATCTGACTGTTTTGGATAACTTAATGGGGTGCGTACTGGGCCAACATGACGAGTCTGACCGAAAAGAGCATGCCATTTATTACCTTAGCAAAAAGTTTACCGACTGTGAGACTCGCTACTCACTGCTCAAGAAAACTTGCTGCGCTTTGGTATGGGCTGCTTGCCGGCTAAGGCAGTATATGTTGACTCATACCACTTTGTTGATTTCCAAGATGGATCCGATCAAGTATATCTTCGAGAAGCTGGCTTTATCTAGAAGAATTGCTAGATGGAAAATGATCCTGACTGAGTATGATATCCAGCATACTACCCAAAAGGCTATAAAGGGGAGTGTACTAGCTGACCATCTAGCTCATCAAGCCGTCGAAGATTATCAGTCTATGAGATTCGACTTCCCTGACGAGGACATCATGACCTTGGACAACATTGAAGGAAACGGACTGTATGACGGACCTGAACAAGGATCCCGATGGACCCTATACTTTGATGATGCTTCAAATGCACTGGGCAACAGTATCGGTGCAGTACTCATTTGTCCAGATGGTTGTCATACACCCTTCACTGCCCGACTCTGCTTCAGCTGTACCAACAACATGGCTGAATATGAAGCTTGCATCTTTGGTCTCAAGGCTGCTATAGACTTGGGAATCAAATCTTTGGTCGTATTTGGGGACTCAGCTTTGGTTATCAGTCAAGTCAAAGGGGAGTGGGACACCAAACATCCTAATCTTATCCCATACAAAGAACATGTCTTGACGTTGTTGCCTCATTTTGAGCAGATTACCTTCGAGCATTTCCCGCGAGAAGAAAGTCAGTTAGCAGATGCTCTGACTACAATGTCTTCCATGTTTAAACTCAACTGGGATAACGAGGCTCCCCAAATTACCATCGAGCGAATGGACGAACCTGCACACTGTCATGAGATTAATACCGAAGAAGTAGTGGAACAACCCTGGTTTCATGAAATCAAAAGGTATCTCCAGACCAGAGAATATCCTGAAGGAGCTTCCGTCAATGACAACAAGTTCTTAAGGAGATTAGCTGCCAAGTTCTTCCTAAGAAATGTCATCCTTTATAAGCGCAGTCATGATTGTGTTCTACTTTGTTGTGTGGACAAGGTTGAAGCAGAGTTGATCATGAGCGATATACATAGCGGCACATTTGGCACTCACTTGAGCGGACATACAATGACAAAGAAGATTCTAAGGGCAGGCTACTACTGGTCTACCATGGAAGCTGATTGTCATCAACATTCTCGCACCTGCCACAAATGCTAAGTCTACGCCGACAAGGTACATATTCCTCATGTTCCTCTCAACGTTCTAACAGCTCCTTTGCCATTCGCAATGTGGGGCATTGACATGATTGGAGAGATCAAGCCCACGGCATCCAATGGACATCGCTTCATCTTTGTGGCTATTGATTACTTCACTAAATGGGTCGAGGAAGCTTCCTATGCCTCAGTTACGAAGAATGTGGTTGCCCGTTTCATCAAGCAGAACCTCATATGCCGGTATGGTATCCCCGACAGGATCATCACAAACAACGATACAAATTTGAACAATACTATGATCACCGCTCTATGCGAGCAGTTCAAGATTTATCATCACAATTCATCTCCCTACCGGCCAAAGATGAACGGTGTTGTTGAAGCCGCGAACAAAAATATTAAGAAGATCATTCAAAAGATGACAGTCACCTACAAGGACTGGCATGAGATGTTACCGTTTGCTCTGCATGGGTATCGTACCACGGCACGTACTTCAACAGGGGCAACTCCATTTTCTTTAGTATATGGCATGGAAGCTGTTCTGCCTATGGAAGTTCAGATTCCTTCTTTGAGGATTATAAAGGATGCCGGTTTGAGTGAAGACGATTGGATTCAGACCCGGCTTGATCAACTTAACTTGATCGACGAGAAACGACTTACTGCTGTTTGTCATGGTCAGACGTATCAAAAACGGATGATCAAGACTTTCAACAAAAAGGTTAAGCGTCAGGTATATCAAGTCGGAGATCTTGTAATCAAGCGGATCATCTTACCGCAAAGTGATCCCAGGGGCAAGTGGACTCCTACTTACGAAGGACCATTTGTAATCAAGAGCATCTTTTCTGGTGGGGCAATGATTCTGACCACCATGGACAACGATGACTTGCCACACCCTGCGAATGCAGACATAGTCAAAAGATACTACGCATAAAACGACCCGACAAGTTGAAAACCCAAAAGGGCGACTTGGGCAAAAATGGGCATCCCGGTGGACCGAAAACCCGAAAGGGCGGTTCAGGCAAAAATTAGGGATAAAACAAAAAAAATCTGTACACCTGGCAAGTTGAAAACTCGAAAGGGTGACTTGGGAAAAAAAGGGTTTCCCGGTGGACTGAAAACCCGAAAGGGCGGTCCAGGAAAAAGTTAGGGAATTAAAGCATATGTCTATGTCTCGTCGAATCACTTTAAGAACAATCTCTTCACCAACAAGCTCCAAGCTTCTGATCAATCCAATCATCTACGGGCGAAGCAACGAACGAACAGATACTCAGAGTTATGAAGGCTATAGCAGAATGGGAACCCCATGGAATTATTACACATAACCATCTTTCCTTTTGTATAAATTTTTTCTCAATTTTACGGCAACATTCTCTTACTAGGATGACTGTCTCCCTTGTATAAAAATACTTACAAAATTAATACAAATATACTTCAAAGTGCAGAAATTTGTTTGCCTTTCCTTTTTTACACTTATGTTTTATTTGAAAACATCCAATGTTTTGTTAAATATGCATATGCATTTGAATATAATCGTTACTTGCAAGGAAGGCGAAATTGAAGAAGGATAATTACTGATAGGTTGAGGGTGTAGGAAGATATCTTTGTGCCATTCCAGAAGAAGTCCTTTACAATACATCATTCAGATCCACAAAAACCTCGGAGTACATGTCCCCAGCAGAGTTAAGCTTCAGGATCCCCTGGTGAAGCCAGTACATTTCAAACTAGATTCCCCAGCCAAGTTAAGCTTCAAAGTTCCCATCAGAGTTCAATCTCCCAATTCCCAGCGGAGCCAGAATAACCTAAACCTCCTTCCCCAGTGAAGTCAAATTTCCAACCGATCAAATTCCCTCAATTTCCCCTACCGCTAGGATGATTCCCCAGTAGAATGGCGCACAACCCATGCTCTTGATTTCCTCGGCTGAGTAAACTTTCTCCCCACAGGGTCACTTCCCAACAGATTGAAGATTCTCAGTGTCATTTCTCCAGCAGAAGTCTCCCAGGTTTTAATTCCCCAAACAAAGATCTTTAAACCCCAAGCAGTCATCAAAGATTTATCGTCTACAGTAATCAAAGTTTTTTTCCCCAGCTTCGGTCAAGGATTTATTTTCCCCGGAAGCAATCAAAGATTTCCTTATCTCCAGCTATCCAGGATTTATCTTCCTCAGCAAGACAACTACTCAGCTTACATGCATAAACATTACATTCATATATCATAAACATGGATTACAATTCATTGCATCATACATATCATGCAATATAACTTCGTGTTTTAGCTAACATTTTACCCTTTTTCAGGATAAGATTAAAAGGCTATCTTTAAAAATTATTCAGATACAGTATGGATACACCCCGGACACGGCGGTCATTCTATTACTCATTCATAACTTCAAGTCAAAATACAGTATGGATACACCCCAGACACGGCGGTCATTCTATTACTCATTCAGACCTCAGCAATCAGATACAGACTAGATATGCTCCAGACACGGCAGCCATTCTATCTCTTATTCAGATTCAACTATCAACTACAAGTTCAGATACGCTCCAAACATGGATGCCATTCTGGCCTTTACACCAGCAGTATGTTTTTCCCCAATGCAGTCGCCACGGAAATCATTCTGTCACTTATTCAGATCCCAGTTATAGTACGGATACACCCCAGACACGGCGGTCATTCTATTACTCATACAGATCTCAAACTTCAGATATGGTCCAGATACACTCCATACACGGTTGCCATTCTGTTACACATTCATAGTTTATCCCCAGCACATAATTGCTCCATACGCAGATGTTTCTCTGTTACCTAGATACAATACAGATACACTCCAGACACAGCAGTCATTCTGATATTCATTCAAAATCCAAATACAGTTACAACTCAGATACGCGCCAGACACAGACGCCATTATTTTGCTCATACAAACTCAGTCTCCAGATACAGTTTAATGCATTCCAAACACGGACACTATTTTGACGTTCATTCTTCCGACCTACAACACTACAATTCAACAAAAATTCTTGGATGGCATCTTTAAGCCCATCTCCAGCAAGATTCTACCATCTCCAAATGGCATCTTTAAGCCCATTTCTTCAGCCATGTTCTGACGAGTGCAAATTTACGGGCACTCTAGTGTCCAATCCTCTTTTACCTTCGAGTCACGAAAGGCAAACTTTCCAATCTAAATCTTCAGGTTCAACTAGGGTTTGCTCTGCTCAAGACACTTCCTTGCACTGTTGACCTAAATTAGGGTTTGAGTTTGCACAGGGATATTTTGACCCACAATGCCCAAAGTTACTTTCATACTTTAAGTTGGACTCACAAGTTTATCCATACCAAGTTTCAAGCCTTGATTCAAGTTTTTGCCCAGTCAATTGGACAATTGACCTAGAAATCAACTGTATTGGGGAAAAAGTCAACTGTGGCCAATTGACAGTCAAACCTCATGATTTTTGACCCACATCAACATAATGAACTCATATATGTAATTTGATCAAGTTTGGATCACAATTCCACAAGAAATTTGATCAAATCACCAAAAGGGCAAAATAGTCATTTTTAGGGTTTTGACTGTACAAAGGTAATTTTTGACTGTTTGACCCAACCAATGGCCAATCAAGCTCAACCATGGACTCAAGGATTCAATGACATTGTCTTGACCTATCCAACAAGTTCAAAATATCTCAAATGCATTGGATTGACAGATGAATTTTTCAGTCAACTGATCAAAATTTGACTGTACACTGAAAAGTCAAACTTTGACTTTTTGGTCAAAATCAAGTGCCAAGAGTTATTTTTCATCAATACATGTCAAATTATGAAACTTGTTCATCAAGAAACCCAAAAATGCAAATTAGGGTTTAAAATGGAAAAATTTCATAACTTAGAAATTTTCTAAGCTATGAAATTTTCTTATTTTTTCCTAAATTTGTCCCATTTTTTCACCAAGATGCAAATGGATTCAAACAAAACTTGAAACATGAAAGTTGTAGTCCATAACAAAGTATACAACTTTTATTCACAAAGTTTTCTCAAAAGAAGCTTGTATCTCAAGTTATGATTTTTGGAACAAGGGTACCTAAAACTTTTAACTTAGGGAAATTTTGCCCTAATTTAGGGAGGATTTTGACCCATCTTCTTGGCCATTTTTCACTTAGTTCCACTTGGAGTTTCAAATTTCATTACAAATATGGATTATATTACATGTTCCAAGCTTTCCAAATTGTCCAAGAACTCCTCAAACACCCTTGTGGTTAGAGAGAATCGAATGCTTGAAGTTGGCAAAAACTCACTTTTGTCCATGACCAATACATGTTCATACAAACTTGCATTTTCAAATCAGCATGTTTGGTGCTAGCTTGCAGGCCTCAAAACCAACTTGAACTTCATAATTTAATGCATAACCATTGAATTAAGGTGTTATCTTGGCCATTTGTACATTACATACAAGATTAACCCTTATTTAGAAAAAGGTAAAATGCCATTTTTATAAAAATGCACTTTATGTCAAACCAAAATCCTTGAGGTATGGGGCCATATCTCTAAAGCAAGACTGAAGCTATCAATTCCAAGAACCAAGAGCAAAATATGCATCATGATAGGAAGGCATGTACCAAGCTATAACATCACTTCCACGTGCTTGCTTGAAAAAAAAGAAAAGTTGCCAAACATAAGCAATCTCTCATATCTGTTAACAGGAGCTTAGACAAACATTGTAGACAAGTTCCATACCTCCCAACAAGCCTGAAACACGACCCTTTCATCACTCAAACATCCTCATACTTAAAATCCCTATTTTGCTGCAAAACAGGGCAAGTTCTTCATTTTGAAAGCCACAACCAAATTCCATCGTGCGTTTTGTCCAAAGATAGTTCAAACACCTTCCAATCAACTCACTTGAACTATCCCAGGCCCCCATTGCAAGCTGTAACACCTCTAACACACTTTGCCATTTTCATTTCAAAGCTCTGCAGGTTGAGTTCTACAGCACGATTCAAGTTGTTTCAAAGCAAGCCAAGCATTGGAGAAGCTTCCTTGGACTTCAGGCAAGCTCAAAAGAAGCTCACACACCATTGAAGGTTGTTGCATTGTCCAGTTCGAAGTCAACTGAAACAGGTATTTCATGGACTTCTATCTCCCTATTTAGGAATAGTTAGGCTTAAGTTTGTGAATGAAATATGTTGTACTCATAGCCCTGAAGCCATACATATGCTTAGTTTTCATTTACATTGATCGTGCTAAGAGAATTTCACTCATGAACTTTCTGAAAAAACTAGGTTAAAAATTAGGGCCAGAGAAATTCTCTCTGGTTTTTCAGAGTTAATCCAAGTTTTTTATATGGTTGGATTCGTTGTTTAATTCTCTACAATGTTCATGTTATGAGTTTTGTCAAAAAATCAAAGAATCAGGAGATAGCCATGGATGTACAGAAGCGCGTGTTTTGTGAACAAGAATAATAAGAAGAAGTCTGGTTGGGCTGGGCCTGTTTGTTTTCACTTTTGACACACCACTTTTCTGTTTACACCCCCCTGGCCCATTTATTTGAATATTTGTCATTTTGTTATTTTTATTTTTTATTCTGACTTTTTTATTTTTTGTCTAAATATAAAAAATGCAAAAAAAATATTTTCTATATTTTTCACATTTATTTGATATTTATTTTTATCTTACTAATATAAATAGGTAAATAAGGTATTTCCTTTTTTTAAAAAAAACACAAAAAATATACTTATTTTTATTTATCATTTTTATACACTTAAAAAACATTTTCTAGAACATACACATTTTTTTTTGTAAATAATTAATTTTTATTTTTTGTATATTTAATATGTTTAATATATATATATATATATATATATATATATATATATATATATATATATATATATATATATATATATATATATATATATATATATATATATATATATATATATATATATATATATATATATATATATATATATATATATATATATATATATATATATATATATATATATATATATATATATATATATATATATATATATATATATATATATATATATATATATATATATATATATATATATATATATATATATATATTGCTTTATTAAATAAGTAGGTCAAAAAATACAAAAATACTACACTTTTATTTTTATTAATATTTTTGCACTAAAAATACCATCTTTTACAATATACTTTTATTTTTGTATAAATTAATATATTATTGTATATAATCAATAAATAATACTATTTATTAAGAATTAGGGTTTTTGCCCTAAATAGAAAAATGATTAAAATTGACCTTTTTTTTAATTAATGTTTCACATTGAAAAAAATACTTTTTTACATACATAAAAATCTTTTTTTGCATAATACCTTTTATTTACATTTATTTATTGTATTATATTCAACTATTTTATATTTAAATATTGCTTATACATTCGATATGGTTGTAATAACTTAGAATTTATCTTTCTGTCAAATACTCCCAATTCAAATTTGTACCCCCCTCCCTATATCATGTTGTAATAGTATAGCATTTAAACTCTCGCACATTTAAAAGCTTTCAATTATGCCATGCTTAGACCTAGGGTTGGTATGCAAATAAAATCAACAACTAGTTTGACCTAATCCAAGATAAATATGCATGAAAAACAAATACAATGCACACTTGCACCTCTAGGGTTACAATCCACTTGTTGCCTTCCAAAATGGGCCATGATTGTATGTCAAGTACTCTGGCAAAACAAAAACAAGCAAAAAGATCATAGTCCCTCGATAACGCTATCTGAGTTGCCTAAACAAAATGATCAAGTCTCTTAAGGAAAATTGCCAAAAATACTTGACACCATTGCTATCATGGTCTATACGATGACCCGTGCTTGTCCTGTTTAACATCCTAACACAAGGTTGTTCACCAAATACAATGGTGAAACAACACTGTTAAAAGGGTTAAAAACATAAGGAAGATCTTTGAGTAAAATAGTGTAGATTACTTCGTAGTTACTTGATCAAACTTGCAAAAACATCCTTGCTATTTTCAAAACACACTTCACCACACAATTTCAAAATCCTACTTTCAAAACATTGGAAACTTTTCAAAAGATAAGAACACCTTTGTATACATTCAAACAAGAATCATTACAAAGGTGGCCACAACAATGGCCTCTTTTCAAAAAAACATCTTTCAAAAATCATACACAAAGCACCATTTCAAACAATTGAAAAATAAAGCAAGTGATCTAAGCAAGTAACTAAGAGCCCATGGATAACCATGGATAGAAAGGGTGCTAATACCTTCCCTTTCTATAATCTACTCCCCGAACCCAAGAAAACATCTCAAAGGTCTTTCCTATGCTTTTTGACCTTTCCTTAGGATAAAATAAAAAGTCGGTGGCGACTCTTGCTAAACCGAAACATTTGCGAACACAAAATGCAAAATCCTAAGTCAGTTCTCCCACCGTATCACAGAACTGGCGACTCTGCTGGGGATTATTCTAAAAGTGGAGTAACCTTAGGGCTTAGATCACTCTTTGCATGATTATTGTTTGCTTTGTTTGCCTTACATTTGGTTCTCTTGTTTGGGTTTGAAATCCTCTACCCGGATTTGGGAAACATTCATAGGTAAATAGCAATACGTTGTGGAAACTGTGCGGGGTATACCGACATGGTTGAAGCAATAGATATATTAGTGCGACATATTTGTGAGTACCGGTTGCGTTTGAGTCAATCAAAGAGAATACGGGGCCGCTGAGTGATGTCATGAAGCACTAATAAACTAGAACCTTACTTGACCATCTTGGCATTTGATTAGGGGTAGTGAGATGACCGGCTTTGGTACAGTCCGAAGTTGGTAGATACTCGATACTACACTCATTGAGGGTTGTTTTCTTGGAATATTTTGGTCGCTAGTTAAGTGGCTATACCAAAACAATGAACATAGAAAAAAATTCAATGATATTGAGCTCCTTAGAACCCGGTTACTATTTATAGGACAGGTTTTGAGCCAACTAAACTCAAGAGGGTATTTACCTATGAAACCTCATGTAAGCCTGAAACTAGGGTTTTGTGTGACTTGCTTGTACATGTGCTTGTGCATACATCATGAAAATCATAAAGCATCATATGCATCCACTAACCATTTCAAGGGTTTGGATCTTCATCTTTGTTCTTGTTTTATAGGTCATGGAATCTCTTCGCAGGAAAACAATTCAAGTCAACCTTGTGAGAATCCCTCCTCAACTCAAGGAGCTTACATCCAGGATTCCAGAGAATTCTCTCTTCAGTGAAAGACATGGTGGACTCCTTAGTTTAGTCAACACCAACATTGAAGAAGACATGGTTAAAGTTCTCTTCCAGTTCTTTGACCCCCTACACCACTGTTTCACATTTCCTGATTACCAATTGGTACCTACTTTGGAGGAATTTTCTCAACTCTTGAGAATTCCTATTCTTAATCAACTACCCTAAAACGGTACGGAAAAAGAACCAAAGCCTGAAGATGTTGCTCAAGCATTACACTTGCAACCATCTGATATCAAGGGGCATTGGGAAACCAGAAGTGGTGTCAAGGGTTTCTTGGAAAAGTTTCTATTTGAGAAGGCACAAGACTGCTTGAATTCTCTTGATCTACAAGCCTATGAAGAGATTGTGGCACTCCTCATCTATGGGTTGGTCTTGTTCCCAAACCCTTATCAGCTAATAGATGTGAATGCTGTCAAGATTTTCATATCCAGGAATCCTATACCTACCTTGCTTGGGGACATCCTACACTCATTTTACACACGAACAATGAGGAAAAGAGGTGTTCTCATGTGATGTACTCCTCACCTAGCAAGGTGGTTTATTTCTCATCTTCCACAATCAGTTCTGAAGAATGAGCAAGGTTTAAGGTGGTCACAACGATTGATGACCCTCACACATTCTGATGTACATTGGTGTTCTCGGTCCAGAGAAAATGTCATCCTCATTGATCGTTGTGGGGAATTACCTAATGTCCCACTACTTGGCGTTAGGGGAGGCATAACCTACAACCCCTGTCTAGCTTTGAGACAATTTGGATATGCTCGGAGGGATGGCCCTCATGACATGCTGATTCCTGACCTAGTTTTTGACTTCGACAACGATGCGCAAGGACTTCGACAAAGGTTCATCCGAGCTTGGAGGATGCCTAACAAGGTGGATAGTAAGACACTGGGGCATAAAAATTCCATCCCCCTTGAACCTTATCTCAAATGGGTACGAACCCGTTCCCAGAGTCTTATGATGCCGTACCCTCACATTATCCCCTTGATCAAAGAGCCTGTTATGGAAGGAGAGGTTCCATACACCATCCTACATCTTGACATGCCAACATCATGGGAAGAAATGCAAAAGAGTTGGATCCAACTCAAGGAAGAACATGATACTTTTGAAGCCAGCTTCTATGCCAGTGAGAAGAAGATTTTGGAGCTTACCCGCCGACTTTACGAGGAGGAGACTCTCAACACTTACATCGCACCAAAAAGGATGCGCAATGTCTTTTTACATTAAGAATTTTGTAATATTTCGCCCATGGGGCACTTATGTACTAACAAATTTCTTCTTAACATGACGTGCATTCTTTTTGTTTGCAATAAATTTGAATTTTTGAACCCTTGAATGCATTACATGAATAGCATACCATTCATCATATGCATAAAAAAGTCTTCACGCCAGGTTTCCTTATCTTTCTGCTGTTTATTTCAGCAAGATGGATTTGGAGCAAACAGTAAAGGATCTGGAGGTACAAAATTCACAATTCCAGCAACTCCTCATGACCTTGGCAAAGGGTCAGGAGGACCTCAAAGCTCTGTTAGAGAAGAATAAAGAGAAAAAGAAAAAGAGACCTGGAGTAGCCACTTTGGGAAGAATATTTGAGCATCAGGCCAGGAGAGTTCTTGAGTTCCCCTCAACGTCTGACGAAGGGGCCGGTAAAGGGAAAGGGACTGTTGTGCCTTCTGAATCCGAGGTTGAAGAGGAAGAGGAGGAAGAAGACGAAGACTACTCAGAACAACAGTATCCACCAGCGGATGATAAATATAAGAACCTTGAAGATAAACTGGCAGCTATGGAGTTGCAGAGGGTGCCCGGATTAGATTTTGAAGAACTAGGGCTGGGGGCTGGGATTGTTATCCCTCCCAAGTTCAAAGTGACAACATTTGCCAAGTATGACGGTCTGTCGTGCCCGAAAATGCATTTGAGATCTTATGTCCGAAAAATCCAACCCCACTCATCTGATAAAGACCTCTGGGTACACTTTTTCCAAGACAGCTTGTCTGGCACTCAGTTAGAATGGTTTTATCAACTCGAAAGATCAGAGGTTCATAATTGGGAAGACTTGGCAACTGCTTTTTATCGTCAGTATCAATATAATGCTGATTTGGCGCCCACTCGTACTCAGTTACAAAGTATGGGGATGGCTTCCAATGAAGGGTTTAAAGAGTACGCCCAAAAATGGCGTGATCTGGCGGGAAGAGTACAGCCACCGTTATCAGATAGGGAGTTAGTCGACATGTTTCTGGGGACCCTGTCTGGCCCTTTCTTCAACCATCTAATTGGGAGCTCTTCTGCGGGATTTACTGAACTGATTTTGACCGGCGAAAGGGTGGAGGCCGGTATTAAAAGTGGAAAGATTCAAAAGGATGCTTCCGCATCCACAGCTGTTAAGAAACCTTTCCCATCCAATAAGGAAGCATCTTCTGTGTATTCTCAGAAGGGATTGGGAAGAACTGAGCGCCGGCCGACTGTAGGGGCCGTGATGATTCAAAACTCGTAAAATGATCAACCTGGTAACAATCAGTCGAGACCTAATCAACAACGGGTGGAAAGGCCACAATGGCAGTTCACCCGCATCAACATGACGCCCACTCAGGTCCTTCCCCATTTGTTGAAGCTAAATCTGACCGGTTTGAAAGAGGCGCCAAAAAACCCTAACACCTCCTCTCCATACTATCACTCCAACGCCAAGTGTGCTTACCATTCCGACAGTGCTGGACACGATACCAATAATTGCTGCGCACTCAAGAACAAAATTCAGGACTTAATTTACGCCAAAGAGGTTGAATTTGATGCTCCTGAGAAGCCCAATGTTATATCTGCTCCGATGCCCAAGCACGACCACAATGTGCACGCCATTTTGGAAAACCTCCATATTACTGATGTTGCCAATCTGTTGACTCCATTGCTTGTGATTAAAGAAAATTTGTTGAGGGCCGGGATCTTTCCTGGTTGTGGTAAAGACTGTTATTTTAGTTTGAACATTCAAGGTGATTGTCCAATGTTGAAGTCGGGTGTCCAACGCCTGATGGATGCTCAAGAGATACTTTTCCAGAAAACCCCTGTTAACACTTTCAATCCGATTACTCCTGATACTTGTGATACTTCAACCAACGATATTGCTATCATAACCATTTCCGACAATCCTCTCAAGGCTTGTAAAAGGCCTGTCAGGATTACACCCAACTCTGAATGTATACCTTTAAAGATCACCATGCCGGGACCTGTCCCGTACAAATCCAGCAAAACGATACCGTGGAACTATGGGGGAGAAATCTTCTACCACGACATCAAACAAATTGAGACAGTCCAAGAGATTTCTGAAGAAGACCCTGATATAGGGAACATCACGGGTACAAGCAAGATAACCCGCAGTGGCCAGATCTTTTCTCCGAAGATTGCTCCCCCTCGAGCAGTTTTTGGACCCTTGAAAGCTTCTGCACCTGTTGGACCGTCTGTGCAAGGCCCATTGGTTGAAGAATTAGATAATCCTGAAATTAGACCATCTGCTGATATTACCGACAAGGGTAAGGGGATACTGGAAGGGCCTGTCAGGATGAAGGCTCATGCTGTGGTTATCCCTGAAACCACTCAGAAAGAAATGAACGAAATCCTGAAAATAATCAGAAAAAGTGACTACGAAGTTGTGGAACAATTAGGGAAAACCCCTTCTAAAATTTCAATGTTGGCTCTTCTGCTCTACTCTGAGGCCCATGCCAAGGCCCTGATCAAATTCTTGAAAGCGGCACATGTTCCCCAAGAGACTTCGGCTGACCAGTTTCAGGAATGTATGGCCAATCTTACTACTGATAATGGCCTTGGCTTTTCCGATGCTGACTTAACTCCCAAAGGAAGGAAACATAACGACGCGTTACATGTTTCAGTCGAATGCCGGGGAACCACTCTCGCCCATGTCTTAGTGGATACTGGTTCTTCCTTGAACGTGCTGCCAAAGAAAGCCTTAGACCGCTTGGACTGCGAAGGATTAACTCTTAAACCTAGTAACATCGTGGTTAGGGCTTTTGATGGGTCCAAGAGAATGGTTCATGGAGAGGTTGATATTCCTATCAAGGTAGGCACAAAGGTCTTCAACTCAACTTTTTACGTGATGGACATTCGTCCGTCATATTCATGTTTGCTGGGAAGACCGTGGATCCATTATGCCGGGGCAGTTACATCCTCTTTGCACCAGATGCTGAAATATCCTGTTAAGGGTAAAATTATAACGGTGCACGACGAGGAAGAGTACATGATAAGTCATCTCAATTCCTTCCGTTATGTGGAGCTGGATGGCGAGTTCATCGAAACTCCTTTCCAGCATTTTGAGGAAGTTTCTCCCAAGGTAGCAGTTGCGAAGACAATGGTTGAGGTACCCATCATTCCCAAACTTGTGCCTAGGATGGCCTCTCTTAAGGATGCAGAGGCAGTGATCAAAGAAGGGAAGAGTACATCATGGGGGCAATTGCCATATTTTCCCCATAAGACGAACAAATTTGGACTAGGGTTTACAGCTGCAGGACATAAGGCTATGTGTCGTTCCAAGACTGGAGGGCCACCTATAAGGATCACTCATCACAAAATTAATGTTGTTGAAGATGAAGATGAAGAGAATGACTTCGAAGATTGGATCTTTCCGACCGTCGAAGGGGGTCTAAGCAACTGGGAAGCAAAGGATTTTGTTCCCATCACCTTTATCAACCAGTAATTTTATCTTTGAACAATTTCCCATTTTTATGGTCTGTAATAACTAAAACAATTCACACTATTTTCACCTCATGCCTTGCCCGGGGCATGCAGGTCCATTTGTAAGGGCTTGATTTTCTTCATTATCATATGCCATGTTTTAATGAATCATTGGACGTGTTTCATCTATAAACTGCTGTGTTCATTTTCCTTTCCTCTTTGCATTTTTGTTTGTTTAAGGATGGCTATCCCTTACACACACCCACACTCACAAATTCAGGTACCCATCCATTCCGGATTCCATGGGCAACTATTCTGTTTCAGCCTTCGATAACTCTGAAGATTTGGTCAATCACGCTAAGTACGAAGTTGGCGAAGATTGTGAAGTGCCGGGAGAGTTAGCCAGACTTCTGCAACAAGAAGAGCGGGCCATTCTGCCTCATGAGGAGTTGCTAGAAACCATCAACTTGAGGACAGAGGAGGACAGGAAAGAAGTAAAAGTGGGTGCCAACCTGGAACCAGGTGTCAAGGAGCGCTTAGTGCAGTTGTTGAACGAATACGTTGAAATCTTCGCCTGGTCTTATGAAGACATGCCAGGGCTAGACACAGGTATCGTGGTTCACCGTCTCCCTACAAGAGAGGATTGTCCACCGGTCAAGCAAAAGGTCCGCCGAATGAGGCCTGACATGTCTGAGAAGATTAAAGCTGAAGTAATGAAGCAATTCAACGCTGGCTTTCTGGCTGTTACAACCTATCCACAATGGGTTGCTAACATTGTGCCCGTGCCCAAAAAGGACGGCAAGGTCAGAATGTGTGTGGACTATCGGGATTTGAACAGGGCCAGTCCTAAAGACGATTTTCCACCACCGCATATCGACATCTTGGTTGACAACACAACTCAACACAAGGTTTTTTCCTTCATGGAAAGATTCTCGGGCTACAAACAGATTAAAATGGCCCTCGAGGACATGGAGAAAACTACCTTTGTCACGCAATGGGGTACCTTCTGCTACAAAGTGATGCCGTTCGGACTGAAGAACGCAGGGGAAACCTATCAACGCACCATGGTAGCTTTATTTCATGATATGATCCATCATGAGATCGAAGTTTACGTAGACGACATGATAGCTCGATCACAGACAGAAGAAGAGCACCTTAATCATTTGCAAAAGCTGTTTGCCAGGTTGAAGGAGTATAAACTCAGACTGAATCCAAGCAAGTGCACTTTTGGAGTTAGGTCTGGTAAACTTCTGGGATTTATTGTCAGCAACAAGGGCATTGAGGTTGATCCATCTAAAGTAAAGGCTATACAAGAAATGCCTGCCCCCCGTACTGAAAAGGAGGTTAGAGGATTCTTGGGACGCTTGAACTATATTGCGAGGTTCATCTCTCACCTGACATCTACCTGCGAGCCAATTTTCAAACTGCTGAAGAAAGATCAGGTAGTTGAATGGAACGATGATTGTCAAGTTGCTTTTGATAAGATCAAGGAGTACTTACTAGAACCTCCTATTCTGATGCCACCCGTCGAAGGAAGGCCGTTAATCATGTATCTGACTGTTTTGGATAACTCAATGGGGTGCGTACTGGGCCAACATGACGAGTCTGGCCGAAAAGAGCATGCCATTTATTACCTTAGCAAAAAGTTTACCAACTGTGAGACTCGCTACTCACTGCTCGAGAAAACTTGCTGCGCTTTGGTATGGGCTGCTCGCCGGCTAAGGCATTATATGTTGACTCATACCACTTTGCTGATTTCCAAGATGGATCCGATCAAGTATATCTTTGAGAAGCCGGCTTTATCTGGAAGAATTACTAGATGGAAAATGATCCTGACTGAGTATGATATCCAGTATAATACCCAAAAGGATATAAAGGGGAGTGTACTAGCTGACCATCTAGCTCATCCAGCCGTCGAAGATTATCAGTCTATGAGATTCGACTTCCCTGACGAGGACATCATGACCTTGGACAACATTGAAGGAAACCGACTGTATGACGGACCTGAAAAAGGATCCCGATGGACCCTATACTTTGATGGTGCTTCAAATGCACTGGGCAACGGTATCGGTGCAGTACTCATTTCTCCAGATGGTTGTCATACACCCTTCACTGCCCGACTCTGCTTCAGCTGTACCAACAACACGGCTGAATATGAAGCTTGCATCTTTGGTCTCAAGGCTGCTATAGACTTGGGAATCAAATCTTTGGTCGTATTTGGGGACTCAGCTTTGGTTATCAGTCAAATCAAAGGGGAGTGGGACACCAAACATCCTAATCTTATCCCATACAAAGAACATGTCTTGACGTTGTTGCCTCATTTTGAGCATATTACCTTCGAGCATTTCCCGCGAGAAGAAAATCAGTTAGCAGATGCTCTGGCTACAATGTCTTCCATGTTTAAACTCAACTGGGATAACGAGGCTCCCCAAATTACCATCGAGCGAATGGACGAACCTGCACACTGTCATGAGATTAATACCGAAGAAGTAGTGGAACAACCCTGGTTTCATGAAATCAAAAGGTATCTCCAGGCCAGAGAATATCCTGAAGGAGCTTTCGTCAATGACAAAAAGTTCTTAAGGAGATTTGCTGCGAAGTTCTTCCTAAGAAATGTCATCCTTTATAAGTGCAGTCATGATTGTGTTCTACTTCGTTGTGTGGACAAGGTTGAAGCAGAGTTGATCATGAGCGATATACATAGTGGCACATTTGGCACTCACTTGAGCGGACATACAATGGCAAAGAAGATTCTAAGGACAAGCTACTACTGGTCTACCATGGAAGCTGATTGTCATCAACATTCTCGCACCTGACACAAATACCAAGTCTACACCGACAAGGTACATATTCCTCCTATTCCTCTCAACGTTCTAACAGCTCCTTGGCCATTCGCAATGTGGGGCATTGACATGATTGGAGAGATCAAGCCCACAGCATCCAATGGACATCGCTTCATCTTTGTGGCTATTGATTACTTCACTAAATGGGTCGAGGCAGCTTCCTATGCCTCAGTTACGAAGAATGTGGTTGCCCGTTTCATCAAGCAGAACCTCATATGCCGGTATGGTATCCCCGACAAGATCATCACAGACAATGGTACAAATTTGAACAATACTGTGATCACCGCTCTATGCGAGCAGTTCAAGATTTATCATCATAATTCATCTCCCTACCGACCAAAGATGAACGGTGTTGTTGAAGCCGCGAACAAAAATATTAAGAAGATCATTCAAAAGATGACAGTCACCTACAAGGACTGGCATGAGATGTTACCGTTTGCTCTGCATGGATATCGTACCACGGCACATACTTCAATAGGGGCAACTCCATTTTCTTTAGTATATGGCATGGAAGCTGTTCTGCCTATGGAAGTTCAGATTCCTTCTTTGAGGATTATAAAGGATGCCGGTTTGAGTTAAGACGATTGGATTCAGACCCAGCTTGATCAACTTAACTTGATCAACGAGAAACGACTTACTGCTGTTTGTCATGGTCAGACGAATAAAAAACGGATGATCAAGGCTTTCAACAAAAAGGTTAAGCGTCAGGTATATCAAGTCGGAGATCTTGTAATCAAGCGGATCATCTTACCGCAAAGTGATCCCAGGGGCAAGTGGACTCCTACTTACGAAGGACCATTTGTAATCAAGAGCATCTTTTCTGGTGGGGCAATGATTCTGACCACCATGGACGGCGATGACTTGCCATACCCTGCGAACGCAGACATAGTCAAAAGATACTACGCATAAAACGACCCAACAAGTTGAAAACCCGAAAGGGCGACTTGGGCAAAAATGGGCATCCCGGTGGACCGAAAACCCGAAAGGGCGGTTCAGGCAAAAATTAGGGATAAAACAAAAAAAATCTGTACACCTGGCAAGTTGAAAACCCGAAAGGGCGACTTGGGCAAAAAAGGGTTTCCCGCTGGACTGAAAACCCGAAAGGGCGGTCCAGGCAAAAGTTAGGGAATTAAAGCGCATGGCTATGTCTCGTCGGATCACTTTAAGAACAATCTCTTCACCAACAAGCTCCAAGCTTCTGATCAATCCAATCATCTACGGGCGAAGCAACGAACGAACAGATACTCAGAGTTATGAAGGCTATTGCAGAATGGGAACCCCATGGAATTATTACACATAGCCATCTTTCCTTTTGTATAAATTTTTTCTCAATTTTACGACAACATTCTCTTACTAGGATGACTGTCTCCCTTGTACAAAAATACTTACAAAATTAATACAAATATACTTCAAAATGCAGAAATTTGTTTGCCTTTCCTTTTCCTTTTTTACACTTATGTTTTATTTGAAAACGTCCAATGTTTTGTTAAATAGGCATATGCATTTGAATATAATCGTTACTTACAAGGAAGGCGAAATTGAAGAAGGATAATTACTGATAGGTTGACGGTGTAGGAAGATATCTTTGTGCCATTCTAGAAGAAGTCCTTTACAATATATCATTTAGATCCACAAAAACCTCGGAGTACATGTCCCCAGCAGAGTTAAGCTTCAGGATCCCCCGGCGAAGCCAGTACATTTCAAACTGGATTCCCCAGCCAAGTTAAGCTTCAAAGTTCCCATCAGAGTTCAATCTCCCAATTCCCAACGGAGCCAGAATAACCTAAACCTTCTTCCCCAGCGAAGTCAAATTTCCAACCGATCAAATTCCCTCAATTTCCCCTACCGCTAGGATGATTCCCCAGTAGAATGGCGCACAACCCATGATTTTGATTTCCCCGGCTGAGTAAACTTTCTCCCTACAGGGTCACTTCCCAACAGATTGAAGATTCTCAGTGTCATTTCTCCAGCAGAAGTCTCCCAGGTTTTAATTCCCCAAACAAAGATCTTTAAACCCCAAGTTGTCAGCAAAGATTTCTCATCTACAGTAGTCAAAGTTTTTTTCCCCAGCTTCGGTCAAGGATTTATTTTCCCCGGCAGCAGTCAAAGATTTCCTTATCTCCAGCTATCCAGGATTTATCTTCCTCAGCAAGACAACTACTCAGCTTACATGCATAAACATTACATTCATATATCATAAACATGGATTACAATTCATTGCATCATACATATCATGCAATATAACTTCGTGTTTTAGCTAACATTTTACCCTTTTTCAGGATAAGATTAAAAGGCTATCTTTAACAATTATTCAGATACATTATGGATACACCCCGGACACGGCGGTCATTCTATTACTCATTCAGAACTTCAAGTAAAAATACAGTATGGATACACCCCAAACACGACGGTAATTCTATTACTCATTCAGACCTCAGCAATCAGATATAGACTAGATACGCTCCAGACACGGCGGCCATTCTATCTCTCATTCAGATTCAACTATCAACTACAAGTTCAGATACGCAATATACACGGAAGCCATTCTGGCATTTACACCAGTAGTATGTTTTTCCCCAATGCAGTCGCCACGGAAATCATTCTGTCGCTTATTCAGATCCCAGTTACAGTACGGATACACCCCAAACACGGCGGTCATTCTATTACTCATACAGATCTCAAACTTCAGATACGGTCCAGATACACTCCAGACACAGTTTCCATTCTGTCACACATTCATAGTTTATCCCCGGCACACAGTTGCTCCATACGCAGATGTTTCTCTGTTACCTAGATACAATACAGATACACTCCAGACACGGCAGTCATTCTGATATTCATTCAAAATTCAAATATAGTTACAACTCAGATACGCGCTAGACACGGACGCCATTCTTTTGCTCATACAAACTCAGTCTCTAGATACAGTTTAATGCATTCCAAACACGGACACCATTTTGACGTTCATTCTTCCGACCTACAACACTGCAATTCAACAAACATTCTTGGATGGCATCTTTAAGCCCATCTCCAGCAAGATTCTACCATCTCCAAATGGCATCTTTAATCCCATTTCTTCAGCCATGTTCTGACGAGTGCAAATTTACGGGCACTCTAGTGTCCAATCCTCTTTTACCTTTGAGTCACGAAAGGCAAACTTGCTAATCTAACTCTTCAGGTTCAAGAAGATTGAAAAGGGGCAACTGTTGTACCCCAAAATTCTCCCTCCCATTTCATCAACATTTTCTCATCACAAGACTCTTGGAACTGAAGATCAAGCTAGGGATTGCTCTGCTCAAGACACTTCCTTGCACTGTTGACCTAAATTATGGTTTGAGTTTGCACAGGGATATTTTGACCCACAATGCCAAAAGTGACTTTCATACTTCATGTTGGACTCACAAGTTTATCCATACCAAGTTTCAAGCCTTGATTCAAGTTTTTGCCCAGTCAATTGGATAATTGACCTAGAAATCAACTGTATTGGGGAAAAAGTCAACTGTGGCCAATTGACAGTCAAACCTCATGATTTTTGACCCACATCAACATAATGAGCTCATATATGTCATTTTATCAAGTTTGGATCACAATTCCACAAGAAATTTGATCAAATCACCAAAAGGGCAAAATGGTCATTTTTAGGGTTTTGACTGTACAAAGGCAATTTTTGACTGTTTGACCCAAACAATGGCCAATCAAGCTCAACCATGGACTCAAGGATTCAATTAAATTGTCTTGACCTATCCAACAAGTTCAAAAGATCTCAAATGCATTGGATTGACAGATGAATTTTTCAGTCAACTGATCAAAATTTGACTGTACACTGAAAAGTCAAACTTTGACTTTTTGGTCAAAATCAAGTGCCAAGAGTTATTTTTCATCAAGACATGTAAAATTATGAAACTTGTTCATCAAGAAACCCAAAAATGCAAATTAGGGTTTAAAATGGAAAAATTTCATAACTTAGAAATTTTCTAAGTTATGAAATTTTCTTATTTTTTCCTAACTTTGTCCTATTTTTTCACCAAGATGCAAATGGATTCAAACAAAACTTGCAACATGAAAGTTGTATTCCATCACAAAGTCTACAACTTTGATTCACAAAGTTTTCTAAAAAGAAGCTTGTATCTCAAGTTATGATTTTTGGAACAAGGGTACCTAAAACTTTTAACTTAGGGAAATTTTGCCCTAGTTTAGGCAGGATTTTGACCCATCTTCTTGGCCATTTTTCACTTAGTTCCACTTGGAGTTTCAAATTTCTTTTCAAATATGGATTATAGTACATGTTCCAAGCTTTACAAATTGTCCAAGAACTCCTCAAACACCCTTGTGGTTAGAGAGAATTGAATGCTTGAAGTTGGAAAAAACTCACTTTTGTCCATGACCAATACATGTTCATACAAACTTGCATTTTCAAATCAGCATGTTTGGTGCTAGCTTGCAGACCTCAAAACCAACTTTCACTTCATAATTTAATGCATAACCATTGAATTAAGGTGTTATCTTGGCCATTTGGACATTACATACAAGATTAACCCTTATTTGGAAAAAGGTAAAATGCCATTTTTGTAAAAATGCACTTTATGTCAAACCAAAATCCTTGAGGTATGGGGCCATATCTCTAAAGCAAGACTGAAGCTATCAATTCCAAGAACCAAGAGCAAAATATGCAGCATGATAGGAAGGCCTGTACCAAGCTATAACATCACTTCCACATGCTTGCTTGAAACAAAAGAAAAGTTGCCAAACATAAGCAATCTCTCATATCTATTAACAGGAGCTTAGACAAACATTGTAGACAAGTTCCATACCTCCCAACAAGCCTGAAACACGACCCTTTCATCACTCAAACATCCTCATACTTAAAATCCCTGTTTTGCTGCAAAACAGGGCAAGTTCTGCATTTTGAAAGCCACAACCAAATTCCATCGTGCGTTTTGTCCAAAGATAGTTCAAACACCTTCCAATCAACTCACTTGAACTATCCCAGGCCCCCATTGCAAGCTGTAACACCTCTAACAAACTTTTCCATTTTCATTTCAAAGCTCTGCAGGTTGAGTTCTACAACATGATTCAAGTTGTTTCAAAGCAAGCCAAGCATTGGAGAAGCTTCCTTGGACTTCAGGCAAGCTCAAAAGAAGCTCACACACCATTGAAGGTTGTTGCATTGTCCAGTTCGAAGTCAACTGAAACAGGTATTTCATGGACTTCTATCTCCCTATTTAGGAATGATTAGGCTTAAGTTTGTGAATGAAATATGTTGTACTCATAGCCCTGAAGCCATACATATGCTTAGTTTTCATTTACATTGATCGTGCTAAGCGAATTTCACTCATGAACTTTCTGAAAAAACTAGGTTAAAAATTAGGGCCAGAGAAATTCTCTCTGGTCTTTGAGAGTTAATCCAAGTTTTTTATATGGTTGGATTCGTTGTTTAATTCTCTACAATGTTCATGTTATGAGTTTTGTCAAAAAATCAAAGAATCAGGAGATAGCCATGGATGTACAGAAGCGCGTGTTTTGTGAACAAGAGGAAGAAGAAGAAGTCTGGTTGGGCTGGGCCTGTTTGTTTTCACTTTTGAAACCCCACTTTTCTGTTTACACCCCCCTGACCCATTTATTTGAATATTTGTCATTTTGTTATTTTTATTTTTTATTCTAACTTTATTATTTTTTGTCTAAATATAAAAAATGCAAAAAAATTATTTTCTATATTTTTCACATTTATTTTATATTTATTTTTATCTTACTAATATAAATAGGTAAATAAGCTATTTCCTTTTTTTTTTAAAAACACAAAAATAATACAAAAAATATACTTATTTTTATTTATCATTTTTATACACTTAAAAAACATTTTCTAGAACATACACATTTTTTTTTTGTAAATAATTAATTTTTATTTTTTGTATATTTAATATGTTTATATATATATATATATATATATATATATATATATATATATATATATATATATATATATATATATATATATATATATATATATATATATATATATATATATATATATATATATATATATATATATATATATATATATATATATATATATATATATATATATATATATATATATATATATATATATATATATATATATATATACTTATATATTTGCTTTATTAAATAAGTAGGTCAAAAAATACAAAAATACTACACTTTTATTTTTATTAATATTTTTGCACTAAAAATACCATCTTTTACAATATACTTTTATTTTTGTATAAATTAATATATTATTGTATATAATCAATAAATAATACTATTTATTAAGAATTAGGGTTTTTGCCCTAAATAGAAAAATGATTAAAATTGACCTTTTTTTTTAATTTATGTTTCACATTGAAAAAATACTTTTTTACATACATAAAAATCTTTTTTTTGCATAATACCTTTTATTTACATTTATTTATTGTATTATATTCAACTATTGTATATTTAAATATTGCTTATACATTCGATATGGTTGTAATAACTTAGAATTTATCTTTCTGTCAAATACTCCCAATTCAAATTTGTACCCCCCTCCCTATATCATGTTGTAATAGTATAACATTTAAATTCTCGCACATTTAAAAGCTTTCAATTATGCCATGCTTAGACCTAGGGTTTGTATGCAAATAAAATCAACAATTAGTTTGACCTAATCCAAGATAAATATGCATGAAAAACAAATACAATGCACACTTGCACCTCTAGGGTTACAATCCACTTGTTGCCTTCCAAAATGGGCCATGATTGCATGTCAAGTACTTTGGCAAAACAAAAACAAACAAAAAGATCATAGTCCTTCGATGACGCTATCTGAGTTGCCTAAACAAAATGGTCAAGTCCCTTAAGGAAAATTGCCAAAAATACTTGACACCATTGCTATCATGGTCTATACGATGACCCGTGCTTGTCCCGTTTAACATCCTAACACAAGGTTGTTCACCAAATACAATGGTGAAACAACACTGTTAAAAGGGTTAAAAACATAAGGAAGATCTTTGAGTAAAATAGGGTAGATAGCTCTTAGTTACTTGATCAAACTTGCAAAAACATCCTTGCTATTTTCAAAACACACTTCACCACACAATTTCAAAATCCTACTTTCAAAACATTGGAAACTTTTCAAAAGATAAGAACACCTTTGTATACATTCAAACAAGAATCATTACAAAGGTGGCCACAATAATGGCCTCTTTTCAAAAAAACATCTTTCAAAAATCATACACAAAGCACCATTTCAAACAATTGAAAAATAAAGCAAGTGATCTAAGAAAGTAACTAAGAGCCCATGGATAACCATGGATAGAAAGGGTGCTAATACCTTCCCTTTCTATAATCTACTCCCCGAACCCAAGAAAACATCTCAAAGGTCTTTCATATGCTTTTTGACCTTTCCTTAGGATAAAATAAAAAGTCGGTGGCGACTCTTGCTAAACCGAAACATTTGCAAACACAAATCGCAAAATCCCAAGTCAGTTCTCCCACCGTATCACAGTTACGGTAGCAAAGGAAGATGCTTCAACCCACCTCGTAAAGTAATCAATCGCTACCAGGATGAAGCGATGCCCGTTGGATGCCGTAGATCTGATCTCGCGGATCATATCAATGCCCCACATTGCAAAAGGCCAAGGAGCTGTCAAGATGTTCAGAGGAACTGGAGGTATATGCACCTTATCAGCATAGACCTGGCACTTGTGACATGTTCGAGAATGCTGATAACAGTCAGCTTCCATTGTGGGCCAATAATATCCTGCCCGAAGGATTTTCTTTGCCATGGTGTGTTCACTGGAATGAGTTCTGAAAGTACCTTCATGCAACTCTACCATAATCCTTTCTGCTTCGTTCTTATCCACACAACGCAGTAAGGTCGAATCATGGTTACGCTTGTAAAGAATGCCATTGTTGATGAAGAACTTCGCCGGGAACCTCCTCAGAAACTTCTTGTCATTAACAGATGCACCCTCGGGGTACTCCTGAGTTTCAAGATACCTCTTCACCTCATGATACCAGGGCTTTTCTGTTACCTCTTCAGCCTCAAGATCACAGCAATGTGCAGGTTCGTCTAATCTTTCAATGATGATCCAGGGATCCTCGTTCTCCCAATTGACTTTGAACATAGAAGACATCGTAGCTAGTGCGTCCGCCAACTGATTTTCCTCTCTAGGGAAGTGTTCAAAGGTTATCTCCTCAAAATGGGGAAGCAACGTCAATACATACTCCTTGTAAGGAATAAGGTTCGGGTGTTTCGCATCCCACTCGCCTTTGATCTGACTGATCACGAGAGCGGAATCTCCGAAGACACTTAGAAACTTAATCCTTAGGTCAATTGCTGCTCGAAGACCCATGATGCACGCTTCATACTCCGCCATATTGTTGGTTTAGTTGAAACATAGTCGGGCGGTAAACGAAGTATGAGAGCCTTTAGGAGATATGATCACAGCGCCAATGCCATTGCCTAAAGCGTTCAAAGCTCCATCAAAGTACATAGACCATCAGGATCCTTCCTCAGGTCCTTCATCCGGTCCAGGTGTCTCACAGTCAATTACTAGCATGATGTTCTCATCCGGAAATTCAAAGTTCATAGACTGGTAATCATCCACTGCCTGATGTGCCAAATGGTCTGCCAACACACTTCCCTTGATTGCCTTTTGGGTCGTGTACTGGATGTCATACTCAGTCAAGATCATTTGCCATCTTGCTATTCTTCCGGACAACGCAGGCTTTTCGAAGATATACTTGTTGGATCCATCTTTGTTATCAACAGAGTAGTGTGAGTCAGAATATACTGTCTCAGCCGGTGAGCAGCCCATGCCAAAGCGCAACAAGTTTTCTCGAGCAACAAGTATCAGGTCTCGCAGTCGGTAAACTTTTTGCTAAGGTAATAAATAACATGCTCTTTTCGGCCAGACTCATCATGCTGACCCATCACACACCCTATTGAGTTGTCGAGCACTGTCAAGTATAAGATCAAAGGTCTCCCTTCAACTGGTGGCATCAGAATAGATGGCTCTTGGAGATAATCTTTGATCCTTTCAAAAGCGGCCTGGCATTCATCGTTCCAACGTACTACTTGATCTTTCTTCAGCAGCTTGAAGATTGGCTCACAAGTAGCAGTCAGGTGCGAGATGAATCAGGCAATATAATTTAGTCGTCCTAGGAAGCCTCTGACTTCTTTATTGGTTCTGGGAGCTGGCATCTCCTGTATAACCTTCACTTTTTCCGGATCTACTTGAATACCTTTGCCGCTTATGACGAAACCCAATAGCTTACCAGATCTTACCCCGAAGGTGCACTTGTTCGGGTTTAACCTCAGCTTGTACAACTTCAGCCTATCAAACAGCTTCTGCAGATGGTCAAGGTGTTCTTCCTCAGTCTGGGACCTTGCAATCATATCGTCGACGTATACTTCAATCTCATGATGGATCATGTCATGAAACAAAGCAACCATGGCACGCTGATACGTTGCCCCAACATTCTTTAGTCCAAAAGGCATGACCTTGTAGCAAAAGGTACCCCATTGAGTAACAAAAGTGGTCTTCTCCATGTCTTCGGGAGCCATTTTAATCTGATTATAACCGGAGAAACCATCCATAAAGGAGAAGACCTTATGCTGAGCGGTGTTGTCAACCAGAACGTCGATATGAGGTAGAGGGAAATCTTCCTTGGGGCTCTCCCTGTTCAGATCCCTATAGTCAACACACATTCGGACCTTACCATCTTTCTTCGGTACAGGAACCACATTGGCCACCCACTGAGGGTAAGAAGTAACTGCTAGAAAACCGGCGTCAAACTGTTTCATAACTTCAGCCTTGATTTTCTCAGACATTTCTGGGCGCATTCGACAGACTTTCTGTTTCACTGGAGGACAGTCTTCCTTGGTAGGCAAGTGATGAACCACAATATCAGTATCCAACCCAGGCATATCTTTGTAAGACCAGGCAAAGATCTCAACATAGTTATGCAGCATCTGAGTCAACCGTTGCTTCATACTAAGCTCCAGATTTGCACCGATCTTAACTTCTTTCTTGTCTATCTCAGTACCCAGATTCACTGATTCCACTGGCTCTTCGTGTGGCTGAATAGCCCTCTCCTCTTGGAGTAACAGTCTTGCAAGTTCACCAGGCACTTCACAATCATCTTCACCTTCGTCTTCGGCTAAGTTGATCGAATTTTCGAAGTCATAACTGGCAGTAGCAGAGTCGTTACCAGTAAGATCCAGAGTGGATGTAGACTTGTATATGTGAGTGTGTGTAAAATAGCTATTTTGCAATATATAATGAGATAAAAACAAGGAGCGCAAAATTTGAAATGCAAGAACATCCAATGCTTTTATTAATGATATATGAAAATGACACACATAAAGCCCTCACAAATGAAGCCACAGTGCCCCGGGTAAGACACCGGGCCATAAAGTTTTAAAACATTGTCTGTTACAGATTCAAAACAAAAAGTTTCATTACTGGGTAACAAAAGAAATAGGGATGAAGTCCTTTGCTGTCCAGTTGCATTGTCCACCATCGGTCGTAGGATATATCTAGTTGTCAAATTCAGACTCTTCCACATCGTCTTCAATGCCATTCACCCCCGAGTTGCTGATGAACACGGGAGGTCTTCCGATCCTTGCATTCCGAACAGCCCTTTGAGCTTCTGCAGTGAAACCCAAACCAAATTTGTCAGTCTTCTGTGTAAAATCAGGGAGATGGCCCCAATTTGCACACCCACCTTTCTAGACAACAGCCCAGGCATCCTTAAAGGAAGCCATCTTCATAGGAGAATCTTCAACAACAGTCTCAGCTGACGCCAGTGTCTGGGGAACCTCTTCAAAATGCTGAAATGGGGTTTCAATGAACTCCCCATCCATCTCTACATATCGGAAAGAGTTGAGGTGGATAACCATGTACTCTTCCTCTCCTTGTACTGTCACAATCTTCCCTTTGACCGGGTACTTCAGCTTCTAGTGGAGCGTTGAGGTTACGGCCCCAACTTTGTGAATCCATGGAAGACCCGACAAACAAGAATAAGATGGCCGAATGTCCATCAAATAGAATGTAGAGTTGAAAACCTGAGACCCAACCTTAATCGGAATATCAACTTCTCCGTGCACAATCCTCTTAGACCCATCAAAGGCCCTGACAACGATGTTGCTTGGTTTCAGCTCCAACCCTTCACAGTCCAACTGGTCTAGAGCTTTCTTAGGCAAGACGTTCAATGAGGAACCAGTATCCACTAATACAAGAGTAAGAGTAGTGCCCCTACATTCAATGGAGACATGCAGGGCATCGTTGTGATTCTTCCCCTTAGCAGTTAAGTCGGCGTCAGAGAAACCCAACCCATTATCAGCAGTCAGATTAGCCATGCAATCTGTAAACTGATCAGTTGACATCTCTTGTGGTATGTGCGTAGTCTTCAGGAATGTAATCAGAGCCTTAGCATGGGCCTCCGAGCATAGCAACAGTGACAACATAGAAATCTTGGATGGGGTTTGCCCCAGCTGTTCAACTACATTGTAGTCACTCTTTTTGATGATTTTCAGAATTTCTTCCATCTCTTGTTTAGAAGCTTCAATAGTAATCGTCTTCGGTGCTTCCGTCTGGGCAGGCTCACTGGTGATCCCTTTGCCCCAAGTGTCAGATGACTCGGCGACAGGGGTAAGAATTGGAACTTGATCAGGAATAGTGGCAGGTACACTGGCAGGTGTAATAGCAACGGGTTTTCGGGCAGTTGGTGGAGAGATATCAGGTGAGAAAAGTCTTCCGCTGCGGGTGACTTTAGAAGGTCCAACAATATTGCTGATGTCAGTATCAACATCCAACTCTTGCTTAACTCCATGAAAATAAACATCAGCCCCGTAGTGCCAAGGGACAACTTTATCAGAGGTATAGGGGATGGGCCCCGGAACAGTGATGATTACAGGTGCGATTCTTGGAACAAATGTAATTCTAACAGGCTTCCTCGAGGAAGCCTTGGAAGAATTATCGAAAATGGTGATAATGGCAACTTCTTCAGTATGAACTAGAGGAACAACAGTCTTCTCAAACAGAATTTCTTTACTATCCATCAGGCGCTGGACACTTGATTTCAAAAGATGGCAACCGGTTGGTAGGGAAGAACACATACGGCAACCTTCGTCATAGCCCGGAAATAAACCAGCTAGTAAAAGGTTCTTATTCACAGTCATCAAAGGGGTAACAATGTCGTTCACAAAAACTACAAACGAGTCTTCATCTATAGCATTCACTCCATGCTTGGGCATAGGAGCAGTCACAACATTAGGTCTTTCGGGCGCCTCAAACTCAATCTCCTTAGAATCAATTAAGTCCTGTATCTTATTCTTCAAAGTCCAACAATCATCTGTATTATGCCCCGGGCTATCAGAGTGATAAGCACAGCAGGCATTAGGGTTATACTTCGGTGATGTTGTATTTGGATTATTCGGGGCTTCCCTTGGAATCACCAGATTGGTCTTCAACAACTGTGGCAGAATCTGAGATAAGGTCATGTTGAGACGGGTGAATTGCCTTCAAGGTCTCTCGTCCTTTTGTTGATTGTTGTGCTGAGGAGCACCAGCAGGTTTTGAAATAACAACCGTATTAACAGCTTGGCGGCGTTCAGGTCTATTCTGGTTTTTTGAACTGTAGACAACACTTGACTCTTTCTTAAAAGGATTCTTCTCGGTGCTCGATGAAGCACCCTTTTGTATCTTACCAGCCTTAATACCAGCCTCAATCCTCTCACCGGTCATAATTAGCTCTGTAAACCCAGACGAAGAGCTTCCAATCAGGTGGTTGAAAAATGGACCAAACAAGGTCCCCAGAAACATATCCACAAGCTCCCGATCAGCCAAGGGTGGTTGCACTCTTCCGGCGAGGTCCCTCCACTTCTGAGCATAATCTTTGAATCCTTCACCCGTTCCCATTGACATACCCTGGAGTTGGGTACGCGTGGGAGCGAGGTCGGAATTGTATTGGTACTGCCTGTAGAAAGCAGTAGCCAAATCCTCCCAACTACGGATACTGGCTCCGTCCAACTGATAGAACCACTCAAGCTGAGTCCCTGAGAGACTGTCTTGAAAGAAATGGATCCATAGGTTTTTATCAGCGGTGTACGGCTGAATCTTCCTCACATATGACCGGAGGTGCAGCTTCGGACAAGAAACTCTATCATACTTAGCAAAGGCTGGTGCCTTGAATTTGTGGGGAATCACCACCCCAGATGATAGACCCAGATCACCAAAGTCCAGACCAGGCACCTTCTGAACTTCCATAGAACTCAACCGGTCTTCCAGTTGCTTGTATCTATCCTCAGCAGGAGGATACTGGTCTTCGTCGAAGTCCGTCTCGTTGTCGGAGACCACAGGGATAGGAGCCCTCCTTTCTTCCTGACTATCTTTCCCTCTAGATGAGGTAGTCAAATCAACTTCATTCTGTAGCCTGTTTCCAAACTTGTGACCTGTGCTAAACATGATTGTCTTCTTCTTCTTCTTCTTCTCTTTCAGAATCAGGGTCTTCAGATCTTGCTGACCCTTAGCTAGATTCATGAACAACTCTTGGAATTGGGCATTCTGGGCCTGTAGGGCCTTGATTGCTTGCTCAGTTGATGGTTGGGAAGACATGATGAGTGATGAAATAAACAGCGAAGAAGATAAGAGACCTGTAATGGTACCTGTTATGAGGTGCATGGGATGAAATGTGTATGACATGATTTCAAAAACAATTGAGAGATTCAAATTTGTAAGCCAGAAAGGAAACACACTTTATTAGATAAACTTTGGAATTCAAATTGTTCAACTGATGCCCTTAAGGCGTTACAAGGAAGAAAATACTGAAAAGTAAATAAAAACTGGAAAGGAAATAATCAAAGGACAATCAGTGCTCCCATGGTCGCTTCTTGTCGGTGCGGACATAGTCATTGAGAATCCGTTCGTTCTCCAGCTGCCTAGTCAACCTCTGGATCTTCTGCTCTTGCTCATTAAACTTTTCTCGGTAAGAATCCCGTTCTTCTCTCAACTGCATCCAAGACCTTTTCAGTTCCCCAATGTCAGTGGGCATGTAAGGGTGGAGGATGGTAGGAAGAACCACCTCTTCATTAGCAACTTCAACAATGATAGGCTGGACGGCTTCATATGGCATACCCAGCTTTTGGGCACGGATACGGACCCATATGAGATATGGCTCCATTGGAAGTGAAGTCTTTGGACCCAGCTCATGTGGATCAGATCTATGAACTCTATCCCAAGCCCTTATGAATCTGCGACGTTGCTTATCGCTATCCCCTTGAAAATCAAAGACCACACTAGGCATTAACATCTCATGAGGTCCTTCTCTTCTGGCTCTCCCAAACTGACGTAAGGCCAAGCACGGATTATAAGAAATTCCTCCATGGGTTCCTATCAGTGGAACATTGGGGTACTCCCCATAGCGATCAATGATAGCCACCTCATCCATACCCTTGATAGTCCAGATAATGTCATTATGAGAGAGAGACATAACCCTATAAGCCCAGCCCATGCCTTCTTTATTCTTCAACACTGATTTGGGGAGGTGCAAAATAAACCACCTCGCCAATAACGGAGCACAACACATCAAGGTTCCCCGCTTTTGGGTGGTACGAGCATAAAGCTGATGAAGGATGTCACCCAAGAGAGTGGGTACAAGATTATGAGAGATGAAGATTTTTACCGCATTAACATCAAAAAAGGAGTCAGAATTCGGAAATAATACCAAGCCGTATATCAGAAGAGCCAGAATATCCTCGAATTCCTTGAAGTCTAGACTATCCCAGAAGTAGTTAGCCTTACCAACCAAGAACTTAGTCAGAAATCCCTTTGCTCTACTTCTAGTTTCCCAATTATCCATTACCTCATCCTTTGTCATATGAAGGGCTGAAGCAATCTCTTCGGGCCTAAGGGTCTTCTCCCAACCAGTAAATGGGGTCTGCTCCAGAATAGAGATATCGAGCAGCTCAGAGAACTCTTCTAAGGTGAGAACCAGCTGGTAGTCCTGGAAAGTAAAGCAATGGTACAACGGATCATAGAATTGGACCAAAACACTCATCATCTGCTCGTCCAATTTGGAGGTGACCAAACTGAGAAGATACCCATGTCTCCTGAGGAAGGAAGTAGTATCAGGCATCTTTGCAATCAACTCTTTAAGCAAGGTGGGAACTTGGACAAAGTTGATTCGGATGGTATTCCTACGCATGGGCATCATGATGACCTACAAAACAGAACAAAGATGAATCCCTCCTGTCTTTGAAATAGGTTAGTCCAATGCAAGATGTATGCAATGTTATAATGTCATGATGTCATGATAGAAGGCACACCACAAGTATCCACAAATAGCAAACATGGTAAAGGAACACAAGTCACACAGAGAGCCCTTAGACTTCAGGCTGGCAAGAAGCTTAGGTACTACCCTCTTTCAGTTCAGTTGGTTTAAACCTGTCCTAAAAATAGTAACTGAGTTCTAGAGGATCTCAATATTGAAATTCTGGCTACAGATACTCAATGTCACGTCCAATGTTATGACACCGTATCTGACTTACTATATGACAGTAAATACAAAAGCAGTAAATAACACAGTCAATTGTTTACCCAGTTCAGTGTGCAACAACACCTACTCTGGGGGCTACCAAGCCAGGGAGAGAATCCACTATAAGAGATGTTAATTCAGGAATAAACCAACCAGTTTATCTCCTTCACTTAAGACCTACCCAATGCAATTCTAATCTAAGTACAACTTAAACCTGAGTTCCTACTCACTCCCCCTCAATCACAGCAGTGATACATAAACCAATTTGACTTAAGAATTGATGAAGACACTCTTCAAAAACACACACTTGATTAAGCTTCACAGCTTTTTAATCAAGTAACACAATCACTCGTGCTTCACAGCTTTGAGTGATGTACACAACTAACTTGACTCTGCTTCACAGCTTTAGTCAAGTGACATTCAAACACTCTTGATTCAAAGCTTTGAGTGCTACACAACCCTTACAATTGAAACCTATTCCAAGGCACTTATCACAATGATAATTGCTTGGAGTACAATAAACAAATCTATACAGATTACAAAATTGATCTTCTAATCAATCAGCAGGGATACTTGAAAAACCGCAGCTCTGTTGAATATATAGCAGCTGCAACTTCAGTTAGGGTTTCCAAAAACCTAGGGTTGATTCCGTTTGACCTAAAGACCAGGTCACAGTACTTTATTGATCAGGTTAGGATTGAGCTAGGTTACTCCTCAGAAAACGCAGGATTCTGTTTAGAAGGGACTGAGTTATTTCCTGAAAAAACTCAGACTTATCCAATCCTGCAATCCTGTTAGTTCAGAACAGGATGTCATAACATCTGTTATGACATCTGAGAAAACCTGTCTACTGATTTAGCAAAATGTGATCATTTTGCAAACATGCTCAGATACACACTTATAAACATCAGTATTTGAATTACAATATTTTTCTGCACATGTACCTATTGAGTTAGTACAACCTGAACTAGAATGTTATGACATCAGTCATGACATTCACACATACACTTGGGATTTACCAAAAATGCAAGCCAATACCTAAACACCTACAAACTCCCCCTTTGGCAGATTTTTGGCTAAAGTCCCTAAACAATCAGAGATAGATAGATAGCAGCAGAAATAAGTGACAGCAGAAAAATATAGTGTCAAGTACTAATTAAGCAGTACCAAAATTATTCTCCCCCACTTTAGCCACAAATGGGCCAAAGATTACATGTTTATAAAGTTATACAGTTATCCAAAACAAAATAATGAGATCAGCAGCAGACAACAGCAGAACACACTTCCAAACTCCACCAGCAACACCACCAAGTAGCAAACATCCTTCAAGTACTGTCATCAGATCCAGAGAATTCAGGTTTCTTTCTTTTCTTGTGAGCAATGTCAGCATTTTTCTCTTTGTTTGATGTCTCAACATTCTTAGAGACATTTGGATTTGTTTCAGCATTTGAGTTTTCTTGGTTCAGAGGAACAGAAATGCCAGGAACTGAGTGGTTCTCGTTCAGAATCCGTGAAACAATTTTTGCTATTGCTTGATTAACATAGGCTGTCCCTTCCCTATTTGCAATTTCAGGGGGAACTGAATAGGAAGGATGAGATGGATTACCTGTATGTCTTGTTCTCAACTCTTTGGCCTTGGTGGGGTTAGTTCTATGAGAACAGATCTCCAGAACATCAGAGTCTAGACAGGAAGAGATTGTCCCAGAATCTTGATCAGAGGAAGAGGTTGAGATGGTCGTATTGGATGATGATGGCGTTTGAGACATTTTGTCAGTTTTGAAGGACCAACAGCAAATGAGAAGAAATTCCTGATTGATGAGAAGACGAGAGGGGAACGAAGCAAAGGAGTGCCTATTCAACTTCTTAACACAATTGTAGGAAATGAGAAAATACAATTTTAAACCAATCAGAACAGGCATAAGTCCTTTGGTCTTTGTTTTAAGCAAAATTAATTGCTACAATTCCTCATGTTGGCAAATACCCAGCTTACCCCTTAAGTTTTCAAATTGGTTTGCATCCAAAGCCTTGGTAAAAATGTCAGCCAGCTGTAGCTCAGTGGCAACATGTTCCAATTTGATGGTCTTCTCTTCTACAAGGTCTCTAATAAAGTGATGTCGTATGTCAATATGTTTGGTCCTGCTATGCTGAATGGGATTCTTGGATATGTTGATTGTACTCAGATTGTCACAGTACAATGTCATAACATCTTGTGTGACATTATACTCAGTGAGCATCTGTTTCATCCATAACATTTGAGAGCAGCTACTACCAGCTGCAATATATTCAGCTTCAGCAGTGGAAAGAGACACACAATTCTGTTTCTTGCTGAACCAGGAAACCAGATTACTTCCCAAAAAGAAACATCCTCCAGAGGTGCTTTTTCTATCATCAGCACTACCAGCCCAATCAGCATCACAGTAACCAGTCAGAGTCGGTTCACAGCCATGAGTATACAACAATCCATAGTTGTAAGTACCACTTACATACTTCAAAATTCTCTTCACTTGATTGATATGACTGACTTTGGGATCAGCTTGGTATCTAGCACAAACTCCAACTGCAAAGGCAATATCAGGTCTGCTGGCAGTTAAGTACAACAAGCTTCCTATCATGCTTCTGTACAGACTTTGATCCACCTTAACCCCACTTGAATCTTTGGAGAGCTTTAGATGAGTAGGAGCAGGAGTCCTTTTGTGACTTGCATTCTCCATACCAAACTTCTTTACAATATTCTTAGCATACTTGCTTTGAGATAAGAAGATTGAGTCCTCCATCTGTGAGACTTGTAGTCCAAGAAAATAAGTTAGTTCTCCCATGAGACTCATTTCAAATTCAGCCTGCATCTGGTCAGCAAAGTGTTTAACCATATGTTCTGACATTCCGCCAAACACATGGAAGTACTTCACAGTTGGTTTTCTTCCTTTCCAGAGTTCATATATGGTGGATGATGTTCCCTTTCTCAAGGTGACCCTGTTATGAACATAGCAAGCTGTATTCATAGCTTCAGCCCAAAAATACAAGGGAAGTCTTTTGGCATGTAACATTGCTCTGGCAGATTCTTGTATGGTCCTGTTTTTTCTTTCCACAACTCCATTTTGCTGAGGTGTTATGGGAGAAGAAAACTCATGACTGATTCCTTCTGAAGCACATAAGTCATCAAACTTGCTGTTTTCAAATTCCTTGCCATGATCACTTCTGATTCTGACAATACATCCTTCCTTCTCTCTTTGAATTCTTTTGCACAGTTCTCTAAAGACTTCAAATGCATCTGATTTTTCTCTAATGAAATTAATCCAGGTGAATCTGGAAAAATCATCCACAACCACATAGGCATATCTTTTACCACCAAGGCTCTCTACTTGCATTGGTCCCATCAGATCCATATGGAGGAGTTCTAGAACCTTAGAGGTGGTCAGATGTCTTGACTTTGGATGTGACATCCTCGTCTTCTTACCCACCTGACATTCACCACAAACTCTTCCTTCATCAATTAGCAGTTTTGGAATCCCTCTGACTGCCTCCAAGGAGATAATCCTCTTCATACCCCTTAGGTGAAGATGGCCAAGTTTTTGGTGCCACAGTTTCACCTCTTTTTCTTCTTTTGCAATGCAACACACAGTTGAGAAATTAGTGTTCTCAGCCTCCCATAAGTAACAGTTGTCTTTGGATCTGACTCCTTTCATTATTATCTCTTGTTTGTCATTGATTACAAGGCATTCAGATTTTGAGAAATTGACCTTGAATCCTAGATCACACAGTTGACTGATACTAATGAGATTAGCGGTCAGTCCTTTCACCAGCAGTACTTCATTTAGACTTGGAACTCTAGGGCAGTTCAAATCACCAACTCCTTTGATTTCACCTTTAGCCCCATCTCCAAAGGTCACAAAACTGGTGGTGTGAGGCTTAACATTATTGAGGAGGTTCTTGATTCCAGTCATATGTCTGGAACATCCACTGTCAAAGTACCAGTCTTCCTTTGCAGAGACCCTCAGGGAAGTGTGAGCTATCAGTGCAGTAGCCTTTTTCTTCCATTGAGGAGCATGTGGTACCTTTTTAGACTTAGGTTTGACACCTGAATTCTGATTAGGGTATCCATGTAATCTGAAGCAGAAACGCTTTATGTGGCCATATCTACCACAATGATGACATTTCCATCTTTGGTACCTTTTCCTCATATGTTTCTGTTCCTGATGTCGAGAGTTGTGTTGAGACATCTGTTTTGACATTTGCCTACCATAACCAGATTTCGTTGCTTTCATAAATCCTAGACCAGATTTATTTCCCACATTTTGTCCAATCTGTAGGATCTCTTCCAATTTGTCAGTTCCATTTGTCAACATCTTGACAGATTTGGTCATTTGATTCAGTTGTGAGTTCAGCAATTGAACTTCTCCTTCTAGAAGACTTATAGTTTCAAGGTTTGCCCGTTTTTCAGCCTCCATCTTTATGATGAGTTTTGATTGTTTCTCATTCTGCACACAGACTTCAGTACTTCTGATACACAATTCCTTGTACGTTTCAGCCAGTTCTTCAAAGGTCACCTCTTCATCACTGATGTCACTTTCAGAGGTACAAACACCAGTTAAAGCAGTAACTCGTTTGGCAGTCTCTTCTTCAGAATTACTTTCTGAATCACAGTCAGACCAAGTAACTGTCATTCCTTTTTGTTTCTTAAGAAAGGTAGGACATTCAGCTCGAATATGCCCATATCCTTCACAACCATGGCATTGAATTCCTCTGCCTTGAACTCCCTTCTCATCTGACCTTGGTCTTCTGCTGGAACTGTCAATGTTAGAGGAAATGTTATGAACATTAGACCTTGACTTTGGATCTATTCTTTTGATGAGTTTGTTGAACTGTCTTCCTAGCATGGCCATAGCTTCTGAAATGTTTTCTTCAACATCAGTGTTGGACATAAGTGCTATGCTCTTGTTCTTTTTGACATCATCATTAGTGATTCCCATCTCAAAAGTCTGAAGAGACCCAATAAGTTCATCAACTTTCAACTTGCTAATGTCCTGGGCTTCCTCTATGGCAGTCACCTTCATTGCAAATCTTTTAGGCAAGGATCTGAGAATCTTCCTCACCAGTTTTTCTTCTGACATTTTTTCTCCCAGTGCTCCTGAGGTGTTGGCAATCTCCAAGATGTTCATGTGAAACTCATGAATGGTTTCATCTTCCATCATTTTTAGATTCTCAAACTTAGTGGTCAACATCTGAAGCCTTGACATTTTTACTTTGGAAGTTCCCTCATGAGTAGTTTTGAGAGTGTCCCAAACTTCCTTGGCCAGTTCATATTGATGAACTAATCTGAAAATATTTCTATCAATTCCATTGAACAAGGCATTTAGAGCTTTGGAATTTCCCAGGGCTAGCTCATCTTCTTCTTTACTCCAATCTTCCTCAGGCTTCAGACTGATTGTCCCATCTTCCTCAGTTATGGTGGGATGAATCCATCCTTTGTCAGCAGCTCTCCAAGCCTTTTTGTCCAGAGATTTTAGGAAGGCAATCATACGAGGTTTCCAGTAGTCATAATTAGTTCCATCCAGAATGGGTGGTCTATTTCCAAAAACTCCTTCTTTGTCCATAGTGCCAGAAAGTGATATCCCTAGATCTCACCCAGTAATACAGGCAGGGTGCCTGCTCTGATGCCAATTGAAATTCTGGCTACAGATACTCAATGTCACGTCCAATGTTATGACACCGTATCTGACTTACTATATGACAGTAAATACAAAAGCAGTAAATAACACAGTCAATTGTTTACCCAGTTCAGTGTGCAACAACACCTACTCTGGGGGCTACCAAGCCAGGGAGAGAATCCACTATAAGAGATGTTAATTCAGGAATAAACCAACCAGTTTATCTCCTTCACTTAAGACCTACCCAATGCAATTCTAATCTAAGTACAACTTAAACCTGAGTTCCTACTCACTCCCCCTCAATCACAGCAGTGATACATAAACCAATTTGACTTAAGAATTGATGAAGACACTCTTCAAAAACACACACTTGATTAAGCTTCACAGCTTTTTAATCAAGTAACACAATCACTCGTGCTTCACAGCTTTGAGTGATGTACACAACTAACTTGACTCTGCTTCACAGCTTTAGTCAAGTGACATTCAAACACTCTTGCTTCAAAGCTTTGAGTGCTACACAACCCTTACAATTGAAACCTATTCCAAGGCACTTATCACAATGATAATTGCTTGGAGTACAATAAACAAATCTATACAGATTACAAAATTGATCTTCTAATCAATCAGCAGGGATACTTGAAAAACCGCAGCTCTGTTGAATATATAGCAGCTGCAACTTCAGTTAGGGTTTCCAAAAACCTAGGGTTGATTCCGTTTGACCTAAAGACCAGGTCACAGTACTTTATTGACCAGGTTAGGATTGAGCTAGGTTACTCCTCAGAAAACGCAGGATTCTGTTTAGAAGGGACTGAGTTATTTCCTGAAAAAACTCAGACTTATCCAATCCTGCAATCCTGTTAGTTCAGAACAGGATGTCATAACATCTGTTATGACATCTGAGAAAACCTGTCTACTGATTTAGCAAAATGTGATCATTTTGCAAACATGCTCAGATACACACTTATAAACATCAGTATTTGAATTACAATATTTTTCTGCACATGTACCTATTGAGTTAGTACAACCTGAACTAGAATGTTATGACATCAGTCATGACATTCACACATACACTTGGGATTTACCAAAAATGCAAGCCAATACCTAAACACCTACAAATATCACTGACTACCCTCGATCGGTCATAATTCCAGTTTAGCAACCTTTTCTTGCGGCCGGAATCATCGCGAGAGTTTAGTCTCAATGAGTGTAGCATACTGCTACTGTTCTATGGCTAAGTTGGTCAATTTAAAGGTTCTAAGGTCAGTTGGTGCTTAATGACTCCTTAGATGACCCATATTCTCCTCGTTCCAACACAAGGGATATCGGTACAATCTAAAGTGCCACACCAACGTAGCTATTGCTTCAACCGTATCGGTCTACGCCGTACAGTTCCCTCACAGTTTATTGCTACTTACCTAAAGGGTATTCCCCAGATCTGGGTTAGGATCTATAGTAACTCCGATACAAGCCCACAAATATAAATCATACAAAGCATACAATTGAAAACACAATGATCTAATCCTAAGGTACACCCCACTTATAATCTCCCCATCAGAGTCGCTAGTTCTGTGATATGGTGGGAGAGAACTGACTGTTTTTGAAATGCTGGTTCATGTTTTGCGTTTGTTTTCGCAAAATGTCGCGGTAAGCAAGAGTCGCCACTGTCTTTTATTTTATCCAACAAGGAAAGGAAAAAAACACAGAAAAATTCCTTTTTCGAGATGTTTCTCGGGTTCGGAGGGTAGATTATAGAAAGGGAAGGTGTTAACACCCTTTCTATCCGTGGTTATCCATGGGCTCTTAGGTACTTGCTCAAAGTGTTTTCAAAATTTGCTTTTCTTTGTGTTTGTGGGTTTGAAAAGAGCTTTTGTTTGAAAGGTGTAAGTGCGAAAAGTTTTGTTTTGTTTTAGAAAAAGCAAGTACTTAAGAACCATCTACCTACTCGAAAAAGGAATGAATCTGTGCTAATGTCCTTTAGACAATGCTATCCCACTATTGATGAGTAGGTAGCATCGTCGTTGGAGTTTTAAGGGTCAATTCGATTAAGGGACGTGTGGTCACTAAAGCAATGTTAGGACGCCTTAGCGGTAACCCTAATGTCTTAGATCATTTTTCTGAGGCAACCGTTTCGAGGCAACTATGATCTTTGGACAAGAGGGCGACCTCTAAAACTTCCTATACTCAATGACCACGTTCGAAGGCAACTAAGTGAGGTGTACCCTAAGAGCGCGCATGTGCGAGTGTGTTGTTTCGGTTAATTTTATAATTGTACATGTCAATGGTTATCTATGTTGATTTTAGGTTTAAACATTTGATCTTGTCATGCATTCCCTATTTATCAAACATCTAACAGTTTATAAGTTGCGGAAATTAAATTGCGGAAATTAAAACTAACTATTGCAAGGCGCCGGGTATTTACATCGCCAAAAACAACCCTTGAAATTAAAATGCGGAAAGTAAATAAAGCGATAAAATAATTAAAAGTCCTATTAAACTATTACATTCCAGGAAACAGATACAATAATATGATAAAATGGATCGCGTGCAAGAAATTAAATCGGGCGAGTTTTTTAGGGTTTTGACCCTTTTTTGAAAGAAAGTGATTTTTTTTGTTATTTTGAATTAAAAAAAGAAACTAGACCTAAGTTAATTATTAAATTAAATAAGCTAATTAATTAATTAATGAAAATAATATTTTTTTTTGGATTTTTGATATTTAAAGAAATAAAATAAATTTGATCAAAGTTAGTAAAAACTAATTATCTACATTAATTTTAATTATTGCAAAAAATAATAAAAGTTATACCTAATTAAAACTAAATTAATTAAATTAATATTTATTTACAAAAATAAAGTGTTGAATTTAATTTTAATAAATAAAATATTTTTTTTGGTTTTTGATTTTATGAGGAAAAAAAGTTTAATTGGTTAGTTAAAATAAAAATAATAAAACAAAACAATTAAATAAATAAAATAAAAAGAAAGAAAAAGAAATAACCCAGGGGGGGTCAGGCCCAATTTGGAGGTTTGGATGGCAATTTTCAAGGCCCAATTGTGCAAGCCTGCATTGACTTTTCTGGATCCCATGCACGCCCATTGACTTGAGAGTATGATGGACTTTCGTTCTGGGCCACCAGATCTGACCTGGGGCCATCTAACAAGTGGTTGGATGAGGGTGTATCATGCACTGTGCGCTTAGAAACGCATTGGATAACCTGAAAGAAAATAATAACAAATAATATGGGGACCTGAGATTCGAACCCAGGTCCTGCAGGCCAATGCATACGTCCACTACCACTCAGCCAACGTGTTTTATTTGTTAGTGGAATGAACACTCTATATAATATTGGAAAAACAAAACAATATGCCAGAATTAAAAAATAAAGCGCGAAATTTTGAATGGAGCAATAGGATGGGGACACGTCTTCGTCCCTGTCCTCAGGTTTATACAGAGATTACCTGCGGATTTAAATCCGCAGCAAAAGGCATAGGTCCATTCCAAAATCCATCCCAGGCTATATAAACTCCATCCAATGCCATGGTTGTTCTCGCCTCTTCATCCCGGTCTCAACCATGTCCATTAACAGGCCTAATTTAACCTGTATCAATAACCCCTAAAAAAAACCTAGGAAACCCTACAATGAAATTTTACGATTCACAGCACAAGAATGAAATTGATTATTACAGAAAGTTAGCAAATGTCATGAGGAATCAGAATATGCAATCTCTTTTGAGAATGGATGCAAGAATATAGATTTGGGAATCCATGAACATGGCGGATCCGAGGGACACTTACAGTGCTTTTGGAGGCTGGAGAATGCGTGATCTTGGTTGGTTCTGCTTCTGAGAAGTGCCAGGAAGCGATTGAGATGCTTGTTAGGTCCTGAAAGTGCCTCTAAGAACGATTTCGATTCCACACTTTTTTGCAATTTTTCCAAGTTTGGTTCTTGTGATTTTGCAGCTTCTATCCTCTAATTCGTTCCTCTTTGCCTTGTATATGTATGCAGCATTGGATTAGGTCAAGTTTTGGGTCTTGAATCTTTGCACATTGATGCTTTAGGATTTGATTTGATCCTCCATTGATGTCTTTCCAAATTGGTCCAAAATCCAATATTTTTGTACATGAAAAGCTTGATACGGATTTGATCATTATCATGATGATAATTAAGACCTATAATAACCAAAAAGATCCTAAGTCATCAATATTTGGATTTTATTTGATTTAAATTGATTTAAAATGAATTAATTCAATAAAAAATCAAATAAAATAGAAAAATTAATAAACGGACACAAGGCTGAAGCTAGGACACGTGTGTAGTGTGACAAGATCAAATCAAGTGAAAAAGAATGGGCCTATTTGACAAAATTTGAAGTTTTGGGGATAGTTAACTTTTGGCAATTTTGCAAAAATGCCCAACTTCAACAATGCATAACTTCTTCAATTTTTAACTTTTGGAAGTGTTCGTGGACTTTTTAGAAAGCTTGAGATGTCCTCTAACCAACCCTTTTGGTATCATCTCATTTTGATATTCCATGCTCAAGTTATAAGCTTTGGAAAAAAAGGTGTTTTTGTTGACTTTCAAAAATAACCTATAATGTCCAAATTTGTAACATTTTGTGAGTGCATTTCTTGATCTTGGGGTATGAAGATGGATTGTAGGAAATTGCATCCTATTAAAAATTAGCTTTGGATGGGTCATTTCTAATAAAGTATGAGAAAGTTATGCTTGGTCAAAGTTGAGTTGACTTTTCCTACAAAACCCTAATTTAGCAACTTTTGAGTCTTGATGAATTTTGAGCAATCCTTGATGAATCATGATCAACCCTTGATAAAATGATGAAATAACCTTCAAAATGAGAATGTTGACAAAAAATCTTAAAGTTTGACTGTATTTGGGTCACTGTTGACTTTTTCCCTAACATAGTCGATTTTTGGACCTCTTGAGCAATTGACTAACCAAACTTCCTCTGCAAGGCTTAAAATCTGACATGGATGAACTTGAGAACATATTAGGATATTGGGGAGAACTTGATGTCATTTTAATGTAAGTACCTTGATGCAACACAAAACCCTAATTTGAGATTGATTGTGTTAGGAGATGACTTGACTGTCCAACTCTTGAGCAATCTTGAGCAACTTGGAGATTATTCTTGCAATGCATTGAGAAATATGAGAGGCAAAATTTTAGGGTACAACACACACCATGCTGACTCTCAGGCCCCAGTCGAAGGAGGCAGAAAGGTAGATTGCATTTTTCACTAATTCCAGGCCCAGTCGAAAGGCACGCCCACACTGATCCCAACTCCCAGTCGAAGGACAGAACCTTGCCGACTCCAGGTCCAAATTGAAAGAGGTCAAAAAGTGCAGAATCGAAGGATACTTCTTCCTGAATCGAAAGAGTCCCCTTTTCCTTCTTTATTTTATTTTTTACTTTACATTTTCATACTATTCAATATGGTTGTAATAGTGTAGTATTTATTTTCTGTATTTTTATTACCTTTGTACAATTGCTAGTAAAATAGGGTATGTATGGCAAGATAAAAACAACAAGTAGACAACCCCTAATCAAAGACTAAATGCATACAAATCAAATACACTATTCACACATGCACCTCTAGGGTAATCTCACTTGTTTCCTCGGAAAAATAGTCATATCCCTCGAATATGGGCATTTTGGCAAAGACCCTCAATAAAAGATCGTAGTCCCTCGATGACCCTCAATGTTGCCTCCGGTAAATGATCTAGTCCCTAAACGACATTGCTAAAACGTCTCATAGGTTTCCTTCTATGACTATACAAACGTCCCACACCGTTCCTTTACATCCAATGATGGGGATTCTTACCAAATCAATTGTAAGATAGCAACATCTAAAGAAGGAGGAAAAGAACACTAAGACCTTTTGAGTAAGTAGGATGCTCCTAGTTGCTCGCTTGATCACAACAAAAACATTTCATACACCCACACCTTCATTTTGAGACATTTTCAAAAGACAAAACACTTTGTACGCGTTCTTATAGAGACGAGAACCATTACGAAGACACTTTTCAAAATCACTTTCAAAAACACATTCCACAAACACCTCTTTGAACTATTTTCAAAAACAACACTTTGTACGCGTTCTTATAGAAACGAGAACCATTACAAAGACATTTTTCAAAATACATTCAAAATCCACACCACAAGCACATTTTAAAACAAAAACAAGTGATCTAGCAAGCGACTAAGAGCCCGTAGATAACTATAGATGGAAATGGTGCTAATACCTCCCATTTTCATAATCTACCCCCCCGAACTCAAGAAATAATCTACCGTGTTACACAAATGATCTGCTAATATACTTCCTTTGGTGGAATTTTGTGTTGTATACTGGATGTCATATTCACTTTGAATCATTTGCCATCTAGCTATCCGTCCAGAGAGAGCGGGTTTTTCTAATATGTATTTGATAGGGTCCATTTTAGAGATTAATAGAGTGGTGTGAGTCAGCATATACTGTCTTAGCCGGCGAGCAGCCCATACCAGAGCACAACAAGTTTTCTCGAGTAGTGAATATCTGGTTTCACAGTCGATAAAATTTTTGCCCAGGTAGTAAATTGCATGCTCTTTCGGCCAGACTCGTCATGTTGGCCTGTGACGCGGTTGGAGAAATGACTTAATTGTTTTGCGTTTTATCACAAATGTTGCGGTTAGAAAGAGTCGCCACCGACTTTTCTTTTATCCAAAAGGAAAGGTAAAAAAGTACAGGAAAGACCTTTGAGATTGTTTCTTGAGTTCGGAGGGTAAATTATGAAAAGGAAAAGTATTAGCACCCTCTCCATCCATGGTTCTCCATGGGCTCTTAGTTACTTGCTAGATCACTTGCTTTTGTTTGAAATTATGCTTTATGTGGTTTTGAAAGTATTTTGTAAAAGAGGCCATTGTTTAGGCAATCTTTGTAATGATTCTCGTTCGTAAGAATGTATACAAAGATGTTTGTCTTTTTTTTTGAAAATGTTTTCAATTTTGTAAGATGTTTGGAAATGTGTGTGTTTGTTTTGAAAATTGCAAGGATATTTGTTTTGAAATGGAGCAAGTAACTAGAAGTAATCTACCTACTCAAATGTCTTTCTTGTTCATTTTCTTTTCCTTTGATATTGTTGTCTTACCAATGATTTGGTAAGCAACCCTATCTTTGGATGTTAACGGGACGGGCGTGGGTCATCGTATAGCTATGATTAGAAATGTTGCAAAGTATCTTAACATTTTTTTGAGGGGCTAAGATCATTTTTGTAAGGCAACTTTGAATAGCGTCATCGAGGGACTATGATCTTGTATTTGTTTGTTTTTGCTAAGACACTTTACATGCGTAATATGGCCATTTTGTATAAGACAACCAAGTGGGATAACCCTAGGGGTGTTTTGTGTGCAAGTGTGCCACTTTCATGCTTGATTTTGTCCTGAATTAGGGTTTTCTATTTGATTGGTTTTATCTTTCCATACAAACTCTAATTACTAGCATGTTATATAAAAGCGATAAGTTACGAAATTTAAATGTCCTATGCTATTACAATATATGTGGGAGGGGGGAATACAATTTATGAATGGAGATTTGCAATAATCTAAACCTAATTAAACTATTACAACCAAATTGAATATGTACAAATATTGGAATAAATAATGTACAAGATAAATTAAATATGCAAAGACATGTAAATGTAAAAGAAGATTTTGTTTGGTTTTTTAGGTGAAAAAGTTTTAACCTAAACCTAATAGATAAATCAAGATTATCTCAAATTAATTAGGAAAAGAAATTATTTTTAGAAAGGATTTTGATTAAACCCTAATTCTATTTTATCAAAAGGAAATAAATTTCTTTAAGAAAAGGTAAGTATTTTTATATTTTTATCTTGAAAATAAAATATGGTATTAATGAGGTATTTTGGTCTTTTTTGTATTAAAATAATATGTTTGATAGGTGTGAAGAAAAAATAGATATTAAAATAGTTATAATTTAATTTACAAGTTTATTATAAAAAAAAGATAGTATATAATTTAAATAAAAATATTTTCTATGAGAAAAAATAAAATAAAATGAACCAAAATATAAATCTAGCATTTTTATATATTTTTTTTTGTGATTTTTAATGTTAAGAAAATATATTTAATTAAAATAGAAATGAATAATAAAAATATATGGGCCAGGGGTGCTACAAGCAAACAAGGGGGAGAGGTTAGAAAAAAACCACAAAGCCCAACAATCAGAAAGCCCACGCTGTAAGAAATCAAAAAAATGGAAAAAAATGTGAGAAAAATTGCAAAAGGCAGCGCCAAGGCTCGAACCCACGACCTACGGCATTTTTGCGCGCTGTCTTACCACTGGGGTGGCTGTACATCCGTTCATATAAACAAAGGCATAAATATATATTAGAAAACGCCCCCTGAAGGCAACTTCATCTTCAACCTTAAGCCATGGTCGGACCACCTGTATCTCTCTCATTTCTCCATGAAAATGAAAAGTCCAAACAGGAAAATGATAGGGTTTCTTCCCATGAGTTAAACCATCTAACATATGTAAACTAACAATCAAAGATCAAAGCTAATTTTACTTGCCCTAATTTGAAGCCTAATTTTTACAGAAATTTCAAATAAAAAATTCTCTATGCACAGTTAGTATAAATGATATCTATGAATATGGTTAGCTTTAGGGCAAGGATATCTATATTTTTCTTTCACAAATCAGGACCAGAGGATGATTTTATGAAGAGATAGAAGTTTGAGTTTTTACCTCTTTCAGTTGAGATCGAGAATGGAGTTTGAGCAAGTTTTGACAAGGCCTGAGGATCTGTTTAGCTTGCCTAGACCTCCCTGAGTGTATTCCAATCCTTATCTTGCTTTGAAAGTTCCTGAATCTCCCTACTCAAGTCAACCTGCAAGCTTGATATGTAACAATGGTAGATGGAGGAGGAGTGATAACGAGAAATCGTATCATATAATTACTACCTTTTTTATCGATTTTCATAATACATTAACTTGTTTAACTCCCGATTGTTCCGAGTTTTCATGTCTTTTCACAGGTACAACTTGTTTCAAATCAAATTAGTGAAAAAGGATCAAATGAAGGAAGCCAGCCAATAAATCAGAAGAAAAAGAACTAATTTTAAAAAATCTGCAAAGTTTGATGTTGTGACGATCGTCACATTCCCTTACGAGCGTAACACGCTCACATCCTGAAGAACGCTCGTCACACATCATTGACGAATGTAACGCGCTATTTAGGTGCATTACGACCGTCACCTCCTCCTGACGACCGTCACACGCGTAATTCAGTGTCATGCAAAACAGAAGACGTGGGCAACGTAATGGATGTTTTATTCTCCTACAACTTCTCAACTTCAGCAGCTATCAGTCCGAGTCTTCCTCCATTCAAGCAGTGCAAGTCCATGTTCCTAAATTCTCTTAACTACAAAAATCCTCTTCTATAAATAGGAGGCATTTTAATGGAACAGGGTCAGAGATTTTTTACTACAGAGCCAAACTTTTGCCTTTCTGCATTATTTTGTTTTATTTGATTTTGAACCAATATACCCACTGTAACGTTCAGTTTCCAAAATTAGTTTCCAAAAGTGTTAATTCTTCATCTAAGGATTAACACGGTCGTATATTTCAATTAATCGCAAGGATATTGTACGCACTCAAGATTACCACAGCAACATATTTACAGATTTTTATGCAATTGGTTTTTATTATTCTTATGCTATGTTAGTTGTTTTTATGAATTGTATTTTACGTTGCAAGGTTACTAAATATATTATGTCTGGCTAATTTCGTTTGTACTGGTATGTGACTCTTAAGCATCGAAGGAATTCGGTGATAACTTGGCTAAAAACTTTTATAAATAATTTCTGGTTTCCAATTTCCATATTTAATTTAACTACCCTTGTCACGAGAGTGAAAGGATATTTAACACAATTTTTCCACGAGAGTGGGAAATTAATTAAGGCAAGAACCTGCATGCGAGAGTTGGGGTTCGACCCAGATAGTGGTAACGAAACATTAATTTTTAAATACACGAGAGTGTGTTAACAAATTAATTAAACTCAAGTTGTTTTCAAAAAGTGTTATTAAATTTAAAGTGCATCCACTAGGTTTAGTAGCATAACTTATTTCATGAACACGAGAGTGCATGTCTCAGGTTTTTAAACAATTTGTTTTTACCGAAATACTTTATATGCCAAGTGATTCACCGAGTTCCCGAAGTCCGACTATCACATACCAGTATAGCTATTACTATTATTTTTAATTAAACTCTTTTTCCCCCAAAACCAAATATTCATCGCTTAGTTAAACAATTGTAACATTAGATCGTATGCGATTGATCCTCAGTCTTTGTGGGTTCGATAATCATTTAAAACTAGAATGACTAAACTGTATACTTGCAGTTAGTATCCCAATAGACTTATAAAGTCCCGATCAAGTTTTTGGCGCCGTTGCTGGGGACTGATTAGTCAATTAAGTATGATTCTTCTGTTGCGCGTTTAGACTAGGCAACAAAAACCCTCTTCCGATTTGTATGCCAAGGACTCGTTCACAAGGTGAACCACTTGACAAATTGATGGACGAACCTGAACGCATCCTTTCCATAAGACGAACAATCAGGGATTACTGTTTAAATCATGCTATTCCTTTACCAAAACCCGAAATCAAGATTGATTCTGAAACAAATTCTAATTCTTCCTCTGAAACCAAAATTAATCCAGAAGTAGACATGGCCGAAGAACGAAGGACCCGTCCACTGAAGGAGTACGCAACTCCATCACAACAAGAACCCCACAATAGCATTGCTGCTCCAACAATTAATCGAAACGATTTTGAGTTGAAACCGTCATTGATATCAACTATCCAACAACGCCAATTCTCTGGAAATCCTACCGAGGATCCAAATGAACATCTTACAAAATTCGTTCAATTTGCCGACACAGTTATAGCAAATGGTGTTAGTAAAGATGCAATAAGATTACATCTTTTTCCTTTTTCGCTAAGAGATAGAGCTTGGGCTTGGTTGCAATCCTTGCCGTCAAATTTCGTCACTACGTGGGAAGGACTTAAGACTGTATTTTTAGCACGATACTTTCCCCCAAGCAAGACTGTTGCATTAAGAGCTCAAATCAACGGATTTAGGCAGAAGGATACTGAATCACTATTCGATGCATGGGAACGCTACAAAGATATGACGGGAATGTGCCCACATCACGGATTAGAAAACTGGCTGATTATCCACACATTTTATAATGGACTCTTGTACAACACAAGACTCTCTATAGATGCCGCCGCAGGTGGTACACTAATGGACAAGCCTTACGATGAAGCTAACCAACTCATTGAAAATATGGCTCAAAACCACTATCAGTGGGGAGGAGAAAGAACACCCATGGAGAAAACTCAAACCAAAAGTGGGATGTACGAGATTAGTAGCCTAGATAAAGTTAACGCTAAGGTATATGCTCTTACCCAAAAGATAGAAAGCTTGACCTTACCTCCTGCAGCCACCGTGGCTGCAGTTACCCCAAACTGCGAAGTTTGTGGAGTTCCTGGTCATGTTGGAACCGAATGTCAAATCCTAGCAGGAATATCAGTTGATCAGGTGAATTATGCTCAAGGTAATCCTTATGCTAATACCTATAACCCTGGTTGGAAGAACCATCCTAACTTCTCGTACAAGAACAATAATGCTTTATATGCACCTGGCCAAGCACCCGCTGTACCTCCAGGCTATCAAAAACCCGCTGCTAATGTTCCTAACATTCCTAAGAAGTCTAACCTTGAAATCCTAATGGAAAATTTTATCGTTAATCAAGCTCAACAAAAAAAAGAATTTCTCAATCAAAACGTTCACACCAGTGAACAATTTAAGCTATTAGCAAATAAGGTAGATGCGCTAGCAACTCACAATAAAATGTTAGAAACCCAAATCTCCCAAGTAGCACAACACCAAGCTAGTTCTACCGCACCTGCTGGTACATTTCCTGGACAGCCACAACCCAATCCTAAAGGACATGCTAATGCTATCACATTACGAAGTGGGACATCACTTGATGGACCGGTAGATCCTAGACTCCAAAACCCGACCATGTATCAAAAATCTGAAAAGGAAGTAGAGAAATCGAAAGAACAATCTGAGAATGTAGAGGAAGACGCAAACGAGAGCGGAGAGATTTCAGAAAAACCTTACGTACCTCCACCGCCATATAAACCACCAATTCCATACCCTAAAAGACTTTCAAAATCCAAAAACGAGGGGCAACTCAAGAAATTTGTAGAACTTCTAAAACAATTAAATGTCACTATTTCGTTTAAAGAAGCTATAACTCAAATGCCGTCATATGCTAAATTCCTAAAAGAAATACTGTCTAATAAGAAAAAAATTGTTGAAAACGAAACTGTTATGCTAACTGCCGAATGTAGCGCCATAATTCAAAATAACATGCCTCCAAAGCTAAAGGATCCTGGTAGTTTCTCCATACCATGTGTAATTGGAAAATCTATCATAGACAAAGCTCTATGCGATTTAGGAGCAAGTGTTAGTCTAATGCCCTTATCTATTTGCGAGAAGCTCAAACTAGGTGACATGAGACCTACCAAGATGTCCCCACAACTAGCCGACAAATCAGTCAAATTCCCCGTTGGTATGCTAGAAAACATTCCTGTCCGAATATGACAATTTTACATACCTACTGACTTTATAATAATGGATATAAAGGAAGATTCAAATATTCCCATCATATTAGGAAGGCCATTTTTAGCCACTGCAGGAGCCATTATTGACGTTAAGAAAGGAAAGCTTACCTTCGAGGTAGGAGAAGAAAAAGTAGAATTTATTCTTTCCCAATTCTTCAAAGCCCCTGCTATAGATGACTCATGCTGTTTCCTAGATATTATTGATGAATGTGTCAAAGAACTAGAAAGCCAATAAGACACCTATTCTGGGATATTGAAAATTCTGACACCAACTATCTTCAAGGATGATGACTGGAGACGAGAATATCACGATGCCAACCTAAGAGAATCTTTCGCCTTAACACCCGATCCTACCCCAACTGATAAGAAAACTGGTATAGAACTTAAAACGTTACCCAAAGATCTAAGGTATGAATTTTTAGATAAAGAACTCGAACGGCCAGTTATAGTCAATGCCAATTTAGGGAAGATCGAAACCAAAAAACTTCTTAATGTGTTAAGGAAGTATCCAACCGCGTTAGGATATAATATATCAGATCTAAAAGGAATAAGTCCTTCTCTCTGTATGCACCGCATTATGCTAGAAGAGGACTGCAAGACTTCTAGAGAACATCAAAGACGAATAAATCCTATCCTAAGGGAAGTCGTAAAGAAAGAAGTGCAGAAACTACTAGAGGCAGGTACCATATACCCAATATCAGATAACAACTGGGTCAGTCCAATTCACGTAGTACCTAAGAAAGGAGGTGTTACGGTTATAACAAACACAAAGGGTGAATCGGTGGCACAACGTACCCAAACAGGATGGAGAATGTGTATTGATTACAGAATACTAAACAAAGCTACACGCAAGGACCATTTCCCATTACCATTCATTGATCAAATGCTCGAGCGCTTAGCTAAACATTCCCATTTTTGTCATCTCGATGGATACTCAGGATTCTTCCAAATTCCCATTCATCCTGATGATCAAGAGAAAACTACGTTCACATGCCCCTATGGTACCTTTGCATACTGAAGAATGCCATTTGGACTATGTAACGCACCTGCAACTTTTCAACGATGCATGATGGTGATTTTCGCAGACTTTTTGGACGGAATTATGGAAGTATTCATGGATGATTTTTCTGTCTGCGGAGAAATTTTTGACGGATGTTTATCAAATCTTGAGCTGGTACTGAAACGCTGTGTCAATGTCAACCTAGTGCTCAACTGGGAAAAGTGTCACTTCATGGTGAGACAAGGAATTATGTTGGGGCACATTGTATCAAACAGAGAGATTGAAGTCGATAAAGCAAAAATCGAAATTATAAAAAACCTTCAACCACCCAAAACAGTTAGAGAAATAAGAAGTTTTCTAGGACACACTGGTTTTTACCGATGTTTTATAAAAGATTTCTCTAAAATCACTAAGCCACTAACTGAACTATTATTGAAAGAAGCCGAGTTTATTTTCGATGATAAATGTTTAATCGCATTTGAGACGCTTAAAGAAGCCTTAATTTCAACACCTATAATGCAACCTCCTGATTGGAACCAACCATTTGAAATAATGTGCGACGTGAGCGATTATGATGTAGGCGCAGTCCTAGGACAACGAAAGGATAAAAAGCTTCATGTTATTTACTACGCAAGCAGAACGCTTGATCCCGCATAAATGAATTACGCCACTATAGATAAGGAACTCTTAGCTGTTGTATTCGCATTTGACAAATTTCGTTCCTACTTAGTAGGCGCCAAAATCGTTATTTACACGGATCATGCTGCAATCCGATACTTGCTAAGTAAGAAAGACGCCAAACCACGACTACTCAGATGGATCTTACTCCTACAAGAGTTTGACTTGGAAATAAAAGACAAAAGGGGGACTGAAAACGTGGTAGCAGACCATTTATCAAGATTGGATGGTATCCAAACCGAGAGTGTTCCCATAAACGAAGATTTCCCATACGAACGCCTTATTGCTAAACTAGAGATAGCTCCTACCGACAATTCAGATCAATGTAATGAACATTTAACAACTGCGGTAGTAGAAGCCATTTGTACCAACACCACATTACCATGGTACGCTGATTTCATTAACTACTTAGCCGCTGGCGTTCTACCACCCAATTTAACGTACCAACGGCGGAAGAAATTCTTCCATGATCTTAGAAACTACTTTTGGGATGAACCACTACTCTTTAAAAGAGGCACCGATGGTATCTACCGTCATTGTGTCCCTAACGATGAAATAGACGACGTCATTGCTCATTGCCATTTCGCCCCTTATGGTGGACATGCTAGTACTTCGAAAACTTGCGCAAAAATACTTCAAGTTGGTTTCTTTTGGCCTACTTTATGGAAAGACGTCCAAGTAGCAATTATGAACTGCGATAGATGTCAGCGCACAGGAAATATATCTAGACGTGACGAAATTCCACAAAAAGGGACTCTTGAAGTTTAAATTTTCGATGTATGGGGAATTGATTTCATGGGACCGTTCCCCGAATCCTTTGGAAATAAGTATATATTGGTAGCTGTTGACTACGTATCAAAATGGATTGAAGTCGTCGTTGCACCCACAAATGATACACGAGTGGTACTTAAATTATTCAAGCATGTTATCTTCCCACGATTCGGTATACCAAGACTAGTAATTAGTGATGTCGGTTCCCATTTTATCTCTAGAATTTTCGAAAAACTACTTTCAAAATATGGCGTTAAACATCGCATAGCCACACCATACCATCCTCAAACGAGTGGACAAGTGGAAGTGTCAAATAGGGAAATTAAACAAATCCTTGAGAAAACCGTAGCCACATCCAGAAAGGATTGGTCCTCCAAGCTAAATGATGCTCTTTGGGCATATAGGACAGCTTTTAAAACCCCTATCGGAACAACGCCGTTTAAATTAGTTTATGGAAAATCTTGTCATTTTCCAGTAGAATTAGAACATAAAGCTTATTGGGCCATTAAAACTCTTAACTTAAATTACAAGACTGCTGGCGAGAAACGAATATTAGATATCCATGAATTAGAAGAATTGCGTTTAGACGCTTATGAAAATGCTAGAATCTATAAGGAGAGAACAAAAAAATGGCATGATAAGCGTATCTCGCGGAAAGAATTTAAGGAAGGAGACATTGTACTCCTATTCAACTCTAGACTGAAACTCTTCCCGGGTAAATTACGTTCCAGATGGCCAGGACCATTCGAAATTAATAAAGTTTTCCCTAGTGGTGCGGTAGAAATTAAAGGAAATTCCATCGAACCATTTATAGTCAATGGCCAGCGCTTAAAGCATTATTTTAACATAGACAATCTAAACTATTCGGCTTATCTGCAGTTAAGTGAGCCACCTACCCCGATACCTAACTGAATAGGTACTGTCTGTCGAGCCATCGACATAAAACAAAAGCGCTTCATGGGAGGCAACCCATGTTTACTTTTAATTATTTTTGTTGTTTTGATATGTTTTTATTTTTTATTTTATTTTTTATTTTTTTAAACTTTGTTTTAATCTTTCAAATTTTCATGTTGCATCCCTTACTCCTTTTTATTTAAACTTCTTTTTCTTTTTATTAACTTTGGCATTTTAACCTGAAAATACTAACTTAGTTTTTCATACATTTATTAAACATTTTCAGGGTAATTCATTAGCTTTAATTTTTAGCTCCATGGCACGTATGAACTACATGAACATAACTCTGAGAGGTAGGCATCAGAGAAGGCGCTTTGAGGATCTAGTTGAGCGAGAGATGTGTCCAACCATTTATGCTGACGACCATGCTATGACTGCTTTAGGCATTCGTGAGAGTGTTATGTATCTGCTACACCAAATAGGTTGGGACGTTGCTCCAATTCGGAGATGCTATTGTACCTACCGTAAGTTGTCCCTTGAGTTCTTAAGCACACTGAGCTATCTACCAAACCATGGGTTAGGCTTCAACCGCGGGCTGATCACCTTCAGATTGTTTAATATGGAATACCACTACAATCATAGGGAGTTTGCTAATCTGTTAGGATTCCCTAATGGCCCTGATGTTATCACCATGACCCAAGAAGACCTATTGCTAGATACTGACCTTGATTACTTCTGGGGTAGTATTGCTGGAAACAACCATCCTGAGCCAAATGACCTTTACTCGGAGTCCATCCATAACCCTGCTATTAGGTACTTCCATAAGATCATTGCCCACACCCTTTTCGGAAAAGAGCAGAATGTTACATCTGTGTCATGTGATGAGCTTTTCACCATGTACTGTGCTTCGCAGAACCGTCCAGTAAATGGCCCCACCTATATGCTTGCTAATATGGAACGTATTATCCAAACACCAAATGCCCCAATCCTCATAGGTGGGTTAGTTACTATGATCTCCAATGCCATTGGACTCTGAAGACCTATGTTAGGATCAAATTCGCACTATGGGATTAAGCCAATGAATATTGAATTTTGCTTCAACACTAGTTTTATAGGAAACCTTAGGCCGAATGAATTTGAGCTTCTGATTAACCATGAAACTGTTCACCAGTTTGTACTCCCAAATCCTATTGCTAGTGTCCACAACAGAGCAAATTGGCTTTTTAATCTCCATCATCCTCCTACACCGCCTTCGTCTCCTTCCACTATTGACATCTATGAAGTCCCAAATACCTCTCCAGATGCTGAAGAATCCCATCCTGAAACACCACCTAGATACCACCAGTTTCCTGACCCATGGGATCAGCCTGTAGTTTCTACTGAGTCCACCTTCCCAGTTCCCGAGATACCACCACCACCTCCACCTACTGTCACCCTCGAATCTTTGAATGCAGAAATAACCGGAATGCGGGGTGAGCTTACATCTTTACATGTGGATTTCATTGCTTTTATGGATTTGGTAACTGACCAACTGGATTTCATTCACCAACATCTGTTCTCTACTCATCGTGGCTAGGAGTTTCTGTCGTTATACTAATTTGTTTCGTTCTTGCATTTATGTACACAGTGAGGTCACTGTTTAGTTTAAGTGTGGGGGAGGAACCTAGTTTTAGTCTTTTATTATTATTCTATGCATTTAGTTATTATTTGTTTCAAATTCCAAACAATTTTACTAGTTAATGAAATTTCAATTATTCATCAAGTTTCAATTCTATTGTCGTTACTGCTATTATTTCATTTTAAACAAGTTTACTCTTTACAATTTTTTTAGAAACATACATTTTATTTCAATTTCAGTTTATTTTTCATTTTCATTAATTTTACTGTGTGTTACATCAGATATTAAATTCACTGTTCATATTATCACTTTGCAAAAAAATTTCATACGATGTGTGTTGGAAATATTCTGCATGTTTACTGTGTTAGGTTACTGTGTTATAATGTCTGGAAATTGAAGTGTTTCATTCATTTCATGAATATAATTATTTGAATCTGTAACGCTCGTAACATCCCCATGACGAGTGTAACACGCGTTTCACCGTGTTACGCCCGTCAGCCCAATGTGACGACCGTCACGCGCGCTCAATAGCAGATTCTGCTATTACAGAAGCCGTTCCACTTTCCATTCATTCTTCCCTTTTTCCCAAAACCTTAACAGTACCCATTCAAATTTTTTCTTAAATTCCCTCTCCAACACTTAAACTCCATCAACCCACTACTCAATCCACAGTCCAAACCATTTTTATGATTAAATCTCTTGCATGCAATATGGCCAACAACCAGCAAATCCCCAATCTCACTTTCAGAGCCGGCGAGCAAGGTGAAACCCAACGACTCAAATTCCAGAAGTTCCAACGCCGCGGTCTTCAACCTACTCGGTATGTCGACCTTGATTGTTTGAGGAATTTGGGACTGCTAGACAGCGTCCGACAACTTTTGCAGAATGTGAACTTATGGAACCTGTGCCGCGAACCGCAACCCATCTACGAAACTCTCACCTTGGAGTTTCTGAGTTCGTTTGCATACATTACTCCCACTGGTGCCACGAACCAACTCTCAGGCGTAGCCAAATTCCGTATGTTTGGAACTGAGCATCAGCTGTCCCAAACTGATATCACACGGCTGCTCGGTTTCTGTTCTGAAGAAGGTGTCCACCTCCGTGTGCCGGATAATTTCGGCGAGGAAGCTTTTAATTTATGGCACAATATGATGAACATTCATGCCAGATCTTACGACCACCTCAACACCACACATATTCATAATCCAGCTATCTAATACTTTCATCGCATCCTCTGCATCACCATCTTTGCCCGAGACAGCAATCACAAGTTCAACTCCAAGGAGCTATTCTTCATGCATTGCGCATTCACCGGCCAGAAGATCAACGCCGCCCCATTTTTATTGGCCCATATTCACTCCATTTGTTCTAGAGGCGGAAAACCCTTCTATTTCGGAGGGATTGTAACTTCTCTTGCCATAGCCCTGAATTATGGTGCCGCTCTCACAGATATGCCTTCTATGGCGCCAACATTGCTGACTCTGGACCACTGCAAGGCCGCACACCTCATCTATGAGCGGGAGGATGGCATATTCCATCCTGTGATCAGAAACATTATTTATCATAACATTACTTTGCCTTGCAGGGACTGAATCGATCCACAAAACAGAGCTAACTGGTTATTCGATCCTGCAGCTCCCGAGGGGCGTGTTCCTACTCATGAACACCAACCTAATGCCCCCGCAGACGAAATGCAAGAAGAGCTAGACAGTGCTGCCCCTGTCCACGACATTCCAGGACCTTCATCCGCACCACCTCCTTTTACTCTTGAAGACGTTCTCCACGCCATCCATAAGCAAAATCAAATGAGTGCCGCACTTGAAAGAAGAAAACAGGAACAATATGACTATTTATGTGCATAAAACACTCAGATTCTGACTGGCCAATGGAACATGAATGAGAGGTTGGACGAGGCCCTGCTTGAACTTAACGCCTTAAGATTGGACGTCAGCACCCTTGGCTACCAGGACACTGACACCGAAGCCACTCCTACCAGGAGATCACGCACTAGGAGTAGAGGACGTGGCCATCAGTAGTTTTTTTTCTATTTTCTAAGTAGTTTACTTTTTCTGTTTCATTTCCTTTCTGTTTGTTTTTGTATTTGTATTTCCCCGCCTATATACCGCAACATTGAGGACAATGTCGGATTTAGTGTGGGAGAGGTACCTTTCCATCTACCATAAACAAGTAATTTTCTTACGATATTTCTCAGTTTAAATTCTTCCCCACTTTATTTAGCCATACCAAAATTTTTTACTTTATCTTCGCATTAGCCCGACATACCTATCTTAACAAAATCCCAGTTGAGGAAGCCGAGAATGATTCAACAAGATCGATACGGTTATGACACCTTAGACTTCTTACTTACGCGATCTGTTTCAATAACCATTATACCTATATCTTGAGTTTTAGTTCTAAAGTAACCCCTAGTAGTTTATACTAGCAGTCAGCACCGTCTTGACACAAACCACGTGGGGAGCCGATGAATATAAGTGTTTGATGCCTAATCAATGAAATATCCTTCTTATCTCGCTTCTAAAAAGGAAAATTTGCACCAAAATACAAGGTCGCATATACGAGATGAGCAAATAATGAAGGAGTCCATTGTTGGTTGGTTCAGAGGTATCTGGTTCTGAACTTGGTAGGGCGTGCTACGACTCGATCCTCCACAACCTCCAATTTGGATAACATATGTAGGGTTGCCACATTCGTGTACCAGACCCCGTACTAAAAGGATCAAAGTCACTAACCGGTTACTCCACTACGTGCGTGCTAAGACAAAGGGCTTAATGTGATTGCGCTAAAACAAACCGGGTGAAATAGGTACAAGAGACTCTTGGTAGAATTATAACAGAATTATTGGACAGTTTGTTTAAAATGGAAGACCACGACTTAGCTTATTTCTTATGTCATTAGTGTATCGTTAGTGTTTTACTTAAGTATTGGTCGAACTAACGAATGATTTCCCGTAATTACTTTAAAAATCAAAGGTATGTCATGCATGTGCGCTTGATAAAACTTGTCCGATCCTTCCTAAATTATTATTTGCTTGAGGACAAACAAAGGTTTAAGTATGGGGGAATTTGATAACGAGAAATTGTATCATATAATTACTACATTTTTTTATCGATTTTCATAATACATTAACTCGTTTAACTCCCGATTGTTCAGAGTTTTCATGTATTTTCACAGGTACAACTTGTTTCAAATCAAATTAGTGAAAAAGGATCACATGAAGGAAGCCAACCAATAAATCAGAAGAAAAAGAACTAATCTGCAAAAATCTGCAAAGTTTGATGTTGTGACGACCGTCACACCTCCCTTACGAGAGTAACGCGCTCACATCCTGAAGAACGCTCGTCACACATCATTGACGAACGTAACGCGCTATTTAGGCGCATTACGACCGTCACCTCCTCCTGACGACCGTCACATGCGTAATTCAGTGTCATGTAAAACAGAAGACGTGGGCAACGTAATGGATGTTTTATTCTCCTACAACTTCTCAACTTCAGCAACTATCAGTCCGAGTCTTCCTCCACTCAAGCAGTGCAAGTCCACGTTCCTAAATTCTCTTAACTACAAAAATCCTCTTCTATAAATAGGAGGCATTTTAATGGAACAGGGTCAAAGATTTTTTACTACAGAGCCAAACTTTTGCCTTTCTGCATTATTTTGTTTTATTTGCTTTTGAACCAATATACCCACTGTAACGTTCAGTTTCCAAAATTAGTTTCCAAAAGTGTTAATTATTCATCTAAGGATTAACACAATCATATATTTCAATTAATCGCAAGGATATTGTACGCAATCAAGATTACCACAACAACATATTTATAGGTTATTATGCAATTGGTTTTTATTATTATTATGCTATGTTAGTTGTTTTTATGAATTGTATTTTAAGTTGCAAGGTTACTAAATATATTATGTCTAGCTAATTTCGTTTGTACCGGTATGTGACTCTTAAGCACCGAAGGAATTCGGTGACAACTTGGCTAAAAACTTTTATAAATAATTTCTGGTTTCCAATTTCCATATTTAATTTAACTACCCTTGTCACGAGAGTGAAAGGATATTTAACACAATTTTGCCACGAGAGTGGGAAATTAATTAAGGCAAGAACCTGCATGCGAGAGCTCGGGTTCGACCTAGATAGTGGTAACGAAACATTAATTTTTAAATACACGAGAGTGTTTTAACAAATTAATTAAACTCAAGTTGTTTTCAAAAAGTGTTATTAAATTTAAAGTGCATCCACTAGGTTTAGTAGCATAACTTATTTCATGAACACGAGAGTGTATGTCTCAGGTTTTTAAACAATTCGTTATTACCGAAATACTTTATATGCCAAGTGATTCACCGAGTTCCCGAAGTCCGACTATCACATACCTATATAGCTATTACTATTGTTTTTAATTAAACTCTTTTTCCCCCAAAACCAAATATTCATTGCTTAGTTAAACAATTGTAACATTAGATCGTATGCGATTGATCCTCAGTCTCTGTGGGTTCGATAATCATTTAAAACTAGAACGACTAAACTGTATACTTGCAGTTAGTATCCCAATAGACTTATAAAGTCCCGATCAAGGAGGAGTTACATTGAGGGAACAGGGGCCTGGAACACTTAGATATGATGTATATCAAGTGTTTAGGTGGTTAAAACTCAAAACGCACGAGTGGTTTTTGAGATTTCTATGTAAAGTGCAAAACTGTAAGTTATGGAAGATTTTTAGTGGTAGAGTGTTTGGGAGAGTTTCTGAGCTTTTGCAATCGTCCTCTAGGTTGTAATGTATTTGTGTATAAGTATAAAAAAGGTTTGACATCAAGATTCCTCAAGATTTCTGAGTTATAGCCTTTTGGCTCTATTACTTGCTTTTGAAGAAAAGTGAGGAGAAAAGTCTCTATGTTTGTACAAGCATGGTCTGGTTTGGTAGAGGTTTTAGGAAAGTTGCTTTTGGTTTATAGGGTTTGTGTGTGTAGAAAGAACAAGTGCAAAGCTCAAGGTGTTGACAATTGTAAAAGTTGTGCTTTATCAAAATGGAAGTGGCAACTTTGTGCCATAAATGGAAATGTAGCTTGGACAAAGGCTCTAATGCTTGGATTAAAGCTCTATAAGTTGTTTAAACATTTAATTATGGAGTGATAAACAAGTTTGAGGCCTGCAAAGCAAATATTATGCAGCCTAGGCTTGAATTTGAATTTTGGTTCATCATGAAATGGCTTGAAATCAAAGTGAGAAATTTCCAACTTCATCTCTTTGATTCTCCCTACTCAAGAATGATCTCAAGGAGTTCTTTGACATTTTGGAAAGCTTGCAATGTGATCTAAAAATCATCTTTGAATTGCTTTCAAATATTCCCCTTGGAACTATGTGAAAAATTGGCATGAAGTTAGGTCAAAAACCTGCCTAACTAGGGCAAAATTTCACTAAGTTATTTTAGTTCATGAGCATGTATTCACAAAATTATATCTTGAAATCCAAGCATATTTAGGAGAAATTGTGTGAAGAAAAGTTGTATATTTCATGGAGATCTACAACTTTCATGTTTGGAACTTCCTTTGAATCATCTTGTATCATGGTGATAATTTGGCTTAAAGTTGAGAAAAAATAAGAAATTTTCTATACTTAGAAAAATTTCTAAGAAATTTCAAATTTCCAAAACAAAATTCTTCAATCCTTGATTTCTTGATGAACAAGTTTCAAATTTTGACATGTTTTGATGAATTATGATCTTTGGCACTTGATTTTGACCAAAAAGTCAAAGTTTGACTTTTCAGTATACAATTGACTTTTGATCTGTTGACTGAAAAATTCATCTGTCAATCCAATGGATTTGTAATATTTTGAACCATGTTATTAGGTCAAGATGATGCAATTGAACTCTTGAAATAATGCTTCAACCCAATTGATCATTTGCTATGTCAAAAATCAGAAATTGCCCTTTCTCAGTTAAAACCCTAATTTTGACCATTTTGCCCTTTTGATGATTTGATCAAATTTTTGAGGAATTATGGTCCAAACTTGATCAAATGATACATATGATCCTAAGATGTTTACGTGGATCAAAAATTATGAAGTTTGATTGTAAATTGGCCATGGTTGACTTTTTCCCCAATACAGTTGATTATTAAGTCAACTGTCCAATTGACTGATTAAAAATGTGATTCAAGGCTTGAAACTTGACATGAGTAATCTTGGGGGTCTATAATGATCCTTTAAAGTCATATGAAGCATTGACGGTCCAAAAATCCTTGTGCAAACTCAAACCCTAATTTTGGTCATCAGTACATGAGGAAGTGTCTTGCGCTGATCAAACCCTAATCCAGTCTTGAATCAAAGAGATCTTGTAAGGAAATTCTTGATAAGTGAGAGAGAAAATTTTGGGGTACAACATGGCCCAACACACACCCCATAGAATTCTCTAGCACAGTCAAGTACATGATCAAAGGTCTTCCCTCAACTGGAGGCATGAGGATAGAAGGCTCTTTCAAATATTCCTTGATTTTGTTGAAGGTATCTTGGCAGTCGTCGTTCCATTTGACTACCTGATCTTTCTTCAAGAGCTTGAAGATTGGCTCACAAGTAGCAGTTAAGTGAGATATGAATCGAGCGATGTAATTAAGATGACCAAAGAATCCTCTGACCTCTTTTTCAGAACGGGGGACTGGAATTTCTTGAATGGCCTTTACTTTTGCAGGATCAACTTCGATACCTTTGCCACTGACGAAGAAACCTATAAGATTTCCAGACCTTACTCCGAATATGTATTTAGTAGGGTTCAAACTCAATTTGTACTTCTTTAGCCTCTCAAATAGCTTGTGTAGGTGATCGAGATGCTCTTCTTTGGTTTGCGACCTTGCAATCATATCATCCACATAGACTTCTATTTCATGATGAATCATATCATGAAATAAGGCTACCATAGCCTTTTGATATGCTTCCCCTGCATTTTTTAATCCGAATGTCATAACCCTGTAGCAAAAGGTGCCCTATTGTGTGACAAAGGTGGTCTTTTCCATATCTTCGGGAGCCATCTTGATTTGGTTGTATCCATAAAATTCATCAATGAAGGAGAAGACTTTGTGTTGAGCGGTGTTGTCAACCAAGACGTTAATATGTGGTAGAGGGAAATCATCCTTGGGGCTTGCCCTATTCAGATCTCTATAGTCCACACATATGCGAACCTTTCCATCCTTCTTTGGCACAGGAACTACGTTTTCCACCCATTGAGGATAAGATGTAACAGCTAGAAAACCTGCATCAAACTGCTTCATTACCTCAGCTTTGATATTTTATGACATATCTGGCCGCATACGCCGAACCTTTTGTTTCACTGGAGGACAATCCTCTTTTGTAGGTAGGCGATGAACCACAATATCGGTGTCAAGTCCCGACATGTCTTCATATGACTAGGAAAAAACCTCAACATAGTCATGTAGCATCTGTATTAACCGCTGTTTAACACTGGGCTCTAAGTTAGCACCTAACTTGACTTCTTTTCTGTCTTCTTCAGTACCCAAGTTCACTGTATCAACTATTTCCTCATGAGGCTGTGTTGCCCTTTCTTCTTGTTGTAACAGTATGTCAAGCTCTCCTGGTACCTCGAAATCTTCCTCACCTTCTTCCTTGGCTTGGTAGATCAGATTTTCAAAGTCATAATGAGCAATAGTAGAATTTTTACCGATGGGATCCCGAATGGATGTGGATCTGCATTTTGATATGTGAGTGTGTGTAAGAGTATAGCCATTTTTTGATAAAGTAAAAATTAGAAGAAGAAAACAAAGAGCGTAAAAATTTGTATACAAAAACGTCTCATGATTTATTAATGACATATGAAGATGAAGTAACAACCCTCACAGATGAACCATTGTGCCTCGGGTAAGACACAAGGTTTTAAAGTTTAAATATTACAAGTCAAAAATTTAAAAGACAATTACTTTTGAATAAAGGTAATAGGAACAAAATCTTTGGCCTCACAATTGTTGAGTCCACCGCTGATGGTTGGAAAAATCCACTCGTCCATGTCACAGTTGCTATCATTGTCTTCTAATGCATTGACTCCATGATTGCTGATGCTTAATGGTGGTCCCCAAGTGCGAGTACGTCGAACAACTCTTTGGGCCTCCAAAGTGAAACCTATACCAAATTTGTCGGATTTGTAGGGAATATCTGGAAGTTAACCCCAAATGGTACATCCATCTTCCTCAACTACTGCTTTAGCATCCTTCAGAGAAGCCATTTTTAAAGGAGGTCTGGTCATCTTCGGAGTCTTGGTAGCAATCTTAGTTACAAAAACCGTCTCTGGAACCTCCTCAAAATTCTGACAGGGGGTCTCGATGAACTCGTCGTCCATTTCAACATACCTAAAAGAGTTCAGGTGGCTAACCATGTATTCCTCCTCCCCGTGGACTATGATAATCTTTCACTTGACTGGGTACTTTATCATCTGATGTAGGGTAGAAGTGACAGTGCCAGACCCATGGATCCAGGGTCGACCCAATAAACAGGAATAAGATGGGCGGATATCCATCACATAGAAGGTTGAATCAGAATTCTAAGTTCCAACATTGATAGGGATGTCCACTTCCTCGTGAACCTTTCTTTTAGAACCATCGAAGGCCCTCACCACAATGTTGCTGGGCTTTAACGCGAGTCCTTCGCAATCTAATCGGTCAAGAGAAATCTTGGGTAAGACATTTGGTGACGAACCTGTATCCACCAGAACATGGGCTAATGTAGTCCCTTGCACTCAATGGAGACATGCAGGGCATCATTGTGTTTCCTTCCCTTGGGAGTTAAATCAGCGTCATAAAAACCCAATCCATTATCAGTAGTTAGACTGGCCACACAATTCTCAAATTGATCAATGGAGGTCTCTTGGGGCACGTGGGCAGTCTTCAGAAATTTTACTAAAGCCTTAGCGTGGGCCTCAGAGCACAAAAGTATGGCCATCATTGATATTTTTGAGGGGGTCTTCCCCAACTGCTCCATGACGTTATAATCACTTTTCTTGATTATCTTTAATATCTCTTCCATCTCCTTCTTAGAAGCCTCAGAAATGACTTCTAGACGCGCCTTCGTCTGGACAGGCTCAACCAAAACCTTTTTGCCTCGTGTCTTGACTGAATCAGTAGCTGGGATAACAGCAGGACTAGCAACGAGAATAACTATGGGAATACTGACAGGAGCAGCAACAAGAATGATCACAGGACTGGCAATGGTCTTTGGAGAGATCTCGAGGGAGTAAACTCTTCCGCTTCTCGTTATCTTACTGGTCCCAACGATATTGTCGATGTCAGGATCAGTACTTTCAGCAACTTTGTCTTCGATAGCCAACAGGTATTGCTTGACGCCATGGTAATAGACTTCAGCCCCATAATTCCAGGGAATAACTTTATCCGAGGAATATGGTATGGGCCCCGACACGGTGATGATTAGGGGAGCAAACTTTGGAACATATGTAATCCTGACAAGTCTTTTGGTGGAGACCCTGGAAGGATTGTCAGAAATGGTGATTATTGAAACATCTTCACATGAATTTCTGGCAAGAGGAACTTTCTCGAACATGATTTCTTTATTAACCATCAGGTGTTGGACGCCCATCTTTAGAAATAAACAACCATCTGGTAGAGACATACATGAGTGAAAACTTTCATCACAGCCTGAAAATAAACCGGCTTGCAATAGATTCTATTTAACAATCAAAAGGGGAGTAGTTAATTCATCCACAGAGGAAACAAAACGATCATCATCAACAACATTGACACCTTGTCCATGTTTGGGCATTGGCGTCGTTATTAGATTAGGTGTTTCTGGAGGGTCAAACTCAATCTCTTTTTCCTCGATAAGGTCTTGTACTTTATTTTTCAAAGCCCAACAATCGTTTGTATCATGCCCCGTACTTTCAGAATGATAGGCACATCGAGCATTCAGGTTGTAGCAGGGAGAAGCAGTAATGGGGTTCTTGGGAGCTTCCCTTAGAGTCACTAGATTGGACTTTAACAGATGTGGCAAAACCTGGGACAAGGTCATGTTGATCTGGGTGAATCGTCTTATGGGCGCCTCTGGCCTGCGTTGATGGTTTTGCTGTTGATTTGATACAAGATTGGAGATCATAACAGTCCCTACCGTCGGACGATGTTCAATTTTGTTTTGATTCCTGTGGCCATAAGAAACACTGACCTCTTTCTTTCCAGTGAAGGGTTTCTTCATCGTGCTTGAGGATGCATCCCTTTGAATCTTGCCACTCTTAATACCGGCTTCTACCCGCTCACCAGTCATGATCAGCTCAGTAAATCTAGCTGAAGAGCTTCTGATTAGATGGTTGAAGAATGGACCAGACAACGTGCCCAAGAACATATCCACCAACTCTCTATCAGATAATGGGGGCTGAACTCTTCCTATGAGATCCCTCCATTTCTGGACATAATTTTTGAAACCCTCACTAGAATCCATAGACATACTTTGTAGTTGTGTTCGAGTTGGAGCTAGGTCAACATTATATTGGTATTACTTGTAAAAGGCAGCAACCAAATCTTCCCAAGTGCGAATATTGGTTCCATCCAACTGATATAACCAATCCAACTGCGTCCCTGACAAACTTTCTTGGAAAAAATGTACCCATAGGTTCCTATCAGCAGTATGGGGTTGAATCTTCCTGATGTATGACCTTAAATGCAGTTTAGGACAAGAGACACCGTCATATTTAGAAAATGCAGGGACCTTGAATTTCTGCGGGATGACCAGCCTTGAGACCAATCCTAACTCTTCAAAATCTAGTCCAGGTACTCTCTGGATCTCCATAGCATTGAGGTGATCCTCCAGCTGTTTGTATTTATCATCAGTAGGAGGATACTGTTCTTCAGAGTAGTCAGCTTCATCTTCATCTTCCTTAGACTCTGGGTTGTCCTTTCCTTCCTTGTCCTTTCCTTCTTGATTATCTCCTTCACCCGACAAGGTTGCAAAATCTAGATCTCGGTTGGCTGGTCCTCTGAATCTTCTTCCCAAATTCAAAATGCCGACTGGTTTCTTTGCCTTCTTATTCTTATCTTTGATCATGAGAGCCTTCAGATCCTCTTGTCCCTTAGCCAGAGCCAGGAACATCTGTTAGAATTGAGTATTCTGTGCTTGAAGATATTTTATTGTCTATTCAATATCCATCTCACTGAAATAAACAACAGAAATATAAGGAGACCTTTTGTAAAAAACCTGTTTGTGTTATGATGAATGAAAATGCATATGCAAATGATTTCAAGGAAACTAGGAGATTTAAATTTGTTTAGACAACAGGAAAAACACATTGTATTGATAAGTCCAAGTTTGATTACATCATGCCTCTTAGGGCTTACAAAGAAGGAAATAAACATAAAATAAACTCCTAAGACAAGAAGGTTGAGCGCATCCTTTTTGGCTCAACGTAGGCGTTCAAACTCTGCTCTTCATGAAGCTGTCTCGTAAGTTCCAAAACCTTCTTTTCACTCGCGTAGAATTGGGCTTCGAATGTGTATCGTTCTTCGTTCAGCTGGATCCAAGCTCTTTGTAAGTCTTCAAGAGAAGTAGGCATGGTAGGATGAAGAATAACATAGGGAACATCTCCTTCAACTAATGATTCCCCGATGATAGGCAAAGTGGCAGGGTATGGCATACCGAGTCTTTGTGCACGAGTTTGTACCCACTTAAGATAAGGCTCCAAAGGAATGGAGTTCTTATGCCTCAATGTCTTGATATCCACTTTGTTTATCATTCTCCAAGCCCGTATGAACCTTTGACGATAGCCTTGGTTGTCTCCCTCATAGTCGAATACCAAACTTTGGATGAGCGCGTCGTGAGGACCATCTCTTAGTGCATACCCAAATTGTCGTAATGCAAGAGAAGGGTTATAGGTGATACCTCCCCTAATGCCTAAGAGTGGGAAATTAGGGAATTCCCCGTAACTGTCAATGATAGTAGTGTCCTCCAAGGATCGAGAACACCAATAAATGTCAGAGTGTATGAGGGACATCATCCTTTGAGACCATGTCAAACCTTGCTCGTTCTTCAATGTTGATCGAGGTAGGTGCAAAGTAAACCACTTAGCGGGTAGGGGAATGCAACACAAAAGAGTACCTCTTTTCTTCATGGTGCGAGCATGGAAACAATGTAAAATGTCTCCAAGCAAAGTAGGTATAGGATTACGGGAGAGAAAACCTTGATGGCATTCACATCTATGAATTGGTCCGGATTGGGAAAAAGAACCAAACCATAGATTAGAAGGGCTAACACGTCTTCAAAAGCTTGAAAATCCAAATCATCCCAGAACGAACGAGCCTTCTCCAACATAAACTTGGCTAGGAAACCCTTAACTCCACTTCTTGTCTCCCAATTTGTTACAATGTCGACTCTCTTCAGATGCAGGGCTTTGGCAATAACTTCAGGCTTTGGAGTCTCTTCTAAACCGGTGAATGACATTTGATCAAACACGGGAACTCCTAATAGCTGAGAGAATTCTTCTAATGTAGGAACCAACTGATAGTTAGGAAAGGTGAAGCAATGATGTATGTGATCAAATAATTGGAAGAGCACACACATCATTTCTTATTGGAAGCTGGAGAAGCCAAGTTGAGAAGTAGACCATATTTCTTGGTGAAGGTAGAATCTCTGGGCACCTTTGATGCTAACTCTTGGAGTTAAGGATGTGCTTTCACGAAGCTGACTCAGATGGTATTCCTTTGAATGGGATTCATGGCCTACAAAACAAAGCAAAGATAAATTCCTAAATCCTTGAAATGGTTAGTGAGAATGCTTATGGTATTATGATGTTTATGATGTTATGTACAAGTATGCAAAGTAAGCAAGTTGTTATGTACAAATAATGATACAAAGCAGACAAGTCCTTAGGTATAGGCTTGCATGGAGTTTGTAGGTAAGTATCCTCTTTAAGTTTAGTTGGCTCAACCTGTCCTAGAAAGTAACCGGGTTCTAAGGGACCTCAATATCA